>CM046876.1:274608587-275208587 GCA_025667525.1 Glebionis coronaria
AACCAACAAACACCCCATTTGATTTCTTCTAGCCATGAACAACATGTTTACTAGCTCTATTAAGGAGTATTCTTGAAGCCTTGCTCATTTGGTGGCCATATTAACATCTTTGGAGGTGAGTTGCTTGTGTCCTAGGGCTGATTTTCCAACCTATGTTCTTGATATTTGATGGTCTTGGAGATACTTGTTGTGTTCATCAAGTTCTTGTCTTCCTGAAACAAGAAATCCACTTGGATTGGTAAAGAAGATCATCCTCTCCATTTTTCTCTTGTTATTTTGTAAAGAACAAATGTATTTTCTTTCATTTTGTATATGTATATGATGTATATATGATGATAAAAATGTTGTGTGGGGATCAAGTGTTGATAAATATGCTTAAAAATGATGATAACTATAAGAAATGAAGCTAAAATCTTGATTATTTAGTTGGCTGTATAAAAACAGTAGACAACTAAAAGATGAACTGATAAAATTGCATGATTTGATCCATTTACAGTAAGTTGAAGATGTTATACACATGTGAGAGTTGGCCATGCAATGGAATCAAAATAATGAGTGAGATATGATCAAAACAAGTTAGGTGGTATAATCTGAATAAGCAGTTTTGTAGAGACTGTTAAGGCAAGTTAAACTCAAAATGGGCAGTAGCTATAGCTAAGTTAAATGTGGCACATATTATGAAGATCATGCCATCCAAAAATGAGCTTCTAATTCATTATAGAACTCTAGATATGCTAAAAATGGTGAACATGAAGTTAAAAATCAGATTTTTAGAAATAATGTTTATTAATATTATATAAGCACTCACATTATAATGTATAAAATGTAAAAATATAAACCCACTAACTTATAAAACTTATTTATATAAATGTATAAAAGGTTAATTAAATGGGTAAATTATATAAATGGTGGTAAAATAATATTTATAAGTAATAAAAACTATAAACTTGATTTTTACGACTTTTTCGGCTATCGCCGTAAAATTAACGTTTTTCGCCAAATAAAACTTAGACGACCAAACCCGTCTAATGTAAAGTTTATAAAAGTCATATACTGATGTATAGGTAACTAAGACAAGTAAAAACCGATAAAACCCGAACTATAAGAAATACGGACATTTACGAGCTAACTAAACATATTGGACTAATAAATGGACTAAATAAGATAAAAACTTGTAAAAAGAACTTATTGGGCTTAACCCATTTGGGCACAACATGAAAAGTATATATACTGATAATATAGGTATAAAAGGGATAAAAACAAGTTAAATAACTTATAAAAGACTTAATGGACTTAAAATAGGTAAAATCGGTAAAACTAGTGAACTAGTAAAACGTTACCAAGACGTAAACACTAAAATGAGTAAACAAGGATGTATAAACCCACTTGATCATCATCATATGTACAAAATCATCATATGTATATTGTTATTTTGATAAAAGTCATTGGACCGAGTCTAAGACCGATTATTATTTATATAGGTTTCCGTGACCGAAGCACGCCCGTAGCCGATAATCCGCCTTTCATTAACAACGTGAGTTCATAGCCTCACACTCTTTTAAATGTTTTTTAAAATGATTTGTAAACCCGCGAGGGAGATAACATGCTAGATTTTATAAAAATAGAACACAAGTAGTCCCGATTGTATGCTAAATGATATGGACCCGAATGATGCTATGACCCTATATTCGAGACTAAAAGGATTATTAGTAGTTAGGTTATGTCACTTAAAGTCCCATTAGCATGAATTGTGAACTACCGGGATTTGGTAGACGCTTATGCATTTGATAGTACTATTTGGGGACGATCACCCCAGTTCGCGCCTTGACGGTTGATCCCCGTCGTACCACATTGATTGGTAAGCGAATTTATGTATGAGAAGATTCCATAGCGTGATTTTTGTGACGACACGCTAACTTAGATGGGCAAATTGTTTGTCGGGTTCGCGGCCCGCTGTTTTCATAGTAAGGTAACAATGTCATGCGGCTAATAATAATCCTATACAATGTATGCTATAAAACATAAATAATAAACGATAACGACGCTATTAATGATGAATATATTACCTATCATGGTAATATAGAGACTACGGTCTCATGGACGGTTTCAGATGTACGCTTGATTTATATATTACCTGACTAGCAATATGAGGACTTACTTCCGATATTATGCTTGTGTTCTGATTTTAAATGATTGTAAATGATTGTTTTTATATAACGGTTTTCATTAAACTCTATGAATTCACTCGGCATTCGCTGATATGATTTTTACATGTTTTTATCTTAGGTGCTTGAAGGTAATCCGGATGGAGATCGACTCTGATGGCCCACACTTAATATTAAAAATGTTCATTCGATCTGTGTTTTGTAAACTTAATGACCTGTATAATTTGGGACTTGTTGTACGCTTTTGAAACTTTTTATCGAATGAATGTTTGTTAAACATTGTACAACCATTTTTATGTGTTGTCTATGATTGGAGTTATTGTGCTATCCCGTAACACTCTGAAAGACCCTTCCGCTGTACCGATACGAAAAATGAGAGTGTTACAGTTTGGTACCAGAGCTCTCGTTGTAGAGAACAAAAGATTTTAAAAACCAAGGTTTTGAACAAAACTTTTCAAAATCTTTTGACAATGAACATTTAAGAAAATATTTGAAAAATCTTTTGACTATAACGGGGCCAGAGATCTCCGACGTTACCAACAAGCCCTATTGAGAAGATATGTATTTTGATATATATAATTTAATTTATATATATGTATATATCGTGATTTCATTATGTAATTGTTTAACTAGTATGTTATCCTAATACGAGATTTATATATATAAATGCAGATTGTCATGGCTGACCCTAATATTCCTGTAGAAAACCATGCTATTCCCGAACCTAATATAGAAGATGATCCTTATTTAGACTTAGTAGATTATGATATAGATGATGAGGAGGAACCATTTGAGGATCCCGAGCCCGAGTTAGGACTAGGAGATCAGATTGCCCCTCAGGTTGACTTAGTAGAGAATGATATTGAGAATGTGGAGATTGAGAATGTGGATATTGAGAATGTGGAGATTGAGAATGTGGATATTGAGAATGTGGAGATTGAGAATGCTGATATTGAGAACGATGATGAGATTGGGTTAGATGATTTAGATGACGAGATTGACGACGAGGATATCGAGGAGGATGTAGGTATAGATATTGAGGTTGATGACGATGAGGAAGCCGAGCTTATTTATCCGTATGATGTTCCAGAGGGCGAGCCTTTGCCCCCACCAGTTTGTTTGTCTGATTCTGAGGATGAGTTACCTAGGGATGAAATGTCTGAATCGTCTGAATCTGATTCTGAATCAGAGGAGGATGAGGATGACGATGCACCTGACGGTACTGATGGTATTGCTACTCGTAGACGTGAGATAGGAGAGTCGTCTAGTACTCGAGAGGCTACTCATATTGATGGTCTTGCACCATGGGCCTTGAGACGTGATCTAGATGCTTCCCGTGTTAAAAGTTGTATGACAGGGGTTGGATTAGGTGTTGTTCAGACTCAGGTTGCTTATTTGGAGTCGAAGACTAAGCTTGGCGAGAAAGAGCGAGAATTGCTTAGTTTAGATTTGAGTGATGTAGAACGTGGTTTGAATGAGGCTTTTAGGAGGTTATCGGTGTTGGAAAGTGGTGAGTATGCTGAAATGAAGAGAAAGGTGAACTCTATGGAAATTCAGTTGAGTGTGGCTCGTGCGATGCGTGAGAAAGCCGAAAAGGAGTTGAATATATCCGTGGGATGGAACAGTAGATTTTATGCTGACATGGTTGAAAGAGGAGTAATCCGTAAGCGCCCAGCTGAAGATGTGTCTAGTGATCGTCCGGCAAAGATCCAGAAGACGATGGATGATGGACCATCTAGCGCTTCTCAGTAGACCAGTCTGTGTTTAGTAGTGACCTTTATATCTTTTGTGCTTTTGTAGCTTTGACTGAACCGACTTGTTAGTAATAGACTTGGCACGAATTTTGAGTGTATATAGTGCTAGAACTTTGATATGGGATGTACTAAGACAATACTTTTGTTTCAGATCGAATGAAATATGTATCTTGTCTTGAATTCCATATTGTGCCTTATTTGTACCTTGATTATGAATTCGATCCATATTATATGAATCCTTTGTTGGGTGAATGCTTAATATTTTGAAATTGTGAAATTATAGAACTATGCCGCCCAAGAAGGCTGTGACCGAGGATGATGTACGTAGGATTATTACGGAGCAAGTTACCGCATCTATGACTGAATTTATGGAAAATGCTAGAAGTGGAGCTGGCGGTAGTGGAGCTGGCGGTAGTGAAGCTGGCGGTAGTGAAGTTGGCGGTAGTGGAGCTGGCGGTAGTGGAGCTGGCGGTAGTGGAGCTGGCGGTAGTGGAGCTGGCGGTAGTGGAGCTGGCGGTAGTGGAATTGGCGGTACTAATGTGAATGTGAATGCTAATAATGTGAATGCTAATGCTGGAGGAAATATAGGAGGACTTGGAACTAATGCACCTGAAGTTGGTGGCAGTACTTATGTGACGTTCATGAAGTGTGAACCTCTACCTTTTATTGGAACTGAAGGTGCTGTAGCATTAAGCCAGTGGATTGAGAAGATTGAATCGGTTTTTAGGATTAGTAAGTGTAAGGAGGAAGATAAGGTGACTTTTGCTATGGCTACTCTTAAAGGTCGTGCGTTGACTTGGTGGAACGGGAGAATTGCTTTCATGGGTCTTGATGCTGCTAATGCTACTCCTTGGGCTGAAATTAAGAAGTGGATGACTTTGGAGTTTTGTCCTCGTAGTGTGATCATTAGGTTAGAACAGGAGTTGATTCATTTGAGAATGAAAGGTGTGGACATTGATAGTTACACGAATCGATTCCATGAGTTGGCCTTGCTATGTCCTCGATTGGTTGAACCCGAAGAGATCTGAATTGAGCAATATGTGAAAGGGTTGACCAGGAATATCCGGGGGGACGTAACATCATCGAAACCACTAACCATTGATGATGCTGTTCGAATGGCCTACCAACTCATTGGACAGATAATTCAGGATAAGGAAGATGAAGCCCGTGTTGGTGAGAAAAGAAAGGGAGACGGTGAGTGTGTAGATAGAGGTGATAATAGGAAGAATTTCAATCGCCGTCAGAACAAGAGAGAGGGGAATGAAAATGCTCTTACCAACAATGCACCGCGCAACGATGATAGATGTCCTAAGTGTGGCAACAAGAGGCATGCTGGCGACTGCTGGAAGTGCCGAAATTGCGGAAAGCTTGGACACAAGGTTGAAAGGTGTAAGAAGGGAACCATTTGCTTCAACTGTAATGAGGAAGGTCATAGGAAATCGGAATGCCCCAAGTTGAAAGCGATTGTACCTGGAAGAAACCCCCAGGGTGGTATCTACCAACTTGGAACAACTGAGGTGAAGAAAGAGGATCCGAATGTCGTTACAGGTACGTTTTTACTCAACAATCATTATGTTGTTGCTTTATTCGATTCGGGTGCCGATAGGAGCTTTGTATCCACTAAATTTAGTGCCCTTATTGATATTGAACCTGTTGAGATAAGTACCAGTTACGAGGTGGAATTGGCTGATGGTATATTAGTGAAAACTAATAAGCTATTAGAAGGATGCTCTCTAAATCTCTTGAACCATTCCTTTCCAATTGATTTGATGTTGATAGAATTAGGTAGTTTTGATATTATTATTGGTATGGATTGGTTGTCGTTGAATAATGCTACTATTTTATGTGGAGAGAAGAAGGTTAAGATTCCTCTTAGGAATAGGACGTTAGTAATTGATGGTAGTCAAGGTGAATCCCGTTTGAAAATCGTTTCATGTATTAAAGTCCAAAAGTACATCAGGAACGGTTGTGAGTTATTCTTAGCTCAAGTGACCGGGAATGAGTCTAGGGAGAAACGATTGGAAGATGTACCTATTATTTGTGAATTTCCTGAGGTATTTCCTAAAGATTTACCCGGACTTCCACCGATAAGGCAAGTACAGTTTCGAATCGATTTAATTCCTGGTGCTGCACCGGTGGCACGTGCGCCTTACCGATTAGCCCCTTCT
This sequence comes from Glebionis coronaria, assembly GCA_025667525.1. Lineage (NCBI taxonomy): Eukaryota > Viridiplantae > Streptophyta > Magnoliopsida > Asterales > Asteraceae > Glebionis > Glebionis coronaria. The sequence goes on from CM046876.1 coordinate 274,614,675, forward strand.
GAATTAAAGGAGTTATCTGAGCAACTTAAGGAGTTGTCTGATAAAGGTTTTATTCGACCGAGCTCGTTGCCTTGGGGAGCTCCAGTCTTGTTCGTTAAGAAGAAGGATGGATCTTTTCGTATGTGCATTGATTATAGGGAACTGAATAAGTTGACAATTAAAAATCGATATCCTTTACCTAGGATTGATGATTTGTTTGATCAACTGCAAGGATCTAGTGTGTATTCTAAGATAGATTTGCGGTCAGGATATCACCAACTTCGCGTCCGTGAAGAAGATATTCCTATAACTGCATTTAGAACTCGTTATGGACACTATGAATTTCAAGTAATGCCATTTGGGTTAACTAACGCACCTGCGGTTTTCATGGATTTAATGAATCGAGTGTGCAAGCCCTACTTGGATAAATTTGTGATTGTGTTTATTGACGATATTCTAATCTATTCTAAGAATGAAGATGAACATAGAGAACATTTGAGGATTGTTTTGAATTTGTTGAAGGATGAAAGGTTGTATGCTAAGTTTTCGAAATGTGATTTCTGGTTAGATTCTGTGCAATTTCTTGGTCATGTGATTAACAGAGATGGAATTCATGTTGATCCTGCAAAGGTTGAAGCTATTAAGAATTGGTCTGCACCGACAACGCCAACGGAAGTGCGACAGTTCTTAGGATTGGCTGGATATTATAGGCGATTCATTAAAGAATTCTCTTTGATAGCTAAACCCTTGACTAAGCTTACTCAGAAGAATAAACCTTTCGTTTGGGGAAGTGATGAAGATGGAGCATTTCAGACATTGAAGCTAGTGCGCCAATCTTATCATTACCCGACGGGAGTGAAGATTTTGTAGTGTATTGTGATGCATCTCTTAGAGGTTATGGAGCTGTTTTGATGCAGAGAGAGAAAGTGATGGCTTATGCTTCTAGGCAATTAAGGAAGAATGAGGAGAATTATACTACTCATGATCTTGAGTTAGGAGCTGTAGTCTTTGCTCTTAGGTTGTGGAGACATTATTTGTATGGCACCAAGTGTACGGTATTCACCGATCACAAAAGCCTATAGTATATTCTCGACCAGAAGGAATTGAACATGAGGCAACGAAGATGGATAGAGTTGTTAAGTGATTATGACTGTGATATAAAATATCACCCAGGAAAAGCCAATGTTGTTGCTGATGTGTTGAGTAGGAAAGATAGAGAGCCTATCAGGGTGCGTTCTCTAGTCTTGACTGTGCACAATAATTTGCCTGAGCAAATTAGAAATGCGCAAATAGAAGCTTGTAAGAAGGAGAATTTTGTTAATGAAGGGTTCCGAGGAGAAGGAGATCCTTTAGAGGTTGGAGCTGATGGAGTGAAATGCTTAAGAGGTCGTATGTGGATACCTAAGTTTGGAGGCTTAAGAGATTTGATTATGTTAGAATCCCATAAATCTAAGTATTCCATTCATCCGAGATCTGATAAGATGTACCATGATTTGAAGAAGTTTTACTGGTGGCCGAATATGAAAGCTGACATAGCTATGTATGTTCTCCAATGCTTGACTTGTGCCAGAGTCAAAGTTGAACATCAAAAGCCATCAAGACTACTTCAACAACCAAAGATTCCTGAATGGAAGTGGGAGCGAATTATGATGGACTTTATCACCAAGCTTCCTAGAACATCATCTGGAAACAATTCGATTTGGGTTATTGTCGATAGACTGACCAAATCAGCACACTTCATTCCGGTTAAGGAGCAGTTATCACTGGAGAAGCTGACTCGAATATACCTTGATAATGTTGTATGCAAGCATGGAGTGCCTGTATCGATCATTTCAGATCGAGATCCTAGATTCGCATCGAATTTTTGGAAATCTCTCCAAAGATCTTTGGGAACGAATCTCGACATGAGCACTGCTTATCACCCCCAGACTGATGGGCAGAGTGAAAGGACGATACAAACACTGGAAGATATGTTGAGAGCTTGTGTGTTAGACTTTGGTAAGAATTGGGATAAACATTTGTCGTTAGCAGAGTTTTCGTATAACAATAGTTACCATTCTAGTATTAAGGCTACACCGTTTGAAGCTTTGTATGGTAGGAAGTGTAGATCTCCTGTATGTTGGAGTGAAGTTGGGGATACCCAGCTCACGAGACCGGAATTGATCCGGGAGACTACAGAGATGATAGTTCAGATTAAGAAGAGGTTGTTGACTGCCCGTAGTAGACAGAAAAGTTACGCGGATGTGCGGTGGAAGCCAATGGAGTTTGAGGTGGGTGACCGAGTAATGTTGAAAGTATCTCCATGGAAAGGCGTTATAAGATTTGGAAAACGAGGGAAATTGAATCCCCGTTATATTGGACCCTTTAAGATTTTATCTAGAGTAGGTCCGGTGGCTTACAAACTAGAGTTACCCCCAGAACTTCATGGTGTTCACAACACATTCCATGTATCTAATCTGAAGAAATGTCTAGCAGTGAGTGATGAGAAAATTCTGTTAGGTAAGGTTCGAATAGATGGGAAGTTGCATTTTATCGAAAAGCCCGTAGAAGTTATGGACCGTGAGGTAAAGCAACTGAAACAAAGTCGGATACCTATTGTCAAAATCCGATGGAATTCAAAGCATGAACCGGAGTATACTTGGGAACGAGAGGATGAAATGTGGAAGAAATATCCGCACCTCTTCGATTTCAATAAGAAACGGACATCCAAATGAAATGGATCACGAGGACGTTGATCCCTTTTAGGAGGAAAAGCTGTGACAATCTAACATTTTCAGGTAGTGAAATATTTTCTCGTATAATATTTTGAAACTTATTTTTGTGTTGGTTGACGAACTCACAATTTACGGATTTAAATTTGGGCTTACGTGCATAATTTGGCGTCTTTTACGACTAAACCGGAAACCTTAGGATTACGTATTTACGTTTTTGAACTCCGTTTTTGATGAGACAATTTTTATTGGATTCGTTTTGTGACGGTGATTCATAATTTATAAAAACGTTTTTCGTAAAACGACCCGAGGGCACGCAAATCGAGAAAACTAGAATCGAGAAATACCCGTAAACTAGTGAGATGGGACAAAACACATTGTCCCACCCCACTAGCTTGGTTGGGACGACCAACTTGACAGCACAACACTTAGGTGGCATCAAGTTTAGCTAACTTACACCAAGTGTAAGCTAGCTTACACCTTAAGCTTTACCATACCACTTAACCTTCCAAAACTAGCAACTTGTTTTTCATTTCCATCTTTCTCACATGCAAATCAACATCAAAATCCTCTCAACACCCCTCCCCTTGCCGTCCACTATTAACCAACAAACACCCCATTTGATTTCTTCTAGCCATGAACAGCATGTTTACTAGCTCTATTAAGGAGTATTCTTGAAGCCTTGCTCATTTGGTGGCCATATTAACATCTTTGGAGGTGATTTGCTTGTGTCCTAGGGCTGATTTTCCAACCTATGTTCTTGATATTTTATGGTCTTGGAGATACTTGTGTTCATCAAGTTCTTGTCTTCCTGAAACAAGAAATCCACTTGGATTGGTAAAGAAGATCATCCTCTCCATTTTTCTCTTGTTATTTTGTAAAGAACAAATGTATTTTCTTTCATTTTGTATATGTATATGATGTATATATGATGATAAAAATGTTGTGTGGGGATCAAGTGTTGATAAATATGCTTAAAAAGGATGATAACTATAAGAAATGAAGCTAAAATCTTGATTATTTAGTTGGCTGTATAAAAACAGTAGATAAATAAACGATGAACTGATAAAATTACATGGTTTGATCCATTTACAGTAAGTAGAAGATGTTATACACATGTGAGAGTTGCCATGCAATGGAATCAAAATAATGAGTGAGATATGATCAAAACAAGTTAGGTGGTATAATCTGAATAAGCAGTTTTGTAGGGACTGTTAAGGCAAGTTAAACTCAAAATGGGCAGTAGCTATAACTAAGTTAAATGTAGCACATATTATGAAGATCATGCCATCCAAAAATGAGCTTCTAATTCATTATAGAACTCTAGATATGCTAAAAATGGTGAACATGAAGTTAAAAATCATATTTTTGGAAATAATGTTTATTAATATTATATAAGCACTCACATTATAATGTATAAAATGTAAAAATATAAACCCACTAACTTATAAAACTTATTTATATAAATGTATAAAAGGTTAATTAAATGGGTAAATTATATAAATGGTGGTAAAATAATATTTATAAGTAATAAAAACTATAAACTTGATTTTTACGACTTTTTCGGCTATCGCCGTAAAATTAACATTTTTCGCCAAATAAAACTTAGACGACCAAACCCGTCTAATGTAAAGTTTATAAAAGTCATATACTGATGTATAGGTAACTAAGACAAGTAAAAACCGATAAAACCCGAACTATAAGAAATACGGACATTTACGAGCTAACTAAACATATTGGACTAATAAATGGACTAAATAAGATAAAAACTTGTAAAAAGAACTTATTGGGCTTAACCCATTTGGGCCCAACATGAAAAGTATATATACTGATAATATAGGTATAAAAGGGATAAAAACAAGTTAAAGAACTTATAAAAGACTTAATGGACTTAAAATAGGTAAAATCGGTAAAACTAGTGAACTAGTAAAACGTTACCAAGACGTAAACACTAAAATGAGTAAACAAGGATGTATAAACCCACTTGATCATCATCATATGTACAAAATCATCATATGTATGTTGTTATTTTGATAAAAGTCATTGGACCGAGTCTAAGACCGATTATTATTTATATAGGTTTCCGTGACCGAAGCACGCCCGTAGCCGATAATCCGCCTTTCATTAACAACGTGAGTTCATAGCCTCGCACTCTTTTAAATGTTTTATAAAATGATTTGTAAACCCGCGAGGGAGATAACATGCTAGATTTTATAAAAATAGAACACAAGTATTCCCGATTGTATGCTAAATGATATGGACCCGAATGATGCTATGACCCTATATTCGAGACTAAAAGGATTATTAGTAGTTAGGTTATGTCACTTAAAGTCCCATTAGCATGAATTGTGAACTACCGGGATTTGGTAGACGCTTATGCATTTGATAGTACTATTTGGAGACGATCACCCCAGTTCGCGCCTTGACGGTTGATCCCCGTCGTACCACATTGATTGGTAAGCGAATTTATGTATGAGAAGATTCCATAGCGTGATTTTTGTGACGACACGCTAACTTAGATGGGTAAATTTTTTGTCGGGTTCGTGGCCCGCTGTTTTCATAGTAAGGTAACAATGTCATGCGGCTAATAATAATCCTATACAATGTATGCTATAAAACATAAATAATAAACGATAACGACGCTATTAACGATGAATATATTACCTATCATGGTAATATAGAGACTACAGTCTCATGGACGGTTTCAGATGTACGCTTGATTTATATATTGCCTGACTAGCAATATGAGGACTTACTTCCGATATTATGCTTGTGTTCTGATTTTAAATGATTGTAAATGATTGTTTTTATATAACGGTTTTCATTAAACTCTATGAATTCACTCGACATTCGCTGATATGATTTTTACATGTTTTTATCTCAGGTGCTTGAAGGTAATCCGGATGGAGATCGACTGTAATGGCCCACACTTAATATTAAAAATGTTCATTCGATCTGTGTTTTGTAAACTTAATGACCTGTATAATTTGGGACCTGTTGTACGCTTTTGAAACTTTTTATCGAATGAATGTTTGTTAAACCTTGTACAACCATTTTTATGTGTTGTCTATGATTGGAGTTATTGTGCTATCCCGTAACACTCTAAAAGACCCTTCCGCTGTACCGATACGAAAAATGAGAGTGTTACAGGGATGTAATGAGATGCATATGGCATATAAATCGGGTTAAGTGGTAGGATAAGGTTATATATCCATCATAGATCGATGAGCCATTTTGGTATATGGTTCATGTCTTGATTGTATACGTTTGTGTGTTTAGATTTTTGTTAGAGCGGGGGTACTTAGAGAAGCTTGTTCCGGTGAGTTTCATAGTCCCATGTCTTTATAATGATTTTGACTTCCAGATGGGATGGAAGACACACTGTATGGTTTTGTAACTAATGTTGTGAATGTTTTTATGGTTTGTGATGGACTTGTGTGTACACTTATGTGATTAACTGCTATGTGATTCTTGATTGTTATTGTGGTTTGACTTGGTACCAATGGGATGTTGACAAGGCGGGGTCTTGGGATTGGTTCATAGGTGTATGGGCGCCTATGGGACCATGGTGATTGGTAAGGCTTGGAGCCTTGGAATTGTGGTTATTGGTAAAGCTTAGAGCCTTGGATTTATGGTGATTGGTTAATCTTGAATGCTAGTTGTTAATACATAATTGTAACACATTGTCCATATATTTTTATTGTTGGTGGTTATTCACAGCTTATAATTATAACTGATTTGGCGTTGGAGTCTAAACCTATGACTCTCACCAACTTTATGTTGACGTGTTTTAGTGTCTCTTTCAGGTGAGAATGTGGTTAAGCGTGAGAATAAGAGTGGCTAGCTGAAAGGCTTAGGATTGCATTTGGAGGAACTCCTTTTCCTCTTAGTCTTTATTTATGTTTGAATAAGTGATACTTTGTAGACACCTATATGTTTGTTATTTGTTAATTGTATGTCTTTGGTAAGAGGTAGACCTGTTACCTACTTACCTAGACGCCTGCATTGTTTGAGATATCTTCATGACATTGTGTCACCATTTATGATATTTCCATTTCATTTACTTATCTCTATAGACACGCTATTGTTGTGATGATATCCATACGTCGTGCCCCATATTCCGCCATAGTGAGGTGTGACAGATACTTTTTATAATGGGCTTAATGATCATGAACGTGATTATTTGAATGCCGCCGCGGGTGGTTATTTTTTGTGTAAAACGACAAATGAAGCTTTAACGATCATCGAGAATAGATCTAAGGTTTATAACCCTCGTAACACACCGAGTGTTGCCACTATGGGTTTGTCATCATCATCTCGTAACATGAACGCCTTACATGATGAAGCAAATGAGGAGATTATGACTCATTGGAAAGCACAAGATGCTTTGAATTCCGCATCGGTTAAAGCGGTTGAAAACAATTGTATATCTTGTGGTGGAGCTCATGATTTTTCCGAGTGCATTGCCGCCGGTGGTAACACTTCTAGTGCTTACATAGCAACGGGAACTTACAACCAAAACGGCCAAGGTTCCCGCCCAAATCAAGCTCCCCAATATAAAAATTCTAATAACTATCGAAACAACAATCAAAGTGGTGGTTATCAAGAAAATCAACGTAACTATAACAAGGGTAATTACCAAAGTGGGAACAATGGGAAAGTGCAAAATCAAAACCAAAACCGTGATTTTCAAAATACTGCACAAGGTTTTCAAAATGCTCACACTAAAAATCTTCAAAGAGAAATTTTGGATTATGCTAAGGCAAATGATGCTAAGTTTGATAACATGCAACGAGAAATGATTAGCTTAAGATCCGAGTTGAAAAACGAGCTTAAAAACAAACTTGCTAATGAATTGAAAACTCATGCTAATAAAATGGAAGGAAACGTTCAACGTCTTCAACAAAATCAACAAAAGATGGAACAAGGTCAACATGAGATTAAGCAAGAATTGTTAAAAGCGGATAAAAGGCAATCAAAATTTGAAGATAGAATGGCTAGTATGTTTGAAGCTATCATGTGTAAACCCTCTTCCTCGGGTGGTCTTCCTAGTGATACAATTGCAAACCCGAAGGGATAAATGAAGGTTATTACTACTCGTAGTGGTAAAACTTTCAAAGAACCAATCTATCGTCCTAGTACTTCTTAGGAGAAGGAAATCGAGAAAGAACCCGAGGTGATGGTAGAAAAGGAGCATATTACAAGCCCATGAAGTACCGCTCAAACCACACCTACGGTTGAACCAATACCAATTGTGGAACCCGAGATTCCAAGGCTGTTGCCTATGCCCCAACCCACACCACCCTTACCTTATCCATCGAGACGAAATAAGGAAAAGCTACATGAAAGTAATAAACAACAAATTGATCTTTTTATTAAAAAATTTCAACAAGTGCACTTTAATGTGAGTTTAGCCGACGCGTTGTCATACATGCCTCGTTTCGCTTCCACTTTTAAAGATATGATGAACGATAAGGAAACGATTTCAAATCTATCTAATTGTTCTTTGGTTTATCTTAACCGAATACCGGAAAAAGTTGGTGACCCCGGGAAGTTTCTCATTCCTTGTGATATTCAATAAATGGAAGGATGCCTCGCCTTGGCCGATCTTGGCGCGAGCATTAAGTTCATGCCTTTTTCCATGTGGAAATCGCTTTCACTTCCGGCTCTTACTCCATCGAAAATGTCTATCGATATGGCCGATCATTCTACCATTCTCGCATGTGGAGTGGCCGAAGACGTTTTTGTGAAAGCACGGAAGTTCTACTATCCCGTTGATTTTATCGTAGTAGACATTGTCACGGATCCTCAAGTTCCTCTAATTTTAGGTCGTCCATTTTCTAATACCTCGAAATCGATCATTGATGTGCATGCTAGAAAAATCACTTTGCGATTCAACGAGGAGGAACTTGTTATAAACGCTACTCAAAACTCTACACCTTCTCATGTTTATGCAATCGCTACCATCAATCATATTGACTAGGTCGATGTGGTTTGCGATGAGTTTTCACAAGAAGTGTTAGGTTTTTCTGATAGTTCGTCAAGTGGCAATCCCACTATTATGGATCCGATTCTTGCTAATTCTACGCAAAATCTCACTCCATTCCAATGAGGCGATTTTATTTTGAATGAAATCGACAATGAAGATGAGGTGATTATTGGTAATGATACTCTCATTCCACCATTTCTTTCGCCGATGAAAGTTATGATTGTTGAACAAAAATCATCAATCGAGGATCCACCAATCCTTGAATTAAAAGATCTTCCATCTCACCTCGAATACGCATTCTTGAAAGGGATGACAAGTTGCCGGTTATTATTGCGAAAGATCTTTCCAATGATGAAAAAACCGCACTTTTGACAATTCTTAAAGCTCACAAAGGGGCAATTGCGTGGAAAATTACCAACATTAAGGATATTGACCCAAAATTTTGTACTCACAAGATTTTAATGGAGGAGGACTACAAACCCGCAATTCAATGTTAAAGAAGGTAAACCCCAAAATTCACGATGTCATTAAAAAACAGGTCTTAAAACTTCTTGACGCGGGAATGATTTATCCTATCTCCTATAGCCCATGGGTGAGCTCAATCTATTGTGTCCCTAAAAAGGGAGGAATGACCGTTCTGCCTAATGAAAACAACGAGTTAATTCCCACTCGTGCTGTGACCGGTTGGAGGGTGTGTATTGACTACCGAAAGTTAAATGACGCCACTCATAAAGACCACTTTCCCTTGCCCTTCATGGATCAAATGTTGGAGCGACTTGCGGGAAATGACTTCTATTGCTTTTTAGATGATTTTTCCGGTTACTTACTGATACATAGATTTTACTTGGGTTCAGATTTGTCTCTCAGTCCTCTCGAATTGATCTCGGCTCTAAGTGGAATGATTTGTTCTTGGTTAATGAAAAGGTGATGGTTTGTTTATCTATTGTAATCTAATAACAATTAATTAAATGTCAAAGAGTAAACTTAAAGCTTGAATGATTAAAGTGAAAAGACGAGTTTAAAAGTAAATGATTGGAAACTTAAAGATCATATGAGACAAATAAATGAACACTTAATAAAAAATAAAACTTGGAAAACTTTATAAAAAATATGAACTTAATTGAAAAGTACTAAAAGAAAGTAAGATCGGAGTAAAGCAAAATAGGCTAAATCGGAATAAGGGGAAAAAGCATTCAATCGGAATACATTCTGATCGGGTGATCGGAATGCTTAGAAAAGCTAATGATCGGAATACGGGCAAATGACCCCAATCAGAATACGGTGAAAATTTACTAATCGGAATACTAGAAACAGGGTACCATCGGAATACCAAAATGATCTCAATCGGAATATGGGTAAAACAGAGCAATCGGAATACACTAAACACCTACCGTCGGAATATGAGAACACCACCAATCTGAATATTAAAACCCTTTTCCGATCGGTCGATCGGAATAAAGGGGGGGGGCTTTGGTCGGAATACTCGGTCGGAAAAGGGCTTTGCCCCTTTCGAAAATTATGCTAATTCGAGACTTAAGCTAGGGAATAAGCTATAGAATAAGCTAATCACCAACAAGCTCGAATCCAACAATAAGCTGATCAAATAAGCACTAAGAACACTTTATCTAAGCTTAAAATAAACAACTTTTAAATCAAATCAATAAAAAGATGAACTTTTCATAAAAACTTTAAAAAGTAAATAAGCTAAATCAACAAATAAGCCAATAAGAACAAGGATCTTAGAGCTTATTCGTGTATAAACTTAAGGAAACATAAAAAGTAATCAACTTTTTAAGCACAAATCATTGATGAACAACACGGATCATACGAGATTTGTACCAAAATCAATCAAAATAAAAGAAAGGAAGGATGAGATTAAAGATTAAAAGATAAAAACTTGAACTTGATTAATGAAAAAGTAATACAAAGTTTTGATCTTGAATGGAAAAAGATGAAATCTAGTGAGAGAAAGTTTAGAACTTTCTCTCTCTAAAACTAGAAACTACCTAAAGACTAAGTGTGTGAAAATTTGTGAGGTAAGGCCTTTATATAGGCGTGTGTAATGGTGGTGGGCTTTTGTGATTGGGCTTTGGTTTGGGCTCCTTTTTCTTCCTTCTTCTTTAGTCTTCACGCGTCTTAAATAAACGTTTCCGACTTGGATTTGAGAAGTGTCGGTGAATAATTCCAACTCGTCTTATAATCTTTTATTTAATAGACTCGAGTTCTTCGACATATATGAATCTTCCATCTTTGGCTCTATTCTTCGATAAATCTTCAAATAGGCACAATGACTTCAATTCTTTTGCATCTCTTGGACAATAGACTTCGTCTTGAGTCTTTTTCTTTGATAAAACCCGTGCAATCCCATGTTTTCTTTAATATTCATCTGGTTGACTCTGAAAACACAATAAACACAAAAACCACGCATAATTCAAAACAAATGATATTAAATACGTGTTTTGGTCTTGTTTTAGCCAGAATTAAGTGGTAAAAGGATGGGTGTTCTCACAACTATCAAATCCCCTACACTTAACCATTGCCATGCCCTCATGCAATGCTTAGTGATAAAGCAATTTTACATTTTCCTCATAATCAATCAACCTTGGCCTTATTAATATACTATTAAACGAAAATTAAAATACTAAGAGAAATTAAAACTTTTAGAATAAACAGAAGGATGGAAATAACTTGCAAAGAGATCGAGGACTTACATTAGGACTTCGGTGCTGCGAAGATTTATCACCCTCAAGTTTCACGTTCCCCAAACTAAGCTTAAAAACGAGATCATTGTTATTATAAGTTAGCAATTCAAACACTTACACACATGGCTTAATTAAATGCTTAAACTCCCTTATTCCTAGGTGTATCTCTTATATTTTATTTTTGTCTTAGAATGATCATGAAGATGCTTTTTTGGACTTATTTCGATAGTTATTTAGGGCTGAAAGCAAAGTAGGACGATTTGATCAATAGTTAGCTAAAGGACAAAATCTTTTAAAACTGCTTCTCGGGATATCAAAAAGTTCATATCTTAGCATAACTTGGTTCACGATTTGAGACCTTTCTCGGGCCGATATTTGGCATGTACTTCATACTTCATATCTTGAGAGACGTTCTTGAGATAATGGTCTTCTCATCGTAATAGAGTTTCTTCACTTGGAGACTTTTGAGGGGTACTCCAACTTTGTTGACCATGAATTCATGATTATTCTTCAATCTCTAATTGGGATTTTGAGATACAACGATCCGCCTCCTTTTCGGACTTGGATCTATTTATCCTCATACCTTGTTAGGGTCTTTTCGGATAGACTTCTCCATGATCTTTACGGGAGTTGATTGCTTTTCGTCGTGAGTCTTGATCCTTCATATTGACTTTGGGAATAATGCTTTTCACATCACCTTGGATCTTTAGCAATAAAATGGAATCCTCATGCCTTGTTAGGGCCTTTTCGGACTCGCCAATCTTCGCGCCCCGCTTCATAAGTTATGCCTTGGCTATGAACTCTTATCATTACCGAGCAACTTTTAAACGATCTTGGGCTAGAAGCTAAGTAACTTTTCAAATCGTACGACCTTACTTATTGCAGATAAATTATTAGCAAGTGATGGGAGAATAGGCAAATAATTACACCAAGTGAGCTTGTGCAAGAATACCGACTTATAATTGACTCTATCATTTCTCGTCCTCCACAATTTAAAATCTCAAGTAATGAGACTCGTGGACACTTAGCCTAATAAACCAATTAAGGTCTACATAGTTAAGGATACTAGCTAGAATAAACTTGGATAAGTCTATTCGGGTTGAGTCAAAATAAACGCAACGGGCCTAATATGTCAAAGACTTCTAAACTAGCTACACCATTTTATTAATAATTTGACTTTATTACGGGATATATACATATGAAAGCAACGATAAAAATTTAAAAATTACGACTAAATGGCCAAAGTTAATAAAAAATTTGAAAAATGTTGAAAAAGATGATTTTCCGGTTAAATGAAGGCATTTTCATCGAAAGGTCCACTTAAAACTTTGATAGAAGTCCCCCCTACACTTAAGATAAACATTGTCCTCAATGTTTAAGCATGTGGGAAAAGTTTCCCCTACACTTATGACATTGTGCACGTTGGTTAACTCGAGTTAAGGAAGAGACGACTAAAGTGATCAATTTCAAATGTGAGTATGAAGAAAATTGAATCACGATAGTTGAGAGATAGAACCGGATTTCGGAAAACACGAGAGCATGGTTCTTCAAAGATTCCAAGAGTGCATTCATCCCTGTAATCACATCACCACACAAATACAAACACCTATACAGGTCCCCCTACACTTAGGAGGTTAAAACATAAAAGGATAGATACTCGGGTTGCCTCTCGAGGAGCGCTTGTTTTTGATAACCGAGTCACGAGCCTGACTTGACCCAAAATTAGTTCATGGGGAACGTGGTGAGGGATGGAATCATCTCCTGAGAGATGTCCTCACCAAAGTACAACTTCAGACGCTGGCCATTCACCTTGAAATTGGGCCCATTTGGCTGAGAAAGTTCAATGGTCCCATACGGAAAGACGTTGGCGACGGTGAGTGGACCAGACCAGCGGCTCTTCAACTTGCTAGAGAAGATCTTCAACCGAGAGTTAAAAAGTAAGACTTGATCACCAACGTGGAACTCTCGGTTCTTGATTTTTGCGTCGTGAAGGATCTTCGTCTTCTCTTTGTAGATCAGCGAGTTCTCATAAGCTTCATTCCTCAGTTCGTTGAGCTCGTTGAGTTGAATCTTGCGATGATCACCGGCTTTGTTGATGTCGAAGTTAGCCCACTTCAAGGCCCAGTGCGCCTTATGCTCCAGCTCGATGGGAAGGTGGCATGCTTTCCCGTACACAAGACGATAAGGTGTACATCCGATCGGGGTCTTATAAGCAGTACGGAAAGCCCACAGAGCATCATCTAACTTATCGGCCCACGCGACACGATGCTCTCCCACAGTACGCTCAGAAATTCGCTTCAATCCACGATTGGATATCTCGGCCTGCCCATTCGTTTGGGGATGATAAGCGGTGGAAAGACGGTGATTGACACCATACTTTGCCATGACTCTTGCAAATTGATCGTTGCAAAAATGAGTCCCGCGGTCACTGATAATAGCACGAGGAACGCCAAATCTAGCGAACAGCGATTTCAAAAAGTTACAAACCACCCTTGCGTCATTAGTGGGGAAAGCTTTGGCTTCAACCCACTTTGAAACGTAGTCAACGGCTACAAGGATGTATTTGTTTCCTTTAGAGGAAGGAAATGGCCCCATAAAGTCGATACCACAAACATCAAAGATTTCACACTCTTGAATGAAATTCTGAGGCATCTCGTCTTTATGTGTGATCGTGCCTTGTTTTGGCAAGCATCACATCGTTTAACCATCTCGTGAGCATCACGGTAGATGGTGGGCCAATAAAATCCCGAATCAAACACTTTTTTGGCGGTATAGTTGGGACCAAAGTGACCACCAGTGGGTCCTTTGTGGCAAGCATCAAGGATTTCTAAAGCTGCCGGTCCATCAACACATCGGCGAATAATCAAGTCGGCACATTGTTTGAAAAGATACGGGTCATCCCAAAAGTAAGTCTTGATGTCTTTGAAGAACTTTTTCTTTTGCTGGGATGTTAACCCGTCAACGAGAATTCCACCCGCCAAGTAGTTTGCAATGTCTGCAAACCACGGGGTTTCATCAGAATTCGAATTTATAGACATTAAGGTCTCCAAGGGAAAAGAATCATTGATTTCTTTGTTTGGATGATCCCCTTGGTTAGGATCCTCAAGTCTGCTGAGATGGTCCGCGGCTAGGTTTTCAGCTCCTTTTTTATCGCGAATTTCGATTTTAAATTCCTGGAGCAGCAAAACCCAGCGAAGAAGTCTTGGTTTGGAATCTTGCTTTGTCAACAAGTACTTCAACGCGGAATGATCGGTACACACGATTGTTGTAGAAAGGACAAGATAGGGGCGGAATTTTTCAAAAGCATAGACAACACCTAAAAGCTCTTTTTCGGTTGTCGTATAATGCAATTGTGCCCCTATCATTGTCTTGCTAGCGTAATGGATTGGTTGGAAGTGTTTGTTCACTCTTTGTCCCAGAACCGCTCCAATAGCAAAATCACTAGCATCGCACATCAATTCAAAAGGCAGCTCCCAATTAGGGGTAACCAAGACGGGTGCCTTTGTTAGCTTATCCTTAAGCGAGTTGAAGGCGTCAAGACACTCTTTGGAAAAGAGAAAAGGAGTATCTTTTTCCAAGAGGTGGGTCATCGGGCGAGCGATTTGATAAAAATCTTTGATGAATCGATGGTAAAAGCCCGCATGACCCAGGAAACTTCTCACACCCTTCACGGTTGAAGGTGGAGGCAACTTAGCGATAACATCGACTTTAGCATGGTCTACTTCAAGACCGGCTTTGGAAATCTTGTGTCCTAGGACGATGCCTTCTTTTACCATAAAATGGCATTTTTCCCAATTCAGAACAAGGCGAGTGTCTTCGCACCGCTTAAGCATACGTTCCAAATTGGCAAGGCAAGAAGAGAAGGAATCCCCGAAGACCGAGAAATCATCCATGAAGACTTCCATGGTTTGTTCAACCATGTCATGGAAGATAGCTAACATGCACCTTTGGAAAGTCCCAGGGGCATTACATAAGCCAAAAGGCATTCTTTTGTAAGCAAATGTGCCATAGGGACAAGTGAATGTAGTTTTCTCTTGATCTTGGGGATCGATGGGTATTTGGAAATAACCCGAGAAACCATCAAGAAAGCAGTAATATTCATTACCCGCTAAACGTTCAAGCATTTGGTCCATAAAAGGTAGAGGGAAATGATCCTTTCTCGTGGCATCATTGAGTTTGCGGTAGTCTATACAAACTCTCCACCCAGTAACGAGACGAGTGGAAATCAACTCGTTGTTTACATTTGGCACAACGGTTATTCCGCCCTTCTTGGGCACACAATGGATTGGACTAACCCATGGTGAATCCGAAATAGGGTAAATCATACCCGCATCAAGAAGTTTGATAACCTCTGTTTTGATGACTTCATGGATTTTCGGATTCACCCTTCTTTGGCTTTGAATTGTGGGCTTAAAGTCGTCCTCCATGAGAATTTTGTGTATGCAGAAGTGAGGATCAATTCCACGAATGTCAGAAATCTTCCAAGCAATAGCTTTCTTGTGATCTTTCAACACGTTGATAAGTCGGGCTTTTCTTCTTCCTTTAGGTCCTTAGCAATGATGACTGGCGACTTCTTCCCTTCTTCAAGGAATACATACTCAAGATGGGGCGGCAACTCCTTAAGTTCCAAATCCGGGGGATTTTCGACAGTAGGCGTATTCGAAGTCAGAGTATCGATAGCAATAACCGTGGGAGATGGAGGCGAAGGATTGTCGTCGGTGAGAAGATTGTCAAAGAAATTCATGTCGTCATCTCCATCGATAGGAGAATCAGTAGGAGCTAAATTCACATCTCCCATGGTGTCTTCAAGATTGTTCCAAAATAAATCACTATTTCCAAATAGAGACAATGATGAGTCAATAGAGGACACGGTCTTAACATTGGGAAGAGAGGTAGGAATACTTTTGCAAGCATCATTAAAGTGTTCTTCACAAGCATCATCAAGAACGTCAATACAATTAACACTCTAATATGAATAAGGCTGTTTAGACAACTTTCCCATGTTGAAGACTACTTTATCGTCACCCACTCTCATGATAAGCTCACCGGCTTCAACATCAATGAGAGTGCGACCGGTCCTCAGGAATGGACGACCAACAATCAGTGGTACACGAGGGTCCATCTCGTAGTCGACGACAACGAAATCAGTAGGAAAGGTGAATTTATCGACTCCTACAATGACGTCTTCGGCTATCCCCACTGGATAAGCAACCGTACGGTTAGCTAATTCCAAAGTCATTTTGGTGGGGACTAGCTCAGGGAGAGATAATTGCTTCCAAACACTTAAAGGCATTAAGTTGATACTGGCACCTAGATCGGCTAGGGCCATGCAATTCTCTACTCCCGGGAAATTGCAAGGGATTAAGAAACGACCCGGATCACCAAGTTTGATTGGCAATTTCCTTAAGAGCACTGCAGAGCAATTCTCATTAAGTTGGGTGTAGGTGATATCGAGGAGCTTTTCCTTGTCGCTCAGAAGATCTTTAAACATTTTCGCATATTTAGGCATGTGAGAGAGAGCCTCAGCGAAGGAGATATTGAAATTCAGTTGTTTAAACATCTTAAGAAAGTTAGAAACCTGAATATCATCCTTGCTTTTGAGCTTCTCTTTCCTCAACCTAGATGGATAAGGTATATTGGAAGAAGAGGAAGGCTTTGGAAGAATAGGATCACTCACATCCTTGGGTGGAGGAGGGGTAGAAGGAAGAGGTGGAGAAATTGGGGAAGGAGAAGGATGAAGAATAGGAGCAGGTGACTCGTTCTCCTTAGTCACAACCACCGGTGGAGGTATAGGAAGCTCGGATTCCTTGGTACCTTTGCCACTTCGAGTAGTGATTGCTTTTATCTCCCCTCTTGGATTCGTAACGGTGTTACTCGGAAGAGTATCCGAATAAGAGGGTTGATTACCTTGGAAGAAACTAGCCATCATGTTCCTCAATTCATTAGTTTGGTTATCCATAGTGTTCTTCATATCAGCTCTCAGGTCATTCCCTTGTTTCATCAGGTCTACTTTCAAGTTGCGCACTTCCTGTTGGAGATTATCCACAATCACATCGTTAGTCCGCATGTAGGTTCCAACGTCTTGATGTGATGCCGGGGTTTGGTTGGAAGGAGCAGTGTATGCGGGTGGTTGATAAGCAGGTTGCTGGTAAACTTGGTTGTTTCATTGAGGTGGTTGTTGCTGTTTGTGAGGTGGGATGTATGGTGTACGAGGTTGTTGTTGTTGTTGAGGAGGGCGATTAAGGTTTTGTGGTTGGTTTTGGTTGTTAGGAGTAAAACCAGGTGGTGAAAGATAGTTGTTGCTACGGTAGCTAAGCAAATTACGGTCACCTTGAGGTCGGGCTTGATAAGCAGGTTGAGTATAGGTGCCGTATGCCGCATTCACATTCTCAGCAGGGTAGTCTTGGGTGGCGGTACAAGTGGTGTAAGAGTGAGGACCACCGCATATCTCACAAGGTTGGCTGACAGCGTTTACTTGAGCGTTTTTAGCGTTGTTGCTGTTGTTGTTGCTGACGGTGTGGGTGACAAGCGATTCAAGAAGCGTAGTTATTTTGTCCAGTCGCTTGTCGCTGTCATTAGTGCTAGCACTAGCGACATTGGTCCGAACACTCTTGGTTTGCACACGAGACTTATTCTCAATGATGTCCCAAGCAGCATTGGAAGTCTTAGCCAATAGATTACCCCCCGAGGCACTGTTCAGTGAATCTTGGTCACTCATGCTTAAACCATTGTAAAAAGTATTACTTTGATGTACTTTGGTAAAACCATGTTGTGGGCATTTTCTTAAAAGATCTTTAAGACGATACCAAGATTCATTGAACGACTCATCGTACTTTTGTTCAAAATTTATGATTTCATTCCGCAAAGCGGTAGTACGAGAGGGTGGGAAAAAGTAATTGATAAACTTTGTTTCCAAATCCGTCCACGAGAGAATACTCTGTGGCGGTTCCTTAGCAAGCCAATGCCGGGCTTGTCCCTCTAAAGAAAAGGGAAAAAGTTGTAACCTTATAACCTCTTGTGGAACACCATTGAATTTGACCGTGTTGGTTAGTTGCAAGAATCTCTTGATATGGTCGTGTGGATCATCAATGGTACGTCCCAAGAATGGTTGAGCAGAGACCATCTGGATAAAGCCTGATTTTAGCTCAAAGTTGTTGGCGGCAATTGGAGGTATGACAATTGGATCCGTGTTGCCATCGACATGAGCTTGCAGCAGTTCAATCATCGGGCAATTATCCGGAAGGGGCTCATTGTTGTTGTTATTGTTCATGTTGTTGAAAGACGGGTTGTTGTTGTTATTATTGTTGTTCGGAGGTGGTATGTTATTGTTGTTTTGTACACCAGCCATGTCTAGGTTATCGAGAGGCTCGGGCTCTTGATAAGACGTGGATCGAGTGCGCATACACCTGCAAAAGAACGAACAAAGAAAAACAAAGCAAAAATATTTTTGGTTTTTATAGTTTTTTAATTTTTTGTATTTTTGAAAATTTTATATTTTTTAGTTGTTTTTGAAAAATTTTTGTGAAAAAGTAACGTTCACAAGGGAATGGATCCCAAAATCCAAGTTCTCACAAAAAACTTTTGATCTTAACGAGAAGAGCCGGCAGCGGCGCCATTTGATACATAGATTTTACTTGGGTTCAGATTTGTCTCTCAGTCCTCTCGAATTGATCTCGGCTCTAAGTGGAATGATTTGTTCTTGGTTAATGAAAAGGTGATGGTTTGTTTATCTATTGTAATCTAATAACAATTAATTAAATGACAAAGAGTAAACTTAAAGCTTGAATGATTAAAGTGAAAAGACGAGTTTAAAAGTAAATGATTGGAAACTTAAAGATCATATGAGACAAATAAATGAACACTTAATAAAAACTAAAACTTGGAAAACTTTATAAAAAATATGAACTTAATTGAAAAGTACTAAAAGAAAGTAAGATCGGAGTAAAGCAAAATAGGCTAAATCGGAATAAGGGGAAAAAGCATTCAATCGGAATACATTCCGATCGGGTGATCGGAATGCTTAGAAAAGCTAATGATCGGAATACGGGCAAATGACCCCAATCGGAATACGGTGAAAATTTACTAATCGGAATACTAGAAACAGGGTACCATCGGAATACCAAAATGATCTCAATCGGAATATCGGTAAAACAGAGCAATCAGAATACACTAAACACCTACCGTCGGAATATGAGAACACCACCAATCTGAATATTAAAACCCTTTTCCGATCGGTCGATCGGAATAAAGGGGGGGGGGGCTTTGGTCGGAATACTCGGTCGGAAAAGGGCTTTGCCCCTTTCGAAAATTATGCTAATTCGAGACTTAAGCTAGGGAATAAGCTATAGAATAAGCTAATCACCAACAAGCTCGAATCCAACAATAAGCTGATCAAATAAGCACTAAGAACACTTTATCTAAGCTTAAAATAAACAACTTTTAAATCAAATCAATAAAAGATGAACTTTTCATAAAAACTTTAAAAAGTAAATAAGCTAAATCAATAAATAAGCCAATAAGAACAAGGATCTTAGAGCTTATTCGTGTATAAACTTAAGGAAACATAAAAAGTAATCAACTTTTTAAGCACAAATCATTGATGAACAACACGGATCATACGAGATTTGTACCAAAATCAATCAAAATAAAAGAAAGGAAGGATGAGATTAAAGATTAAAAGATAAAAACTTGAACTTGATTAATGAAAAAGTAATACAAAGTTTTGATCTTGAATGGAAAAAGATGAAATCTAGTGAGAGAAAGTTTAGAACTTTCTCTCTCTAAAACTAGAAACTACCTAAAGACTAAGTGTGTGAAAATTTGTGAGGTAAGGCCTTTATATAGGCGTGTGTAATGGTGGTGGGCTTTTGTGATTGGGCTTTGGTTTGGGCTCCTTTTTCATTCCTTCTTCTTTAGTCTTCACGCGTCTTAAATAAACGTTTCCGACTTTGGTTTGAGAAGTGTCGGTGAATAATTCCAACTCGTCTTATAATCTTTTATTTAATACACACGAGTTCTTCGACATATATGAATCTTCCATCTTTGGCTCTATTCTTCGATAAATCTTCAAATAGGCACAATGACTTCAATTCTTTTGCATCTCTTGGACAATAGACTTCGTCTTGAGTCTTTTTCTTTGATAAAACCCGTGCAATCCCATGTTTTCTTTAATATTCATCCGGTTGACTCTGAAAACACAATAAACACAAAAACCACGCATAATTCCAAACAAATGATATTAAATACGTGTTTTGGTCTTGTTTTAGCCAGAATTAAGTGGTAAAAGGATGGGTGTTCTCACACCTATCACTTACTAATCCCTATCAACCCTCGTGATCAAGAGAAAACTACGTTTACGTGTACATATGGAACGTTTTCTTATCGTAGAATGCCATTCGGACTTTGCATTGCATCGGGAACGTTTCAATGGTGTATGATGGCTATTTTTCATGATATGATCAAGAAGTCGATGGAAGTAATCATGGATGACTTTTTGGTGTTTGGTGATTCGTTTACGTCGTGTTTATCCAATCTTGAGAAAATGTTAAAACGTTGTGAAGAAACCAACCTTGTGCTTAATTGGGAAAGATGTCATTTTATGTGTAAACTAGGAATCTTCTTAGGGCACAAGGTCTCGAAAGCGGGGATTGAGATAGATAAAGCTAAGATAGACGTCATCGCCAAATTACCTAATACCAAAACCGTTAAGGGAGTTAGGAGTTTCCTAGGCCACGCGGTCTTTTATCGTCGTTTCTTCAAAGACTTTTCAAAAATTACTCGACCTATGACACACCTTCTTGAGAAAGATGCTCCGTTTAACTTCAATGAGGATTCGAGCTTTCGAAACTCTTAAGAGGAAACATACCGAAGCTCCCATTCTTGTTGCTCCTAATTGGGAATTACCCTTTGAAATCATGTGCGATGCAAGTGATTATGCAACTGGGGCCGTTTTAGGGCAATGTCATGAAAAGCACTTTCGACCTATCCATTATGCTAGTAAGACGATGACCGAGGCTCAAATAAAATACACTATAACGGAAAAAGAACTACTTGCCGCGGTGTATGCTTTTGAGAAATTTCGACCTTATCTCGTCTTAACGAAAAGCATCGTGTATACGGATCATTCGGCTATCAAGTACCTCTTCTCTAAACTTGATGCTAAGCCGAGAATCTAGCGGCCGATTAAATAGTGCGAAAACACTTATCCTTTTATCATTTAAAACAAATAAAAACGAGACCAAAACGTGTGTTTAATGTCATAAAAGTCAGAATTACGTGTAGTTTGTGTTTTTGTTGTGTTTTAGGACCAAAAGATGAAAAATGAAGAAAACACGGGCTTTCACGGGCTATTATCGAAGAAAAAGACGAAAGACAAAGTCAAAAGATCAAAAGTGAAAAAGTGAAAAAATAACAGAAGTCAAAGGCCTAATATAAGAAGAAATTAGAAGACGAGTTCATTATTTATCGACAAATCCCGAGACAAAGTCGAGAATGACGAATTAATTAAAAGACGAGAAGACAAAAGAAAGGAAGGAAGCAACAACACCAACATACTCCTCCACCTATAAATAGACTAAAATCTTCCACTTGTAATAGTTAGTTAATTAGGAGTAGGAGAAGGAGTAGGTGTAATTTTAGAACTCTCTCTCATTTTTCTTTAAGCTTTTCATCTTTAATCTTTCAATTGTTGAATCTAAAATCTTCATCTTTAATTTCAGGCTTTTCAAATCTCATCCTTCCTTTCTTGAATTAATTTTGTGTTGATTTGGTTAATCATCATGCAGCTTATTTGATCTTATTGCTTATTTGATTGAAGTGCTTATTTCATTGTTATTATTAATTTTTATGTGATTGATGGTTATAGCTTATTGTGCTTATTGCTTATTTTGTGTTTAGTTTATTTTTATTTAAGTGGATTTGGTAGTTTAATGTTTTTAAAACAGATTTTATTATTTTTGCTTATTTGGTGTTTTTTAGAGTTTTAATTCGTGTCTTGTTTAGCTTATTTTAGAGATTAGTCTAGCTTAATTTTTGTTTATTTGCTTAATTGGATTTAGCTTATTTTTCCATTATCCCAAATTATTAGAAACCCTAATATTCCGACTTATGTTCTTTTCATCCATTTTTCCGAATTAAGTGTACTTGATTATTCCGAATTATAGTTAAATTTCAGATTCCGAATTATGAACAGTATTATTTTCCGAATTAGATATAGAACTCTATTCCGAATTAGATTTATTTTGATTATTCCGAATTAGGTTGAGTTCTTTTATTCCGAATTGTTATCTTTGAATCTTTTCCGAGTTATATAAAGTATTTTATTCCGAATTAGTTTAAGTTTTAAACTTTCCGAATTACGACTTTTTATATTTTCCCGAATTGTAAACTTCGTTATGGATTTCAGATTATACAACAATCATGTATTCCGAATTACGTACTTGGTCAACATTCTGAATTACGATCTTGATATTCCGACTTGTTTTCGTGGGTTATATTCCTAATTATGTTTGTGCCTTATTATTCTGAACTAGGTTTTAATCACGTATTCCGAATCGTTCTTTGAATATTTTCCGAATTGTGTTTAGTTTCTTGTTTTCCGAATTAAGTTCTTAGAATTTGTTTTACGAATTTTTTTTTTTAAATTTTAATCTTCCCGCCATTTTTGTAAAGTTTTATTTTAAATAGTTTTGTTTAGTTTTTATTTTTAATTTTATTTTTAATTTTACTTTTTATTATGTTTTAAGTTGTTACTTTCTTTATTAGATGTCTTTAGTTTTGAGTTTTACCTTTTAAATATATAGATAAAACCTTTTCTTTTATCCAACAAAAACGACTGAGTCACACTTAAACCAGGATCAATTCGATTAGATAACTAGAGAACATTGTAGAAATAGATAATCACATTTTCTTTTATCCACCAAGAACGACTGAGTCACACTTTGAACCCGATTGCAATTCGAATCGAGTCGTGAGAAAAACGAAATTTAATAAGAAATCAGTTATTAAAATGGCGCCGCTGCCGGCTCTTTTTGTTAAGATTAACGGTTTTTTGTGAGAGACGCGTTGGATTTTGGGATCCGTTCACTCGTGAATGTTTTTTTCTTGCAAAAATTTCAAAAATTTTGAAAAAAATCGAAAAAATTAAAAAATTCACAAAATGCAATTCTTTCCTAAGTTTTGCAACCAAAAAATTTAAAAATCACAAAAGTGACGCTTTCCTAAGTGTTACACCAAAAAAATATAAAAAAAATATTCGTCTTTATCCTCTATTGTGTTTAATTCTTTTTCTCAACCACTCTTACGGATTCGTATGTCGATGTGTAGGGTGTGCGACCATCGTCTGGTAGTCAATCCTAACAATGGTGTTCATGCGAACGGTGCGGAAGAGATCTCCCCAATTACGAATTTGGACGTTGTCTATCGTGCAATTAGATCAATTCATCCTTCAACTCTAATGACACTATATCACCCTCTTCCATATATGTGGATCTGTATCAGCAAAATGCACCGGGTTTTTCTCAATACCCGTGTTGCAACAATTGTGGGGGCCCTCACGATACTTTTTCTTGTCAACCGATGAATTATTCTGACCTAAATCCATGTTATAATTCAGGTTTTCATAATTTTGAGCCCCCACATTACACCCTAGATCATCAACCTTCTTTCAACCTCAATGCCGAAGCACGAGCCCTTCTTTTTGAACTTCGTGACGGTTTAATTCGACTAAGCGAAACATTGGACGAGCAACAGCGACAAGAGCAAGTATCTAGTCTTAGTGCTTATACCTCTACGCCTCTTGTGAGACCATATTGTTATGATGATGGCGAGGATGATATTTTTGATCTCAACCCATCTTCTGAGATTACTACTCCTACTCTTGATATCCCAAACGCGTCTAAGGATAGTGATACATCGAGTGAGATTAGTGAATTTGGTCTCGACAAATTATTTGATGAGGTTTGTGATGTACCAACTTTTGCGGAGCTTACGGACGAGGTCGCTCTTAACGATGACATTTCTCCATGTTATGAGAATTTCACGTTTGAAAAGTCTCCTTTTCCCCATTTCCTCTGGGAGATGAGGGCGATGTCGATTTATTCTCTCCGACTTACGAGAAGTTCACCAATGAACTTGATCTTTTAGATGAGGTGGAATATGTTATTCTTCGTGACAAATTATTGAAAGTTCATCTTCTTATTACTGAAACTGAAGCGTTGAGTTCTACTCCTATTACCGAGTCTTTACCCCCGTCTCTTACTCCCGTTAAGAATAATGACACATTTATGGAGGAAATCGACATTCTCTCAATATCTCTGGGTATTGATGATGATGACACGAAGGAGGACATTCTTTTTAATAATTTGATGCATGAAGATATTGTAACAAGGTCACTTCCCGAGCACCTTTCATCCCATACTTTAAAAACTATTTCTGAGGATGAGTGTTTTGACCCGGGAGGTGACATTGATTATTCTATGATTGATACCTTTACGGCTTTGCCGCTTAGTGATAATCATATGTCTTTTGGGGATGACATTTTGATTCCTTTACCTACCCCACCTCCCGTGGATGATAGCTTTACATACTTCTCGTATGTTAAGAGGACCTTTTTACCTTTCATGACCTATCCCCCGGTCTCTCATTTATTATGCTCCTCCGGGAACGAGGACAAGATTTTTGATCCCGGTATCAATATTAGAGGTTCCTTTGAATGATTAATTCGGGGTCGAGTCAGGCTCGTGACTTGGTTAACAAAAACAAGCGCTTCTCGGGAGCCAACCCGATGATCTATCCTTCTTTATCCGTTTTTCATAATAAGTGTAGGGGAGCTAAGTAGGTGTTTGTTGTTTTGTTTCTTATGAGGTGCAGGGATTAGAGCTTTCAAAGATCCAGTTTTGATGACTTTTGATGACCCGTGATTCAGTGTACCCGTCTTCCTGGTTCTATCCTAAACTCTTGTGATTCAATATTTTATATCCATAAACGTTGAAATAGGAATCACTTTAGTTGTCTCTTCCTTAGCAAGATTTAAACAACGTGCACAATGTCCTAAGTGTAGGGGAGTTTACTTCCACATGCTTAAACATTGAGGACAATGTTTATATTAAGTGTAGAGGAGACTTCTATCAAAGTTAAGTGGGCTTTACAATAAATTTGGCCTCATTTTAACCGGAAATTTTTTATTTTTAGACATTTTTCAAAATTTTTGATTTATTTTGGCCGAGTGTTATGTTCCTTTGTTATCGATTTTCTTTCATCATATATATTTATTTCATTTCTAGAATAAAGTCAAAATAAATTATCAAATAAAATGGTTCTAACAAGTTTAGATGTATTTGATATATTAGGCCCGTCATAAATATTTTGACTCAACCCGAGTTCACTTATTTGAGTTTACTCTAGCTAGTATCCTTAACCATATGGACCTTAATTGGTTTATTAGGCTAAGCATCCACGAGTCTTATTCCTTGAGATTTTAAATTATGGAGAACGAGAGATGATAGAGTCAGGTATAAGTCCTGTATTCTTTCATTAATTTATGTGAGTTAATTATGATCTTTTTCTCCTATAGCTTGTCAATAACTAAATTGCAATAAATAAGGTCGTACGATTTGAAAGGTTACTTAGCTTCTAGCCCAAGATCGTTTAAGAGTTTATAGGGATTAATTAGAGTTCATAGCCAAGGCATAACTTATTGAAGCGGGATGCGAAGATTGGCGAGTCCAAAAAGGCCCTAAGAAGGCATGAGGGCTACATTTTGTTGCTAAAGATCCAAGATGATGTGAAGAATCATTATTCAAAAATCAATATGAAGGATCGAGACACACGACGAGAAGCAATTACTCCTATAAAGATCATGGAGAAGTCTATCCGAAAAGACCCTAACAAGGTATGAGGATAAATAGATCCAAGTCCGAAAAGGAGGCCGATCGTTGTATATCAAAATCCCAAATAAAGATTGAAGAAAAATGAAGAAGTCGTGGTCTAAGTTTGAAGAATCTCTCAAAAACTTCAAGTGAAGAAATTCTAATTATGAAGAGAAGACAATTATTTCAAGAACGTCTCTCAAGATTCGAAGTATGAAGTCAATGCCAAATATCGGTCCAAGAAAGGTCTCAAATCGTGAAACGAGTTATGCCAAGATATGAACTTTATGAGATTTCGAGAAGCCGTTATAAAAGATTTTGTTCTTTAGCTAACTATTGATTAATCGTCCTACTTTATTTTCGGCCAAAATAAATTATCGAAATAACTCAAAAATGCATCCTCCTGATCATTCAAGACAAAAATAAAATACAAGAGATACGCCGTAGGAATAAGGGGGTCTCAGTGAATAATTAAGCCACATGAGTAAGTGTTAGCTTTACTAACTTATAACAACAATGATCTCGTTTTTAAGCTTGGTGTGGGGAACGTGAAACTTGAGGATGATTAATATTCATGACACCAAAGCCCTAATTTAAGTCTTTGATTTCCATACAAGTTTCTTCCATCAAACTATTTTGTAATTTTCTATTTTTTTAGTTTCTATAGTGTCGTAGAATTTAATAAGGGCCAAGGTGGGTTAATTATGAGAAAAATGTAAATGTTGCGTTAAAATTAATGCATTGCATGAGGTCATTGCAATGGTCAAGTGTAGGGGATTAATAAGTGTGAAAACACTTGTCCTTTTACCACTTAAAACAAATAAAAACGAGACCAAAACGTGTGTTTAATGTCATAAAAGTCGGAATTACGCGTGGGTTGTGTTTTTGTTGTGTTTTAGGACAAAAAGATGAAAAATGAAGAAAACACGGGCTTTCACGGGCTTTTATCAAAGAAAAAGATGAAAGATAAAGTCAAAATATCAAAAGTGCAAAAAGAATGAAAGTCAAAGGCCTATTCTGAAGATTTATTGAAGAAAAAGACAAAAGATAGAAGTTTAACAAAGTCGAAGAACCAAATCTAATATAAGAAGAAATTAGAAGACGAGTTCATTATTTATAGACAAATCTCGAGACAAAGTCGAGAATGACCAATTAATTAAAAGACGAGAAGACAAAAGAAAGGAAGGAAGCAACAACACCAACATACTCCTCCACCTATAAATAGACTAAAATCTTCCATTTGTAATAGTTAGTTAATTAGGAGTAGGAGGAGTAGGTGTAATTTTAGAACTCTGTCTCATTTTTCTTTAAGCTTTTCATCTATAATCTTTCAATTGTTGAATCTAAAATCTTCATCTTTAATTTCAAGCTTTTCAATTAATCTCATCCTTCCTTTCTTGTTTTAATTTTGTGTTGATTTGGTTAATCATCATGTAGCTTATTTGATCTTATTGCTTATTTGATTGAAGTGCTTATTTCATTGTTATTATTAATTTTTATGTGATTGATGGTTATAGCTTATTGTGCTTATTGCTTATTTTGGGTTTAGTTTATTTTTATTAAAGTGGATTTGGTAGTTTAATGTTTTTAAAATAGATTTTATTAATTTTGCTTATTTGGTGTTTTTAGAGTTTTAATTCGTGTCTTGTTTAGCTTATTTTAGAGATTAGTTTAGCTTAATTTTTTTTTATTTGCTTCATTAGTTTTATCTTATTTTTTCATTATCCCGAATTATTAGCAACCCTAATATTCCGACTTATGTTCTTTTCATCCATTTTTCCGAATTAAGTGTACTTCATTATTCCGAATTATAGTTAAATTTCAGATTCCGAATTATAAACAGTGTTATTTTCCGAATAAGATATAGAACCCTATTCCGAATTAGATTTATTCAGATTATTCCGAATTAGGTTGAGTTCTTTTATTCCGAATTGTAGTCTTTGAATCTTTTCCGAATTATATAAAAGAATTTTATTCCGAATTAGTTTAAGTTTTAAACTTTCCGAATTAGGACTTTTTATATTTTCCCGAATTGTAAACTTCATTATGGATTCCGGATTATACAACAATCATGTATTCTGAATTACATACTTGGTCAACATTTCGAATTACGATCTTGATATTTCAACATGTTTTCATGGGTTATATTCTGAATTATGTTTGTGCCTTCTTATTCCGAACTAGGTTTTAATCACGTATTCCGAATTGTTCTTTGAATATTTTCCGGATTGTGTTTAGTTTCTTGTTTTCCGAATTAAATTCTTAGAATTTGTTTTCCGAATTGTTTTTTTTATTTTAATTTTCCCGCCATTTTTGTCAAGTTTTATTTTAAATTGTTTTGTTTAGTTTTTATTTTTAATTTTACTTTTTATTAAGTTTTAAGTTGTTTACTTTCTTTATTATTTGTCTTTAGTTTTGAGTTTTACCTTTTAAATAGATATAGATAAAACATTTTCTTTTATCCACCATAAACGATTGAGTGACACTTAAACCGGGATCAATTCGATTAGACAACTAGAGAACATTGTAGAAATGGATAATCACATTCTCTTTTTATCCACCAAGAATGACTGAGTCACACTTTGAACCCGATTTCAATTCGAATCGAGTCGTGAGAAAAACGAACTTTAATCAGAAATCAGTTATTACCGATCGTCTCTCTCGTTTAGAAGATCCTCACAAGAATGAGTTCGAGAACAAGGAAATCACCGAAACATTTCCTCTCGAGACTCTCGGTGTAGTGAATTCTAAGGATGACACCCCATGGTTTGCCGACATTGCAAATTACCATGCGGGCAACTTCATAATCAAGGGTATGACGACACAACAAAAGCGAAAATTCTTTCTTGACGTCAAGTTCTATTTTTGGGACGACCCTTATCTATTTCGGGTTTATGCGGATCAACTCGTTCGACGTTCTGTTTTTGGTACTGAAGCTTCTAACATCCTTAGATCTTGTCACGAGGGACCCACGGGTGGTCACCACGGTGCTAATCTCATGGCTAAGAAAGTGTTCGATGCCGGCTTCTTTTGGCCTATGATCTATCGTGATGCACATGCACTTGTGAAGTCGTGTGATTCTTGCCAACGTCAAGGAAAATCCTCTCAAAAGGATAAAATGACGCAAATTATAATTCAAGTGTGTGAGATTTTTGACGTTTGGGGCATTGATTTTATGGTGCCGTTCCCATCGTCTCATAGTAACAAGTATATCCTCGTCGTCGTCGACTACCTATCTAAGTGGGTAGAAGTTAAGGCTTTGCCTACAAATGATGCTCGTGTGGTAGTGATGTTTTTGAAGCAACTATTCTCTCGGTTTGGAACCCCTCGTGCTATTATAAGCGATCATGGAACCCATTTTTGTAATGACCAATTCGAAAAGGTTCTAAAAAAATATGGGGTTACACATTGTCTTTCAACGGCTTACCTGTGTTAATCCGTCAATTTATGGTCGATATTTTATTCTCAAGTATGATTTAAAACCATTATTTTAATGTTATATTATGAACTCACTCATTTTTTGGAAGAAATTTGGATTTACGTCTTGAAGTAGCATCGACTACGTCTAAACCGGAGGACTCTACGTTACGTGCTTACGTTTACATACACCGTTTTTTGTGACAGCCCGACATTTCAGGAAAATAAATTTATTCGTGAATATTATTTTGGAATTTAAATTTGTGTTGGTTAATTGTTGTCCCATAATATTTAGATGATTAATAATAGAAAATAGATGAAAAGAGATGGATTCCTAGAGAGAGAAAGTAGTGAGAGAAAGTAGAGAGATATGATTAACTTGGTTAATATTAGATTAGAATCATGAGAGTACTAATGACCATCCACCCTTCCTAACATGCTAGGAAGGGCCTTATATAGCCGGGCTTACATGTAACCATAATGGGTTATATTGTTTGGACCGGGCTTGTCTTTTGGGCTTTAAGTAGCTTAAATCCAAGCCCGTGAACCATGACTATTTAACTAACTATTACAACGTTCTACTAAATATTACAATGGAAACCTATGACCAAACATTCTTTTTTGACTCAATATTTTGAGGCTAACAATCTCCTCCAATGTGAGGTCATCCCTCTTCGATATTTGGATTCCAATGGAGATTTATGAATTTCGTCATAAATGAGTCTTGAACGTGTAATAGTAGTTTTGTTCCTTCATGCTGTGATCTTTGAGCCTTTGTCACTGTCTTTCGACTTAGTCTTTTATCTTGAGATCTTCAAATCATGCTTGATTTGTCTTTACCATCTTGCGATCTTGTGTCTTTATCCACATGCTCACACTTTTAATTGTTGAATAAGTCTGTGGGCATGAATATGTGGTTTTGAATCTTTGACTTTGCTGAGTACACCGTGACGCCACCTTCTCGAGACAAAACATAGACACAGACTGAATGGATTTGACATTCGTCCTAAATCGGTAGCGTTTTACCTCCGGTCGGTGAAGACCGTTATACGATATTAAATACCGTACCTGTGATTAGGAGATTCAATTAAGAATCTCCTTGACAGGGTTTCGTGGCTGTACTAGCCGTTCTCTTTACTCGACCGTCTCAAAGCAAGACTGCAAACATTAAGAGTGAATCAACTGGATAAATATCCGCTTGATTAAAGTCGTCAATTCAAATTCTTGGAACAAGTTTGATTCATTAAGAATCTTACCATTGTTGCTTTCCAGTTGACACAAGCTTGATTCATAAGAATCTCGCAAGTTACCTACCGTAGCGCTGTTGATGTTAACGCTAGAAGGATTTCCATTCATCACTGTGAATATTAAGGAATATCACTCTGAATGCTCTGGCAAGACCATAAAGATATTGCGTAGAAACCTGAAACGCGTTTGAATCAATTCAGAAACAAACCACTGTTGCTTTTCAGTTTTACACATGTTCAATTCATAAAGAATCTTGCATATGACCTACCACAGTGCTGTTTGATGTTAACACTGGAAGGATTTCCACTCATCATTGTGAATACTAAGTAGTATCACTCTGAGTGTTCTAGCAATATCACAAGGATATAGTGTAGGAATGTCTTGATCTTCATCCGTGTGTCCTAACGAGATTTGATTGTTCTCTTGGCTCTAGACTTGATTTGTGCACTTTTAGTGGTCGGAGGGTGGAGCAGATGCCACCTATTCAATATCAACTGTCTCGGAGTGAGAAAGTCAATAGAAGTCGTGTTGATCTCCGTGAGAATAAAACAAACTTCTTTTGAGAGAAGCCTGAGTAGCTAGGAAAGGGTTGTGCTTCACATCACTGGGTCCATGATGAGTTGTCTTCATGATGTGTTGACCCGCTTTCTACCTAAGTTGTATGGAGGGCTTCTTTCTTTAGACCCTTTATCCTTACATTTCTTTTTCATTCTTCAACCCCTTCAATGCTTACCAAGACATCATTACTAGCACCTTGTTGTGATTGTTCCAGTGCTAGCATCAGTACTTAGTCGGCATTCTGCTACGTTCACATTCTACTCCATCTTTCCTAAGGACTTCTAATAATCTATTGGATTGTCCCTGGGATGATCCCTCCGGTTCTGGTTGGATCATAGGACTTAACCTAACCACCCTTTTGACACCAATAACGTCGTGAATTAAAGATGTTGTGGGTATTTGATCGTAACCATGAGTGCTTGAGTCTTTAGATCACATTTTCTCCCCTATCTCTAATATATAAAATATTTTGATATTAGAGATACCAAATTTGATTAAAATATATTTTGAAAAATAGTCTTGAAAATCTTCAGGAGAAAGATGTGTCAAACTTAGCATGAATTTTGGAACGCTCCCCCTAAAAAATTGATCCAATGGAATTGTCATTACGAGGATTTGATCCACATTAAACTTTTGAGTATCGTTGAGAAATTCTTGAAAAAATTATGTTCAACGCTTTTTGAAAAAACAATTCTTTTTGTCGAAAAGCTTTTTCTAAAGCATTAACTTGAGTTCATAGACTTTGAATGTCTTGACGAATCCACTCAAGTGTAAGAAGATTTAACTTCTTTTGCTAAGGGTAAGAGTACAAAAGTGTACACTCCCCCGTGAATATAGAACCGGGTTGCAATCTGAAAGTGATTACAAGCCATTGTGTTGAGCTTAAAATGTTGAATGTTTTGTGACAAGCTCAACCCGAGATAAATTGCTCTACGCGTTGTTTGAAATATTGTCCAAAAGAGACAATTTCCTTTATAAAAGATAGAAATGACATGTTTTGAAAAATATTTACAAATTTCTTCGAGCTTTATGTACACACTCGTTTCGTTATTGAGCGACATTTCTAGGCACGTCCATATTATCGATACTGAAAGACATGTCGAGAAGAATATTTTTGGATTTTCAAAGATTTTTAATTTTGTATTTTGCTTTTTCATTAATATTTACATGTAGATGTTTGATAGATGAATCAAACAGGCTTCTTTGCCAGAATCTCCAGTTCTGCTGGAGTCAAACATCTCATACCAATTTGCCTAACAAGATACGCAAACCTCTCTTTCGAAAGAGCTTTTGTAAACAAGTCAGCTAATTGGTAATCAGTTCCATCAAAGTATAATTCAACAATACCCTTTTCAACTTGTTCCTTGATGAAGTGATATCTGACATCAATGTGCTTCGTGCGGGAATGATGTACCGGATTGCAGGAGATGGCTATGGCAGACTTTGAGTCACAGTACATAGGTACTTTATCAAAGTGGAAGCCATAATCCGTGAGTTATATTCTCATTCAACGACCTTGAGCACAGAACGAAGATAGAGACACATACTCCGCTTCGGCTGATGAAAGTGACGTGCAATCCTACTTCTTGGAAGACCATCCCACAAGCTTATATTGACCTAGAAATTGTGCACCACCAGAAGTACTTTTTCGTGTATCAAGACACCTGCATGATCAGAATCTGAATAGGCCATTAGAAAGAAACCGATTTCCCTCGGATACCAGAGTCCCATGTGAATGGTATTCTTAAAGTACCGAAAGATCCGTTTAACCTCCTTGAGGTGCTTTTCAGTGGGTCGTGCTTGATATCGTGCACAATAACATGTAGCATGATGAATATCAGGTCTGCTTGCTGTCAAGTACATGAGGGACCCGATCATGGAACAATATCTCGTTTGATCTATGAGTAATCCCTCCAAATCAGCATCTAAGGATGTGGTTGATAATGGTGTCCCAACGGGGTCACATGAGGTCATACCATGCTTTTTGGTTATCTCTTGACAATACTTAGCTTGGTTAATGAAGATATCACTTGGGGATTGGTGAACTTGAATTCCTAGAAAGAATTTTAGTTCGCCCATCATAGACATTTCAAATCTGCTGTGCGTTACTTTTTCAAACCATTTTGAAAGTTTTGGGTTTGTAGACCTGAAAATAATGTCATCAACATAAATCTGCACAGGCAAAATGTCATCCCCATATTTATAAGTGAACAAAGTTAGATCAATGGAACCTTTTGAGAAACCTTTGAAAACCAGAAATTTCGAGAGCTCGTCGTACCACGCCCTTGGAGCTTGCTTGAGTCCATAAAGTGCTTTGTGGAGACGATACACCTTGTCAGGATAATGAGGATTGACGAATCCTTCTGGCTGTGTGACATAGACTTCTTCCTTCAAAGGACCGTTAAGAAACGCCGTCTTTACGTCCATTTGATAGACAATGAATCCCTTATGTGCAACATAAGCAAGAAAAATCCTGACCGCTTCCATTCGAGCTACTGGAGCAAATGATTCTTCAAAATCAATACCCTCTTTCTATCCATACCCTTTAGCCACTAGCC
Organism: Glebionis coronaria; assembly: GCA_025667525.1. Classification (NCBI taxonomy): domain Eukaryota; kingdom Viridiplantae; phylum Streptophyta; class Magnoliopsida; order Asterales; family Asteraceae; genus Glebionis; species Glebionis coronaria. The sequence goes on from CM046876.1 coordinate 274,648,704, forward strand.
TAGATTTATTCTTGATGATCGTGTTCTCTTCATCCATCTTGTTTTTCCAGATCCATCGAAGATTTAATGGTATTACATCGAATGGTCTGTCAAAAAAGTTCCCAGACTTTAAGTCTTTCAAATTGTTGAAGTTCATCCGTCATCGATTCAATCCAAGTGTGATCAGCCATGGTGTGACAACCCTGGTTTTGAGGTTCGTCACTTAGTTTTATTTTGTGCTAGTTACGTGTCTTTACGTGTTTATGTGCTAATTGGTGTGTATAGATTGTGGTTTGGATATCGTTTCCGGTACTAGGTACCTTGTGAGTGAAACGATGTGTGATGATTTCATGTTCATGAGCTCACATGGTAGTGACTATGAAATGAGATGGTGTTATTTAGTGGTTTTACGTATACGTATATGTATTATAGAAAATCGTATTTTTACGATTTACGGTTTAGTATTTTGAGGTCTCGGAAGAGGTATTTAGTCACGGGAGTATTTTTTGGGATGGTTTTAAGTCATTTAGGATTTAAATATAAATTTTATTTCAAATTCCAAGAGTTTTTATAAAACTGTATATTTTACGTCTTTTACGGTAAACGCGTAAATTTGACTAGTTTTACGGTTTTGAGGTTTTTGAGGTTTTAGGAGTTGTAATAAATTAAGGTAAATTAAGGTAATATTAATAAGATATTAACTAACTATAAAATATAAAAAAAACGAAATTAGGGGGGTGTTCGGTCGGTTTTGGACGCAAGAAAAGGAGAAGAAAAAGGAAAAAAATAAAAAAGGAAACAAGGCTTTTATAATTGGGTAAAGATTCTTTTGTTTAACCATATAATGTTTTTAATTGGACCAAAACATATCATAATCCCTGGAGCAAAGAGAAAATTTGTGGGTTTCATAAAAAATTAGGGTTCTTCATAAAATTTGGGGGTTTTCATAAATCAAAGGTAAACCTTCATAATCCCTTTTTAATTAAATTGTTTTAATATTTTCTTTAATCATCTTATGATGGATTTAGGTTAGGATTTAATTTAAAATCTTTATTCTAATGATATATTAATGATTAGAATAATTAGGGCTTGTAATTAGTGGGATTATGGGTAATTAATTAGGTTAATTATGTTAAACCCGTTTTTAAAAACTTGGCAGAATTTTGAGTCAATTTTTTTGATCATATTGGGAGTTCTACAAACTCTTATTTTGCGATCCAAGTATCTCTGAAAAGGTAATTGAAGTGACTTTCAAATGCAAGAAACTAGAACTAAATTGGAGGTCGGGAAGTGGGTCAAAAACAGGTTACAACTGTCGGAGGTCAAAACAGTTTTGAAATCAGCCTGTTTTCTTTTTGAGTTTTTGGTTGTTTGGGGTACTTAGGTTTGCATTGGGACTTTCAAACGAACATGGGAGATGGTTTATAAATTAAAGGTAGTATCTGCATTGGGGATAAGATTGTGGTTTAGGGTAAGACCCCCTAATCATAAAAAACGTTTTGTATGTTTAAAATCAGTAAAATCTGGATAAACAAAAGTATATATATATATATATCGGGGACTTAACAGTAGCTTTAAGGTTGGGGTAAATGGGAGGTGTTAGCTAACATATGTAAGGGCATAAATATTCCCTTTACAGAGATCATGGGTATGTTTAAGTGTGCGTTTGGCTTATAGTTTGGAGACCTAAAACTGGTACTATTTTGGGTAAAATGTTAACGGGACGGGTTATGAAGTAAACTGAGTTAAGGGCTTTATAGAGGGGTGTAATGAGATGCTTTGAGCATATAAATGAGGGTCATATATTGGAGAAGGCTAGATGTCCATCATAGGTTGATGAGCCATCTTAGTGATTGGTTCATGTTTTGATTATGTATTTTTAATTTGTTAGCTTTTTGCTAGTGCGCGAACTTTTGGAGAAGATCAATCAGGTGAGTTTCATAGTCCCATGTTTATTAATGTTTATGACTTCTAGATGGGATGGAAGAGACACTGTTTTGTTATTTATAAATTATGTTGTGAATGTTTTGCGTTGGTAATGGACTTGTGTGTGCGTACTTATGTGATTAATGGTAGTTGATTCTTGATTGTATATGTTTTGACTTGGTACCAAGGGGATGTTGACAAGGCGGGGCCTTGGGATTGGTTCATAGGTGTTTGGATGCCTATGGGAGTATGGTGTTTGGTATGGCTGGGAGCCTTGGTTTTGGTTTGATTAGTTAAATCTTTAATGTTAGTTTGTTAATGCATGTTAGTATCACATTGTCCATATGTTATTAACTTTTGGTTGTTATTCACAGCTTATGATATGATTTTGGCGTTTGAGTCTAAACCTATGACTCTCACCAACTTTATGTTGACGTGTTTTAGTGTCTCTTTCAGGTGATATTATGGTTAAGCGTGAGAACATAAGTGGCTAGGATTTGGAGAGCGTGGGAAATTCATTTAGAAGGAGATCCCCGTTCCTTCTTATATTCTTTCGCTTGTTTTATAAGTGATACTGTTGGCACCTATATGTTTTATTTGTTTTTGTTATTTGTTTGTCTTGGGTAAGAGGTAGGACTGTTACCTACTTACCTAGACTCTTGCATTGTTGAGATATTGTCATGACTTTTATGTCACCATTTTATGACATTTCTTATTTCATATAGTTATCTCTATAAACACACCATGTTGTGATGATATCCATACGTCGCGCCCCATATTCGGCCATGGTGGGGTGTGACAGAATGGTATCAGAGACAATGGATATAGAGAATTAGGTGTGCATTTTATATTAATTGATGTGTTTGCATGTTATTTATTGCGATGTTTTGACTAGTATAAATTGAACCATAGTATTTTCATACTTAGCCACATGTTATTTTCTTTTCAAGTTGTGACTAGTGAAGGTTGAACCATAATCATCCACGCTAGTCATTGTTGTATTTTGCTTAAATTGTACATTATAGTACATAATTTGGTGCATGGTAGTTTCTATCTTTTATTGGGGTATTTTATGTACCCGATGTATAGTATTTTTCTTTTGATGTTTAAGTCATGTTCCCTAAGAATCATGTGGTGGTTCGAGTTATTAGGAGTAGGTGGATATGAAGGATTTTAAGCTGTTTCCACTCTTATGGGCGACATGACTTATAACTGATTATGTTTTTCGTTTTGGATTTAGTCTATGCTGTTTTAGCTAGACTATGGATTTATGTATTTCAAGAGTTTGACTATGTTATTTTTAATAGTTGGAGTTTTCGACCTTATTGTTTATGTGGCTATGTGCTTAGGTGAGTTGATGGATTTATGTGTTATGTGTTGTATTGATTCTTATAAGTGTCATCATAGGAGGGAGTGCATTGGGGAAAGGGTAATTATATAAGTATGGTGGGCAACATAGTTATACAAGTACCACAACTTCAATGGGTTCCTAAGTATGATTGCATGAAAGAGGGTTAGTACATGCTTGTATATGATGAGATGTGGATTATTGGTATATGTGTAGTATATGGGTTTATGTAACGGTTGCCTACGATATGGATATTTTTTAGTGTGTTATTGTTTTGAGTTATAGTCATGTTGTGTGATTATAGGGTCACACGATATGGACTGGTTTTAGTGATGGGTTTTATGCCTTGTGGTAAGATGGTGGTTACTCGTAGAAAAAAATGAGTGTATGACGCGATTGGTTGATCTGATATGTATGGTAACAAGTATGTTTTGGGTGATTTAATAGGTATATATATGCGGATGTATATATAATACTATGTGTTAAGTTATGGTATGTGGTCGTTCACTGGTTATTATAACTTAAACGTACCTTGTGTTTGTTCGTGTTTTATGGTGCTGGAGTTTGATGGAGTTCCAACGACGTTTTGAGTCTTTTGATGTGTGTCTACATTCGGGTATGTATTTAATTAATGAGAACTACTAAATTTCTTGCAAATAAGTGTGGCTGATTATAGGAAAACGGTTTTGAAAATAATTTGTAAGTGTATGGTATGATATCGTGACTTACATATTTTTTTTAAGTTTGTGGTAGTAAACTATAAAAAAAGTTTTGTCTTGAAAATAATTGGATTAGTCTTCTATGTAACATGTGATAATATATTTTAAAGAGGTAAAGAAATTTTACAATAATTTTCTTAAGTGGAGTTGAAATTTTATAATAATTTAACTAAGGCGGAAAGAGATTTTATTACACCACACCTTGTAAACGTGTAGTAGTTTAGTTATAACCAACCTAAAAAAACAATGTATTTTATAAACATGTTTTGGTTTCATAATAACAAGTGAAATAAGTTTAATATGGGTAAACAAGATAATGGTTAGAATAAGATTGTAGTATACTAACTAGTTGATATCTTGATAGAATGATGAAGATAAAGGATGAGTTATTGGTTAAAAATGAGTATGACTAGTAGTATTGGAGTTTGGTTCTTATGAGAAGTAACTAATTGGGACGAAAGTTTAAAAATTTTCTAAGGTATCGAGATTTGGTAATACTAATCGTGAAGAGTCTAAATTTTTCGTTGTTGGCACACTCCATTGATCTTTAGGATTACATTGTTTTGTTTTCAGTTGTTTTGGCTAGGGTTCGTTTTACCCTATATTTTATTGGGACACGATTGTTTGGAATTCTTTTGTTACACGTCATGGCTGATTTAGTTATGCGGTTGTGGAAACGTTAGGATGAGAGGATAGAGTTGGGTAGTATTACTTATGGTTAGATATTAGAATGGAGAAATGTGTTTTCGTTTAAAGGTTGTGTTGAAGGAATGATTAAGATTTGTGGAGTTTGGAAACATAGATTGGTTACGGGAATAAGAGAGTAAGTAAAGTTAGTTGACTGGTAGTGGGAACGAGAAGTCGTGCTATGAGAAGATGGTTGAAGTACCATTAGGAGATTGATGAAAGTACTAGCGGATGTGAGGGTAGAGTAGAAAGTTTATTATAATGGAAAGGTTGGGTAAATAGCACGCAAGGGATTGGTATAGTTATAGAGGCAAGGTAGTAGTAGACACGTGAAGGAAAACAGGAATGTGAAAGAATGATTGGTAGGAGGCCGATTAACGGTGAAATACAACAAGTAAGGAAGAGTGAGCCATTGAAGGGTTGAAGTACTTTTAGGAATATTGTGGTAGATGAGTTGAAGTTAGAAGCTACTGGTAGTTTGAAGTTCCTAGGTAACATCATGGAGACGAGAAGGAGTGCGTAAAGAGCTACATCGCGAAGCAAGGAGCTGAAAGGACTACGTGTCGGCTGCAAGAAGGATTCAAGAGATTTCGAAGGAGTCACAAAAGTTGCGTGGATTGGAAAGGTGACAAGCACTATGATGGGAAATTTACGTATGGTTCGTGAGGAAGAGGGCAGATCGAGTATTAGAGTGAAGCTGAGCTGAATAAGTTTCGTGGAGAAGTGATTAGAGAGTCGGTTTTGTGAAGGCGTTATGAAAGATCTTTGGGAAAGACAGCTATGCATTATCCAATGCACTAGTGATTTCCATAGATTTGATTAATGAAGTATGGAATTTTTTTTGGACGGGATAGTGTAGGAATAAGGGAGAACCATGGAAGGAGAGAACCAAGTATTCCTAGAAGATGATGATTGAAAGTACCTCATGTTGGGTGCCAGATCAAAGTAGAAGTATGAGATTTGAATAAGAATTCAAAATATGGCTTAGTAGACAAATGGAAACTAATGTGGGTATAAGATGAGAGTGTGATCCACATGGAATCACATGAAACTCTAGTTTGTCCCTATTAGGAGGGAGTAGGAGAACTGGTTGTGAGAAAAACAAGTGAAGCTACTTGGAAAATTTTGGCGTATAGATGACTAGATAGACTTAGTTAGTGGAGCTGGATTATTATATATGCCTAGAATGCTAGAGGCATTTGGGGTACGAGACGTAGAGAATGATCTATACAGATCATGAACATCTCCAACACATATTTAGTCATCTTGATTGAACATTTGGAAAAAGGTGATAGGTGGAGTTAAGTGATGAAAGAAAATTGCAAGGCCAAGTACCATCTGGGAAAGGCAAGCATGGTTGATGAGATATGGAATAAGAAGAATGAAGTGAAGCTGAGACGAACTTGAACTATATGGATGACGTATTAGGGTGGTTTGGATGAAGGATGTAGGTTGCACGAGTTGAGTTGTCTAAAGCAGAGAACGCGTCAACATGTATGTTGCGTGGCTTGGACAATCATATGAAGAAAAGGGACGTAGACTATACTTCCTACATAGATATGAGTAGCTTAGAAAGGGCGATGTAAGGACGATATTGGTGAAAGTGACGAGAGTTGGGTGATAGTCGATAGACTGACTAATTCATCTCATATTTCAAGAGGAATGAGTAGTCACGTAGTTGAGAAGTTGGAAGGGTTGCGTACGGATGTGATGGAATAGAGGGTTTTGCGTAAAATTTAGCCTAATATGTATGGAATGCCTTATGAAGGATTATGGCAAGGGAAGAAACAATGGGAAGCATCACATCGTGATGTATGGTAGGAGTTGAGGAAGAAGAAGGAAGTGTGTATAGAAGCGAAGCATGAATGAAATAGATCGAGATAGGAACCGAAGGTAAAAATTTGGTAGAGCTTAATGAGTAGAATAAAGCACAACGCAGGCTAATACTGTCGTAGTGTGGAAAAGGAAATGGCACTGACCTATACTGATTGTTTGGGAGGCTTAGTATCGATAATCGAATGGATGAGGAGTTATAGGTGTGATGTGCTATAGGGGCGAAGGGCTTGGTCTAACTGAGACAAGATGAGGAGCAATATGACCTTGAAGGTAAGACATTGTGTAGGTATAAAGGAAGTGTTGAGTATAAAAAAAATCATGAAGAAAAGTGAGAAAGAAGTGTATAGGTGCTACTAATGAGCTATCCAAATTTAATGGAAGTAGTTGTAGCATGAGTTTGAATGGCAGTTGATAGACTAACTGAGATAACCGTCCTTTTGATGATGTGTATAGACCATAAGTTGATTTGGATTGGAAGAACTAATGGATATGTGAAAGACCGTCATAGGTCACTTTGTAAGGAAATTGGAATTTTTAAGTAGTTTGGGGTACGGACTAAAGGGAGTTGATGAACATGATTGGATATGAGTATATCCAGCTAACTGGAAAAGGATAGGCAAGTGAGATATTTATACAACCTTAGGAGTTACACTGAGGGCATGAGTGATTGATTAGAGGGAGTTAGGAAACTCATAAGTTATGTATAATGATAGTTATCATACTAGAAGTCGATAAATGCCATTTGAGGCACTATATGAAAGGATAGGGTGAGTTGTCCCCATTGTGGACTAGAATTGGTAAAAGAGGCTACTAATGTGGTAAGGGTGTTTGTGGAAAGGATGAGAGCAACAAGGGATGCTATGTAGAAAAGGAGGAAACCACTAGAGTTAGTGACAAAGTTATGTATGAAGTTTCACCCATAGTAACGGGTGGTATGTTTTGGTAAAATGAAAGAGTTGATGTAGAGTTTTATAGGTCCATTTATTATCTTTGGAAAGATCGGACCAATAGCTTATGAGTATAGAATTACCTGGGGAAATGAGTGGTATACATGATATATTTCATGTATTGAGATTGGTAAATGTTGTTTGGGAATGCATATTTGCATGTACGGTTATTCGGGACTTGTGTTAATAAGAGTCTTTGTTTTATCAAAGAGTCATTTGTGAGATTTATTGACTGTGAGGTCAAGAGTTTGGCAATGAATTTAAATATTGTTGGTTAGTATATGTGGTAATTTGAGACTTGAACTAAAGTTCACATGGAAATGAGAGGAGTTCGTTTAGAACAAGTACCCTCATGTGATTTGTTGTTTGTGTGTTTGATCCTAAGGAGTAAATCTCGGGACGATATTTCTATTAGGAGAGAGTGATGTGATAACCCTGGTTTTGAGGTTCGTCACTGAGTTTTATCTTGTGCTAGTTTCGTGTCTTTACGTGTTTATGTGCTAATTGGTGTGTATAGATTGAGGTTTGGATATCGTTTCCGGTACGGGGAACCTTGTGAGTGAAATGATGTGTGATGATTTCAAGTTCATGAGCTCACATGGTAGTGACTATGAAATGAGATGGTGTTATTTAGTGGTTTTACGTATACGTATATGTATTATAGAAAATCGTATTTTACCATTTACGGTTTAACATTTTGAGGTCTCGGAAGAGGTATTTAGTCATGGGAGTATTTTTCGGGATGGTTTTAATTCATTTAGGACTTAAATATAAAGTTTATTTCAAATTCCAAGAGTTTTTATAAAACTGTATATTTTACGTCTTTTACGGTAAACGCGTAAATTTGACTAGTTTTATGGTTTTGAGGTTTTGGAGGTTTTAGGAGTTGTAATAAATTAAGGTAAATTAAGGTAATATTAATAAGATATTAACTAACAATAAAATATAAAAAAACGAATTTAGGGGGGTGTTGGGTCGGTTTTGGAGGCAAGAAAAGGAGAAGAAAAAGGAAAAAAATAAAAAAGGAAACAAGGCTTTTATAATTGGGTAAAGATTCTTTTGTTTAACCATATAATGATTTTAATTGGACCAAAACACACCATTATCCCTGGAGCAAAGAGAAAATTCGTGGGTTTCATAAAAAATTAGGGTTCTTCATAAAATTAGGGGGTTTTCATAAATCAAAGGTAAACCTTCATAATCCCTTTTTAATTAAATTGTTTTAATGTTTTCTTTAATCATCTTATGATGGATTTAGGTTAGGATTTAATTTAAAATCTGTATTCTAATAATATATTAATGATTAGAATAATTAGGGCTTGTAATTAGTGGGATTATGGGTAATTAATTAGGTTAATTATGTTAAACCCGTTTTTAAAAACTGGGCAGAATTTTGAGTCAATTGTTTTGATCATATCGGAAGTTCTACAAACTCTTATTTTGCGATCCAAGTATCCCTTAAAAGGTAATTGAAGTGGCTTTCAAATGCAATAAACGAGAACTAAATTGGAGGTCGGGAAGTGGGTCAAAAACAGGTTACAACTGTTGGAGGTCAAAACAGTTTTGAAATCAGCGTGTTTTCTTTTTAAGTTTTTGGTTGTTTGGGTACTTAGGTTTGCATTGGGGCTTTCAAACGAACATGGGAGATGGTTTATATATTATAGAAAGTATCTGCATTGGGGCTAAGATTCTGGTTTAGGGTAAGACTCCCTAATCATAACAAACTTTTTGTATGTTTAAAATCAGTAAAATCTGGATAAACAAAAGTATATATATATATATATATATATATATATATATATATATATATATATATATATATATATATATATATATATATATATATATATATATATATATATATATATATATATATATATATATATATATATATATATATATATATATATATATATATATATATATATATATATTTATATATATATATATATATATATATATATATATATATATATATATATATATATATATATATATATATATATATATATATATATATATATATATATATATATATATATCGGGGCCTTAACGGTAGCTTTAAGGTTGGGGCAAATGAGAGGTGTTAGCTAACATATGTAAGGGAATAAATATTCCCTTTAAAGAGATCATGGGTATGTTTAAGTGGGCGTTTGGCTTATAGTTTGGAGACCTAAAACTGGGACTGTTTTGGGTAAAATGTTAACGGGACGGGTTATGAAGTAAACTGAGTTAAGGGCTTTATAGAGGGGTGTAATGAGATGCTTTGAGCATATAAATGATGGTCATATATGGGAGAAGGCTAGATGTCCATCATAGGTTGATGAGCCATCTTAGTGATTGGTTCATGTTTTGATTCTGTGTTTTTGATTTGTTAGCTTTTTGCTAGTGCGCGGAATTTTGGAGAAGCTCAATCAGGTGAGTTTCATAGTCCCATGTTTACAAATGTTTATGACTTCCAGATGGGATGGAAGAGACACTGTTTTGTTATTTATAAATTATGTTGTGAATGTTTTGCGTTGGTAATGGACTTGTGTGTGCATACTTATGTGATTAACTGCTAGTTGATTCTTGATTGTTTATGTTTTGACTTGGTACCAAGGGGATGTTGAAAAGGCGGGGCCTTGGGATTGGTTCATAGGTGTTTGGATTCCTATGGGAGTATGGTGTTTGGTATCGCTGGGAGCCTTGGTTTTGGTTTGATTAGTTAAATCTTGAATGTTAGTTTGTTAATGCATGTTAGTATCACATTGTCCATATGTTTTTAACTTTTGGTTGTTATTCATAGCTTATGGTATGATTTTGGCGTTTGAGTCTAAACCTACGACTCTCACCAACTTTATGTTGACGTGTTTTAGTGTCTCTTTCAGGTGATATTATGGTTAAGCGTGAGAACATAAGTGGCTAGGATTTGGAGAGCCTAGGAAATGCATTTAGAAGGAGATCCCCGTTCCTTCTTAGATTCTTTTGCTTGTTTTATAAGTGATACTGTTGGCACCTATATGTTTGATTTGTTTGTGTTATTTTTTTGTCTTGGGTAAGAGGTAGGACTGTTACCTAATTACCTAGACTCCTGCATTGTTGAGATATTGTCATGACTTTTGTATCACCATTTTATGATATTTCTTATTTCATATAGTTATCTCTATAGACATGCCATGTTGTGATGATATCCATACGCCGCGCCCCATATTCCGCCATGGTGGGGTGTGACACATGGCTTCTTTGATGTTTTTTGGTTTAGGTGAACTCACGGCGAGTGCGAACATACAAACATCGCCATCGGTATTAAGCTGTCTTCTTGTGTGAACGGGCTGTGAAGGGTTTCCAATTACATGAACCAAAGGATGATCTCGGGTCCAATGATATGTTGAAGGATGTCGTTGATAGAATGTATGCATATTTGACGGATCAACATGGCGAGTAGAAGACTCTCCAGTTTTGTGTACCGGTGTACCGAATGGGTTGATAAATTCGTCTTTGTCAGATAATGCATTGTCTGCTTGATTTGTGTTCTCTGGAGCAATGACAGTAGTTGTGGATGTTGTAGGATCGATTGTTGAAGTGATATTCTGAGGAGGTAAATCTGCAGCAACCGGTGTTGAAGTAGATGAAGTTGTATCCTTTTGTTGACGATGATCGGTATCATCATTCTTATCATGAGTGACAGCGGAAGACTTCGATACAACTTGTTTCTCCCCCGTGAAATATTCATCATACATTGGTCCATATAAAATTTCCAACTCTTCAATTTTCGTATCGACTGTCATATCAGCTCTAGGAACATTTTCTGGAACCAGCGTTGAACTTGACGGTTCATTGCTGTGGTCTTGAGTTTCGAGTTCCGTGCGGTTGTGAACGAAAGTCGTTTGTCGTTGTGAATCGGGACTTAAACTGTTTTGTTCACGTGACATTTCTTGCAATTCATCAAATCGGATGTGAATAGTCTCGACTATCAATTTTGTTCTCTTGTTGTACACTCTATATCCCTTAGACCGAGTTGCATATCCCACAAGAATACATGCATCACATTTCTCTTTCATATCATCCAAATTTTCACCATCTCGAATAATGCAACAAGTACATCCAAAAACATGAAGGTGTTTGAGTGAAGGTTTTCGATCATGAATTATATGATATGGTGTCTTTTCGTGTCTTGGGATAATTAAGGAACGGTTTTGTGTGTAGCATGCGGTTGACACGGCTTCGACCCAAAAGTATAGTGGAAGTTTTGAAGCGGATAGTAAAGTTCGAGCAGCCTCAACTAAAGTACGGTTTCGTCTTTCAACAACTCCGTTTTGTTCGGGTGTTCGAGCAATAGATGTTTCATGCGTAAACATCGACGAAGGTTTGCAGCTTGAGCTTTGGCAAGGTACTCAGGACTTGCAAAGCTAGCTTGACCCGTAAACATCGACGAAGGTGCTATAATTCTTACGGTTTGAATAGAATCATGCGTCTTATAAACAACTTTCTTCAAAAATTCGACTTGTTCTTCTAGTTTCGTTACTTTTTCGGTTTCTTTATCATATCTACTTTTGAAATCTTGTTTTAACGCATCTACCTCTTGTTTCTTATCCTCAAGAATTTTAGTAGAATCTGTAGTGGTCATAGAGAGCTTTTGTTCAAGTTCATTAACTTTGGTATTGGCAAGGTACGTTTTTTGACGTTCATCCATTAAGACAACATTATATTGACGCTTCTCTTTGGCTAATAACTAAAGAGTTGTATTATATTTGTTTTCTAATTTGTCCTTTTGACTTTTTAACGCACTTCCCTTGTACCCCTCAAGCTCTTTGGTTTTCTGAAGGAGCTCATCTCTATAGCTTTCAGTCATCTCAGTAGATTTGATAAGAGCAGCTTTGCACTCTTCAAAATTTTGAGTGAGCGTAGCGTTTGCCTTCTTTAATTGCTTTTGACTCTTTTTATTTTCAGTGACATCTTTTTGTAAAGTAGGAATTAAATTAGGAAGCGCAATACGTTCCTCTTCATCATACTCATTTGCATGTTGATCATCCTCAGACTCATTATTGCACATGTCTGATGAATCGGGTGTGGTATTGCTATCAACCGTTAATAACTAGCTTTTACCTAGTATAAAAATTAAAGTTCTTTGCCTGGTCTAATCGAATTGATTTCCGGTTCAAAGTGTGACTCAATTGTTTTTGGTTAAGAAAAATATTTTGTCGTTGTTGTAAATAAAAAGTGCAAAACTTTAAAGTAAAAGCAAAGTACATAAAGCTAAGAATAATTGAAAGGTAAATGACGAGAAATAAATGATAACAAAAAGTAAATAACGGAAACTTAAAACGCAACTAAAAATAAACTAAGGCAAGGCTTAAAATGTAAACTTAAAATAAAACTAAAGGCAAGTAAATTAAAAGTGCGACTAAGGAAAAAGGCGGGAAAAGTAAATAGCTCAAAACTATATAGAAAAACCTAACTGGGAAAATCCAAAACTAATCCTTATCCTGCATCCGGGAAACTGTCACTATCCGGAAAACACAACAAGTCCTAATCCGGAATAACCCTTCTAATGCTTATCCGGAATCCAAATAATGTCACTATCCAGAAAACGTATTCCGGACACTTATCCGGAATCCAGTTATGGGCCTTATCCGGAAAGACTGATCTTCCTCTTATCCAGAAAACGTAAGCAATCCTTATCCGGAATCTAGCCTAAATTCCTTATGCTGAAAAACCTTAAACTCCTTATCCGGAAAAAGTACATCAAACGCTTATCCGGAAAACACCTTTAGGTAGCTTATCCGGAAAAGACTTTGTGTTTCTTATTCGGAATAAGGGTTAATTCCATTATCCGGAATATGGTGTTTAGGCTGTTTATCCGCAATGTGATGACTTACGTGGCTTATCCGGAATAAGGGATTAATACCCTTATCCGGAATAAAATTCTGAGCTTAGTCCGGAATATCACCACTTGAGCTTATCCGGAATAAGGTGATAAACCTTATCCGGAATACGAGGGTTTACAGAAATCCGAATAGTAGAAAGATGTAAATAAGCTAAAGACTAAATTTAAGCTAGGAACAAATAAGCACTTAACTAAAACTTTTACCAAATCAATTTTAAGAAAAAGCTATTAAACCAAAATTTAAAATCTTTTAAAAACACTAAACAATAAAAATATTAAAAATCAACTTTTTATAAAAATTAACTAATAAGCACTTGATTAAATTTAAGAAAAACACAATAAGCTATAAAATCAATAAGCTAACAAGATCAAAAACATAAAAGCATAACAATTAATCAAATAAACATGATAATAAGATAATAAGCACAAAGATTAAGCAAAACAAGAAAGGTAGAATGAGAGATTAAAATAAAAACTTGATTAATATTAAAATTCAACAATTTAAGTAAAGACAGGAATTAAAAGTTTACAAATTTAAGGTGCGAGACAAGTAATTAAAGGTGCAATTAAGTAAATGAGTAAGTAATTAAATATGGAAGAACTAATGTGTCAAATTAGCCAACAACTCCTAATGACATACTAGGAGTCTATTTATAGGGGATTAGGAAAGACTAAGCATGTGTTGGTTATTCTTCTTCTTCACGTCTTCTCGTCTTCTTAATTCTTCGACTTTTTTGACTTTGTCTCGGGATTAATAAACTCGTCTTGTAATTTCTTCATTAATTTAGACTTGAGTTCTTCGGCTTTTAGTAAACTTCCGTCTTTATACTTTTTCTTCGATAAATCTTCAGAATTGGCCTTGGGCGTCCGTTCTTTTGGCACCCTTGATCTTTCGACTTCGTCTTTTGTCTTTTTCTTCGATAAAAGCCCGTGAAAGCCAGTGTTGTAACACCCCCAAATTTATACAACTCAGTACAGCGGAAGACTAGTTGGTGTTACGGGATAGCACATTACTCACATCATAGACAACGCATAAAAATCGCGTCGTTTAATAATAAATCATTTCCATTCATAAATATCAAAGTTACATCGGTCCCAAGTCATATTATTTCATACAAAGTTTTACAAAGTATTTGAATGGAAAATATTGTTTAAGTGCGGGCCATGAATTATTGATGTCTTCCCGAGAATTACCTTCAAGTACTTGAGATAAAACATGTTAAAAGAAAAGTTCAGCGATAACGCCGAGTGAATTCATAGAGTTTAATAAATTCCATCAATATAACTTTGGTATAAAATTAGTACCAAAAATCAATTCGTACAAATCATTGTAATAGGCCATAAAATAGCCAAAAATCTGTTTATACAAATCTTTGTAATAGGCCATAAAATAGCCAAAGTCATTTTATACAAATCCTTATCGAAAATCATAATATAGGCATTTGCCTTAAAAATTATTATACGAGCCAATGTCGTAAAAACATCATACAATACGTCATATGACGTTGTATGAAAACAAAAACCGTTATATGAATATGGTTATGAAAACCAAAACACAAACATAATATCAATAGTATGACCCCGTATTGCTAGTCAGGCAATACTTCGTAATTCGGTGCGTCTAATAGTATTTCATTAGTTTTGGATTATTATAAGCCGCATGACATTGTTACCTTACTAAACCAACAACGGGTAGCTAACCCGATACAAATTTTTGCCCATCTAAAGTAGCGTGTCGTCACAAAGGTCACGCTATGGAAATCTTCTCATACATAAATTCGCTTACCAATCAATGTGGCACGACGGGGATCAACCGTCAAGGCGCGAACTGGGGTGATCGTCCCCAAATAGTACTATTAAATGCATAAGCGTCTACCAACTCCCGGTAGTTCACAATTCATGCTAATGGGACTTTTAGTGACATAACCTAACTTTAATAATCCATTTAATTTCATCTATCGGGTCCTTTAATCATTTATCAGGTCATACAATCGGGTCATTCAATCATTCGGGTCCAAAATCAATAAACAATCAATCGGGACAAATGGTGTCCTATATAATAAAAACTAACATGTTATCTCCCTCGCGGGTTTATAAAACATTTATAAAAACATTTAAAAGAGTGCGAGGCTATGAACTCACGTTGATGTGGGAAGGCGGGTTATCGGCAATTCGGACGTACGGTACGTGCTTCAATCACGGAAACCTAGACAAATAATACTCGTCTTAGACTCATGTCCAATGACTTTATAAAAATAACAATTATGTATACATATGATGATTTTGTACATATGATGATGATCAAGTGGGTTTATACATCCTTGTTTACTCAATTTAGTGTTTACGTTTTGGTAACGTTTTACTAGTTCACTAGTTTTTCCTATTTACCTATTTTAAGTCCATTAAGCCTCCTATGAGTTCTTTAACTTGTTTTTATCCATTTTATACCTATATTATCAGTATATATAGTTTTCATGTTGGGCCCAAATGGGTTAAGCCCAATAAGCTCTTTTTTACAAGTATTTATCTTATTAAGTCCAATTATTAGTCCAATATGCTTAGTTAGCTCGTAAATGTCCGTAATTCTTATAGTTCGGGTTTTATCGGTTTTTACTTGTATTAGTTACTTATACATCAGTATATGACTTTTATAAACTTTACATTAGACGGGTTTGGTCGTCTAAGTTTTATTTGGCGAAAAACGTTAATTTTACGGCGATAGCCGAAAAAGTCGTAAAAATCAAGTTTATAGTTTTTACTACTTATAAATATTATTTCACCACCATTTATATAATTTACCCATTTAATTAACCTTTTATACATTTATGTAAATAAGTTTTATAAGTTAGTGGGTTTATATTTTTACATTTTATACATTATAATGTGAGTGCTTATATAATATTAATAAACATTATTTCCAAAAATCTGATTTTTAACTTCATGTTCACCATTTTTAACATATCTAGAGTTCTATAATGAATTAGAAGCTCATTTTTGGATGGCATGTTCTTCATAATATGTGCTACATTTAACTTAGTTATAGCTACTGCCCATTTTAAGTTTATCATGCCTTAACAGTCCCTACAAAACTGCTTATTCAGATTAGACCACCTAACTTGTTTTGATCATATCTCACTCATTATTTTGATTCCATTGCATGGCCAACTCTCACATGTGTATAACATCTTCTACTTACTGTAAATGGATCAAACCATGCAATTTTATCAGTTCATCTTTTAGTTATCTACTGTTTTTACACAGCCAACTAAATAATCAAGATTTTAACTTCATTTCTTATAGTTATCAACCTTTTTAAGCATATTTATCAAATCTATCAACACCAAATCCCCACATAATATTTTTAATCATCATTCATCATCATATACATATACATGAATAAAGAAAATACAAGATTACATAATCAAAATAACAAGAGGATAGGAAGAACAATCTCTATACCACCATTAGTGATGAAAAGATGAGGTTTTTGATGAACAAGACTTGGTTTTGGGTAAC
This sequence comes from Glebionis coronaria, assembly GCA_025667525.1. Taxonomy (NCBI): domain Eukaryota; kingdom Viridiplantae; phylum Streptophyta; class Magnoliopsida; order Asterales; family Asteraceae; genus Glebionis; species Glebionis coronaria. Next base: position 274,665,531 of record CM046876.1, read on the forward strand.
CAATTTTATGAGATATCAACACCACTTCTTGGGTCATCAAGTATTTGTAGATTCCTCCAAAAATCAGCCATTATTCTTCATGAAAACTCCTTGAGAAATCAGCCCCAAAGTCCCTTGAAAACTCCTTTTTACATGTTAAGATCACCTCCAATCTTCAAGGCTTCAAAGGAGCATCATCATGTGTATGAATAACACATGATTTTATGGCTAAAATAGATCAAATAAGGGTGTTCTTGGTGGATATGGGACGAATTTTTAGAGAGAGGAAAGGGAGGATGAGTGGTTTTGCATGTAAGAGTTTAGTGGAAATGGTATGTGTGAAGTAGTTTGAATGGTTTTATGAAAAGTTAGCTTACATTGTAAGCTTTAAACAACAAGTGTAACACTTGTTGTTAAGTGTTGACACCTAAGGGTGTGGTGGAGCTACTTGTTATGGGGGTGGGCAAGTGTAAACTTGTCCCATCCCTATTAATTTACGGGTACTCCTCGATTCTAGTTTCCTCGATTTGCGTGCCCTCGGGTCGTTTTACAAAAAACATTTTTATAAATTATGAATCAACGGCACAAAACGAATCTAATAAAAATTGTCTCATCAAAAAAAGGAGTTCGAAAACGTAAATACGTAATCCTAAGGTTTCCGGTTTAGTCGTAAAGGACGTTAAATTATAATCGTAAGTCCTAATCTCTTCTCGTAAATTTATGAGTTTATGAACCAACACAAATTTAAAATTCCAAAATAATATTCACGGATAAATTTATTTCCTGAAATGTCAGACTGTCACCAAAACGGTGTATGTAAACGTAAGCACGTAACGTAGAATCCTCCGGTTTAGACGTAGTCGATGCTACTTCAAGACGTAAATCCAAATTTGTTCCCAAAAATAAGTGAGTTCATATTGTAACATTAAAATAATGTTTTTAAATAACACTTGAGAATAAAATATCAACCATAAATTGACGGATTGTCACAGCATTTACCCCTAAACAGGATCTTTGTCCTCAAAGATCATCTTACCTTACTACTCGCTTCTAATAGAGTTAAAGTCATGTGGGTATTTCCTCCACATTCGGTCTTTTCTCACAAGTGTAATCTATTATAATATGCTAGTTTCATTAAACATAACTACGGGAATAAGATCAGGCTTAATGTTGACTTACTTTCTCTATCCATGATGTTCACGGGTTTTTGATGAATGCAACTTTTCGCCGATCTAATCTCTACTAAGAATAATCAGATTCTCACTTGATAGATATTCCATCAAGTTCGATATACGAAACATAATTCATGCAGTCTTTGAAGTCCTAGGGTAGATCCAGCTTATATGCCTTTCAAACCAATCTTTTATATCATCTCAGTGGTCCCATACAACGGGGACTTATATCCCATGATTTGTCAGATCATGAATTCATTTTTCTAAGGTTAAAAATTGTGGCATAACTTCGCTACCCTTTTGGCACTTCAAGATCTACATTTCACATTCACATAACCTCTTGCCCACTACCGGCAGTCAATAATCAGATCCTAATTTCAACAATCATTTCAGATTTCGCGGGTCGGGTATTTTGCAAGGTTAGGTTTGCCATCATAGGAAACTTAAACTTAAAAGACATGTCCAACTCACAATGGGTGTATGTCGGGTGTCTTCATCTCAACTCTTGCTTACAGATGCTCTAAGATTTAGATCATAACAAGATTCGATCTCGATCCTAATACGATAATTATCAATGATAATCTCTCCAAAGGAAAACGATTATACGGTTTATTACCAAAGGTCAATCATTCAAACATAAAACAGCACTTATATTACTTTGTATCGTTACTTTACCTCGTCCCTTCGATTGGGGTGGTACATAGTACTCTCATCAAGATTCGTTCTCAATGACTTCTGATCAAATCTCTAGAAATTCGCTGCGAAGCGAGGATCTTGATAGAGATGATCGATAAAGGCACACTATGTTTACATAACTCCTTTAAATACAAAAGAGTCATTTTCTTCATCGAGATTCTATCATTAACAGGAATGATATTAGTAGATTTAGTCAGTCTGTCGACGATGACCCAAATCGAATCAAATTCAGATGATGACCTTTGCAATAGCTAGACGTTTACTAATGTATGAGGCGATTTCTGCCTTTATAATTGCCATTAGTACAATTTCTTCAGACAAGGATTCTTTTAGTCAAAAATGACATACATATAATACTTATACTTACAAATTCCAACAGAACTATATCTCACAATCCTCCATATTTAGACAATCACATGTGGTCTTTAAAACATTTAACGCTATCGGCTTCTCAACTCTAATGGTTCACACTAGCCGTGAAACCTCTTTTTATTATCTATATTATCCTTTTTATATAATATGTCAGTATCTATATTCACTTCTCATGATGATGTAATTATCATGTCCACAATTCACTCAGATATTCTTTCTATATTATGCGTCAGTAATTACGTTCACCTTCCTGATGAAATAAAAATCACAACCGTATTTATTCAAAATTCTTTCTTCATATCTTCTATGTTTTAGTTTCGTCTTTACTATCATTTTTATCCGTTTTACTCAATCCGTCGTCTAAAGCGTCGATAATTATTATAATTAATTAAATAATTATTAGTTGATTTTTATGAAGCGTAAACGTAAAAGTTTTAAATTTCTTAGTTCGACCAATTATATAAAATGTTCAAAAATAAATTTGAATTTAATTATCAAGATTTTTGCTGATTTATCGAAAATAATTAATAAGATTCGTAAATGTTTGAAAAATCTTTGGTTATACTTTGGTCAAAGTTTTGTTAGTTTGAAAAGTAAAAATTATCGTTTCAAATTTCAAGTTACGGTTTAAATGTTTTCCTCAATTCCGCTTAGGTTGTCTAGAAGTATACACAAACATTTACCCCTAAACAGAAGTTTAGTTAAATGTTTTGGTTATAAGGTAATAATCTCTTAAAATCCTTTGTTAAAACATTCGTCAAAACGTATTTCCATTTTCTTTTTAGTAAAATCCAAAGTCTTAAAAGGGCTCTTAATTTTTTTTTTTGAAGAGTCTATATGCATACATCTTACCATTATTAATCCAACGGTCATTTTATGTAAAGGATTAAGTTTTTAATCCCTAAGCGTTAATGGTTCTAATCTTTGAAAAGTCAATATAGCTTCCATTATCTATTAATCACACGGTTAAATCATATAAAGGATTAAGTCCTTAATCACGTGTTAAATATTTAAGGTATAGGTTTTCAATTTTTAGCCAATTCAGGGCAATTTATAATTAATTATTAACCTCATTCTCATTCTTATAAACAAACAAATAGTCCTTAATGATCGAAAGCATGAATTTATCAAATTACAGCCTACACACGTGATTCACCAAATTTATGAATGCTACATGTGCACTGGTTAATCCAAACGACATCACGTGAAACTCATAATGTTCATTACAAGTACTGGATGTAGTGATTGGAATACATAATCTTTTCCGCAGATGCGAAGTTGATGATAACCATGTTGTGGATCAAATCTTTAAAACATACGCTAAAACCTTGTAAATGATCGAACAAATCTTCCATTTCGAGTTATGGATATCATTTTCGATTGTCAATTTACTCAGTCCACAGTAACTATAAATATAAGGAATGATATCACCATAGCTCTTCATGATGACAGGCTTGGTATAATAAAATCATTCTCCGACAACTCTCTCAGTTGTACGGTAATTCCTTAAATTCAGATGGTGCTGACGTACAGTGCACAAGCCACAGGTGCAGCACCGGGAATATAATCAATACCAATTTCAACTTGCCTTAATGGCGAAAGTCTAGGTAATTCATCAATAAATACTTACTGAATTTTCAGATAACATAAACATCTTTTAATACATTTATTTTAAGTTCTTTCTAGATTATAATATCTATGAATAATTCACAACCATTCACGGTATAATTTCAAGTCTAAATACGGGATATGGTCATCCACCAAGAACTATTTAGATCACTTTGGATAATCAACATCTTATCATTTAGGGGAATTCTACTCGAGTTCCCATCAATTAAGACAATGTCGTCATGTCATAATCAATCAATCCATTCTACTGGCATTACCAACTTTTCAGTTTCATTGCCGTCGATAAGATGTGAACTTCTCAAAAGACTAATAATAATTCATAATCCTTCACAATTTCAGGGATATTAGGATACACAACTACTATTAAAAGAGTAAGGTCAACGCATAATCTGCGCGAGAGAATTTCAAATCAGATACAGACGAAAACATTTAACGAATATGAATATATCCCATGTTTTCATAATTTGAGTACGCACTCGAAAGCTCCTCGGATCGTTACCCAGGTCATTCAAATGAAATCTAATAAAAAGAAATGATAGGAACATCGATACATCCAGTCGGGTATCAACACTCGGTAATCAGATACTTTTCCAAAGAATCTCACTACGGGAGAATTGGACAAGAAAGAATTGTCAATTGTCAAATAAGACAATTTCCACAAATGAGTAAATTCGACTCAGAAGAATAGATGCTACAGGCACATATGTAGGTGTCCCTAACACTATGTCCCAATTTTTTACTTCTTGTAGATCTCATAAAATTTTAATCTTTCACAATCTTTAAAGAAAATGTAGAGTTTATTCATTAGTTTTATGGTGACTACTAATCAGTCTTGCATAGTCCATTCCAAATTGTATGTAGGCGCGCAACTATATACAATTACAAGATTAACGATGCAATACTCAGTTCGTCAAAATTTTATCATCATGTTTATAATAAAAACATTTTCATGCTTAATTCTTAGATAAGAATCAAAAATAAATTTACAAGGATTTTCTTTGTTATGAAAACAATTAAGTTTTTCCAAGGTGTTTTACAAACAACTTCATTTCGATAACAATCACTTATAAATCTTACTTTGAATAATCCTTATTGTGTTGAAAATTTAATTTCCTCAAAGGATACCGTTTTAACTTTATAAAAACAAGGTGTGATCTGCAAAAGAGTGATGAAAAGCTCGTTCACCAAGATCTTAACTACAATATGATAGGAAATGAGCTTAGCCAATTAATTATGAGGTTCATGACCTCGATGGCACTCACGAAGAATAATTCACAACGTAACTCAAATCAAGATGAGTACTTGTTCAATGGTTGCATCACTAATGCGAACATTAGGGTGAAGCAATAAGAGATAGATAACATCGATACATGTAGGATTTAGCAATCAAAGGTAGTCTTTTTCATTAATCACAAACAAGTCAAAATTGTACCGTAACACATTACATGTCACTATGTCATACAATTCTCAGAACTCATCCTACCAACTGATATCTCAGTTAAGTTAGGGATTTTTTTTAAGATACCACAATGAATACTAATCTACAAGAGTCATTTGGTGTTCCACATGTCCCGGAAGATCCATCGGTCTCAATTCAGAAGAAGATTTCTTCGATTTATTTATTGGACACTGGGCATCCTCATTAGTGGACAATGGCCTAGGAACAACCCTTAACACGAATCAACAATCATTTAAACTCCTATAATTCAATCACAAAACTTAACGACTTCTATTAATAATATCATATTCCATATGGGTTAAATTTTACTTTATCCAAGTTTCAACCAATTTTATACTCAATGCAATATCCTACCTCATATTCCAATACTTACAACCTTATTCTTGTACCTTAAAAGGGCAATATAAGCTCGATATGATCAACCCTTAATTTCCAATCCTATAGCTCTTACAACAACAACTATCAAATGAGTCACTAGCATGAAATGACTCGATCATTCAGTTAAACTTCTCGGAAAGGTATTAGTGGCATGAGGCTTCTGGGTAATGGTTCCATTGACAGCCTCAAGTGCAACATTCACCCTTTCGATTTCAAATTTAAGAATTGGATGACAACGAATCAGATGACATCTTTCCAGGTGATAACGTTTTGTCAAACTCCACTCTATAAGGAAAGATCGTCATGACATCGATATCGGATTTAATCTCGCCAATTCTTTTTCAATATCACCATCAACTAATATCTATATTTCTACGAACATCAACCATTTGTTGGGATCATAAATATCCGCAACTTGGTTTAGATCTAGGATAGCTAGAATTCCTACGAGAATAGCTTCGATTAATTTACTAGGGGAGTTAGGGTTACTTGTGACAATCTACGTCGTATAAATACCTCGTATAAAAATCAAAATAATCATCAAACAATCATGTAATAAAATTACATCATATATATATAATCCAAGTTATATATATATTAAAATAACACTTCTCAGTCTTGGCCTTGTCGGTAACTCGGGAATTCTACGGCACCGTTATAGTCAAAAGATTTTTAGACATTTTGTGAAAAATGTTTATAGTTAAAAGATTTTGAAATGTTTTATTCAAAAACTTGGTTTTAAAAATCTTTCGTTCTCTATAACTAGAGCTCTGATACCAAACTGTAACACCCCCAAATTTATACAACTCAGTACAGCGGAAGACTAGTTGGTGTTACGGGATAGCACATTACTCACATCATAGACAACGCATAAAAATCGCGTCGTTTAATAATAAATCATTTCCATTCATAAATATCAAAGTTACATCGGTCCCAAGTCATATTATTTCATACAAAGTTTTACAAAGTATTTGAATGGAAAATATTGTTTAAGTGCGGGCCATGAATTATTGATGTCTTCCCGAGAATTACCTTCAAGTACCTGAGATAAAATATGTTAAAAGAAAAGGTCAGCGATAACGCCGAGTGAATTCATAGAGTTTAATAAATTCCATCAATATAACTTTGGTATAAAATTAGTACCAAAAATCAATTCGTACAAATCATTGTAATAGGCCATAAAATAGCCAAAAATCATTTTATACAAATCTTTGTAATAGGCCATAAAATATCCAAAGTCATTTTATACAAATCCTTATCGAAAATCATAATATAGGCATTTGCCTTAAAAATTATTATACGAGCCAATGTCGTAAAAACATCATACAATACGTCATATGACGTTGTATGAAAACAAAAACCGTTATATGAATATGGTTATGAAAACCAAAACACAAACATAATATCAATAGTATGACCCCCTATTGCTAGTCAGGCAATACTTCGTAATTCGGTGCGTCTAATAGTATTTCATTAGTTTTGGATTATTATAAGCCGCATGACATTGTTACCTTACTAAACCAACAACGGGTAGCTAACCCGATACAAATTTTTGCCCATCTAAATTAGCGTGTCGTCACAAAGGTCACGCTATGGAAATCTTCTCATACATAAATTCGCTTACCAATCAATGTGGCACGACGGGGACGAACCGTCAAGGCGCGAACTGGGGTGATCGTCCCCAAATAGTACTATTAAATGCATAAGCGTCTACCAACTCCCGGTAGTTCACAATTCATGCTAATGGGACTTTTAGTGACATAACCTAACTTTAATAATCCATTTAATTTCATCTATCGGGTCCTTTAATCATTTATCGGGTCATACAATCGCGTCATTTAATCATTCGGGTCCAAAATCAATAAACAATCAATCGGGACAAATGGTGTCCTATATAATAAAAACTAACATGTTATCTCCCTCGCGGGTTTATAAAACATTTATAAAAACATTTAAAAGAGTGCGAGGCTATGAACTCACGTTGATGTGGGAAGGCGGGTTATCGGCAATTCGGACGTACGGTACGTGCTTCAATCACGGAAACCTAGACAAATAATACTCGTCTTAGACTCATGTCCAATGACTTTATAAAAATAACAATTATGTATACATATGATGATTTTGTACATATGATGATGATCAAGTGGGTTTATACATCCTTGTTTACTCAATTTAGTGTTTACGTTTTGGTAACGTTTTACTAGTTCACTAGTTTTTCCTATTTACCTATTTTAAGTCCATTAAGCCTCCTATGAGTTCTTTAACTTGTTTTTATCCATTTTATACCTATATTATCAGTATATATAGTTTTCATGTTGGGCCCAAATGGGTTAAGCCCAATAAGCTCTTTTTTACAAGTATTTATCTTATTAAGTCCAATTATTAGTCCAATATGCTTAGTTAGCTCGTAAATGTCCGTAATTCTTATAGTTCGGGTTTTATCGGTTTTTACTTGTATTAGTTACTTATACATCAGTATATGACTTTTATAAACTTTACATTAGAAGGGTTTGGTCGTCTAAGTTTTATTTGGCGAAAAACGTTAATTTTACGGCGATAGCCGAAAAAGTCGTAAAAATCAAGTTTATAGTTTTTACTACTTATAAATATTATTTCACCACCATTTATATAATTTACCCATTTAATTAACCTTTTATACATTTATGTAAATAAGTTTTATAAGTTAGTGGGTTTATATTTTTACATTTTATACATTATAATGTGAGTGCTTATATAATATTAATAAACATTATTTCCAAAAATCTGATTTTTAACTTCATGTTCACCATTTTTAACATATCTAGAGTTCTATAATGAATTAGAAGCTCATTTTTGGATGGCATGTTCTTCATAATATGTGCTACATTTAACTTAGCTATAGCTACTGCCCATTTTAAGTTTATCCTGCCTTAACAGTCCCTACAAAACTGCTTATTCAGATTAGACCACCTAACTTGTTTTGATCATATCTCACTCATTATTTTGATTCCATTGCATGGCCAACTCTCACATGTGTATAACATCTTCTACTTACTGTAAATGGATCAAACCATGCAATTTTATCAGTTCATCTTTTAGTTATCTACTGTTTTTACACAGCCAACTAAATAATCAAGATTTTAACTTCATTTCTTATAGTTATCAACCTTTTTAAGCATATTTATCAAATCTATCAACACCAAATCCCCACATAATATTTTTAATCATCATTCGTCATCATATACATATACATAAATAAAGAAAATACAAGATTACATAATCAAAATAACAAGAGGATAGGAAGAACAATCTCTATACCACCATTAGTGATGAAAAGATGAGGTTTTTGATGAACAAGACTTGGTTTTGGGTAACCAATTTTATGAGATATCAACACCACTTCTAGGGTCATCAAGTATTTATAGATTCCTCCAAAAATCAGCCATTGTTCTTCATGAAAACTCCTTGAGAAATCAGCCCCAAAGTCCCTTGAAAACTCCTTTTTACATGTTAAGATCACCTCCAATCTTCAAGGCTTCAAAGGAGCATCATCATGTGTATGAATAACACATAATTTTATGGCTAAAATAGATCAAATAAGGGTGTTCTTGGTGGAGATGGGACGAATTTTTAGAGAGAGGAAAGGGAGGATGAGTGGTTTTGCATGTAAGAGTTTAGTGGAAATGGTATGTGTGAAGTAGTTTGAATGGTTTTATGAAAAGTTAGCTTACATTGTAAGCTTTAAACAACAAGTGTAACACTTGTTGTTAAGTGTTGACACCTAAGGGTGTGGTGGAGCTACTTGTTATGGGGGTGGGCAAGTGTAAACTTGTCCCATCCCTATTAATTTACGGGTACTCCTCGATTCTAGTTTCCTCGATTTGCGTGCCCTCGGGTCGTTTTACAAAAAACATTTTTATAAATTATGAAACAACGGCACAAAACGAATCTAATAAAAATTGTCTCATCAAAAAAAGGAGTTAGAAAACGTAAATACGTAATCCTAAGGTTTCCGGTTTAGTCGTAAAGGACGTTAAATTATAATCGTAAGTCCTAATCTCTTCTCGTAAATTTATGAGTTTATGAACCAACACAAATTTAGAATTCCAAAATAATATTCACGGATAAATTTATTTCCTGAAATGTCAGACTGTCACCAAAACGGTGTATGTAAACGTAAGCACGTAACGTAGAATCCTCCGGTTTAGACGTAGTCGATGCTACTTCAAGACGTAAATCCAAATTTGTTCCCAAAAATAAGTGAGTTCATATTGTAACATTAAGATAATGTTTTTAAATAACACTTGAGAATAAAATATCAACCATAAATTGACGGATTGTCACAAGTGTTTTCTTCCCTTTTCATATTTTGATCCTAAATCGCAACAAAAACACAAACCATGCATAATTCCGACATTTACGACATAAAATACACGTTTTGGCTTCGTTATTATTGTAATTAAGTGGTAAAAGGATGGGTGTTTACACACCTATCAAATCCCCTACACTTGACCATTGCAATGTCCTCATGCAATGCATTAATTACAAAGCAAGATTACACTTTTCATCACAATCAATCCACATTGGCCTTTATTAAAGAGATAGAAAATAACAAAACAAGTAAAGAAATAAAAAAATTACCTTAGGGTTTTGGAATGTCATGATAGATTGATTATGTATCACAATTTCATCACTCACGTTCCCCATACCAAGCTTAAAAACGAGATCATTGTTATTATAAGTTAGCAAACTAACATGAACTCATGTGGGCCAATTATTTACTTAGACTCCCTTATTCCTAGGTGTATCTCTTATATTTTATTATTGTCTTGAATGATCACGAGGATGCATTGTTGACTTATTTCGATAGTTATTAAGGCTGAAAATAAAGTAGGACGATTTAATCAATAGTTAGCTAAAGGACAAAATCTTTTAAAACTGCTTCTCGGGACCTCATAAAGTTCATATCTTGGCATAACTCGCTTCACGATTTGAGACCTTTCTCGGACTGATATTTGGCAGTGAATTCATACTTCAAATCTTCAGAGACGTTCTTGAAATTATGGTCTTCTCTTCATAATAGGAATTTCTTCACTTGAAGTTTTGAGAGATTCTTCATATTTGGACCACGACTTCTTCATTTTTCTCCAATCATTACTTTGGACTTTGATATACAACGATCTGCCTCCTTTTAGGACTTGGATCTATTTATCCTCATACCTTGCTAGGGTCTTTTCGGATAGACTTCTCCATGATGTTTAGGGGAGTATTTGCTTTTCGTCGTGTGTCTCGATCCTTCATATTGATTATTGATAAATGATTCTTCACATCACTTTGGATCTTTAGCAACAAAATGTAGCCCTCATGCCTTGTTAGGGCCTTTTCGGACTCGCCAATCTTCGCGTCCCGCTTCAATAAGTTATGCCTTGGCTATGAACTCTAATCAATACCGAGCAACTTTTAAACGATCTAGGGCTAGAAGCTAAGTAACTTTTCAAATCGTACGACCTTATTTATTGTAGATAAATTTATTAGCAAGCGATGGGAGAATAGGCTTATAATCAACTCACATAAATTCACGAAAGAATACCAAACTTATAATTGACTCTATCATCTCTCGTTCTCCACAATTTAAAATCTCAAGGAATGAGACTCGTGGATGCTTATCCATTTAAATCAAAGTTTTGGGTTTTCGAGTCATCTATAGGTTCTTGCAAATTCTTAGACTTATTCAAGTTTAGAAATCGCATTTTATAGTTCCCTTGATAAACGACTCTCTAGGATCAGTTATAGGAACTTGCGAAAAGTTCTTGTTCTTAACCCGTGAGAGTTAAGACTTTCGCGTTTAAAAGCTCACTATATAAAAGCCTAAGGAAACTTGACTTAAACACGTTAAGGATACTAGCTAGAGTAAACTCGGGTCGAATCAAAAGATTCACAACGTTTAAAAATTAAAACCGCTTTATTCAAATTTTATTCTAGCAGAGAAAGAAAATAACAATAACAAAAGAAAAACTAGTAGGCCAAAATAGATAAAAAAATTTGAAAAGTGTCGAAAAATCAACTTTCCGGTTAAAATGAGGACAAATACAAGGAAACGGCCACTTAACTTCGATAGAAGTCCCCCTACACTTAATATAAACATTTTCCTCAATGTTTAAGAATGTGGAAGTAAACTCCCCTACACTTAGGACATTGTGCACTTTGTTTAAATCTTGTTAAGGAAAGGACAACTAACGAGATTCCTATTTTAATATTGGAAAATATAAAATAGTGAATTGAAAAGAGTTTAGGATAGAACCGGGAAGACGGGAACAAGGAATCACGGGTCGTCAAAAGTCATCAAGAATGGATCATTGAACGCTCGAATCCCTGTACATGATTAGAAAGAAAACAACAAACAACATACTAGGGTCTCCCCCCTACACTTATTATAAAAAAAAAGAGAAAAAGGATAAATACTTGGGTTGCCTCCCAAAAAGCGCTTGTTTTTGTTAACCGAGTCGTGAGCCTGACTCGACCGTGATTAGCATAGGAAGAAACTTGAAACACATCCACCGGGATCAAAAACATGGTTTTCGTCCATCAAATAGCATAGGCTTAAGGCGAACAAGGCAAGCCAAAGAAGAGTAGGCAAGATTCCCTTAAGCAGCGAGTGCGCACGGTGGAAGCAAGTATGGTGAGGTGCAAGCATATCTCATAAGTTCTAAAGAGTTTTCCTTTTATTTCATCAGATGGATACTGAGATGGCTTGAAAAGTGCAATATCGGGGTCGAACACCTTTTCCTTTAGGGGAAAATAACACTCAGGCTCAGCAGATCTTGAAGAAGATCTGATCATAAATCTAGCAATCTCATCCTCAGAAGGAGGATAGAGAGGAGTTAAGACATAAGTGCTGCTGATATCGGTGTCGGCCAGCTTCTTCTCCTTTGAAGCGGGTTTCTTCATATCCAAAGTAGGATAAAGACCATAATCATCAAAGTCTAAAGGAGGAACATCACTCTCATTTGGGAAGTATGTGTTGAGGAAAGTAGCAAAGTCTTCCTCAAATGAGTAGTCATCCAAAGTAGGATCAAGTGTTTAGGCGGAGGATCTTCATCATGAGAAGAATCACTCGAAAGAGTATATGCCTCATAAAAATCATCATAAGTGGGCATGTCTGGATACTCAGAAGTAAAATCATCATAATCATCCCCATCGGTGCTAGAATCATCAGCATAAGCATCATAGATCGGTGGAGAATCATAAATTGGTGGAGGATCAGAATTGGAGAGAGAATCATCCACATCGTCTTGGAACAGTGGATTATCATAGCAAGAATCGAACAGAGGATTGTTGTAGACGACAAAATCATCAAGCACATTAATCATATTCGTTGATTCTCTTCCATAGGATTTGTTTGTGATCTTCCCCATTTCGAACACTTGTGCATCATTCCCGACTCTTAAAATGAGTTCACATTTATCCACATCTACTAAAGCTCTACCGGTTCTCAAAAATGGCCGTCCAAGTATTAACAGAATACGAGGGTCCATTTCATAATCAACAACGACGAAGTCGACCGAAAAAGTGAATGGGCCAACTTTAATGAACACATCTTCGGCAATACCAACGGGATAAGCGAGAGTGCGATTTGCAAGCTCAAGAGTCATCTTCGTTGGTGTAAGATCGGGTAATGATAACTTTTTCCAAACACTTAAAGGCATCAAATTTATAGTTGCCCCGAGATCAGCTAAGGCAGTAAATTCGTCGGTTTGGTTAAAAGTACAAGGTAGCACAAAATGACCGGGATCTCCAAGTTTTTCTGGAAGTTCTTTAAGAAGGATTGCAGAGCAATTTTCATTCAAGTGAGTATTAACAAACTCGACCATCTTCTCCTTCTTACTATGCAATTCCTTAAACATCTTGACAAATTGTGGCATTTGGGCAAGAGCTTCAACAAGGGTAAAGGTGACGGTCATGCCGACAATCTTGTCCAAAAAGTTAGATATTTGAACGTCATTCTTAGTCAAAATTCTAGCCTTGTCGTGTCGAGAAGGGTAAGGAATGCTGGGTTTATAGGTGGAAGGTGGGGTTGGTGAAGGGTTCTTCTTGGGTACTTCTGCTAGTAGAGGTGGAGACGGTAATGGAGAACTAATACTAGGCGTGGGAGTAGGAGGGATAAATGGTGGTGGAGGAGGTGTAGATGGTGTAACTGGGGGTGGGATAGATGGTCCTACTAAAGTTGCTCCACTACGGGTAGTAATAGCACTCACATTCGCTCTTGGGTTGGTGACGGTGTTTGAAGGTAGAGAGCCCGAAGTAGAGGGTTGAGTGGTTGATAAGAAACTAGCCAGCATATTCTTCAAATCATTCGTTTGAGTGTTGAAGGAGGATTGTATATCATTTCGAAGATCGGATCTAATGTCATTCCCTTGCTTAGTGATATCCCCTTTCAAGTTGATAATTTGGCTTTGCAGATTCTTAATTTGCTCTCCTTGGGTTCTCATTAAGGCTTCAACATCTTGATTGATGGGTGGGGCTTGTTGAGCGGGTGGGTGATAAGGATTAGAAGCTCGAGGTGGAATTTGGTTGCTTCTATTGTAATTGTTGTTGGGGTTGTGGTTTTGAGGAGAAAAACCGGGTGAAAGATAGTTGTTTAACCGGTAACTTAGCAAATTTCGATCCCCTTGAGGTCGGGCTTGGTAATTTTCCGGTGAATAGTTACCATAAGCCGTATACACGTTTTTCGGATTGCCTTGAGTAGAAGGACAATCAGTGTATGATTGAGGCCGCTGCATGTCTCACAAGAAATTGCTACAGCTTTAACTTGTTGTTGTTGGTTTGTAGCGATGAGCAAGATATTTTTGTTCATTTCGGCCATCATGCGGGTGAATTCGGTCATGTCGGGGTTTGCTGAAGTAGAAGAAACATTGACACTCGGGTTGTTCCTTGAAGAAGCGGAGGAATCCCAATTTTTGTGATGAGTAGTCATGTTCTCAATAAGCTCTCTACACTCCTCGGGTCTTCTTTTCATAAATGTGCCACCGGCGGCTGCATTAATCGTATCACGATCACGAAAAGTCAAACCATTGTAGAAAGTATCAATCAACGTAACGGGGAGCATGTTGTGGTTTGGACATCGATCGATCAAAACATTATATCTTTCCCAAGCATCAAAGAGAGATTCATAAGGTTCTTGCATGAAACCGCTGATTTGATTTCGAAGGCTCGTGACCATGGATGGTGGAAAGTAGCGCGACAAAAAGCGTTGAGTCATGTCATCCCAAGTATGAATGGAATTCTTCGGGAGACGCTCAAACCATTTTTCGGCGTGGTGTGATAAAGTATGTGGAAAGATTTGAAGGCGAAGGACATCCATAGTAACACCGGGTAACTTCATGGTTTGAGTAATAGTAATGAATTTGTCGAGGTGCTTGTTGGCATCATCATCAGGCAATCCGCGAAATGGATTAGTTTGCACTTGTTGGATCATGTGATGCTTCAACGAAAACTCCAGAGCCGTGATTTGCATCGGCGCAATCGGTCCTCCTTGTCCAAACATTGTTGGTTGACAAAGCTCCTCCATTATCCGAAGATCGGGCTGTGGAAGAACATTGTTGTTGTTATTGTTGAGGTGCGGTGGAGTATTGTTATTGTTAACACCTACCATAGCTAAAACTTCACGAGTCTCGGGCTCTGGATAAGTTGAAGATCTAGTACGTATACACCTGCAAAAGCAAAAGAAAAAGATACCAAAGCAATAGACAATATATATACACTATAAAAATAAATTCTTTTTGGATTTTTGAAAATTTTTAATTTTTATGGATTTTAACAATTTTAATTTTTATGGATTTTTGGGAATTTTTAAGCAAGAAAAATAACGTTCACGAATGAACGGATCCTAAAAAGCAACGCGTCTCTCACAGAAAACCGTTAATCTTTACGAAAAGAGCCGGCAGCGGCGCCATTTAATAACTAGCTTTTACCTAGTATAAAAATTAAAGTTCTTTGTCGTGGTCTAATCGAATTGATTTCCGGTTCAAAGTGTGACTCAATTGTTTTCTGTTAAGAAAAATATTTTGTCGTTGTTGTAAATAAAAAGTGCAAAACCTTAAAGTAAAATCAAAGTAAATAAAGCTAAGAATAATTGAAAGGTAAATGACGAGAAATAAAATGATAATAAAAAGTAAATAACGGAAACTTAAAACGCAACTAAAAATAAACTAAGGCAAGGCTTAAAATGTAAACTTAAAATAAAACTAAAGTCAAGTAAACTAAAAGTGAGACTAAGGAAAAAGGCGGGAAAAGTAAATAGCTCAAAACTATATAGAAAAACCTAACTGGGAAAATCCAAAACTAATCCTTATCCTGAATCCGGGAAACTGTCACTATCCGGAAAACACAACAAGTCCTAATCCGGAATAACCCTTCTAATGCATATCCGGAATCCAAATAATGTCACTATCTGGAAAATGTATTCCAGACACTTATCCGGAATCCAGTTATGGGCCTTATCCGGAAAGATTGATCTTCCTCTTATCCGGAAAACGTAAGCAATCCTTATCCGGAATCTAGCCTAAATTCCTTATGCTGAAAAACCTTAAACTCCTTATCCGGAAAAAGTACTTCAAACGCTTATATGGAAAACGCCTTTAGGTAGCTTATCCGGAAAAGACTTTGTGTTTCTTATCTGGAATAAGGGTTAATTCCCTTATCCGGAATATGGTGTTTAGGCTGTTTATCCGCAATGTGATGACTTACGTGGCTTATCCGGAATAAGGGATTAATACCCTTATCCGGAATAAAATTCTGAGCTTAGTCCGGAATATCACCACTTGAGCTTATCCGGAATAAGGTGATAAACCTTATCCGGAATACGAGGGTTTACAGAAATCCGAATAGCAGAAAGATGTAAATAAGCTAAAGACTAAATTTAAGCTGGGAACAAATAAGCACTTAACTAAAACTTTTACCAAATCAATTTTAAGAAAAAGCTATTAAACCAAAATTTAAAAACTTTTAAAAACACTAAACAATAAAAATATTAAAAATCAACTTTTTATACAAATTAACTAATAAGCACTTGATTAAATTTAAGAAAAAGACCATAAGCTATAAAATCAATAAGCTAACAAGATCAAAAATATAAAAACATAACAAGTAATCAAATAAGCATGACAATAAGATAATAAGCACAAAGATTAAGCAAAACAAGAAAGATAGAATGAGAGATTAAAATAAAAACTTGATTAATATTAAGATTCAACAATTTAAGTAAAGACACGAATTAAAAGCTTACAAATTTAAGGTACGAGACAAGTAATTAAAGGTGCAATTAAGTAAATGTGGAAGTAATTAAAGATGGAAGAACTAATGTGTCAAATTAGCCAACAACTCCTAATGACATATTAGGAGTCTATTTATAGGGGATTAGGAAAGACTAAGCATGTGTTGGTTATTCTTCTTCTTCACGTCTTCTTAATTCTTCGATTTTTTCGAATTTGTCTCGGGATTAATAAACTCGTCTTGTAATTTCTTCATTAATTTAGACTTGAGTTCTTCGGATTTGAGTAAACTTCCGTCTTTAGACTTTTACTTCGATAAATCTTCAGAGTTGGCCTTGGTCGTCCGTTATTTTGGCACCCTTGATCATTCGACTTCGTCTTTTCTCTTTTTTCTTCGATAAAAGCCCGTGAAAGCCAGTGTTTTCTTCCCTTTTCACATTTTGATCCTAAATCACAACAAAACCACAAACCACGCATAATTCCGACATTTACGACATAAAATACATGTTTTGGCTTCGTTATTATTGTAATTAAGTGGTAAAAGGATAGGTGTTTACACACCTATCAACCGTTTCCATCATACACGTGTCATTAATGGCATTGGGTAGATCACTATGCTCATGAATATCACTAAACACATTATATTCATCAGTATTGTGTACCTTATCGATTGGCTCAGTGTCAAAGATAGGGCCATTGTCATCTTTAGTGACTCTGAGAACTTCTTCAACCTTTGCCATGTCGAGTAATGTGCATCAAGCTCTTGATCAGAATCTTCATCATCAGTGTCATCAAGCATTGCTCCTTCCTCAGCTGACAATTTAACCCATGCTTCCATCTTCTTGCATAGCAGCATCTTTTCCTTGTGATAGTTGGAATCTCTAACCCTTTTCGGCTTCCTGCATTCCTTTGCCATATGCCCATTACCTTGGCAGTTAAAACATTAAATCCCACTTTGCTGAACCACTTGACTTCCAACAGTTTCCCTATTCCTAGTAGCAGCAACAATCCTATGAGTATCACTTGGCAGTTTGTCGATCATACCTTGCAGAACCCTCAACATGCGTTGGATTATGTTGATCATACCTATAAGAACTTTCACCACGTCGACGTGTGTCATACCTTGGAGGACTCTCAACATATCGGTTCTTTGTGTTAGACTATGTGCGAAGATTGTTGTTGGTGGGTTTGTAGATTTTCTTGTAAGTCTTCATTATGAGAGCAATTTGTTGTTTCATCTCTCGATTCTTTTGAGCTTGATCTTCATCATTGTCTTCTTCAGATGATGACTCAGATGGTGGTGATGGTTCTCTTGTCAATTTACCTCGAGATCTTGTGGTTGATGAAGACTTAGATGATGTGGAAGATCGTGGTGAAGATGATGTAGTGGAATATGACTTAGGAGCACAAGAGTGATGACCTTGAACATGTTGAGTTGTAGTCACTAGAGCAAGTGGATTAGCCGTCTTGGCAACACGTTCAGCTCGAATCTCATTTGCTTCATTCTGAAATTGCTTCAAGATGTCAAAGAGTCGATGATATGAGACATCGTCTAACTTTTCTTGTTGTTTCACCAAAGTGACGAACCGTGTCCACTCGGGTTGAAGTTGTTGAAGAAATTGAACATTGACTTGCATGGTGGAAACTTGCAGGTTATTTCTTGTCATGTCATTCATCATCTTATAAAACTTGGAGTAGTAAGAGTCAATTGATTCTCCATCCCTTGAAGTAAACTTGCCAAAATTCCAAAACAAGTTTGTTTTGACATCTTGTTTGTTGAGTGATTCTCCTTGTTGCAAGCGTTCAATAGTAGTCCACATTTCATGTGTTGTAGGGCATGCATCAACCGTGGAGTAAATATCATCTCCAATCCCACTTAGAACCATATAGATGGCTTCCTTCTCCGTAGCATGCCAAGCACAATTTTCAGGTGTGAGATCGGCTCTTGTTTCATCACGTTCACTTGCAGGTATTGGATCAGTAGTATATGTGGCTACTCTTGGAGGAATTGAGATTTTCTTGAATACATATGGTCCATGAGTAATACATTTCCTCAAGGCATCACCATTGGGTCTTGTATAAAGATATCGTATGAAACGTGATTGCCATTGAGCATACCGACCAGACACAAGCATTGGTGGTCTCTCTTTATTATCCGCCACCATGATATTGTTGTTTGTGACACGATACTCTTGAGTAGAATCCATATCTAGAGACTTGAAATTGATGAAGTTAAAAACAATCTTAAGTATATGTGTTTTGATTGTTGTTGTCGATGAAAAATGTTAAAATCCCCTAAAAATGTGTTTACAAGAAACCAAAAAAAATCGAAGGCGAAAAATCACACGTGTTAAAAATTTTCACTTTTGAAAAAATCTTCAATTTTCGGAATAATTAACATTTTCAGAGAAATTGGGGTATTTCGGAATAACTGACATTTTCAAAGAAAAAGTCTTTCTTCGGAATAATGATGTTTTCAGAGAAACAACTTCTTCGGAATATTGATGTTTTCAGAAAAACAACTTCTTCGGAATATTGATGTTCTCAGAAAAACAAGCTTCTCCGGAATAATCACTTTTTCGGAATCTTCTTCGGAATAGATACTTCTTCCGAATAATCACTTCTTCGGAATCTTCTTCGGAATAGATACTTCTTCGGAATAATCACTTCTTCGGAATCTTCTTCGGAATAGATACTTCTTCGGAATAATCACTTCTTCGGAATCTTCTTCGGAATAGAGGCTTCTTCGGAATTTTCACTTCTTCGGAACTTTCTTCGGAATATAGGCTTTTTCAGAGAATAAGAATTTTTCGGAATACTGAAATCTTCGGAATAATCCACTTTTTCAGAGAAATCACTTCTTCGGAATAGTAAACCCTTATCCAAAAAACCTTTTTTTCAGAATAATTAACCCTTTTCTAAAAACCTTATTTCGGAATGATCTTGAATCAATGACGAACCGTAACTCAAAAATGAATCCAAACACCTCAAAATCTTGCGATTTTTACCACAAAAACCAAACCAAATCCCTACCAAATCGATATAAATAATTTATATCAAGATTTCTAGCCCGAAAATACTAAACAAAATTTAATTCGGGATGATTTATATGGAAAAAACAACCGAATCAAATTCAAACCAAACAACCAAACACAATCTACCCAGTGGTGATTGATACCAAATGTTGTCCCATAATATTTAGATGATTAATGATAAAAAATAGATGAAAAGAGATGGATTCCTAGAGAGAGAAAGTAGTGAGAGAAAGTAGAGAGAGAGAGATGATTAACTTGGTGAATATTAGATTAGAATCATGAGAGTACTAATGACCATCCACCCTTCCTAACATGCTAGGAAGGGCCTTATATAGTCGGACTTACATGTAACCATAATGGGCTATATTGTTTGGAGCGGGCTTGTCTTTTGGGCTTTAAGTAGCTTAAATCCAAGCCCGTGAACCACGACTATTTAACTAACTATTACAACGTTCTACTAAATATTACAATAGAAGCCTATGACCGAACATTCTTGTTTGACTCAATATTTTGAGGCTAACATTCATAAACTCACAAATTTACGGGAAGAGGTTCGGACTTACGTGCATAATTTAACGTCCTTTACGACTAAACCGGAAACCCTAGGATTAGGTATTTATGTTTTTGAACTCCGTTTTTTATGAGACAATTTCTATTAGATTCGTTTTGTGCCATTGATTCATAATTTATAAAAACATTTTTCGTAAATCGACCCGAGCGCACGTAAATCGAGGAAACTAGAATCGAGGAGTACCCGTAAATAAATGGGGACGAGACAAGATAAACTTGCCCCACCCCCATACATGTGGCGGCCAAGTTTCACCAACACATCAAATATGTGTCAAACTTACACCAAGCTAAGGACACTTGTCCTTAGCCTTCCACCAAAACCACCAAAGCTACAAAACAACTAACTTAAACCATTTATCTCATTTTCAACCATGCAAACCACCCAATTATCTCTCAACTCTCCCCTTTGGCCGTCCACTATAGCACCACCACCACCATATTGATCAAAATTTACACCACAAATCCTATGTTATTTATACATAAGATGGTAACCTATTGAATATATAAAGATTGGAGGTGATCCTAACCTATGAAAAGGAGTTTTCATGAGGTTAAAGGGATTAATTCATGGAGGTATTCATTCATATGAATATCTCAAGAAGTTCATTTGCCAAGTTGAAGGTTTGGTAACAAGGAACCAAGCCTTGTTCATCAAAATCCCATCATTTCATCACTTTGGTGCTATAGAGATTATTTCTTCCTATCATCTTGTTATTTTGAATATGTAATCTTGTATTTTCTTCATTTATGTATATGTATATGATGATGAATGATGATCAAAAGTATTATGTGGGGATCTTGTGTTAATAAATTTGGTTAAAATGATTAAAAGCTACATGAAAGGATGTTAAAATCTTGCTTAAAATAGTTAGCTGTATAAAAACAGTAAAGAAGCTTATGTTAAATTGTTTAAATGGCATGGATGAATTAATATACAGTAAGTTATAAGACTTTTACAGATGTGAGAGTTGGCCATACAATGGAATCCCTAAAATGACTAAGCTATGATCAAAACAATATTTAAGTACAAATATGAGTAGTCTGTTTTGGACGGACTGTTAGGGACATTTAGAGATTTATTGAGCAGTAGTTAAGGCTGAGTTAATTGTAGCACATAATATGTAGTTTGTGTCAACCAAAAATGAGCTTCTATCTCCTTGTAGAAGTTAAGATATGGTAAAAATGGTGAAAGTGAAAATAATAATCAGATTTGTAAAATAAAAGTATATAGTATAATAATAGCACTCAAGTAAATATAATATAAAATGTACACTTAAAACCCACTAACTTATATATTACATATAAATAAGTATGTACTTTAATAAGTTATAAGACTATAAAGATAAGTTTTACGTCTTTTCGGCTAAAACCGTAAAATTAACGTTTTCGTAAATTAAAACTTAGACGGTCGGACCCGTCTAATGTAAAATTTTTATAACTCATATAATGATGTATAAGTACATATTACAAGTAAAAACCGATAAAACCGGAGCTTTATAACTTATGGACATTAACGGGCCAAATTAGCCTTATTGGACTATTGACCCAATTAGTTTGGATAAACACTAATGGACTTACTCATTGGGCTTAACCCACTTGGGCCCAACATATGAGTAAAGTTATGGTATTAAAAGAATAAATGGACTAATAAAATGTATTGGGCGTTTAATGGGCTTATTGGGCCTCAATATGGAATTGGATTGAAACTAGTGTAACTAGTCAAAAATTTGACTAACACATAACACTATAATGTTGAATGAAGATATAAAATGCCACTTGATCATCATCATACTTATAATGTCATCATATATATATACATAGCCATTTTTTATAAAGTATTTGGACAAGAGTCTAAGACGAGTATTATTTGTCTAGGTTTCCGTGATTGAAGCACGTACCGTACATCCAAATCACCGATAACCCGCCTTTCCCAATCAACGTGAGTTCATAGCCTCACACTATTTTAAATGTTTTTATGAAATGCTTTATAAACCCGCGAGGGAGATAACATGTTAGTTTTAATAAAATAGGACACCAGTTGTCTCGATTGTTTGCTTATTGATTTGGACCCGAATGATTGTATGACCCGATGAATGATTATATGACCCGATAAATGAAACAAAATGGATTATTATTAGTTAGGTTATGTCACTAGAAGTCCCATTAGCATGAATTGTGAACTACCGGGATTTGGTAGACGCTTATGCATATAATAGTACTATTTGGGGAAGATCACCCCAGTTCGCGCCTTGACGGTTGATCCCCGTCGTGCCACATTGATTGGTACGCGAATTTATGTATGACAAGATTTCTATAGCGTGATTTTTGTGACGACATGCTAACTTAGATGGGCAAATGAGTTTCGGGTTAGCTACCCGTTGTTTGTTATAGTAAGGTAGCAATGTCATGCGGCTTATGATAATCCAATAACAAAAATACTGCTATACGCATTGAATTACAATATATTGCCTGACTAGCAATACGGGGTCTTATTATTGATATTATGTTCGTAATTTGGTTTTACATAACCATATTCATATAACAGTTTTTATTTAACTCTATACAACGTTATAAAACGTATTGTATGATGTTTTTACGACAATGGTTCGTATAATGGTTTTGAAGGCAAAAGCCTATAGTATGATTTACAACAAAGATTTGTATAAAATGTTTTTGGCTTATTTTATGGCCTACGACAAGGAATTGTACAAAATGATTTTCGGTAATAATCTTATACCGATGATATATTAATGGATTTCATTAAACTCTATGAATTCACTCGGCATTTTCGCTGACCTTTTCTTTTAACATGTTTTATCTTAGGTACTTGAAGGTAATTCTAGGGAAGACAACAAGAATTCATGGCCCACACTTAAATAACAAGTTTCCATTCAAATGTTTTGTAATATTGTATGAAATACTATGACTTGGGACCTATGTAAATTTGATATTCATGAATGGAAAATGCTTTATTATTAAACGACGCAATTTTTATGCATTGTCTATGATTTGAGTAATGTGCTATCCCGTAACACCTACGACTCTTCTGCTGAACTAAAGTATGAATATTTGGGGGTGTTACATTATCACCCGCAAATGAGTGGGCAAGTCGAGGTTTCAAACCGAGCTTTAAAAAGGATTTTAGAAAGGTCGATTTGAAAAAACCGTGCTTCATGGTCCGACAAACTCGATGACGCTTTATGAGCCTTTCGTATCGCTTATAAGACACCTATCGGTTGTACTCCTTATAAGTTGGTTTATGGAAAGAATTGCCATTTGCCTATTGAATTGGAACACAAGGCATTTGGGAGCTAAAGCATGCCAACTATGACTTAAAGACCGCGGGAGATCACCGAAAAATACAACTTAATGAATTGGATAAATTATGAGTTAATGCTTATGAAAATTCACTGATTTTTAAGGAAAAGACTAAAAAGTTTCATGACTCAAAGATTAAAAACCGGGTTTTTAACATTGGTGATGAAGTGTTACTTTTTAACTCTCGTTTGAAGATATTTTATGGGAAATTGAAATCTTGTTGGTCAGGTCCGTTCACTATAACACAAGTGTTTCCTTATGGGACCATCGGGCTAGCTCAAATTGATGGTCCTAATTTCAAGGTGTTAGAAGTATTTAAAGTGATGGTCATATAATATACCGTTGTGAAGATCGTGGAAAATGCTACTTAACGGTGTTGAGAGTTCTAGCATAATGTTATGTATGCAACGGGAATTAGTCCCGAACCCACAACGGAGGAAGGCCTTCCATACATTAGACGTATAGTATAAAAGGCCCAAGGCACCTCATTTGTGGGGTGTGTCTTCCATTCCATAGTTGGTAGAGAGAGAAACATTTGTATTTCTCTCACTAGGAATTCATAACCTTTGTTTTTCTTCTTTCCTTCATCTAATCTAATCTTTCTTTTTTGGTTAAATCTTGTTCTTCATCATCTCTATTTCTTGTTCTATAAGTCATTTGTTACGTCCTACACAAGGTGAATGGACATAGGCTTAAGCACTACTTCGGTGGGGAAGTCCCTTTTTTGGACGACCTCGACCAAGTCACCTTCCCCAATGATAATTAGCATTGAGGGGATCGAGTCGAGCTCATGACTCGGTAATAAAAAACGAGGTGCTTCGTGGGGGAGATCCCATGTTTATCCATGTACATATTATTGCTTTTTAATGTAGTTAATGTAAGGGGATTTGTGCCCTTCCAACTCGTTGTCTCGTGGTAGTTTGTAAATGTGTTATCTAGATCATCATCATCGCCACGATTGAAGACTCTTGTGTTCGTTTACGTGAGCCTCGACCATTTACTTGAAGAGTTTTTTCACGAATCCATGACATATCCTTTATTGTTCTAACAATTATGTTTTAGCATAATTCATAAACGGCTTTATATATATTGTTGATCACCCTTTCCATGCTAGATCCTAAGCATTCGACTCTTCGTCTCTAGTATGGGGGTGCTCCACCTTTAGACTCGAAACATTGAGGACAATGTTTAATTTTAGTATGGGGAGGTGAATAGATAGTTGCCTTTCTACGCCCTCACGTTTTCCAACTTTCATCGTTTTGTTTTGTTGAAAATAAGGCTAAAAATGGCCAAATTTTAAAAATTTTCTTAGTCATAAGTGTTTTTAAGACACAAATGTATATTTTACGATGGGTAGAATAAGAGTTAATTTTTGACTTGATGGGCATTTGGAGCCCTTTACATTCCTTAACCCGCTTGAATCAAGTTTTGTTAGAATTTTATATAGGGAACTTTAGAACGCGAAAGTCTTAGCTCATACGGGTTAACACCAAGAACTTTTCACAAGTTCCTATAATTGATCCTAGAAAGTCGCTTATCAGGGGAACTTTAAAATGCATTTTCTAAACTTTCTAAGTCTAAGAACTTGCAAGATCCTATAGGTGACTTGAAAACCCATAACTTCGATTTAATATAGTCTTAATGAAGCTAATCCAAATTTGGCTTAATTTTGACTTGCATGGCTAAGTATCTACGAGTCTCTTTAATTAGAGGTCTTTAGATAGTGAAGAACGAGAAGAGATAGAGTTAGACAATTGATCATGATAAACGTAGAACATGAAAATGTTCTTTCAAAAACTCATATGTTTTTAATTCTAGCTTTTTCTTCCATAAGATCAATGCATTAGGAATAAATAAATTGCAATAAGTAAGATCATACGATTTGAAAGGTTACTTAGCTTCTATCCCAAGATCGTTTAAAAGTTGCTCGTGGTTGAATAGAGTTCATAGCCAAGGCATAGCTTATTGAAGCGGGACACGAAGGTTGGCGAAGTTCCAAAAAGGCCCTAACAAGGCATGAGGACTCTATTTTGTTGCTAAAGATCCAAGATGATGTGAAGTATCATTATTCCAAAATCAATATGAAGGATCGAGACACACGACGAAAAGCAATTTACTCCCCTAAAGATCATGGAGAAAGTCTATCCAGAAAGACCCAAACAAGGTATGAGGATAAATATATCCAAGTCAGAAAAGGAGGCGGTAATATTTGAATTTTAAGTTCGTTTTCTCTCGGTGTTATCGAATTGATTTTCAAGTTTACAAGTTTGATTTAATTGTTTTTGGTAAGCAAAAGATTATTTAGTATTATAACTACTTGACACGCTAAACAAAAATTTATTCTAATATTATATACTATTATTACTATATTATTATTATACTAATGCTATTTCTAAAATTACAACTACAAATTTATACTAATAACACTATTAAATGTAACATGAATTAATCCTACTAGACTAACTGATGAACTTAATGCCCTAATCCTACTAGCAAGGCCCATTTCTTATACAAAGCCCACAGTAAAATACTCCATTCTACTTATATTTCTAAAAAATGACATAACAGACCATGGATTCGGTTCTCATTATCTACCATTTTTGCTTATATTTTCGAAAGTCACAAAAATTCTTATTTATTCTGCAACGATAACTATTATTGGACCATCAACTTTGACTTGCACCAAGTTTTACCTTACTAAAATATTGCACTACTTTTAAACAAGAAACTATGAAAAGGTTAACAAAACCTAGCTAAGTTTATACTACTTCTGATATTAACTGCTACAACCTAAAGCCAAATTCATCTACTGATCATAGTTAACTTTTGATTACAACAACTTTAAATCACCTATTTATGAACCTATACTACACTTCTTGCAATTTTTCCAAACTTCTGCAAGTCAAATTATGGAAATCAAATACTGGTTTAATTCTAATCTTTGGCAAATAAATCTCCTATTTTGTAACTAATACTCTAAAGCTTCATTACACTACTCAAGATTCACAATACCTAATAGCTCTATTAGTTCATCAAAAGGGAAAGCTAAATAAGATCTAAAAACACAGCCTAATTACCTATTGCCAAACACACTATAACTACAATCCAAGAAAATCAAATCAGCTAATTCAAAGAATCATTGCAGAAACATTGATATCAGATTTCTAATTCTATTAATACACGAATTTAGACAGACTGCGATCACTATTAAGCTCTAATATAGATATTAACAGTTTATACTAAAAAGAACAAAATGTAAAATTATGCTTAACCGGTATGATTCGGGCCTCCGTTGATGAAGAAGGTTTGCGCTGAGCTACATTAGCTAGAACTGATTCGATCTCTCCACCGAGGCACCAACTGATCTTTTACGTATCTTTACAACATGCTACCATACCTTCAAAACATCAAACCAACAGCCTATCCTACCGAAAACTTACTATAGCAAACCAAACATTCATGTCATGTTAGTTGTGAAGATACGCTACGTGTTTTGCTGAACTGAAACTACTTGCTATGCGAATATACTTGACTAAATGAGTTCTAACAACGAACTTGAACCGTCAAATCCACAGTATAACAAATAACAGTATTGGAACGAAATATCCCAGCTTATGATCAGCAAGAACTCGACCAAAGTGAACCTTCTAAATAACTAGAATAGAAACTTAACAGAATCTAATAGAAATCTCTAACAAGTTTATTTAAACTGATAATCAATATTTGAAACAATGGAAAAAAATTAAGAGGACTTTTATTAATAACATAAATTTGTTATATCCAAAATAAAAAACTAACAAGTTCTCGAACGTCAGCTTTGATCTAATCACTAACAAAACTCATCAAATGATTATGATTCGACAACAGATTGCAAGTTCATAAGAGACTCGCAGAATAATGGAAAAGATTAAACATTTTTTATTACCAATTCATTAATGGACGAAAAGAGAATACAAACTTTAACAGAATATGTAACTAATTGTAACAGAACATAAAGATTCTAACTGTTTAATGTGAAAAGTAGATGAAGAAAAAGAAAACGGAATGTAGAAAAGCTTGAACTTCCATTAATGGTTGAAAGAAGATTCGGTTACAACTGATTATGAAACTAAATTAGTTAGAAAACTTTTACAAAAAACACTAAGTGATAAACTCTATATTAAACTACTCCTACACTAGCCTAATTAACTATGTGTGATTTACACCTAGTCTAACCGCCTGAAATGAAGTATCTTCTTGGTATTTATAGACGTCAAGAGAAGGAGGTGTGACGTGTGCCGTCCAATAATCTTCTTCCACGTGGCAAGCTTCAAATCAGGGTTCATCCAAGAATTTGGGTGTTTCTTCATAACTCGATCTTGATGAATTAAGTTGTATCTTCTTTTAGAGGAGAGAATGAGGATCACTTATTCTGTTTAAATCTTCACTTGATTCCTTGTAAAACTCTCTCTATGATTCGTCTTTAAGAACTGGGAAAGATAATAAACTCGTTCTTTGTTTCTTCTTTGTTTGGTAACGATGAATACTTGCCAGCTTTGACCAAGTGAGGTTAAATAAACTTTCCATTTTCTTGTTTTTAGTCCTTTTGTTTTTTCACTCTTATCAAAAGTGTTTAAAGAGTTAAAGGTTTTTAAGCAAACTTATTTTCATCGTTTATCTCTATGAAAGTTACAACTTAAGCCCTCCATCTTTGTAATAATGGCATGATTGGTCCTTGAAGCATATTTTGTCTATTTCTTCGTCTTTTGTTAGATAAATCCCTTGAAACACGTGTTTGCTCCAAAATGTGTCTTTTTACCTGAAAACACATAAAATACAAATACACGCGTAATTATGATATTTTAATGGTAAATATAATGTATTTGGCTGTGTTTTAAGTGGTTTTTTGGTCATAATTGATGAGTGTTTCCACACTTATCAACTCCCCTCCACTTGACCATTGCCATGGCCTCATGCAATGCAGTGTTTCAAAGCTCTATAGTATACTTTTCGCATCATTAATCCACCTTAGCCATTTTATGATTTAGTATACTAAACTATACTACATGATGCATGATTTTGATTGTTACAATGATATACAAAGGAAAACAATTCTATTTATGTATTTTTAGATTTTTCTTGAAAAGGTTTTGATGGAAATAACTCATGAAGAAATCAAAGACTTTAATTAAGGCTTTGGTACCATGAACACTTATCATCCTCAAGTTTCACTTCTCCCATACCAAGCTTAAAAACAAGATCATTGTTATCCATAAGTGAAAGTGCATCAACTCATTCATATAGATTAATTGTGTTACCATTATACCCCCACTTATTGTGCCTCTAGGACCGGTTATTATTTAACAAAATTGCTTGAGGGCAAGTTTGTCATTATTTAAAGCGTGAAATATAAAAATATAAAATCTCAAAATAACGAAGCACGGTTTTAATCCTAAGTAACCATCTTATCCATTACTTGAAAACCGCCCACAATTAATATAAGTCTGACCCAAAATAATAAGTCATTCGCCTTATGTGTAAGATCCTTATGTCATGCATTAATAAGTAGCTACACACTCGCTAAGGAAATAAAAATAAAACTCACGCAATAATTTATATCCGCCTCCTTTTTGAGACCTTGGATCTTCAATCCCGCAACCCGTCAAGGTAATATTGGATTGGAGCAACTATTAAATCCCCGCAACCCTTGTGAGAGTAATATTGGAATTCAATAGCTACTATAATTAACACTTCACTGCCCCTCTTGGGAGTCTTGTATAATTATTGTTTTTCTTTTTTTTTCTAGCCACTCATTTTTTTTCATAAACCGCTCTTATTTTTCTTTATTCCTCACAAAGAAAGATGAAAAGAATAAAAGGAAAAACACCCACTAACTATTAAGCATGACATAAGTCTTGTACACATAAAACATTCTAACTTAGAATCTTAAGACATACTTATACCAACCATGAATGATTAGTCAAAAATGCATAAGAGACTACAAACCGATTAAAACCGTTCTTGATTATTTATTAACAATATATACATGCTTTGACGAGAAAGTAAAGGTTACGAAAGGGGATATAAAAGCCACAATGAATTAATATGAGGTTTATCTAGCCCTTTACACTTACTTCAAACTCTATCATCTCTTGTTCTCCACAGTTTAGAATCTCAAATAATAAGACTAATGGCTGCTTAGCCTAATTAACCAATGAAGGTCTACATGATTAAGGATACTAGCTAGAGAATGCTTGAAAAGAAAACTCGGGTTGAGTAAAAGTATCCATGGTGGGCCTAATATGTCAAAGATATCTAAACTTGTTAAACCATATCATTTATTATATTTCTCTTTTTATAAATTTTTGATAAAAAAATAAAAGAAGAAATACATACAATGCAAATGTGTTATGCAAATGAAAAATATTAATGCAAACATTATGAATGCATATTTTTGGTGGCCAAAGTAGATCAAAAATTTAAAAAATGTTTGAAAAATTAATTTTCCCAATTATCATGAAACTAAGGCAATGGTCTAGGGAAGGTCACTTCGATAGAAGTCTCCCCTACACTTAAGATAAACATTGTCCTCAATGTTTAAGAGTATTGGAGTGAACTCCCCTACACTTATGACATTGCGTACTTTGTTTAACTCGAGCTAAGGAAAAGACAACTAAAGTGAATTCATTTTAAGCACAAGTGTTTTGAATATCACAATAGCAAAAACTTATCGAAGTGAACCAGATACACGGGTCTCCTCCATAAGCTCCATGAATGAAATGAGAGAGAGAAACCCTTGAAACAAACATCAAAAGACGAAGAAAGGCCACCCCTCTACTTCAACTCTACTATAACACCTTCTTATTAAACTTAACCTATTTAGATCTACTCTATGTTTTCTAACCTAGTTATTCAATGCTTGAGTTTTTTAACCCTAAGTCGCTAGCTCGACTCGGCCCCGAATTAGGTTGTCCTTGGGGAAACCATCATGGAGAATAGAGGATATCCACATTGAAGCACATCTCACATGATACACTCAAACTTAGCACGTTGCCATTTACTATAAGATTTACAATATCCGCCTCGATAAATGGAACGGTCCAACGTGTCTCAAGTTTGTCCAACATACGAAATCTCTCATCTAGAAATCACACCAGGATCAAATACATAGTTTCCATCTCTACACTCAAACAAATCCAAAGTAGGTAGCATCACCAAAGTAAGCACATACGAGAAGCCCATATCAATCAAAATCACACTCTTAAGTGGAGTAGATGAAAACCAATATTTCCTAAACATACGGATCCCGGGATCAAAAACCTTTCCCTTTATGGTAAAATAAGAAGATGAGCTCGTGTCAACCATATGAGATTCCCCTTTAGTTATCAAAGCATCATGAGACAATGAAGGTGTAGGAATCAAAATATTTATAACAAGTATATCCGTGTGGTGCTCGTCATCATCATCAAACGGTGGGGAATCTTCTATATAAGGCATAGTGAAAGGAGGATCAAGATTAATAGTGTCTTGTGGAGGAGGTGTAGGCTCTAAGTTCCCAAAAAAAAAGTTCTCACTAAGACGAATCTCCTCTTCCCAATTAGAATCACTATCATCAACCTCAATATCAATATTCGCAAAAGTAGCCTCTATAGTGGCATCAATCTCCATAAGAGAGTCCATATCAAAGGTTTTGGGTTCTAAAGTTTCCATAGGGGAAAAAGGATCAATCTCTAAGAGTATAGAATTTTCTTCATCAATAACCAACTTCAAGGGTGGAAGGGTGGGAATAGAAAGCTCAAAAGAAGGTGTATTAATGAGAGAATCACTCAAAGGGATGATATGATCATGAAAATCAATAGGTGCAACCTCAAAAACCGGTGAAGAAATAATAATGAAAGGTTCTTCTTCTATGGAATCATCATTAGGAGTTGCATTCAATGCTTCAATCGAGGAGATAAGAAGGTAAACGTTTGATAAAACCTCACGAATATGAACATCTTGTTGGGAATAAAATGAGCTAAGTCACTCAGACGCTGACAAGAGGAAATTGGACGATGACAAGAGGAAATGAAGCGCTGATAGATCAAGCACTGACAAGAAATATCCAAGCGCTGACAAGAAGAAGTCCAACCACTGATAGGAATACTGAGTCAACACATCTAATATTTGAAGTAAAGATATGCTCAATATTGTATTTTCTATATTTGTCTTTACCTATAATAGTTGATAGGTAATCCTTTGTACACGACTCTTTATGTTATAAAAGGAGGTCGTAGGGTTTGTAGTTCATATACATTATTCAGTTTTTACAACTTTCATTGTATGCAAGTTCGTTTATTAATCAAAAGTGAAAGTTTGGTTTACTTATTCGCATGCTCTTTATTCTAAGTGTTAATTTCGCATAACACTTGGATTGTTCATTACAACAAAGTTTCTCTAAGTATTAATCTTGATTCAATCTCGTTTAATACAAAGCTAATCGATCTAAGTGTGGGATCAACAAGTGGTATCAGAGCTTATTGAGGAACTTTGATCTAAAAGAAAAGTAAACCCTAAAAACACCAGAAACCCTTATAGTAGACAAGATGTCTACTACAGAATCCTCTTCCTCATCCAATCAAAACCTAAAAATCCCTATGCTCGACCATGAAAACTTTGAACAATCGAATTTCAGTTTTGAACAATACCTTCAAATTCATGATCATACTCTTTGGGAAATTATTAAATTTGGAAATCAATTTGATAAAGCATCTAGGATTACTGTTGCTATTGCAACAAGAACCAATGTTGGTTCCACTATTGAAGAGCTTAGAGAAAGACCTAAAGATGGAAGAGCTATCTCAACTGCATATATAGCCGCAAGAAGGAATGACATGAAAACTTTGATCATTCTTAAACTCTCTTTGGGTCCAAATAATCAACAGAAGTACAGAAGTTTTGAGTCTGCCAAAGAACTTTGGGCAGCTCTTCAAGTCAACTATGGTGGTAATGAAGATACTACCAAAGAAAGGAAGAAGCAACTTTTGCATGAATATGTTGTGTTTAAAGCTCTTCCTAATGAGAAGCTAACTGAGGTAAGAAGAAGGCTTCTAGACATTACTAGCAAGTTGACCTTTATGGGAACAGAACATGATGATGCTGATATCATTACTACTTTCCTTAGAGGTCTTGGTGATGCATGGAAAATTGAGGCTAGGTCAATCATTGCTACCAATGCCCATAAGAGTTCTTCCTTTGATGTCGTCTACAATAAGTTAAAGATTGTGGAGAATGAAATCTTACTTGATCATGCAAGCAAGTCAACATCTGTAAACATGGATTTCATCTCACATAGTGAAGCTCAAAAAATGAAAGAGATTCATATATACATCCTATTACTGGATCAACTTGTGTTAGCGGTGGATCAACTTTTGTCAGCGGCTTACATTTTGACGTTGACACATACAATGTTGAATCACCAAAGCTTAAACATGATGGTATTGATTTGGATACAGTAGGTGCATACATTGATGCATTGCCTAATGGTTCCTTAATTACTTATGAGGATGTTGATCAAATCAGTGATGAGAATTTCGAAGAGATGGATATCAAGTGGAATATGTCACTTGCAAGAATAAGGGCCAACAAATGGAATAAAATATTTGGAAGTAAGATGACCTTTAATGCTAATGACACAGCTGGATTTGATAAATCCAGGGTTAAGTGTTACAGCTACCATAGGATGGGTCACTTTATGAGGGAGTGCAGATCTCCAAGAAGATCTGATGCTGGAAAGACTTCAAGCCAAATCATCAAGGTTGAAGATGTTAAGACAAAGGATATGGTTGCCATGCAAGACATTGATGGTGTTGGATGGGACTGGATCTTTATGTCAAAGGATGTGGAAGAGAATCAGGCTTTGATTGCTGAGAAAGAAGAAGAAGAGCATGTTCACTTTGCTCTCATGGCCAACTCCTCGTCTTCAGATAATGAGGTATATGATGATGCTTTATGTAGTAAAGGTTGTCGATTAAACACTGAAAAGCTTAACAAATATAATTTAAATTTAAAATCTGATGTGTTTGATGTAGAATGCAGGCTAGCAAATTATAAAATGGCACTTGCACAAACTGAAGGGACTATAGAGGAATATAAGAAAATGAAATTTGACCTAACATATCAAATTAATGTTTTGTCTCATGATCTTAGAGTTAGTGTTGAACTTATGGACACTCTGATGAGATCCAGAGCAGAGGTGCAACTTAAGTTAGATGAAGCCATTAAAGATAAAACAAATGTAGGGCTTAAGATTGAAAAGTTTGATAAAGCTAGTCAAACCCTAGAAAAGTATGTCAATAAACAAAGAGACCCTAGGGACAAGTATGGGATTGGTATGAATGAACATGTTGTTGTTCCTCCACCTGCTGGTAACTTTTATGGTGTTCAGAGAAAAGATCTCTCTTGGACTGGTATTCTAGAACTCCAAGAAGGGGAACTTATTTCTCCGCCTAGAGTGCTCACCCCAGTTGAGGAATATCAACAAAAGGTAACTGATCTTGAGCAATGGAAAGCAGCCAACCCTTTTCTTTTTGTTAAGGTTGGAATGCTTAGTGAGAGTCCATTTGTCCCTACACCCATTACTGTGACCAACCCCACTGATAGGTGTGTAAACACCCATCCTTTTTACAACTTAATTACAATAATAACCGAGCCAAAACGTGTATTTTATGTCTTTTATGTCGGAATTATGTGTGGTTTGTGTTTTTGTTGTGATTTAGGACGAAAAGGTGAAAAGTGGAGAAAACACGGGCATTCACGGGCTTTTATCGAAGAAAAAGACGAAAGACGAAGTCAAGAAGTCAAGAGTGCAAAAAGAACGGAATTCCAAGACCAATTCTGAAGATTTATCGAAGAAAAAGTCAAAAGACGGAAGTTTTTCAAAAGCCGAAAAACTCAAGTCTAATTTATTGAAGAATTACAAGACGAGTTTGAAGAAATCCCGAGACAAAGCCATTTAAAGTCCAAGATTAAAAGATTAAAAGGCTTAAGGACTAATGGTGCAATTAAATGAAGATTAAAGGCTTGGGGACTTAATCATGCAATTAAGAAGAAATGAAGGAGGGGAGGAAGCTTCCTAAGCACCCCTTAATCCTTCCCTATAAATAGTCATTAGGATTAATCTTTTCATTTTTGTTGGCTAATAGTGACAATTAGTTCTTCCACTTTTAATTACCTTGTTATTTAATTACTTGTCAAATTTAAATACTTGTCTTGCACCTTAATTACCATTTAATTTCAAGGAAGTGTTCTTTTAATTCTTGTTAATCTTTATCTTTATTGTTTGATCTCATCCTACCTTTCTTTAATCCTTGATTTTCATGTTTATGTTCATGTTCATGTTCTTATTTTGATAAAAGTGGGTTTTAATTATCTTGATTTGTTTTGTTAGTTTTGTTGTTTTGGATTGATTGTTTATGATTAATAGTTGTTTATTGTTTAGTTAGATTTAATCTTGTGGTTGATTTTGCTTAAGTTTGATTAGATTCGTGTGATATCTTGTTCCCTGTTCTTCGGCCTTGCTGTTACTGTATCTTTCCCAGGTTCTGATCTTCCCAGGTATTCCGAGTAAAGGATTTAAAAAGCATCTCATTCGGAATATTAAAACATTCCGGATAAGACTTTTATTCCGGATCAAGGTTTTAGCTAAGGTGGTCCATCCGGAATATCAAATATTCCGGATAAGGGAATTATTCCGGATAGGCAGAACATTCTTGATAGGCAGAACATTCCGGATAGCAAGGATATTCCGAATAGAGGAGATATTCCGGATAAGGAGCTTCCATCCGGAATAAGTGACATATTCCGAGTAAGAAGTCCTATTCGGAATAATATTCCGGATCAAGCAACATTCCGAATCAAGACCAACATTCCGAATAGAGAGGATTAATCCGGATAGCTGACATATTCCGAGTAAGCCATTTATTCCGAATAAGGGTATTATTCCGGATGAGCTAATTTTCAGGTTTCTTTTAATTTCAGTTTTTAAGTTTCTGCTTTTTAATTTCGAGCTTTATTTTTCCCGCCTTTTTCCTTAGTCGCACTTTAAGTTTATTCGCCTTAGATTTATTTTAGCCTTGCCTTAGTTTTAAGTTTTAGTTGCGTTTTAAGTTTGCCTTAGTTAGATTTAAGTTTGCGTTATTTACTTTAGTGCCTTTTAATTCTCGTCTCGCTTTTAATTTCTCGCCATTTATTTTAATTAGACTTAGATTTACTTTACCTGCCTTTTACTTTAATTGTTTTGCACATTTTTAAAATACTACAACGAAACAACTTTTGTTTCCACCAAAGAACAGCAGAGTCATACTTAAAACCAGATCAATTAGATTAGACACACATCAACGAATCTTTTTAATTAGGCAAAAACCTAGTTATCAAATGGCGCCGCTGCCGGCTCTTTTCGTAAAGATTAACGGTTTTCTGTGAGAGACGCATTGCTTTTTGGGATCCGTTCACTTGTGAGCGTTATTTTCTTGCACAAAAACTTTCACAAAAACCATAAAAATTAAAAATTGTTAAAACACCAAAAAAATTAAAAATTTTAAAAATCCAAAAAGATTTTATTTTTATTGTGTATATATATTCTCATTGTGTTTGGTATTGTTTTCTTTTGCCTTTGTAGGTGTATGCGTACTAGATCTTCTAATTATCAAGAGCCCGAGACTCGAGAAGATTTAAGTATGTCAGGTGTTAACAACAACAATAATCCACCGCACCTCAACAATAACAACAATGTTCTTCCACAGCCCGATCTTCGGACAATGGAGGAGCTTTGTCAACCTACCATGTTTGGACGAGGAGGACCGATTGCGCCGATGCAAATAACGGCCCCTGAGTTTTTGTTGAAGCACCACATGATTCAGCAAGTGCAAACTAACCCATTCCGTGGATTGCCTGATGATGATGCCAACAAACACCTCGTCAAGTTCATTACTATCACCCAAAGCATGAAGTTGCCCGGTGCCACAATGGATGTTCTACGCCTTCAACTCGTTCCACATACTTTATCACATCATGCCGATAAATGGTTTGATCGTCTCCCGAAGAATTCTATTCATACTTGGGATGACATGACTCAACGCTTTTTATCGCGCTACTTTCCACCATCAATGGTCGCGAGACTTTGCAATCAAATAAGTGGTTTCATGCAAGAACCCGATGAATCTCTTTTTGATGCTTGGGAAAGATATAATGTCTTGATTGATCGTTGTCCAAACCACAACATGCTTCCAGTCACATTGATTGATACTTTCTACAACGGTTTGACTTTTCGAGATCGTGATACGATTAATGCAGCCGCCGGTGGCACATTTATGAAAAGGAGACCCGAGGAGTGTAGAGAGCTTATTGAGAACATGACTACTCACCACAAAAATTGGGATTCCTCCGCTTCTTCAAGGAACAACCCGAGAGTCAATGTCTCTTCTACTTCAGCAAACCCTGATATGACCGAACTCACCCGCATGATGACTAAAATGAGCAAAAGTATCTTGCTTCTCGCTTCAAACCAACAACAACAAGTTAAAGCGGTTGCACCTTCTTGTGAAACATGCGGTGGTCCTCACTCATACACCGATTGTCCTTCTACACAAGGAAATCCGGAAAATGTGTATGCAGCTTATGGTAATTATTCACCGGAAAATTACCAAGCGCGACCTCAAGGGGATAGAAATTTGCTGAGTTACCGATCAAACAACTACCTTTCACCCAGTTTTTCTCCTCAAAACCAAAACCCCGCCAACAACTACAATAGAAGCAACCAAATCCCACCAAGAGCTTCTAATCCTTATCACCCACCCGCTCAACAAGCCCCACCCATAAATCCCGATGTTGAAGCGATCATGAGAACCCAAGGTGAGCAAATCAAGAATCTGCAGAGCCAAATCATCAATCTGAAAGGAGATATCACCAAGCAAGGAAATGACATTAGATCCGAGCTTCGAGATAATATTCAATCCTTCTTCAGCACTCAAACGAATGATATTAAGAATATACTTGCTAGTTTCTTGCCCGCCGCTCAACCTTCTTCTTCGAGTTCTCTACCTTCAAACACCGTCACCAATTCGCGAGCAAATATTAGTGCTATTACTACCCGTAGTGGAGTTACCATAGTAGGACCACCTATCCCGCCCCCATCATCTACACCTCCTCCACCACCATTTATCCCTGCTCCTCCTACACCTAGTATTAGTGCACCATTACCGTCTCCGCCTCGTCATGATGATGTATCTAGGAAGGACCCTTCAACATCTCAACCTTTACCTACTACACCTGCACCTTCACCACCCAAACCCAATATCCCTTATCCTTCACGACTAGGCAAGACCACAATGCTCACCAAGGATGACTCTCAAATGTCAAATTTTATGAAGATGATCTCTCAATTGAACTTCAAAATTAGCCTGGTTGAAGCACTTGTCCACATGCCGAAATTTGTTAAAGCATTCAAGGAATTGCTTAGCAAGAAGGAGAAGTTGATTGAGCTCGCCAACACACGCTTAAATGAAAACTGCTCTGCAGTTATTCTTAAAGAACTTCTAGAAAAGCTTGGAGATCCCGGTCGTTTTGTGTTGCCTTGCATCTTCAACAAAACTGAAGAATTTACTGCCCTTGCTGATCTCGGGGCCAGTATTAATCTTATGCCTTTGAGTGTTTGGAAAATACTATCATTACCCGACCTTACTCCAACAAAGATGACTCTTGAACTTGCAGATCGCACTCTCGCTTACCCCGTTGGTATTGCCGAAGACGTGTTCATTAAAGTTGGCACATTTACTTTCCCGGTCGACTTTGTGGTTGTTGATTATGAAATGGACCCTCGTATTCCTTTAATACTTGGTCGGCCATTCTTGAGAACCGGACGAGCTCTAGTTGATGTTGCCGAAGGTGAGTTAATCTTAAGAGTCGGGAATGATTCACAAGTTTTTAAAATGGGGAAGCTCACAAGCAAATCCTTTGGACGAGAATCAGCGAATATGATTAATGTGCTTGATGATTTTGTCGTCTACACCAATCCTCTATTCGACTCTTGCATTGATAATCCACTTTTTCAAGATAATGTAGATGATTCTTTTTCCAATTTGGAACCTTCTCCCATTTATGATTCTCCACCGATCTTTGATGCTTATGATGATGATTCTAGCTCAGATTCGGGTGATTTTGATGATTGTACTTCTAAGTATCCCGACCAGCGTACATATGATGATTTTGATGAGGCCGATACTCTTTCGAGTGATTCTTCACATGATGAAGATCCTCCGCCATCACTTGATCCTACTTTGGACGATTACTCATTTGAGGAAGACTTCTCTGCATTTCTCAATACTTACTTCCCTCATGAGAGTGATGCTCCTCCTTTCGATTTTGAAGATTATCGTCTTGATCCTACTTTGGATTTGAAGAACATTCTTTCAAAGGAGAAGAAACCGGTCGACACCAATATCCGCAGCACATATGATTTAACACCTCTTTGTCCACCTTCTGAGGACGAGGTTGTGCATTTTCATCGCGGATCTTCTTCCCATTCTGCTGAGCCTGAGTGCTATTTTCCCTTAAAAGAAAAGGTGTTCGACCCCGGTATTGATATTCTGCAGCCATCTCAGTATCCACCTGATGAAATAAAAGGAAATATCTTTGGAACTTATGGAAATCTGCTTGCACCACTTCACCCTTGCTTCCACCGTGCTCCATCGCTGCTTAAGGGAAACTTGCCTACTCTTCTTTGACTTGCCTTGTTCGCCTTAAGCTTGTGCTATTTGATGGACGAAAACTATGTCTTTGATCCCGGTGGATATGTTTCATGCTTCTT
The DNA here is from genome assembly GCA_025667525.1 of Glebionis coronaria. Taxonomy (NCBI): domain Eukaryota; kingdom Viridiplantae; phylum Streptophyta; class Magnoliopsida; order Asterales; family Asteraceae; genus Glebionis; species Glebionis coronaria. The sequence goes on from CM046876.1 coordinate 274,705,211, forward strand.
CCTATGGTAATCAAGGTCGAGTGAGGCTCACGACTCGGTTAACAAAAATCAAGCGCTTCTTGGGAGGCAACCCATGTATCTATCTATTAGCTTTCTTTATCCTAAGTGTAGGGGAGACCCTTTGGTGTTTGCTATTTCCTCTCCTCTCTTAATCAGGGATTCGAGCGCTCAATGATCCACTCTTGATGATTCTTGACGACCCGTGATTCCGTGTTCACTTCTTCCCGGTTCTATCCTAAACTCTTTTCGATTCACTATTTTATATTTTCCAATATTAAAATAGGAATCTCTTTAGTTGTCCTTTCCTTAGCGAGATTTAAACAACATGCACAATGTCCTAAGTGTAGGGGAGTTTACTCCCACACGCATAAACATTGAGGACAATGTTTATGTTAAGTGTAGGGGGACTTCTATCGAAGTTAAGTGGCCTTTTCCTTGTATTTGTCCTCATTTTAACCGGAAAATCAATTTTTCGACATTTTTCAAAATTTTTGATCTATTTTGGCCTATTAGTTTTTACCTTTGTATAGTTATTTTCTTTCCTTGTTAGAATAAATCTTTAATAAAGTGGTTTTAATTTTCAAACGTTGTGAATCTTTTGACTCAACCCGAGTTTACTTATCTAAGTTTACTCTAGCTAGTATCATTAACGTGTTTAAGTCAAGTTTTGCTAGGCTTTTATATAGGGAGCTATAAAACGCGAAAGTCTTAACTCTCACGGGTTAAGAACAAGAACTTTTCGCAAGTTCCTATAATTGATCCTAGAGAGTCGTTTATCAAGGGACCTTTAAAATGCGATTTCTAAACTTGAAAGAGTCTAAGAGTTTGCAAGATCCTATAGGCGACTCGAAAACCCAAAACTTTGATTTAATAGGCTAAGCATCCACGAGTCTCATTACTTGAGATTTTAAACTGTGGAGAACGAAAGATGATAGAGCCAATCACAAGTTCGGTATTCTTTCGTGAATTTATGTGAGTTAATTATAAGCCTATTCTCCCATCGCCTGCTAATAAATTTATCTGCAATAAATAAGGTTGTACGATTCGAAAAGTTACTTAGCTTCTAGCCCAAGATCGTTTAAAAGTTGCTCGGTATGGATTAGAGTTCATAGCCAAGGAATAACTTATTGAAGCGGGATGCGAAAATTGGAGAGTCCAAAAAGGTCCTAACAAGGCATGAGGGCTATATTTTGTTGCTAAAGATCCCTAGTGATGTGAAGAATCATTTACCGAAAATCAATATGAAGGATCGAGACACACGACGAAAAGCAAAAACTCCCCAAAAGTCATGGTGAAGTGTATCTGAAAAGACCCTAGCAAGGTATGAGGATAAATAGATCCAAGTCATAAAAGGAGGCGGATCGTTGTATATCAAAGTCTAAAATAATGATTGGAGAAAAATGAAGAAGTCGTGGTCCAAGTATGAATCTCTCAAAACTTCAAGTGAAGAAATTCCTATATGAAGAGAAGACCATAATTTCATGAACGTCTCTCAAGGTTTGAAGTATGAAGTCGCTGCCAAATATCGGTCCGAGAAAGCTCTCAAATCGCGAAGCGAGTTATGCCAAGATATGAACTTTATGAGGTCCCGAGAAGCAGTTTTAAAAGATTTTGTCCTTTAGCTAACTATTGATTAAATCATTCACTTTATTTTTGGCCTAATAAACTATCGAAATAAGTCAACAATGCATCCTCGTGATCATTCAAGACAACAATAAAATCTAATAGATACACCTAGGAATAAGGGAGTCTAAGTGAATAATTGATCCACATGAGTTCGTGTTAGTTTGCTAACTTATAATAACAATGATCTCGTTTTTAAGCTTGGTTTGGAGAAAGTGAAAACTTGAGGATGATTATTATTCATGACATTTCCAAAACCCAAGGTATGCTTTTGATTTCTTTACTTTGAATGTTTATAATTTTCCATCTCTTTAATAAAGGCCAACGTGGATTGATTATGATGAAAAATGTAAACGTGCTTTATAATTAATGCATTGAATGAGGACATTGCAATAGTCAAGTGTAGGGGATTTGATAGGTGTGTAAACACCCATCCTTTTTACCACTTAATTACAATAATAACCGAGCCAAAACGTGTATTTTATGTCTTTTATGTCAGAATTATGTGTGGTTTGTGTTTTTGTTGTGATTTAGGACGAAAAGCTTAAAATTGGAGAAAACACGGGCATTCACGGGCTTTTATCGAAGAAAAAGACGAAAGACGAAGTCAAGAAAGTCAAGAGTGCAAAAAGAACGGAAGTCCAAGACCAATTCTGAAGATTTATCGAAGAAAAAGTCAAAAGACGGAAGTTTATCAAAAGCCGAAAAACTCAAGTCTAATTTATTGAAGAATTACAAGACGAGTTTGAAGAAATCCCGAGACAAAGCCATTTAAAGTCCAAGATTAAGAAGATTAAAAGGCTTAAGGACTAATGGTGCAATTAAATGAAGATTAAAGGCTTGAGGGACTTAATCATGCAATTAAGAAGAAATGAAGAAGGAGAGGAAGCTTCCTAAGCACCCCTTAATCCTCCCCTATAAATAGTCATTAGGATTAATCTTTTCATTTTTGTTGGCTAATAGTGACAATTAGTTCTTCCACTTTTAATTACCTTGTCATTTAATTACTTGTCAAATTTAAATACTTGTCTTGCACCTTAATTACCATTTAATTTCAAGTAAGTGTTCTTTTAATTCTTGTTAATCTTTATCTTTATTGTTTGATCTCATCCTACCTTTCTTTAATCTTTGATTTTCATGTTTATGTTCATGTTCATGTTCTTATTTTGATCAAAGTGGGTTTTAATTATCTTGATTTGTTTTGTTAGTTTTGTTGTTTTGGATTGATTGTTTATGATTAATAGTTGTTTATTGTTTAGTTAGATTTAATCTTGTGGTTGATTTTGCTTAAGTTTGATTAGATTCCTGTGAATATCTTGTTCCCTGTTCTTCGACCTTGTTGTTACTGTATCTTTCCCAGGTTCTGATCTTCCCAGGTATTCCGAGTAAAGGATTTAAAAAGCATCTCATTCGGAATATTAAAACATTCCGGATAAGACGTTTATTCCGGATCATGGTTTTAGCCAAGGTGGTCCATCCGAAATATCAAATATTCCGGATAAGGGAATTATTCCGGATAGGCAGAACATTCCGTATAGGCAGAACATTCCGGATAGCAAGGATATTCCGAATAGAGGAGATATTCCGGATAAGGAGCTTCCATCCGGAATAAGTGACATATTCCGAGTAAGAAGTCCTATTCGGAATAATATTCCGGATCAAGCAACATTCCGAATCAAGACCAACATTCTGAATAGAGAGGATTATTCCGGATAGGTGACATATTCCGAGTATGCCATTTATTCCGAATAAGGGTATTATTCCGGATGAGTTAATTTTCAGGTTTCTTTTAATTTCAGTTTTTTAAGTTTCTGCTTTTTAATTTCGAGCTTTATTTTTCCCGCCTTTTTCCTTAGTCGCACTTTAAGTTTATTCGCCTTAGATTTATTTTAGCCTTGCCTTAGTTTTAAGTTTTAGTTGCGTTTTAAGTTTGCCTTAGTTAGATTTAAGTTTGCGTTATTTACTTTAGTGCCTTTTAATTCTCGTCTCGCTTTTAATTTCTCGCCATTTATTTTAATTAGACTTAGATTTACTTTACCTGCCTTTTACTTTAATTGTTTTGCACATTTTTAAAATACTACAACGACACAACTTTTGTTTCCACCAAAGAACAGCAGAGTCATACTTAAAACCAGATCAATTCGATTAGACACACATCAACGAATCTTTTTAATTAGGCAAAAACCTAGTTATCACCCACCACTGGAAAACCCGTTGACCTTGGCTCACCAGTTATGTGAAAACCTAGTGTTAAATATGCTGAAATGTATAGAAAACCTAGGTCACCATTAAGCCAAGCTAGTGTTAATGGGAAAGGTTTCTTTCAGTCTAGACCTAAGGTTATGTATAGAAAAGCTTGTTACACATGTGGGAGTTTTTCTCACTTGGCCTATAAATGTGTCAGTGCCTCAAAATTCAACACGAACAATAGGTCAACTATGGTCAACCCAGACCTTTTATCCAACCAAACCCACAAGTCACTAGACCAGCTCCCTTCTTTTCTAAAGGGACACGTATTCATGGACAAAGGCCCTTTAAAAATACCAACACTTGGTCTAACAGACAATGGGTTCCTGTAGCAAACCCTAATTTGGGCGCTGACAAGAACAAATTCAACGCTGACAGTAACAAATTCAACGCTGACAGGAACAATTCCAACGCTGACAGCTCTAGGTTTAGTATGAAAATGTTACAACAAGCTGCTATTAGACCTTGTGGTAGATCAAGTAACAATAGGTATTTACAGCCTAAGGGAAAGGGGTCTAAAGCTTCATCTAGTTTGACACGGAGACCTAAACAAGACCAAAACCCTAATTCTGATGGAATTTCTATGACATGCAACAAATTTAATTATCTTTCAAAGGTCATTACTAAACTAATTAGGGTAAACTGGGTGTTCAGGCCATAAAGGGATGAACAAGGGGTTGTTATAAGGACTAAATCTGTTCCTGTTGAACAACCACATGAATCCAAGTCTGCTCAGGCTTGGATTCCCAAAGAAAACTATTTTGTTTTCTTTATGTGACGGGCATTCAAAAGCAGGTCAATGATCATGGATATTAGGACAGTGGATGCTTAATGAAGAGTTTTTGCTAGGTTCAATTGTTGTTCTCGGTATCTTAACGAATTGATTTCTGGCTTAAAGTATGACTCAGTTGTCTTTGGTGAAACAAATATTTTGGTTGTTTTAAAATAAAATGTGAAAAACAATTAAAGTAAAAGGGCAGATAAAGTAAATCTAAGTCTAATTAAAATAAAGTGAGTATTTAAAAGCGTGACTAAAATTAAAAGGCACTAAAAGTAAATAACGCAAACTTAAATCTATCTAAGGTAAACTTAAAACGCAACTAAAACTAAAACTTAAACTAAGGCAAGGCTAAGATAAATCTAAGGCAAATAAACGTAAAGTGCGACTAAGGAAAAAGGCGGGAAAAATAAAGCTTGAAATTAAAAGCAGAAAATTAAAAAACAGAAACTAGAAAAACCTGAAAATTAGCTCATCCGGAATAATACCCTCATTCGCAATAAACACTCCTCCGGAATGTCACCTTCGTTCGAAATGTTTTTCTTCACTTGGAATATTCACCAAAACCCTTGATCTGGAATAAATCCTTTATCCGGAATATGTCACTTATCCGGAATAAAGTCTTGATTCGGAATAATTGTCTTGATTCGGAATGTTGCTGTTGATCCGGAATAATCCTTGATCCGGAATAATATTCCGAATGAAACCTTTGATCCGGAATGTCAAGATATTCCGAATAAACTCCTTGATCCGGAATAATAAATTATTCTGGATGAACTTGCTTGATCCGGAATATTCCCTTCGTTCGGAATGTTAGGTTGATCCGGAATATTCCCTTCGTTCGGAATATTCTGTTGATCCGGAATAACACCTTGGTCCAGAATATCCTGTTGATCCGGAATAAAAGGTTGATCCGGAATGTTTTAATATTCCGAATGAGATGCTTGATCCGGAATAATGAATTATTCCGAATGAGCACAACTGATCCGGAATATCTAATATTCCGGATGAACGAATTTTATACGGAATAATCAACAAAACTCCTTCACTCGGAATTACCGCACTGATCCGGAATACCTGGGAAGATACAGTAACTGCAAAAGCGAAGAACAAGGGGAACCAAGAACAACAGTATACACGGATCTAATCAAATATAATCTAAATCAACCACAAGATTGAATCAAACTAACAAATAAACATCTATTAATCATAAACAATCAATCCAAAACAACAAAACTAACAAAACTTAATCAAAATAATCAAAACCCACTTAAATAAATCAATAAAAATCAAGAAGATGAACATAACCAATAAAGCATGAAGAATAAGATCAAATAAAGAAAGGTAGATAGGAGATCAAACAATAAAGATAAAGATAAAGATCAACAAGAATTAAAAGAACACTTACTTGAAATTAAATGGTATTTAAGGTGCAAGACATGGTATTTAAATGGACATGAAAAGTAAATGACAAGGTAAGTAAAAATGGAAGAACTAATTGTCACTATTAGCCAACAAAAATGAAAAGATTAATCCTAATGACTATTTATAGGGGAGGATTAAGGGGTGCTTAGGAAGCTTCCTCCCCTCCTTCATTTCTTCTTAATTGCATGATTAAGTCCCTCAAGCCTTTAATCTTCATTTAATTGCACCATTAGTCCTTAAGCCTTTTAATCTTCTTTAATCTTGGACTTTAATGACTTTTGGCTCGGGATTTCTTCGGACTCGTCTTTTAATTCTTCAATAAATAAGACTTGAGTTCTTCGGCTTTTAGTAAACTTCCGTCTTTTGACTTTTTCTTCGATAAATCTTCAGAATTGGTCTTGGACTTCCGTTCTTTTTGCACTCTTGACTTCTTGACTTCGTCTTTCATCTTTTTCTTCAATAAAATCCCGTAAATACCCGTGTTTTCTCCATTTTTCACAATTTCGTCCTAAATCACAACAAAAACACAAACCACGCATAATTCTGACATAAAAGACATAAAATACACGTTTTGGCTCGGTTATTATTGTAATTAAGTGGTAAAAAGGATGGGTGTTTACACACCTATCAAATCCTCTACACTTGACCATTGCAATGTCCTCATGCAATGCATTAGTTACAAAGCACGTTTACATTTTTCATCATAATCAATCCACCTTGGCCTTTATTAAAAAGATAGAAAATCATAAACATTCAAAGGAAAGAAATCAAAAACATACCTTGGGTTTTGGAAATGTTATGAATAATCATCATCCTCAAGTTTTCACTTTCTCCAAACCAAGCTTAAAAACGAGATCATTGTTATTATAAGTTAGTAAACTAACACGAACTCATGTGGGCCAATTACTCACTTAGACTCCCTTATTCCTAGGTGTATCTCTTATATTTTATTGTTGTCTTAAATGGTCACGAGGATGCATTGTTGACTTATTTCGATAGTTATTTAGGCCGAAAATAAAGCGAACGATTTAACCAATTGTTAGCTAAAGGACAAAATCTTTTAAAACTGCTTCTCGGGACCTCATAAAGTTCATATCTTGGCATAACTCGCTTCGCGATTTGAGACCTTTCTCGGACCGATATTTGACAGCGACTTCATACTTCAAACCTTGAGAGACGTTCATGAAATAATGGTCTTCTCTTCATATAGTAATTTCTTCACTTGAAGTTTTGAGAGATTCATACTTGGACCACGACTTCTTCATTTTTCTCCAATCTTTATTTTGGACTTCGATATACAATGATCCGCCTCCTTTTTGGACTTGGCTTCATTTATCCTCATACCTTGCTAGGGTCTTTTCGGATACACTACTCCATGACTTTTGGGGAGTTTTTTCTTTTCGTCGTGTGTCTCGATCCTTCATATTGATTTTCGATAAATGATTCTTCACATAACTTTGGATCTTTAGCAACAAAATGTAGCCCTCATGTCTTGTTAGGACCTTTTTGCACTCGCCAATCTTCGCATCCCGCTTCAATAAGTTATGCCTTGGCTATGAACTCTAATCCATACCGAGCAACTTTTAAACGATCTTGGGCTAGAAGCTAAGTAACTTTTCAAATCCTACAACCTTATTTATTGCAGATAAATTTATTAGCAGGCGATGGGAGAATAGGCTCATAATTAACTCACATAAATTAACGAAAGAATACCAAACTTATAATTGACTCTATCATCTCTCGTTCTCCACAGTTTAAAATCTCAAGGAATGAGACTCGTGGATGCTTAGCCTATTAAATCAAAGTTTTGGGTTTTCGAGTCGCCTATAGGATCTTGCAAATTCTTGGACTTTTTCAAGTTTAGAAATCGCGTTTTAAAGTTCCCTTGATAAACGACTCTCTAGGATCAATTATAGGAACTTACGAAAAGTTCTTGTTCTTAACCCGTGAGAGTTAATACTTTCTCCTTTTATAGCTCCCTATATAAAAGCCTAGCAAAACTTGACTTAAACACGTTAAGGATACTAGCTAGAGTAACTTAGATAAGTAAACTCGGGTTGAGTCAAAAGATTCACAACGTTTGAAAATTAAAACCACTTTATTAAAGTTTATTCTAGCAAAGAAAGAAAATAACTATACAAAGAGAAAAACTAATAGGCCAAAATAGATCAAAAATTTTGAAAAATGTCGAAAAAATTGATTTTCCGGTTAAAATGAGGACAAATACAAGGAAAAGGCCACTTAACTTCGATAGAAGTCCCCCCTACACTTAATATAAACATTTTCCTCAATGTTTAAGCATGTGGGAGTAAACTCCCCTTCACTTAGGACATTGTGCAATTTGTTTAAATCTCTCTAAAGAAGAGACAACTAACGAGATTCCTATTTTAATATTGAGAAAATATAAAATAGTGAATCGAAAAGAGTTTAGGATAGAACCGGGAAGAAGGGAAAACGGAATCACGGGTCGTCAAGAATCATCAAGAGTGGATCATTGAGCTCAAATCCCTGATTAAGAGAGGAGAGGAAATAGCAAACACCAACGGGTCTCCCCTACACTTAGGATAAAGAAAGCTAAAAGATAGATGCATGGGTTGCCTCCCAAGAAGCGCTTGATTTTTGTTTACCGAGTCGTGAGCCTGACTCGACCTTGATCATCATAGGAAGAAGCATGAAACATATCCACTAGGATCAAAGACATAGTTTTCGTCCATCAAATAGCACAAGCTTAAGGCGAACAAGGCAAGCCAAAGAAGAACAGGCAAGGTTCCCTTAAGCAAAGATGGAGCACGGTGGAAGCAAGGGTGAGGTGTAAGCATGTCTTCAATAGTTCCAAAGATATTTCCTTTTATTTCATCAGGTGGATACTGAGATGGCTGCAGAATATCGATACCGGGATCGAACACCTTAGCACTCAGGCTCAGCAGAATTGGAAGATGATCCGCGAAGAAAATGCACAACCTCGTCCTCAGAAGGTGGACAAAGAGGTGTTAAATCATACGTGCTGCGGATGTCGGTGTCGACCGGTTTCTTCTCCTTTGAAAGTATTTTCTTCAAATCCAAAGTAGGATCAAGACGATAATCTTCAAAGTCCAAAGGAGGAGCATCACTCTCATGAGGGAAGTAAGTATTGAGAAAGGTAGAGAAGTCTTCCTCAAAAGAGTAATCGTCCAAAGTAGGATCGAGTGATGGCGGAGGATCTTCATCATGTGAAGAATCGCTCGAAAGAGTATCGACCTCATCAAAATCATCATATGTGGGCAGGTCGGGATACTCGGAGGTACAATCATCATAATCATCCGAATCTGAGCTAGATTCATCATCATAAGCATCAAAGATCGGTGGAGAATCAGGAATGGGAGAAGGTTCCACATTGGAGGGAGAATCATCCACATCGTCTTCAAAAAGTGGATTATCAATGCAAGACTCGAATAGAGGATTGTTGTAGATGAAAAAATCATCAAGCACATTAATCATATTCGCTGATTCTCGTCCAAAGGATTTGCTTGTAAGCTTCCCCATTTTGAAAACTTGTGCATCATTCCCGACTCTTAAGATTAACTCACCTTCGGCAACATCAACTAAAGCTCGTCCGGTTCTCAAGAAAGGCCGACCAAGTATTAAAGGAATACGAGGGTCCATTTCATAATCAACAACCACAAAGTCGACCGGGAAAGTAAATGTGCCAACTTTTATGAACACGTCTTCGGCAATACCAACGGGGTAAGCGAGAGTGAAATTTGCAAGTTCAAGAGTCATCTTTGTTGGAGTAAGGTAGGGTAATGATAGTGTTTTCCAAACACTCAAAGGCATAAGATTAATACTGGCCCCGAGATCAACAAGGGCAATAAATTCTTCAGTTTTGTTAAAAATGCACGGCAACACAAAACGACCGGGATCTCCAAGTTTTTCCGGAAGTTCTTAAGAATAACTGCAGATCAGTTTTCATTTAATCGTGTGTTAGCAAGCTCAATCAACTTCTCCTTCTTGTTAAGCAATTCCTTGAATGCTTTCACAAATTTTGGCATGTGGACAAGTGCTTCGACCAGGCTAATGTTGAAATTTAGTTGAGAGATCATCTTCATAAAATTTGACATTTGAGAGTCATCCTTGGTGAGCATTGTGGTCTTGCCTAGCCGTAAAGGATAAGGGATATTGGGTTTGGGCGGTGAAGGTGCAGGTGTAGTAAGTAAAGGTTGAGATGTTGAAGGGTCCTTCCTAGGTACATCGTCATGACGAGGCGGAGACGGTAATGGTGCACTAATACTAGGTGTAGGAGGAGTAGGGATAAATGGTGGTGGAGGAGGTGTAGATGATGGGGGTGGGATAGGTGGTCCTACTATGGTTACTCCACTACGGATAGTAATAGCACTCACATTTGCTCGCGGATTGGTGACGGTGTTTGAAGGTAGAGAACTCGAAGTAGAAGGTTGAGTTGTGGGCAAGAAACTAGCAAGCATATTCTTTATATCATTCGTTTGAGTGCTGAAGGAGGATTTAATATTATCTCTAATCTCGGATCTTATCTCATTCCCTTGCTTGGTAATATCTCCTTTCAAATTTATAATTTGGCTCTGTAGATTCTTGATTTGCTCACCTTGGGTTCTCATTATGGCTTCAACATCGGGGTTAATGGGTGGGGTTTGTTGAGCGGGTGGGTGATAAGGGTTAAAAGCTCTTGGTGAGATTTGGTTGCTTCTATTGTAGTTGTTGGCGGGGTTTTGGTTTTGAGGAGAAAAACCGGGTGAAAGGTAGTTGTTAGACCGGTAACTCAGCAAATTTCTATCCCCTTGAGGTCGAGCTTGGTAATTTTCCGGTGAATAATTACCATAAGCAGCATACACATTTTCTGGATTTCCTTGAGTCGAAGGACAATCTGTGTATGAGTGTGGACCGCCGCATGTCTCACAAGAAGGTGCAACCGCTTTACCTTGTTGTTGTTGGTTTAAAGCGAGAAGCAAGATACTTTTGTTCATTTCAGTCATCATGCGGGTGAATTCGGTCATGTCGGGGTTTGCTGAAGTAGAAGAAACATTGACTCTCGGGTTGTTCCTTGAAGAAGCGGAGGAATCCCAGTTTTTGTGGTGAGTAGTCATGTTCTCAATTAGCTCTCTACACTCCTCGGGTCTCCTTTTCATAAATGTGCCACCGGCGGCTGCATTAATCGTATCACGATCACGAAAAGTCAAACCGTTGTAGAAAGTATCAATTAAGGTCACATGGAGCATGTTTTGGTTTGGACAACGATCAATCAAAACATTATATCTTTCCCAAGCATCAAAAAGAGATTCATCGGGGTCTTGCATGAAACCGCTGATTTGATTGCGAAGGCTCATGACCATGGATGGTGGAAAGTAGCGCGACAAAAAGCGTTGAGTCATGTCATCCCAAGTATGAATAGAATTCTTTGGAAGACGATCAAACCATTTCTCGGCGTGATGTAATAAAGTATGTGGAAAGAGTTGAAGGCGTAGAACATCCATTGTGGCACCGGGCAACTTCATGCTTTGGGTGATTGTAATGAACTTGTCGAGGTGTTTGTTGGCATCATCATCAGGCATTCCGGTGAATGGATTAGTTTGCACTTGCTGAATCATGTGGTGCTTCAACGAAAACTCCGGAGCGTTGATTTGCATCGGCGCAATCGGTCCTCCTCGTCCAAACATGGTAGGTTGACAAAGCTCCTCCATTGTCCGAAGATCGGGCTGTGGAAGAACATTGTTGTTATTGTTGAGGTGTGGTGGATTATTGTTGTTGTTAACACCTGACATACTTAAATCTTCTCGAGTCTCGGGCTCTTGATAATTAGAAGATCTAGTACGCATACACCTACAAAGGCAAAAGAAAACAATACCAAACACAAAGACAATATATATACACAATAAAAATAAAATCTTTTTGGATTTTTGAAATTTTTATTTTTTATTGGATTTTTTTAACAATTTTTAATTTTTATGGATTTTTGAATTTTTTGTGCAAGAAAATAACGCTCACAAGTGAACGGGTCCCAAAAAGCGACGCGTCTCTCACAGAAAACCGTTAATATTTACGAAAAGAGCCGGGAGCGGCGCCATTTTAATGAAGAGTTTTTGCTAGGTTCAATTGTTGTTCTCGGTATCTTAATGAATTGATTTCCGGTTTAAACTACGACTCAGTTGTCTTTGGTGAAACAAATATTTTGGTTGTTTTAAAATAAAATGTGCAAAACAATTAAAGTAAAAGGGCAGATAAAGTAAATCTAAGTCTAATTAAAATAAAGTGCGAGTATTTAAAAGCGTGACTAAAATTAAAAGGTACTAAAAGTAAATAATGTAACACCCCCAAATTTATACAACTCAATACAGAGGAAGACTCGTTGGTGTTACGGGATAGTACATTACTCACATCATAGACAACGCATAAAAATCGCGTCGTTTAATAATAAATCATTTCCATTCATAAATATCAAAGTTACATCGGTCCTAAGTCATTATATTTTACATAGGTTTTATAAAGTATTTGAATGGAAAGTATTATTTAGGTGCGGGCCATGAATTCTTGTTGTCTACCCGAGAATTACCTTCAAGTACCTGAGATAAAACATGTTAAAAGAAAAAGTCAGCGATAACGCCGAGTGAATTCATAGAGTTTAATAAATTCCATCAATATAACTTTGGTATAAAATTAGTACCAAAAATCAATTCGTACAAATCATTGTAATAGGCCGTAAAATAGCCAAAATCATTTTATACAAATCTTTGTGATAGGCCATAAAATATCCAAAGTCATTTTATACAAATCCTTATCGAAAATCATAATATAGGCATTTGCCTTAAAAATCATTATACGAGCCAATGTCGTAAAAACATCATACAATACGTCTTATGACGTTGTATGAAAACAAAAACCGTTATATGAATATGGTTATGAAAACCAAAACACAAGCATAATATCAATAGTATGACCCTGTATTGCTAGTCAGGCAATACTTCGTAATTCGGAGCGTCTATTAGTATTTTGTAAATTTTGGATTATTATAAGCCGCATGACATTGTTACCTTACTAAACTAACAACGGGTAGCTAACCCGATACCAATTTTGCCCATCTAAAGTAGCGTGTCGTCAAAAAGGTCACGCTATGGAATCTTCTCATACATAAATTCGCTTACCAATCAATGTGGCACGACGGGGATCAACCGTCAAGGCGCGAACTGGGGTGATCGTCCCCAAATAGTACTATTAAATGCATAAGCGTCTACCAAATCCCGGTAGTTCACAATTCATGCTAATGGGACTTTTAGTGACATAACCTAACTTTAATAATCCATTTAATTTCATCTATCGGGTCCTTTAATCATTTATCGGGTCATACAATCGAGTCATTCAATCATTCTGGTCCAAAATCAATAAACAAACAATCAGGACAAATGGTGTCCTATTTAATAAAAACTAACATGTTATCTCCCTCGCGGGTTTATAAAACATTTATAAAAACATTTAAAAGAGTGCGAGGCTATGAACTCACGTTGATATGGGAAGGCGGGTTATCGACAATTCGGTCGTACGGTACGTGCTTCAATCACAGAAAGCTAGACAAATAATACTCGTCTTAGACTCATGTCCAATGACTTTATAAAAATAACAAGTATGTATACATATGATGATTATATATATATGATGATCAAGTGGGTTTACATCTTCTCGTTTACTCATTTTAGTGTTATATGTCGATAACTTTTATACTAGTTTACTAGTTTTACCTATTTACGTGTTTTAAGTCCAATAAACTTATTATAAGTTCCTTAACTTGTTTTAATCCTTGTTATACTTATTTTATCAGTATGTATACTTTCCAGGTTGGGCCCAAATGGGTTAAGCCCAATAAGTTCTTTTTATGAGTGTTTATTTCATTTAGTCCAATTATTGGCTCAAGTATTAGTCCACTATGTTTACTTAGCTCGTTAATGTCCGTATGCCCTAAAGTTCGGGTTTTATCGGTTTTTACTTGTTATACATGTCTATATATCAGTATATGAGTTTTATAAAGTTTACATTAGACGGGCCCAACCATCTAAGTTTTATTTAACAAAAACGTTAATTTTACGGCAATAGCCGAAAAAGTCGTAAAAATCATGTTTAAAGTTTTATAACTTATAAAACTTAACAAGTTACCATTTTTATAATTTATACACTTATTTATCATTTTACATATTTATATAAATAGAATTCATGAGTTAGTGGGTTTTAATTTATATTTTATACTATTAAAATTTGAGTGCTTATATAATAGTATTATTCTTTAATTTCCAAAAATCTGATTTTTATCTTCACTTTCACCAAAACTGCCATATCTTGAGTTCTACATGGAGATAAAAGCTAAAATTTTTATCACATAAACTAAATGTTATCTTCTACATTTAACTCTTCTATAGCTACTGTTGAATCATCCTTTAAGTATTTTCTAAAAATCGTCCAAAACAGTAACCTCAGATTTATACCCTAAACTTGTTTTGATCATATCTCACTCATTATTTTGATTCCATTGCATGGCCAACTCTCACATATGTACAAGACCCATAGCTTACTGTAAATAGATTATACTTCATCATTTTATCAGTTTACCATATGGTTCTTTACTGTTTTTATACAGCCTATCATTTAAACAAGATTTACCCACTTTTACTTATAGTTTTTCATCTTTTTATCCATGATTATCAACAACAAATCCCCACATAACATTTTTATCATCATATAATCATCATAAATATATACAATAGGAAATAAAATACATGTTTAAATAATCAAAATAACAAGAAGATGAGGAGGACAATCTTTATACCACCATGATGATGTAGGTTGATCAAAACATGGATTTTTGATGGAGAAACTTGTGATGCACCAAGACCATCTTCATGACCACCAATCTTCATAATCTCCTTGTGGAAAATCAGCCTCAAGACACTAAGAAAACTCCTCCATGGATGTTATGATCACCTCCAATCAATAGGTCTTCAAAAGGACATCATATTATGAAAGAATAACATAAGATTTGTGGTGAAATTTGGATCAAATGGGAGTTGTGTTTGGGATGTTGGATGGCACCAAGAGAGAGTAGAGAGGAAAGTTTGTGGTTTTGCATGTTGAGAATGACAAGAATGGTTTTGGTAGCTAGTTTTGTTTTAGTGGTAGCTTACTTTGTAAGCTAATTTAGACAAGTGTACACTTCTTAAGTGAAAACTTGACATCAAGTTAGCTTGGTGGAGTATTGTAGCCGTGGGTTTTGTGGGGGTGGGGCAAGTGTCCCACTTGTCTCATCCCCATTTAATTACGGGTACTCCTCGATTCTAGTTTCCTCGATTTGCGTGCCCTCGGGTCGTTTTACGAAAAATGTTTTTATAAATTATGAATCAACGTCACAAAACGAATCCAATAAAAATTGTCTCATCAAAAACGGAGTTCGAAAACGTAAATACGTAATCCTAAGGTTTCCGGTTTAGTCGTAAAGGACGTTAAAATAAAATCGTAAGTCCTAATTTCTTCTCGTAAATTTGTGAGTTTATGAACCAACACAATTTTAAAACTCCAAAATAATATTCGCGGATAAATTTATTTTCTGAAATGTCGGACTGTCACCAAAGACGGTGTATGTAAACGTAAGCACGTAACGTTGAATCCTCCGGTTTAGACGTAGTCGATGCTACTCCAAGACGTAAATCCAAATTTCTTCCCAAAAATAAGTGAGTTCATATTGTATCATTAAAATAATATTTTCAATTAAATATTGAGAATAAAATATCAACCATAAATTGACGGATTGTCACAGCATTTACCCCTAAACAGGATCTTTGTCCTCAAAGATCATCTTACCTTACTACTCGCTTCTTATAGAGTTAAAGCCATGTGGGTATTTCCTCCACATTCGGTCTTTTCTCACAAGTGCAATTCGTTACAATACGCGAGTTTCATCAAACATAACTACGGGAATAAGATCAGGCTAAATGTTGACTTACTTTCTCTATCCATGATGTTCACGGGTTTCTGATGAATGCAACTTTTCGCCGATCTAAGCTTTACTAAGAACAATCAGATTTTCACTTGATAGATATTCCATCAAGTTCGATTTACGAAACATAATTCACGCAGTTCTTGAAGTCCTAGGGTAGATCCAGCTTGTATGCCTTTCAATCCCAACTTTTACATCATCTCAATGGTCCCATACAACGGGGACTTATATCCCATGATTTGTCAGATCATGAATTCATTTTTTTTTCCAAGGTTAAAAATTGTGGCATAACTTCGCTACCCATTTGGCACTTCAAGATCTACATTTCACATTCACATAACCTCCTGCCCACTATCGGCAGTTAATAATCAGATCCTAATTTCAACAATCATTTCAGATCTCGCGGGTCGGGTATTTTGCAAGGATAGGTTCGCCATCATAGGAAACCTTAAACCTAAAAGACATGTCCAACTCACAATGGATGTATATCGGATGTCTTCATTTCAACTCTTGCTTATAGATGCTCTAAGATTTAGATCCTAACAAGATTCGATCTCAATCCTAACACGATGATTATCAATGATAATCTTTCCAATGGAAAACGATTATACGGTCTATTACCAAAGGTCATTCATTCAAACATAAAATAGAACTTATATTACTTTGTATCGTTACTTTACCTCGTCCCTTCGATTGGGGGGGGTACATAGTACTCTCATCAAGGTTCGTTCTCAATGATTTCTGAGCAAATCTCTAGAAATTCGATGCGAAGCGAGGATCTTGATATAGATATTCGATACAGGCACACTATGTTTACATAACTCTTTTGCATTTATCATTAACAGGAATGATATTAGCAGATTTGGTCAGTCTGTCGATGATGACCCAAATCGAATCAAATTCGGATGATGACCTTTGCAATAGCTAGGCGTTTACTAATGTATGAGGCGATGTCTGCCTTCATAATTTGCCATTAGTACAACTTATTCAGACAAAGATACTTTTAGTCATAAATGACATAAATAGAATACTTATACTTACAAAGTTCCAATATAACTATATCTCACAATCCTTCATATTTAGGCAACCATAAGTGGTCTTTAAAACATTTAACGCTATCGGCTTCTCAATTTTAATGGTTCACATTATCCGCGAACCCCCTTTTTTTTAACTATATTATCCCTTTTATAAGCATCGGTTATATTTTAAATTGTTCGGCAATTTATATTGCACCTTCATTAATAAGGAATATGTCCTAACTGGTTCTTTATCTTTTCTACATAATGCATCGGTATCTATATTCACTTCTCATGATGATATAATTATCATGTCCACAATTCACTCAGATATTCTTTCTATATTATGCGTCAGTAATTACATTCACTTCTCCTGACGAAATAAATATCATAACTGTATTTATTCAAAATTCTTTCTTCATATCTTTTATGTTTCAGTTTCGTCTCAACTGTCATTTTTATCAGTTTTTCTCAATCCGGCGTCTAAAGTGTCGATAATTATTATATGTAAATTAACAATAATTATTTATTTTTTTATGAAACGTAAACGTTAAAAGTTTAAATTTCTTAGTTCGACCAATTATATAAAATATTCAAAATAAATTTGAATTTAATTAATTAGATTTTTGTTGATTTATCGAAAATAATTAATAAGATTCGTAAATGTTCGAAAAACCTTTGTTTACACTTTGGTCAAAGTTTTCTTAGTTGAAAAGCAAAAATTGTCGTTTTAAGTTTTCAGGTTATGGTATTAATGGTTTTACTCAATCCTTCTTAAGTTATCTTGAGGTATACACAAACATTTATCCCTAAACGGAAGTTTAGTTAAATGGTTTGTGTAAAAGGGAATAATCCCTTTAAAATCCTTCGTTAAAACATTTGTCAAAACATATTTCCATTTCTTTTTGGTAAAATCCAAAGTCTTAAAAGGGCTCTTAATTTTTGAAGAGTCTATATGCATACATCTTACCATTATTAATCCAACGGTCATTTTATGTAAAGGATTAAGTTTTAAGTCTTATGTTAAATATTTAAGGTACATGTTTTCATTGTTCGGCCAATTCAGGGCAATCTATACATAATTATTAACTCATTATTATTCTTACAAACAAATGGTCCTTAATGATCACAAGCATGAATTTATCAAATTACAGCCTACACACGTGATTCACCAAATTTATGAATGCTACATGTGTATTAGTCAATCCAAACGTCACCACGTGAAACTCATAATGTCCATTACAAGTATCGGATGTAGTGATTGGAATACATAATCCTTTTTCGCAGATGCGAAGTTGATGATAACCATGCCATGGATCAAATTTGCTAGAACCTTGTAAATGATCGAACAATTCTTCCATTTCGAGTTATGGATATCGTTTTCGATTGTCAATTTACTCAATTCACAGTAATCTATAAATATAAGGAATGATAACACCATAGCTCTTCAGGATGACAGGCTTGGTATAATAAAATCTTTCTCCGACAATTTTCTCAGTTGTACGGTAATTCCTTAAATTTAGATGGTGCTGACGTACAGTGCACACGCCACAAGTGCAGCACCGGGAATATAATCAATACTAATTTCAACTTGCCTTAATGGCAAAAGTCTAGGTAATTCATCAATAAATACCTCCTAAAGTTTCAGATAACATAAACATCTTTTAATAAATTCATATTAGGTTCTTCTAGATTACAATATCTATAACTAGTTTACAACCATTTACGGTAAAATTCAAGTCTAAATGTAGGATAAAATCATCCGTCAAGAATTATTTAGATCACTTTTGATAATCATCATCTTATCATTTAGGGGAATTCTATTCGAGTTCCCATCGATTAAGACAATGTCGTCATGTCATAATCAATCAATCCATTCTACTGGC
The DNA here is from genome assembly GCA_025667525.1 of Glebionis coronaria. Taxonomy (NCBI): domain Eukaryota; kingdom Viridiplantae; phylum Streptophyta; class Magnoliopsida; order Asterales; family Asteraceae; genus Glebionis; species Glebionis coronaria. The sequence goes on from CM046876.1 coordinate 274,724,168, forward strand.
ACTTCCAACTTTCCAGTTTTATTGCCGTCGATAAGATGTGAACTTCTCAAAAGACTAATAATAATTCATAATCCTTCACAAATTCAAGGATATCAGGAGACATAACTAACCTTAAAAGAGTAAGGTCAACGCATAATCTATGCGAGAGAATTTCAAATCAGATACTGACGAAAACATTTAATGAATATGAATATATCCCATGTTTTCATAATTTGAGTACGCATTCGAAAGCTCCTCGGATCGTTACCCAGGTCATTCAAATGAAATCAAATCATAGGGAATGATAAGAACGTAGATACATCCGGTCGGGTATTCGGTAATCAGATACTTTTCCTAAGAATCTCACTACGGGAGAATTGGACAAGAAAGAATTGTCAATTGTTCAATAAGACAATTTCCACAGATGAGTAAATTCGACTCAGAAGAATAGATGCTACAGGCACATATGTAGGTGTCCCTAACATTATGTCCTTATTTTTCACTTCTTGCAGCTCTCATTAAAATTTAATCTTTCACAATCCTCAAAGAAAATGTAGTGTTTATTCATTAGTTTTATGGTGACTACTAATCAGTCTTGCATAGTCCATTCCAAATTGTATGTAGGCGCGCAACTATATACAATTTCAAGATTAACGATGCAATACTCAGTTCGTCAAAACTTTATCATCATGTTTATAATAAAAACATTTACATGTTTAATTCTTAGATAAGAATCAAAATAAATTTACAAAGATTTTCCCTGTTATGAAAACAATTAAGTTTTCCAAGGTGTTTTATAAACAACTTCATTTCGATAACAATCACTTATAAATCTCACTTTTAATAATCCTTATAGTGATGAAAATTAAATTTTCTCAAAGGATACCGTTTTAACTTTATAAAAACAATGTGTGATCTGCAAAAGAGTGATGAAGAGTTGTTCACCAAGAACTAACTACAATATGATAGGAAATGAGCTTAGCCGGTTAATCATGAGGTTCATGATCTCGATGGCACTCAACAAGAATAATCCACAACGTAACTTAATTCAAGATGAGTACTTGTTTAGTGGTTGCATCACTAATGCGAACACTAGGATGAAGCAAGAAAAGATAGATAACATCGATACATGTAGAATTTAGCAATCAAAGGTAGTCTTTTCATTAATCACAAACAAGTCAAATTGTACCGTAACACATTACGTGTCACTATGTCATACAATTCTCAAAACTCATCCTACCAACTGATGTCACAGTTAAGTTAGGGATTATTTTTAAAAGATACCACAATGAATACTAATCTACAAGAGTCATTAGGTGTTCCACATGTCCTGAAAGATCCATCGGTCTCAATTCAGAAGAAGATTTCTTCAATTTATTTCTTGGACACTGGGCATCCTCGTCAGTGGACAATGACCTAGGAACAACCCTTAACACGAATCAACAATCAATTAAAACCTTATAATTCAATCACAGAACTTAACGACTTCTATCAATAATCTCATATTCCATATGGGTTAATTTTACTTTATTCAAATTTTCAATCAACTTATACTCAATTCGATATCCTACCTCATTTTCCAATACTTTCAATCTTATTCTTAGGCCTTGTAAAGGCAATACAATCTCAATATGAATCAACACTTAATTTCCAATCCTATAGCTCTTACAACAACAATCATCAAATGGGTCTTTAGTATGAAATGACTTATACATTCAACTAGACTTCTCGGAAAGGTATTAGTGGCATGAGGCTTTTGGGTAATGGTTCCAATGACAGCCTCAAGTGCAACATTCACCCTTTCGATTTCAAGTTTCAGAATTGGGTGACAACGAATCAGATGACATCTTTCTAGGTGGTAATATTTTGTCAAACTCCACTCTATAAGGAAAGATCGTCATGACATCGATATCAGATTTAATCTCGCCAATTCTTTTTCAATATCATAATCAACTAATATCTACACTTCTACGAATATCAACCATTTTGTTGGGATCATAAATATCCACAACTTGGTTTAGATCTAGGATAGCTAGAATTCCTACGAGAATAGCTTCGATTGATTTACTAGGGGATTTAGGGTTACTTGTGACAATCTACGTCGTATAAATATCAAAATAATCATCAAACAATCATGTAATAAAATTACATCATATATATATATAATCCAAGTTATATATATATTAAAAAAAGACTTCTCAGTCTGGCCTTGTCGGTAACTCGGGAATTCTTCGGCACCGTTATAGTCAAAAGATTTTTAGACATTTTTATAAAATGTTTATAGTTAAAAGATTTTGAAAAGTTTTAATCAAAACCTTGGTTTAAAAAAAATCTTTCGTTCTCTATAACGAGAGCTCTGGTACCAAAACTGTAACACCCCCAAATTTATACAACTCAATACAGCGGAAGACTCGTTGGTGTTACGGGATAGTACATTACTCACATCATAGACAACGCATAAAAATCGCGTCGTTTAATAATAAATCATTTCCATTCATAAATATCAAAGTTACATCGGTCCCAAGTCATTATATTTTACACAGGTTTTACAAAGTATTTGAATGGAAAGTATTATTTAGGTGCGGGCCATGAATTCTTGTTGTCTTCCCGAGAATTACCTTCAAGTACCTGAGATAAAACATGTTAAAAGAAAAGGTCAGCGATAACGCCGAGTGAATTCATAGATTTTAATAAATTCCATCAATATAACTTTGGTATAAAATTAGTACCAAAAATCAATTCGTACAAATCATTGTAATAGGCCGTAAAATAGCCAAAATCATTTTATACAAATCTTTGTAATAGGCCATAAAATAGCAAAAGTCATTTTATACAAATCCTTATCGAAAATCATAATATAGGCATTTGCCTTAAAAATCATTATACGAGCCAATGTCGTAAAAACATCATACAATATGTCTTATGACGTTGTATGAAAACAAAAACCGTTATATGAATATGGTTATGAAAACCAAAACACAAGCATAATATCAATAGTATGACCCTGTATTGCTAGTCAGGCAATACTTCGTAATTCGGAGCGTCTATTAGTATTTTGTAAATTTTGGATTATTATAAGCCGCATGACATTGTTACCTTACTAAACTAACAACGGGTAGCTAACCCGATACCAATTTTGCCCATCTAAAGTAGCGTGTCGTCACAAAGGTCGCGCTATGGAATCTTCTCATACATAAATTCGCTTACCAATCAATGTGGCACGACGGGGATCAACCGTCAAGGCGCGAACTGGGGTGATCGTCCCCAAATAGTACTATTAAATGCATAAGCGTCTACCAAATCCCGGTAGTTCACAATTCATGCTAATGGGACTTTTAGTGACATAACCTAACTTTAATAATCCATTTAATTTCATCTATCGGGTCCTTTAATCATTTATCGGGTCATACAATCGGGTCATTCAATCATTCGGGTCCAAAATCAATAAACAAACAATCAGGACAAATGGTGTCCTATTTAATAAAAATTAACATGTTATCTCCCTCGCGGGTTTATAAAACATTTATAAAAACATTTAAAAGAGTGCGAGGCTATGAACTCACGTTGATATGGGAAGGCGGGTTATCGGCAATTCGGTCGTACGGTACGTGCTTCAATCACGAAAACCTAGACAAATAATACTCGTCTTAGACTCATGTCCAATGACTTTATAAAAATAACAAGTATGTATACATATGATGATTATATATATATGATGATCAAGTGGGTTTACATCTTCTCGTTTACTCATTTTAGTGTTATATGTCGATAACTTTTATACTAGTTTACTAGTTTTACCCATTTACGTGTTTTAAGTCCAATAAACTTATTATAAGTTCCTTAACTTGTTTTAATCCTTGTTATACTTATTTTATCAGTATGTATACATTCCATGTTGGGCACAAATGGGTTAAGCCCAATAAGTTCTTTTTATGAGTGTTTATCTCATTTAGTCCAATTATTGGCTCAAGTATTAGTCCACTATGTTTACTTAGCTCGTTAATGTCCGTATGCCCTAAAGTTCGGGTTTTATCGGTTTTTACTTGTTATACATGTCTATATATCAGTATATGAGTTTTTTAAAGTTTACATTAGACGGGTCCAACCATCTAAGTTTTATTTAACAAAAACGTTAATTTTACGGCAATAGCCGAAAAAGTCGTAAAAATCATGTTTAAAGTTTTATAACTTATAAAACTTAACAAGTTACCATTTTTATAATTTATACACTTATTTATCATTTTATATATTTATATAAATAGAATTCATGAGTTAGTGGGTTTTAATTTATATTTTATACTATTAAAATTTGAGTGCTTATATAATAGTATTATTCTTTAATTTCCAAAAATCTGATTTTTATCTTCACTTTCACCAAAACTACCATATCTTGAGTTCTACATGGAGATAGAAGCTAAAGTTTTTATCACATAAACTACATGCTATGTGCTACATTTAACTCTTCTATAGCTACTGTTGAATCATCTTTTAAGTATTTTCTAAAAATCGTCCAAAACAGTAACCTCAGATTTATACCCTAAACTTGTTTTGATCATATCTCACTCATTATTTTGATTCCATTGCATGGCCAACTCTCACATATGTACAAGACCCATATCTTACTGTAAATGGATTCTACTTCATCATTTTATCAGTTTACCATATGGTTCTTTACTGTTTTTATACAGCCTATCATTTAAACAAGATTTACCCACTTTTACTTATAGTTTTTCATCTTTTTATCCATGATTATCAACAACAAATCCCCACATAACATTTTTATCATCATATAATCATCATAAATATATACAATAGGAAATAAAATACATGTTTACATAATCAAAATAACAAGAAGATGAGGAGGACAATCTTTATACCACCATGATGATGTAGGTTGATCAAAACATGGATTTTTGATGGAGAAACTTGTGATGCACCAAGACCATCTTCATGACCACCAATCTTCATAATCTCCTTGTGGAAAATCAGCCTCAAGACACTAAGAAAACTCCTCCATGGATGTTATGATCACCTCCAATCAATAGGTCTTCAAAAGGACATCATATTATGAAAGAATAACATAAGATTTGTGGTGAAATTTGGATCAAATGGGAGTTTTGTTTGGGATGTTGGACGGCACCAAGAGAGAGTAGAGAGGAAAGTTTGTGGTTTTGCATGTTGAGAATGACAAGAATGGTTTTGGTAGCTAGTTTTGTTTTAGTGGTAGCTTACTTTGTAAGCTAATTTAGACAAGTGTACACTTCTTAAGTGAAAACTTGACACCAAGTTAGCTTGGTGGAGTATTGTAGCCGTGGGTTTTGTGGGGGTGGGGCAAGTGTCCCACTTGTCTCATCCCCATTTAATTACGGGTACTCCTCGATTCTAGTTTCCTCGATTTGCGTGCCCTCGGGTCGTTTTACGAAAAATGTTTTTATAAATTATGAATCAACGTCACAAAACGAATCCAATAAAAATTGTCTCATCAAAAACGGAGTTCGAAAACGTAAATACGTAATCCTAAGGTTTCCGGTTTAGTCGTAAAGGACGTTAAAATAAAATCGTAAGTCCTAATTTCTTCTCGTAAATTTGTGAGTTTATGAACCAACACAAATTTAAAACTCTAAAATAATATTCGCGGATAAATTTATTTTCTGAAATGTCGGACTGTCACCAAAGACGGTGTATGTAAACGTAACCACGTAACGTTGAATCCTCCGGTTTAGACGTAGTCGATGCTACTCCAAGACGTAAATCCAAATTTCTTCCCAAAAATAAGTGAGTTCATATTGTATCATTAAAATAATATTTTCAATTAAATATTGAGAATAAAATATCAACCATAAATTGACGGATTGTCACAAATAACGCAAACTTAAATCTATCTAAGGTAAACTTAAAACGCAACTAAAACTAAAACTTAAACTAAGGCAAGGCTAAGATAAATCTAAGGCAAATAAACGTAAAGTGCGACAAAGGAAAAAGGCGGGAAAAATAAAGCTTGAAATTAAAAGCAGAAAATTAAAAAACAGAAACTAGAAAAACATGAAAATTAGCTCATCCAGAATAATACCCTCATTTGGAATAAACACTCATCCGGAATGTCACCTTCGTTCGGAATGTTTTTCTTCACTCGGAATATTCACCAAAACCCTTGATCCGGAATAAATCCTTTATCCGGAATATGTCACTTATCCGGAATAAAGTCTTGATTTGGAATAATTGTCTTGATTCGGAATGTTGCTGTTGATCCGGAATAATCCTTGATCTGGAATATCCTGTTGATCCGGAATAAAAGGTTGATCCGGAATAAAAGGTTGATCCGGAATGTTTTAATATTCCAAATGAGATGCTTGATCCGGAATAATGATTTATTCCGAATGAGCACAACTGATCCGAAATATCTAATATTCCGGATGAACGACTTTTATACGGAATAATCAGCAAAACTCCTTCACTCGGAATAACCGCACTGATCCGGAATACCTGGGAAGATACAGTAACTGCAAAAGCGAAGAACAAGGGGAACCAAGAACAACAGTATACACGAATCTAATCAAATATAATCTAAATCAACCACAAGATTGAATCAAACTAACAAATAAACATCTATTAATCATAAACAATCAATCCAAAACAACAAAACTAACAAAACTTAATCAAAATAATCAAAACCCACTTAAATAAATCAATAAAAATCAAGAAGATGAACATAACCAATAAAGAATAAAGATTAAGATCAAATAAAGAAAGGTAGATAAGAGATCAAACAATAAAGATAAAGATAAAGATCAACAAGAATTAAAAGAACACTTACTTGAAATTAAATGGTATTTAAGGTGTAAGACAAGGTATTTAAATAGACATGAAAATTAAATGGCAAGGTAAGTAAAAAAGGAAGAACTAATTGTCACTATTAGCCAACAAAAATGAAAAGATTAATCCTAATGACTATTTATAGGGGAGGATTAAGGGGTGCTTAGGAAGCTTCCTCCCCTCCTTCATTTCTTCTTTATTGCATGATTAAGTCCCTCAAGCCTTTAATCTTCATTTAATTGCACCATTAGTCCTTAAGCCTTTTAATCTTCTTTAATCTTGGACTTTAATGACTTTTGGCTCGGGATTTCTTCGGACTCGTCTTTTAATTCTTCAATAAATAAGACTTGAGTTCTTCGGCTTTTAGTAAACTTCCGTCTTTTGACTTTTTCTTCGATAAATCTTCAGAATTGGTGTTGGACTTCCGTTCTTTTTGCACTCTTGACTTCTTGACTTCGTCTTTCATCTTTTTCTTCAATAAAATCCCGTAAATGCCCGTGTTTTCTCCACTTTTCACAATTTCGTCCTAAATCACAACAAAAACACAAACCACGCATAATTCCGACATAAAAAACATAAAATACACGTTTTGGCTCGGTTATTATTGTAATTAAGTGGTAAAAAGGATGGGTGTTTACACACCTATCAATGCTCTAGGCACCTGACGGGGAAGGAAGACTATTTGGAAGACTTTACCCCCATTAAAGATGGTGAAAAAGTGTACTTTGGAGGAGGATATGGCACTATATCTGACAAAGGCACTCTTATCACCAACAATTTACATTTTGAGAACGTTTTTCTGGTAAAAGAACTTCACTATAACTTTTTTAGTGTGTCACAAGTGTGTGACAACAAAAATAAAGTTCTTTTCACTGATACTGAATGCTTGGTGTTGAGTAAAGATTTTAAGATGCCTGATGAGAAGTTTATTGAATATAGAACACCTAGAAATAAGGACATTTATAATGTTAATCTCAAAGGGATTAAAATGAACAAAAATATGTCATGTCTTTATGCTAAAGCATCAGTTAATGAATGTAATTTATGGCATAGAAGGTTAGGGCACATAAATTTTAAGAATATTAATAGACTTGTGAGACATGATCTAGTTGATGGGTTGCCCTCAAAAGCTTTCCATAATGATCACTGTTCTGTTGCATTCCTTAAAGGAAAATAGCATAAAGTCTCCTTTAAGTCTAGGATTGTGCATTCTAGTTCTAAACCACTTCACTTGCTAGATATGGACTTATTTGGCCCAACTAATATAGAAAGTCTTAATGGTAAATCTTACTGTTTTGTTATAACTGATGATTTTTCTAGGTTTATGATAACGCCTCATTTATACATGTTTATAATGATGCATTTGTCCTTGTTTGCTATGTAAATAAATAAATTATGTGTTAAATTGATACTAATAAAGGATATTGTTTGTATTGTAGCTAAGAAAGAAATCATGACGGAAAAGAATAAAGAAATAAAGAATAAAGGGGCTAAAGATGGAATTATGCTCAATTGGAGCCAAAGTGCGGTGCACAATTGGAAAAGTGCGGCGCACATTCAAAGTAACCCGATTTTGGAGAATTACAAGAAGTGCAGCGCACAAACTAGAAAGTGCGACGCACATTTACACCTGAAGAAGTGCGGCGCACAATTAGAAAAGTGTGGCGCACATTTTGCTGCAGTTACATAATTAAGTGAAATTATGCATGGCTATTATGGGAGAACTTTTGATATACTCTTAGAACTTCTAACCTACGAAAATGTAACTATAAATAGGACCCAAAAGCCAGGCATAAGATATATCATTCCATATTTTCTCCATTGTTTAGGAGAATCTAATAATCAAGGATTTCTCCAAATCCATGATCATAGTTACTAGAGTTGGTAAACCTTAGTTGGTTGATGTTATTGGTGCTGGAACAAGGAACTCAGAAGTGTTGCTAGCCATTTGTAATAAGTTCAAAAGCTTATAAAACCTTTGGAGTAATTATTGAATAAACCTTGTGGTATAATTCTCATTTCATTTATGTTAATCTTTTACTTTGATTTGGATATTGTTGAAATGATCTTGTTTATTGTTATTATGGAGTAGTGTGATATGCACTTGGGTAAGGTTTGATAGCCTTATGATTAGATATGATTTTTAGATTTGCTGGGACAAAGTGCGGTGCACAATTAGTTCTTGACTATAAGTGTGATTCATATGCTCATGTATTATATGTTATTATGTAAGACCATTTTTATATGTTGGATTCATCCATGATCATTGACTACTACTCATGTGAATGGATGAGTTTCATTTCATCTAGTAAATGAACCTTGTTAATCACTTTTATCGCGATTAGTGGATTAAAACATATACAAACTCTTGCATAATCTCATCTACTACCTTAGTTATTGAAATAGAGCATAAACCATTCTTAATGCTTTTGATATAACAAAGTCTTTAGTCGGATTCTTGTCATATCAATTAGATGTTGCATGCACGACTAGTAATTGGCATGTTGTCTTACATTGTTTATGTGCTTATATTCATCATTGCTACCTATCTATCATATGGTTATGACCTTAGCCAAACGCACCCTTTAATACCAATTGTTAAGTATATATATAGAACTTGTGACGCTCAAGAGGTAATTGTTTTATATTTTGATAACAACAATCTCGTGGAACGAACTGGACTTTAACATTAAGCTATGCTATACATAAAAGGGTATACTTTCCTGTGTTTATGTTTCTAGTCATTTGTGTGGTAATATCTTGTATAAAAATTAAGACTTGCAAACGAACATCAAGTTTTTGGCGCCGCTGCCGGAGATTGATTAGTTATTTATTTTGAAACATTATGAAATACTTGGTAAACAAAAAAAATTCTAAATCACCGTACAAATTTCTGGCAATCTGAAAAAGTTTTTAACAAAATAGTTAAAAAGTGCGTCGCACATTTCCAAAAGTGCGCCGCACATTTGGTACCAATTTATAAAATGTTGGTAGAAACAATCCTAAAACACCACCAAAACCTTTTACTCTCACCACTTACTGCTGAAAACATGAGAATTGCTTTATGTGTGCTTATGTCTTTTGAGTTTTTGTGTTTGCTAATATTGCATTTCAAGAAAAACCAAAAAATTTTCTTTCAAAATTTTATTTTCTATTTGATTTACTCTTTGGTAGAATAATTTGTTTTCGTATATCTTATTTGATATTTATCATGATTTGTGGTAATTTTTCTGGAATTTTTAACAACCTTGAGATACAAGAAAATGAGAAAACAAGCGGAAATCAAAATATAGCTATTTCTTGCAAAATAATTGAGAACATCTTACAAATTTTGGTCACTATTTCTTATTTTGACTACTTGTTAAGGAAGTATTATGAAAAAAGTCTTATAACATTGTTTGATTGGTGTATAGATCATACAGTTGTGAATAAAAAATCTTTGTTGAAAGTGCGCCGCACATTCCAAATTGTGCGCCGGCTTTTTTGTATCATACAAAAGTGCGCCGCACTTCTCAAATGTGCGCCACACAACTGGGAAAGCAGAACGAATAATTTGCTTATAACATATTTAAAAAGAGATTTTCATCAAAACTAATAAGTTGCCTTAAGACTACAGGATATGAAATGTCATTTGGATTTTATGGCACTAACATACTAATGTTTCTTTTGATGTGTTGTTGTTTTAAGATGGATCCAAACACTAGGTTGGGTAGACTATACTTAGGAGTGGATGAGCATATTAGCCTAAATGATAAAATTGAATCAGAAGGAGAATAGACATGATCTGAATGTAAGGACTCAACCGATAGCGGGATTCAAAGGGTCCTAACTTTAAATCGTTTGGAAGACTTGACACCTAGTGAAAAATACTCAATGCCTTGTCAAGTGGAAGGTAAATTTGCCTATGATGGGCAAGTTGACTTGGAAATGGAGAGAAGTTTTGTTAGCAATGAATTTGTAGTGGAGCTTGGCTTAACCTACAAAAGGCATCGTAATGGGGACAAATAAATAGACAAGAAGCTCATTGTTATGATCAAGGACGAATTGTTTTTCGTCGACTTCTTTGTCAGTCCGGAAGAAAATGATGGTGAACCGTGTGCAATATTTGGGAGATCTTTCCTAAAGCAAGCCAATGCACAAATTGATATCACTTGTGACATACTCACCTTATGGCCAAAAGTGCATGAAAGCTTGGACTTAGAAGAAATTGACGAGATACTTGATAATCTCGACTTTGATGAATTAGCCCCTAATGAAAATGAGGGAGTTGATGCTCCTAGATTTGTTTGTAATATGGGAAAAGGCAAGAGAAACAAAGGAAAACAACCCGCTCATTCTTACAAATTAAACTATAATGGTGAAGGACCTTCTCTCACCATTAATAAACCCTTAACTAGAGAAGAACTAACAATGGAAGAGTTGAGGGAATACGTTGAAGAAAGAGTGATGTTTTTAAACATGAATCAACCAATCATTGAAACATTAAAATATAGTGAAAAGTATAAAATGATTGTCGATGGGGTCTTGCTTGATAAGTTGAAGATTGAAGATGGATTAACCTCGGAATATGAGGATGTGGCAATCCAAATGCTCCGTGAAAACAAAGTAATGAAAGAAAAAGAAGATCCGGGTTATTTTGTCCTACCAATAAGGTTGGAGGGTAAAACTACATACAATGCTTTGGTAGACACCGGTTCGAATGTTAATATCATGCCACTTGGAATCTTAAAAATGTTAGATGTTGGTAGAGTCAAACCAAGGTTTGATCAAATAAAAATGCTTGATCACTCCTACGTGGAGGGATTTGGGCGTTTGCTTGGAGTTCTATGCCAAATAGGAACAACCACAATACTAGCCGATTTTATGCTTCTCGATATTCCTATTGATCGAGACATTCAACTAGTGGTTGGAAGGAAGTTTTTGCACATCGTTGGTGCAAAGGTAGATGTTGGAAATGCTATCATGACTAGCTTTGATGGGTTTGTCCATTAAACATATAATGTGCTAAAAGCGAAAAAACATGATGATAGTGATGATGAAGATGATAAGCATTACACCGTGAAAAGAGATGAAAACGGTATGCCGATTTATGGTCCACATTTGCAACCATGGACGGAACCGGAAGAACTATTTGATGCTTCACTAAGTGAAAGGAGCTACCATAACCCTTTCTTTGATATTTATGTGTACAAGAAAATTGTGGGGATACTTGGAGTACTTCCCGTATCATTATAATACAATGATTGGCAAGTGGGGAACAAGCGAGAATTTGAGAATATTGCTAAAGATGGAGATAGTGAATGGCATGTTGCCATAGTCATTGTTGATCCATGTGGAAAGAGGTACGAAAAAGTGTACGAGACAAAGGACACCAATAGAGAGGTCTCGGGACGTTACACGGAGAGTGATATCATGTCACCTCTAAATTTCTGCTACAACTAAGAGGAAAGGAAGAAAGGAGGAGTGCATCATTGGCTCCTAGTTACTTTTATGCATTTTTATCTTCTTGTATGTAGATAATCAATAAAACAAAGTAATATCTAAGAGTCTAGAAGTTTTAGGATGGTCTTAGAAGTAGGGATGTTCTCCCTAGTATCTTTTTATTTCTATCGAATGGAATTGGAGGTTTTCTTTTTAAATTTTGTGTTTTGTATACTTAAAAAGTAAAATACAGTGAACATGGTCTGGATGCACAGAATGTGCGTCGCACAAACCAAAAAGTGCGCAACACTTCTGGGCGGATTTTTTTGTATATATCCTGTTTTCTCATTAGAAACTAAAAAAATACACAAAAACAACAAAAACAAAAAAAACCACCTGACGATTTTTAATCATAACTAAAAATATTTTCAAATCTTTGCTCCAATTTCATATTCGAGATCATGTCTAGGGTAAGTTCTATTATTTAATTCATATTTGTTTAATTTGATTAGTTTTTAATTTTTTATTAATTTTCAATTAGGGTTCTTAATAATTGAAGAACGAATTATAATTCAATTAGGAATTAGGAATGTGGAGATAGATTAAGGAAGTAATTAGATTATTAGATAAAATTGAAAAACATAAAAAAGAGGGTTTTTTAAAAACCTTAGAGATGAAGCAATGTCGTGGATTAGAACGAATTGGGAATGGGTTAGTGTTCGATTCTAGCAATTGTTATTAGTTTGTAACCATTTATTTTGCGGATTTGGTTAGCTACTAGTGTTACCCCAACATATGCTGTAATACGCAGAATGTGCGCCGCACTTTACAAATTGTGCGCCACACTTTTATGAAATTTCCCCAAAAAGTACGCCGCACATTCCAAATTGTGCGTCACACTTTTCGTCAAGAAAACAAACAGAATGATCAGAACACAACCATAGGGACACCGTTGACCCCTAATGCTTATCTAATGTTAATACATGTTTCTTATGTGATGAAATTTGCAGAATACAAGTTCTGGAAATTATGAAACCGACTCGTCAAGCCAAGGAAAGAAGCGAAGGCCTACCGAATCCGCAAGTGCCACACTCATGGGAACACCAAATCACCAATTTTTTTACTGGCCTGGATGTACTAGCGATACCAAAACCATCTACAATAATGCTCTTAGTCTTTTTGTAACATCCCATTTTGATAAATGGAATGTCACACGTAATTATGGCGTGTCATCAAAGCATGCAAGGTAATATGTAGTAAAACATACATGACCATAGGGTAAACCGGAATCAAACATCGGTCCCCAACATAAGCCCAAAACATAATAAAGCAACATAAATGAATGAAGGACTAAACAAGCATAAGTATATGAAGGCAAAAGGAAGAGAAGTCTCTGTCAGCTTCCATCCTATGCACGTCCTCCAAATGCTTGAGTCATTCCTAGGGTACCTGCCGTTTTGAGACATGGAAAGGAAAGTAACGGCTGAGCAAAACGCTCAGTGCACGGATATACAATATAGCATGAAATAGGATAAGCATGTAACATATAACAGCGGAAGACTAAGTTCTGAGTAGACTGGTTAAGTATCGAGAAAACTGGTTTTATAGTTTGAAAATCCTTATATTTATCTTATGAAAACTGTTTTAACATAAATATACCATAGCCCATATAGGTCATGAAAAGGTCACGTGCATGAATACTTGGAGGGGTGACCTCATCATGCTGATTAGAGGGGATGCCTCTAATTAATATACTGGTTTGGGTAGGAGGGATCAACTCCTTGTGAAGGATGCAAGGCACACACCACATTCACCATGATAAACTGAATAAAACATGTAACTAGGATGCACCCATACGCCCCACCTGATATAATAATATGGCCAAAACTGAAAGGGACGCCACGAGCAATCACTCCGCCGTGGGGAAGTCATAACATCGGTGCCTCCAATGCTATGGTTATGGTACCTCCATAACTAGGTGAAACTGGTCATGCTTGTATATGGCTATAGATTATGCTAATTAAACATAAGCAGTTCAAAACAATAAAACAAATACTGGGGAAAACAGTTGGCTGCATACGGGGAAATCCTAATAAGGAAAGAATGTCCATACTGAAAGGACGGGAATCCGTACCTCAAGTCTGGTGAATGAACGGAAGAAAGACTCCTACTTCTGGATCACTAATGCTACATGAATACACACGTGTATAAGTATCGATTCACTGATTACGTACTGGGTTTTATGTCTCATTTTAGCTGACTTGGTATGTTTTAGGTCATGGTTCACTGTTTAAAGCCTTAAACTGTGTTTATCTTGTATTCTGATTAATCTGATTAAGTATTACTGGTATTTCATGTATTAATATACTTACTGTGTAATAATAAGTAACTTTCCAAAAATAGCAGGTTTCCAAAAATAGAAAGTTTCCAAAAATAGAACTCACTGCTTAAAATAGATCAGTTTCCAAAAATAGAAAGTTTCCAAAAATAGATCAGCTGCCTTAATTAAATAAGTTTCTAAAAAAAAATAGAAAGTTCCTATAAATAAATATAGGCTGGTTAAATAAGCTAAGTATATGAGCTTAAGTGTGTTCTGATTATTTATACTAAGTCATGTGATTAGTAGTATAGTTTATAAATTATAACATGTAATTTACATAAACTATAGGTTATAAGATTTAATTAAATATAAACATGATTAAATTAAATTAAGTGTATAAAATATACTCAGGTTAAAACATGTATTAATGTTAATATTAATATAACCTAAGTCGTGGAAATTAATTAATTAAATGTCATGTTTTAATAATTAATTAATTACTATAGTCTAAATTAAACACTAAAATACTTAGGTTAAAATCGTGTATTATTAGGTAATAATAATAACCTAAGTCATGTTATAATTAAATTAATTAAATGACATGTCAAATTAATTTAATTGAACTTGTAAATAAAAATCTTGAAATTATAAGTCATGTTTTATTAATTTAATTCCCTAGTAATTTAATATACTTATAAAAAAAATAGTAACCCGAACCCATGTATTATATATCCAAACGTGTCGTAACTCGAACCCGTGAAAATGTGTTGATTTTACATAAAAGCCGAACCAAACAGCCCCTTAACTGGTTATAAAACTGTTTGCCAAACGCACCCTTAAATCTGTTTAAACAATAAAACAAACACTCCCCTAAACTGCCAGTTACCCCTGGCAGTTCTAGGTTTTCCCCTGCTTGGTTAAAGTTCCCACCGACAGGCTAACCTGTCAGTCGTGGGTTCCCACTGGCAGACTAACACCCAAAGACCCCTGCTAGGCCGCTGTTCCCACTGCTAGAAGGATAAACACCACTGGCCGCAGCCAGTGGTTCCCCCTGCTCTCTCGCTGTTTCCCCTGCTCGAGCAAAATCACGCCAGCACCCTTTTTTTTAGGGTTGCGGCTGGTGATGTAAGCCGTCACCGAGAGTCACAAACTCTCGGTTTGTGTGACAACAGGCCAACGAAACCCCCCTTACACTAATTAGCCTCGTTTTACCCATGTTTATACTCCTACAATTCGTATTCTTGATTAATTGATCAAAGGAAAAAAAAATTGAAAACGAGATTAGGGTTTCATATACTTACTAATCGTTTAGGGTTTCAAACAACGAATCCCTTGTTCTTCTAGGATCAATCCTCGATCCCTTCTTCTTTTTGCTTGATGTGGGTCGCGGCAGGGAAGAAGAAAACATAAAACATAGGCGGCTGCTTTGTTTTTTCTATTTTAGGGTTTCTTGCGTGTGTGTTTGTGTCGGCATAAAAAGAAAACAAAAGACACTCCCGTTTTTAATAATGTATAGTCGGTTTGGGTTTTTCTTCTCTTGGGCCACGGCCCATTTGCCTTCCCTCTTGTCCAAATAGCCCGAAACTCCTTTATTACTCTTTTATTAAATTAATTCGCGACAAGCTAAAATGTTACGCGTAATCATGTATTTAATATGTCGTATTTTTCATAGTTATCGATATACGTGTTTTAAACGTAAATATAATTTACGTGATTACTTTTCGCGTTAATTAAATATACGTAATAAGATTAATCGTGTTAAATGTTCGAGTTTACGTGTTACGTAGTTTACGTGATTTATTTAGTTTCCAATCGTGACTCAATATATTATTTATTCATGTGATTAATAATTACATATGTACGTAATTAATATTACCTCGCGTTTTAATTACGTTCGTGATTAATTACTGTTAAATACTTATCATGTGTTCGTACGTAATCGATACTTATCATGTTTATACACGTATGTACTACTTAAATAATAGCACGTGAATGTGATCATACTATATAAGGAAGGTTTTAATCTGCGACGTACGATCTTAAGGTTACTGTTCATGGTAAAAGCATGCGGGTTTTACACTTTTATTTCCAAACAAATTTTTGCACCTAGCATTGTGGATTTTGGAGTTTTGAATGAGCTTGGTTGTGAAGCTCAAATAAGGGAGATGCTTAAGATAGTAGTGATAGAGGCTGGAGGTAATGAAATTTTACTTAAATCCAATGCTTGGATACGTGCTTTTACTTGTAGGAGTAAGATCTATGCAGAGCTTGTTCTCGAGTTTTTCTCTCTTTTCATTTTGATGAGGATGTCGAAGGAGATGAGTTGATGACTAAGAAGATTTTGAATTTTAGACTTTGTGGGAAGGGTCATTCTTTGACTTTGAAAGAATTTGCTAATTACTTGGAGTTGTATAATATAGATGAGCGAAGGGAGGAAGGATTTGAGATATATTTCCAAGGGGGGAACGTGATCATGGAAATTTTAATTCTAATGAATTTTGGGCATCAATTTGGGCGGATGAGGATCCATTGAGCTTATCTAGGAGCTCGACCACTAGATTTTCTAGTCCACTTTTAAGAGTGCTTCAAAAGATGATTTCATATGCGGTTTGCCAAAGAACCACAGGGTATGATAAAATACAAAAGAAGGATTTGTGGTTATTGAGCATGTTTAGGGACAAGAACCGTGAGCAATACGCTAATGTGACTTGGGTGATAGCAAAATGGATGAAAAGGAAAGTTCATGGTAGTCAAGCGGGTAGTATGATTGTGTGTGGACAATTTGTGACTAGGTTAGCTCGAAGAATGGGGCTTTTAAGTGATCAAGTTGTGAGTAGTCTTTGTCCACCGATTTTGTGTGATACCATTGACCGAATTACCTTGAGAGATTTGATTGGATCGGATGGAAGGTTGATCCGAGAAGACAAGACTGTTAGAGCACCTGGTGTAGGTATGGCGTGATCTCCTCGTGCATCACTCTAAGATGTTTGTGATAGAATGGGAAGGATGGAGGTTAAGCAAGACCAACTTGGGTTTATGATGGAGCACCAATGTTATAGTATGGATTGATACGCTCCAGTTTTTGAGAGAATGGCGGAACAATATTATGTTCCAATGAGTGGATCTTATGGACCACCCGGATATCATCACAAGCCATTCTACTACACCCAACAACCACCACCCTATCCACCACATTTTCACCCATCTCAAGCTCCAAGGAATGATGAAAGTGAAGAGGATATGTGAAGCTTCGTATGTGTGTGACTTTTGTGTTAGTCACATTTGAAAACAATTTGAAAAACAATTTATTTAGGTTTTGTAATATGCCTTTGTTGGCATTTAGGACAACTTAATACTTTGTGTGTGGATTTGTATTTTTTTATTTGGTATGTGAAATATGTTTGTATATATTATTTGTGTTAATTTACAGAAAATAAGCGAGTCAAGGCGAACTTAGGAGAAGACTGAAGATCTCGGCTTCGCTCACGACATGGAATAAAAGGGAGTATTATTCTTATTTTCCTCTAATTTTTACTTTTTCCTTATGTTTAGCATTAGGGACAATGCTCATAATAAGTATGGGGGTGATTGAGTGAAAATAAAATCGAATAAAAGCTTGTTTTTAAGAAATTAATTTTTCTGTACCCAAAGTACGCCGCACATTTCAAGAAGTGCGCCGCACTTTCTGGGCGAATTAAATTTTTTTTGTACAGTTTTATAAAAAAAAAATGTTTTTTTTGAAGGATTGATACTTCTTATAATTGTAAAGCTATTTTGACTCGGAATTGATAACGTTATTTACACAATACTTTTTCATAATTGTGAGGATCTTTTCCGTAAGCATTCTTACATTTCAAATTGTGTGTGCCGATGATTAGTTTAATTCTAGAACTTGTGCTTGGTAATCTTTACAAGACCATAGTGGGAACATACTTGTATGATAAAAGGTAGTTTAAATGATAAAGAGGAAAAATAAAGAAAAAGAGAAAAGATTGAAAGTTTTGCCGATGTTTTAAGATGATTATATATTGTTGGAAACCATATTGCAAAATGATAGTATATCATAATTATGGGGGAAAACATGTTCTCTCAAAAGATCGTTGAAGAGATTATATAAAAAAGAAAAGAAAGAATAAAAGGCAAATGGAAGCCTAAGAAGTTTTGAGTTATGAATTCACGAAGCAACAACATGATAAAAGATGATGTATTATTTTTTCTTTAAACATGCGGTGGTAATAAAAGTTTTTGAAAAAAGACCTCTTTTGATAGTTTACTTGGTGCTTACGCCAAATTTGGTTTAGTTTAGTTCCTTGTACAAGCCTATGGTAATTTACTTTCAATGACCGTGCTATTGAGCGATAATCTACCCATAATAAGGAGAGTGTGTGAAATAAAAATATCTACTTCGTGAGGTGTTTTATGGCGTTATCATTGTTTTCGATTGTTGGATTTATCTATTCTTTAGACACTTACTAAAAATAGATTTTTACCTTACTTGAGGACAAGCAAGAAGTTAAGTATGGGGGAATGTGATAACGCCTCATTTATACATGTTTGTAATGATGCATTTGTCCTTATTTGCTATGTAAATAAATAAATTATGTGTTGAATTGATACTAATAAAGGATATTGTTTGTATTGTAGCTAAGAAAGAAACCATGAAGGAAAAGAATAAAGAAATAATGAATAAAGGGGCTAAAGATGGAATTATGCTGAACTGGAGCCAAAGTGCGGCGCACAATTGGAAAAGTGCGACGCACATTCAAAGTACCCCAATTTTGGAGAATTACAAGAAGTGCGGCGCACAAACTAGAAAGTGCGACGCACATTTACACCTGAAGAAGTACGGCGCACAATTGAAAAAGTGCGGTGCACATTTTGTTGCAGTTATATAATTAAGTGCAATTATGCATGGCTATTATGGGAGAACTTTTGATATACTCTCAGATGTTCTAACCTACGAAAATTTAACTATAAATAGGATCCAAAAGCTAGGCATAAGATATATCATTCCATACTTTCTCCATTGTTTAGGAGAATCTAATAATCAAGGATTTCTCAAAATCCTTGATCATAGTTACTAGAGTTGGTAAACCTTAGTTGGTTGATGTTATTGGTGCTGGAACAAAGAACTCAGAAGTGTTGCTAGCCAATTGTAAAAATTTAAAAGCTTATAAAGCCTTTGGAGCAATTATTGAATAAACCTTGTAGTATAATTCTCATTTCATTTATGTTAATCTTTTACTTTGTTTTACATATTGTTGAAATGATCTTGTTTACTGTTATTATGGAGTAGTGTGATGTGCACTTGGTTAAGATTTGATAGCCTTATGATTAGATATGATTTTTATCTTTGCTGGGGCAAAGTACGACGTACAATTAGTTTTGTGCGGCGCACTTTTTCCCTGGGTTCTTGACTATAAGTGTGATTTAGATGCTCAATGTATTATATTTTATTATGTAAGACCATTGATATATGTTTGATTCATCCATGATCATTGACTAGTACTCATGTGAATGGATGAGTTTCATGTCATCTAGTAAATGAATCTTGTTAATCACTTTTGTCGCGATTAGTGGATTAAAACATATACCAACTCTTGCATAATCTCATATACTACCTTAGTTATCGAAATCAAGCATAAACCATTCTTAATGCTTTTGATATAACAAAGTGTTTAGTCGGATTCTTGTCATATCAATTAGATGTTGCATGTACGACTAGTAATCGGCATGTTGTCTTATATTGTTTATGTGCTAATATTCATCATTGCTACCTATCTATCATATGGGTATGACCATAGCCAAACACACCCTTTAATACCAATTGTTAAGTATATCTTTAGAACTTGTGACACTCTAGAGGTAATTGTTTTAAATTTTGATAAAAACAATCCCGTGGAACAAACTGGACTTTACCATTAAGCTATGCTATACATGAAAGGGTATACTTGCTCGTGTTTATGTTTCTAGTCATTTGTGTGGTAATATCTTGAATAAAAATTCAGACTTGCAAACGAATATCAGTTTACTTGGACTTTCTTTTTGGCCTTAAAAGGTGATACTGCCACGGTTTTGATTAACTTTATTACCCAAATTTAAAATAAAACGGGTAATGAGGTTAAAATTCTTAGAACTGATAATGGTGGTGAGTTTAGAAATACACTGTTAGATACCTTTTGTGTTGATAAAGGGATTTCTAGGTAGTTTAGCATAACTAGAACTCCACAGCAGAACGGTGTGGCTGAAAGAAAAAATAGAACACTTATAGAAGCACCTAGGACCATGTTAGCAGATGCTAAGTTTCCCATTTCTTTTTCGGCTGAGGCTGTAAACACAGCTTGCTATGTTTAAAATAGAGCCTTGGTCAACAAAATCCACAATAAGACGCCTTATGAGCTATTTTGGAATAGGAAACCCAACATAGGTTTTCTTAAACCCTTTGGATGTCATGTAGTGATACTTGATACTAGTGATGCCTTAGGTAAGTTTAATGCAGAAGGTGATGAAGGCTACTTTGTGGGTTATTCTATGCAGAGAAAAGGGCATAGGGTTTACAACAAGAAAGAAAAACGCATTCTTGAAAAAGTACATGTTAAGTTTTTAGAAAGTAAACCTAGTGATCCTGAGAGTGGACCAGACTAGTTCTTTGATTTGGAACCGTTATCTAGGACCTTGAATTATATGCCTATCACTAATCCAGACATTGGGAAAAAGGATCCAAATGTTGTGGAAGAACCTATTGTTGAAATTTAAGGTAAACAGGTTGCTAAGGAAGAAGGATCAAATGCAGTCAAGTCAGACCCCATACTTGAGTATGTTACCATTTTTATATGGACTGATAGGTTTATCCAAGCATCTACTGCTACTGAATGGGAGGAAGAAGGGCCACAAGAAAATCCAGTTGATGAAACCATGCATGCATCTTCAAACGCTGACAAAGCCAATTCAGACGCTGACATATTGAATTCAGACGCTGACACAGACGCTGACAATCTGTTTGGACATTTATTTTCTTCTTCCAACAGACACACTGTTGAACATGGTGAACCTTCCATACTCAATCAAGAGGTTCATTCAAGTAAGGATGGGAGTGGGAATAAAGATGATATTGGCAACATGGAATCTGTTATAGAAGATAATACATTATTTAGGGGAGTAATACATACAAAGTTGGCCAAAGATCATCCTCCTTCCCAAATAATTGGTGATGTTCAGACTCCTGTTCGAACCAGGAGGTCTCATCAGACTCAAGGTGGTTTCATTGCCAATATTTAGAAGAAGGAAGATACCCCTCTTGTGCAGGCATGTTTGTTTGCTTGTTTTCTGTCACAACAGGAACCCAAGACGATTTTTGATGCTCTTAAAGAACCAAGCTGGGTGGAAGCAATACAGGATGAGCTTCACCAGTTTTCCATTCAAGATGTGTGGGAGCTAGTGGATTGTCCAAGGTATGTTAGACCTATAGGGACACGTTGGGTTCTAAGAAACAAGAAGGATGAAAGAGGGATTATGGTCATAAACAAGGCACGTTTAGTTGCTCAAGGCTATACACAAGAAGAAGGAATAGACTATGAAGAGGTTTTTGCACCTTTTGACAAGATTGAAGCAATACGGATTTTCCTAGCCTATGCTTCTTGCATGGGTTTCACAGTTTATCATATGGATGTGAAAAGTGCTTTCTTATATGGCACAATTGAGGAGGAGGTGTATGTCATGCAACCTCATGGTATTGAAGATTCAAAGCATCTAGACAAAGTGTATAGAGTCAAGAAAGCAATGTATGGACTTCATCAAGCCCCAAGAGCATGGTATGGTACATTGTCCACCTATCTGGTGGAAAATGGGTTTAAGAGGGGCACCATAAACCAAACATTATTTACCAAGAAGATTGGTAAGGATTTTCTTCTTGTCCAGGTCTATGTGGATGATATTATCTTTGGTTCATCAAATCCAAAGATGAGTGAAGACTTTTCTAAGCTCATGACAGACAAATTCAAGATGAGTGCAATGGGAGAGATGAACTTCTTTCTAGGTTTACAAGTACAGTTGAAAGAAGATGGTATCTTTATCTCTCAAGACAATTATGTAGCTGAGATCTTCAAGAAGTTTGGTTTTTCTCTACATGAAAAGCGGGCTTGCACACCCATGGATAGGGAACACCCTTGGGGAAAGACTGGAGATTGAAAAGAAGTGGATGTCAGACATTATAGATCAATGATTGGTTCATTGATGTATCTTACAGCCTCTAGACCTGACATGATGTTTGATGTGTGTGCATTTGCACACCATCAAGTGACTCCCAAAGAGTGTCATCTTCATGCTGTCAAAAGGATCTTTAGATAACTTAGGTGCTATCCCACCTTGGGATTATGGTATCCTAAAGATTCTCCATTGGAGCTTATTGGCTATTCAGACAGTGACTATGGAGGTGATAAGTTTGATAGAAAATCCACAACTGTTGGATGCCAATTTCTTGGGAGTAGATTGATATCTTGGCAATGCAAGAAACAAACAGTGGTGACCAACTCTACAACTGAAACAGAATATGTTGCTGCAGCTGCTTGGTGTGGACAAGTTCTATGGATACAAAACCAACTGTTGGATTATGGGTATAATTTTATGCATACCAAGATATTTAGGGATAATAAAAGTAAATTATGCATTATTTAGAATCCTGTACATTATTCTAAAACAAAACACATAGAAATTAGACATCATTTTATAAGAGATTGTTTTGAAAAAGGTTTAATACATCCAGATAGGGTAGACACAGAAGAAAATGTGGCTGATCTTTTAACTAAACCTTTTGATGTTGGGAGGTTCTCGTACATGGTAACAAGTATTGGAATGATCAATCTCACTTAAATGTGTTTTTGAAATCATTGTATAGTTTGTATAGGATGTGTACTATTATTAGTCTTTGTACATGATTAGGTTTTCCACTTTATTATTCTAACACTGACAAAGGTTATTTGAACGCTAACAAGTGTTAAAATGGCCGCCGACAGTAATAAGTGTGAAAACACTTATCCTTTTTCCACTTATTTCCAATAAAAACAAGACCAAAACGTATATTTTATGTCGTAAAAGTCGGAATTATGCGTGGTTTGTGTTTTTATTGTGTTTTAGGACCAAAAGATGAAAAAGGAAGAAAACACGGGCTTTCACGGGCTTTTATCGAAGAAAACGGCAAAAGACGAAGTCAAAAGATCAAGAGTGCAAAAATAACGGAAGTCCAAGGCCTATTCTGAAGATTTATCGAAGAACAAGTCTAAAGACGGAAGTTTAATGAAGTCGAAGAACTCGAGTCTAAATAAATGAAGGAATGTTAAGGCGAGTTTCATTAATCCCGAGACTTCATCGAGAAAGACAAAAGAATTAAATCGAGTCGAGAAGACGTGAAGAAAGAAGATGCAACACATGCACTCCTTCCACCTTCCCTATAAATACCCTCCTAATACACATTAGGAGAGAGTTAGTCTTTAATTTTTAGTTTTCATTTTTTTTTCTTTTCTTTCTAGTTTTAGAGAGAGAAAGTTCTAAACTTTCTCTCACTAAGTTTCATCTTTTCTTCTTTCAAGATTAAATATTTGTGTATTGCTTATTTCATTAATCAAGTTAAGTTTAATCGTTTAATCTTTCATCTCATTCTACCTTTCTTTGATTTTTAGATTAATTTTGGTGCGAATTTCATATGATCCGTGTTGTTCTTAATGATTTCGTGCTTAAAAAGTTAATCTTTTTATCATTACTTAAGTTTTCATACGAATAAGCTTTGAGATTCTTGTGCTTATTGGCTTATTTTTATGTTTAGCTTATTTACTTTTCTAATGTTTTCTTAAAAAGTTCATCTTTTTGTTGTTTGATTAAAAAGTTTGCTTATTTTGAGGTTGGATAAGTTGTTAGTAGTGCTTATTTGATCCGTTTAGTTATTGATTCGTTTTAGTTTTGGTGATAAGCTTATCATTATAGCTTATTCATTGGCTTATTTCGAATCCCATATATATCGGAAAGGGTCTAAACCCCTTTCCGATCGTGATATTCCGACCAGCAACACGCCCCCTCTTTCCAATTGGCAAATCGGAAAAGGGTTTTGAGCATTCCGATTTGCACCTCAGTTATTCCGATCGAGTTGATCGGATTAGGGTTAATACATTCCGATCTGGACCATTTTGACATATTCCGATTGCCTCATTCCTCTATATTCCGATTAGGGATTTTGGGTATATTCCGATTGTGTGAAGTTTTATGTATTCCGATCTGGGAGTATTTGTTGATATTCCGATTTGAGCATCTCCAATATTCCGATTATACTTGTTTCCCTTTATTCCGATTTGTCTTGTATAAGATATTCCGACGGGTGTAATTTGCATTATTCCGATTAAGAACTTTTTCAACATTCTGATTGAGTGGGTTTTAGTTATTCCGATCAGTCCCATCTCCAACATTCCGATCACCAGATCGGAATATATTCCGATCTGGACCAGTGTTGCCCATATTCCGATTGAACAATTTTCCGACCAATATTTCGATTAGATTCCAATTTGGTAACTTTACGATGGTTTAGTTTCTTGTTTTTACAAAATTTCTAAGTGTTAGTTTTATTTAGTGTGTTAGTACTTTTCTAATAGTACCTTTAAGTTTACAAGCTTTTATTTTAATTCGTCATTTTTGTATTAATCTTTAAACTTCTACTTTACTCAACGACACTTAAATTACTTGCTTATAGTTTAAAATAGATAATCAACCAAACCATTCTCTTGTTCACCAAAAGACAATTGAGTCACACTTTAGATCGGTAATCAATTCGAAAAGACTTGGGACTACGAATTTTGATACTTGGGGTAAAAGCCGAGTATTAAATGGCGCCGCTGCCGGCTCTTTTCGTTACGATTAATGGTTTTTAGTGAGAGACGCATTGAATTTTGGGATCCGTTCTTTGAACGTTATTTTCCTTGCTTCAAAAATTTTCAAAATCCATAAAAAATATAAAATTATTCAAAAATACAAAAACATTGAAAAATCATTAAAAGCAATTCTTTTCCAAAGGTTTTGCACCAAAAAGATTATATAGATATTCTCTCTGTGTATATTTTTCTTCTGCTGGTGTATGCGTACTAGATCTTCGAACTATTCTGAGCCCGAGACTCGTGAAGATCAAGATATGGCTGGTGTTAATAACAACAATAACAACCCACCTCTACCCAATTTGAATAACAACAACAACAACAACAATGTCCCCCTACCTGATTTACGAACAATGGAGGAATTGTGCCAACCCACCATGAACGGACGCGGAGGCCCGATTGCGCCGATGCACGTCACGGCTCAGGAGTTTTCGTTGAAGCATCACATGATCCAACAAGTGCAAACTAACCCATTTCGCGGAATTCCGGATGATGATGCCAACAAACACCTCGACAAATTCATTACCATCACCCAAAGCATGAAGTGCCCCGGTGTTTCTATGGATGACCTTCGCCTTCAACTTTTTCCCCACTCGCTTTCTCACCATGCCGAAAAATGGTTTGACCGTCTTCCTAAGAATTCTATTCATACGTGTAATGACATGACTCAACACTTTTTATCGCGCTACTTCCCACCATCCATGGTCACGAGCCTTCGTAACCAAATCAGTGGATTCATGCAAGACAATGATGAATCGCTTTTCGATGCTTGGGAACGATACAATGATTTGATCGACCGCTGTCCAAATCACAACATGCTCCCCGTCACTCTCATTGACACCTTCTACAATGGTCTCACTTTTCGTGATCGTGACACGATCAATGCCGCCGCCGGTGGTACTTTTATGAAAAGGAGACCGGAGGAGTGTAGAGAGTTGATTGAAAACATGACTACTCACCACAAAAATTGGGATTCATCCGCATCCTCAAAATCTAACTCGAGAGTCAATGTTTCTTCTACTACTTCCAATCCTGAGGTGACTGAAATTTCTCGACAACTCGCTGAGATGAACAAGAATTTCATGACCATGGCCACAAACCACTTTCAACAAGCTAAAGCCGTTGCTATTTCTTGTGACACATGTGGTGGTCCTCATTCTTATAATGATTTTCCTTCTACCCAAGGCATTTTTTCTGAAAACGTTAACGCGGCTTACGGTACTTATCCCACGAGAGGCTATCAAGCTCGCCCTCAAGGAGACCGTAGCTTGCTAAGTTATCGTTCAAATAACTATCTTGCTCCACCCGGTTTCCCTCTTGCAAACCAAAACCAACAACAAAGCTATAACCGAAACAACCAATCCCAACCTCGTGCTAACAATCAATATCAATCCCAAAGAAACCCATACCCAACTCAAGGAAATTCTCAAGCTTACCAAGCTCCACCTCTCAATCAATCGATGGCATTAAATCAAGACGTCGAGACGTTCATGAAGACTAATCGGGAGCTGGTGACGAATCTTCATAGTCAAGTCATCAACTTGAATGGCGAAATGGCAAAACAAGGGAGCGATATTCGAGCCGAGCTAAGGAATGATATGGAAAAACAGAGCAATGAGATCCGTGCCGACATCAGAGATTCTTTCAGCACTCAAGCGCTTAACATTCGTGATATGATCGGTTCGCTCATCCAAGGTAATCAACCCTCTTCTTCGGGTACTCTTCCGAGTAACACCGTTGCGAACCCAAGAGGGGAGATGAAAGCAATCACCACTCGTAGTAGAAAAGGTTATACGGAACCCGAGCCTCCTACACCTTCACCCGTGATTGTGAACAAGGAAAAAGAGCAACTTTCCTCACCTCCTTCACCTTCTATCCCCATTTCCCCACCACCCGTGGTTGTGAGTGATCCTATTTCCCTAAAGCCTTCTTCTTCATCCAATATACCTTATCCTTCAAGGTTGAGGATAGAGAAGCAAAAGAGCAAGGATGATATTCAGGTTTCAAACTTTCTAAAAAGGTTTAAACATTTGAATTTTAACATCTCCTTTGCCGAGGCTCTCGCTCACATGCCCAAATACGCTAAGATGTTTAAATATCTTCTAAGTGACAAGGAGAAGATTCTTGACATTGCTCAGACCCAACTTAATGAGAATTGCTCCGTAGTGCTCTTAAGGAAATTTCCCACCAAACTGGGTGATCCGGGTCGCTTCTTGATTCCTTGCAACTTCCCGGGAGTAGAGAACTGCATGGCCCTAGCCGATCTAGGTGCTAGTATAAACTTAATGCCTTTAAGTGTTTGGGAGTAATTATCTCTCCCCGAGCTAGTCCCCACCAAAATTACTTTGGAATTAGTCAACCGTACGGTTGCTTATCTAGTGGGGATAGCCGAAGATGTCTTTGTTGGCGTCGACAAATTCACCTTCCCGACGGATTTTGTTGTCTTTGACTACGAGATGGATCCTCGTGTTCCATTAATCGTTGGACGTCCATTTCTGAGGACCGGTCGCACTCTCATTGATGTAGCCGCGGGCGAAATAATCATGAGAGTTGGTGACGATAAAATTGTCTTCAACATGTGTAAGATTTTTAAGAAACCTTATTCATATGAGAGTGTTAATGCTATTGATGTTCTCGATGAGGCTTGTGAAGAACATTTTCATGATGCTTGCAAAAGTACTCTTTCTTCTCCACCCAATGTTGAGACCGTTGCCTCAATTGCTCCGAAATTGACTCCTTTTGGAGAAAGTGACTTGGATGATTTCGAAGCTATCTTGGGTCCTCTCGATATTAAGTATGATGATTCTTCCATCGATTGGGATAAAGACATTCGTACTATTGAGAGACTTCTCAATGAAGACCCGTTTTCTCCTCCTTCTCCTAAAGAGGTGACTAATGATGATCCATCGTTAGTTTCACTATCTGTTGAGGATCCTCCCACTCTCGAGCTTAAGGACCTACCTCCTCATCTTGAGTACGTTTTCCTTGAAGACAACGAGAAGCTACCGGTCATCATCGCAAAGGACCTGAAAGAAGAAGAAAAGTCCCGACTTATCGCCGTGTTGAAGAAGCATAAAAGGGCTATCGCTTGGAAAATCTCCAACATTCGCGGAATTGATCCTCACTTCTGCACACATAAAATTCTCATGGAGGACGACTTTAAGCCCACAATTCAAAGCCAAAGAAGGGTGAATCCCAAAATCCATGAAGTCATCAAAAAAGAGGTTATCAAACTTCTTGATGCGGGTATGATTTACCCTATTTCGGATTCACCATGGGTTAGTCCAGTCCATTGTGTGCCTAAGAAAGGTGGAATCACCGTTGTGCCCAATCAAAACAACGAGTTGATTCCTACCCGTCTCGTTACTGGGTGGAGAGTTTGTATAGACTAGCGCAAACTCAATGATGCCACGAGAAAGGATCATTTCCCTCTTCCTTTTATGGACTAAATGCTTGAACGTTTAGCGGGTAATGAATATTACTGCTTTCTTGATGGTTTCTCGGGTTATTTCCAAATACCCATCGATCCCTAAGATCAAGAGAAGACAACATTCACTTGTCCCTATGGCACATTTGCTTACAAAAGAATACCTTTTGGCTTATGCAATGCCCCCGGGACTTTCCAAAGGTGCATGTTGGCTATCTTCCATGACATGGTTGAGAAAACCATGGAAGTCTTCATGGATGATTTCTCGGTCTTTGGGGATTCCTTCTCTTCCTGCCTTGCCAATTTGGAACGTATGCTTAAGCGGTTCAAAGACACTCGCCTTGTTCTGAATTGGGAAAAATGCCATTTTATGGTAAAAGAAGGCATTGTGCTAGGACACAAAATCTCTAAAGCCGGTCTTGAAGTTGACCGTGCTAAAGTAGATGTCATAGCCAAATTACCTCCACCTTCAACCGTGAAGGGTGTGAGAAGTTTTCTGGGTCATGCGGGCTTCTATCGTCGATTCATTCAGGATTTCTCTAAAATCGCTCGCCCGATGACCTACCTCTTGGAAAAAGATACTCCTTTTATCTTTTCTAAAGAGTGTATCGAAGCTTTCAATCTTCTTAAGGATAAGCTCACTAAGGCACCGGTCTTGGTTACCCCTAATTGGGAGCTGCCTTTTGAATTGATGTGCGATGCTAGCCACTTTGCTATTGGTGCGGTTTTGGGCCAACGAGTGAATAAACACTTCCAACCAATCCACTATGCTAGCAAAACAATGACGGGGGCTCAATTGCATTATACGACAACCGAAAAAGAGCTTTTAGCTGTTTTCTATGGTTTTGAAAAATTTCGCCCCTATCTTGTTTTATCCACCACAATCGTATACACGGACCATTCCGCGTTGAAGTACTTGATGACTAAGCATGATTCTAAGCCAAGACTTCTTCGCTGGGTTTTACTCCTTCAAGAATTCAACATTGAAATTCGTGACAAGAAGGATGCTGAGAACCTGGCCGCGGATCATTTGAGTCGACTTGAGGATCCATATCAAGGGGATCATCCGAACAAAGAGATCAATGACTCTTTCCCCCTTGAGACCTTAATGTCTATAAATCTCAATCTTGATGACACCCCGTGGTTTGCGGACATTGCAAACTACTTAGCGGGTGGTATTCTCATCAAAGGGTTAACATCCCAACAAAAGAAGAAGTTCTTGAATGATGTTAAGACTTACTTTTGGGATGACCCTTATCTATTCAAACAATGTGCTGATCTGATCATTCGTCGTTGTGTTGATGGACCGTCAGCTTTGCAAATCCTTGATGCTTGCCATAGAGGACCCACCGGTGGTCACTTTGGTCCCAACTACACCGCGAAGAAAGTGTTTGACGCTGGATTCTATTGGCCCACCATTTATCGTGATGCTCACGAAATGGTTAATCATTGTGATGCTTGCCAACGCCAAGGCAAGATCACACATAAAGATGAGATGCCTCAAAATTTCATACAAGAATGTGAAATCTTTAACGTATGGGGCATCAACTTTATGGGGCCATTTCCATCCTCTAAAGGGAATAAGTACATCCTCGTCGCAGTTGACTACGTTTCTAAATGGGTTGAAGCCAAGGCTCTCCCTACGAACGATGCGAGGGTGGTTGTGAACTTTTTGAAGCAGCTTTTCGCTCGATTCGGCGTTCCTCGTGCTATTATCAGTGACCGCGGGACTCATTTTTGCAATGATCAATTTGCAAGAGTCATGGCTAAGTATGGTGTTAATCACCGTCTTTCCACCGCCTATCATCCCCAAACCAATGGGCAAGCCGAGATTTCCAACGGTGGATTGAAGCGAATTTTGGAGCGTACTGTGGGAGAGCATCGCGCCGCGTGGGCCGATAAGTTAGATGATGCTCTGTGGGCTTTCCGTACTGCTTATAAGACCCTGATCGGCTGTACGCCTTATCGTCTTGTGTACGGGAAAGCATGCCACCTCCCCATCGAGCTGGAACATAAGGCGCACTGGGCCTTGAAGTGGGCTAACTTCGACATCAACAAAGCCGGTGATCATTGCAAGATTCAACTCAACGAGCTAAATGAACTGAGGAATGAAGCTTATGAGAACTCGCTGGTCTACAAGGAGAAGACCAAGATCATTCATGACGCAAAAATCAAGAACCGAGAGTTCCACGTTGGTGATCAAGTCTTACTTTTTAACTCTCGGTTGAAGATCTTCTCTAGCAAGTTGAAGAGCCGTTGGTCTGTATAACACCCCCACCAAATGGTATGCGCAGCAGAACTACAACATTTGGGTGCTACGTAGTTATCATCACACATAAGCTATATTAAACGACTCAAAAAGACGTAAAAGTTTAAACATAAATTTAAACATTATTAAAATCATACAAGTCTACAGTTTTCCAAATCCCAAGATAATACTAAACAGAGTTTGCGTTAGGTCCCCACTGAATCTCAACCCAAAAGTACATTTTTTCTAACATGATAGAATAATAAAAGAGTTTTAAGTTAAATAAGGGTGGAAAAACAAGTAGACCGCCAAGCCACAACAACTTCCATCCTCGCATACTCCGCTGCTATCAATCTTGGTTACCTGAAACACATGCTTAAAACTGTCAACACAAAGGTTGAGCGAATCTATAGGTTTATCAAATCATAAGTTGAACATAAGTATTAAAAACCAATCATGATCATTCAATAGCATTGTCGCGCAAACAATCTATTATTCAAGGATATTATACTTAGCAATAGCTAATAATTGTGTTTAAGCTCGTGACACTAATCCGTTAACTCAATCACCCACGTAATAATTACCGGCGTGATTCAGATGAAACCAGTGCCCCTTCTAAAGGCATCAGTTGCAATTATACCTTATCTCTTATCACAAATTATCCGTCCGCAGGGGGTACCAACGTACTAGCCCTCGTCTCGGATAGGGTCGTCAACCCCATAGTACTATCACTTTGTATAAGCGGCTATTTCCAACCCACACAAGGGCAAGACAATAGTTAATAGTTCACGAATTTAGGGCCTTTTGCAACTAGGTACTCAACACAATTCAAGGCAACATTCGGGTCCAACAATCATTCATGACTTATGTTCATTTTCATTTAAATAGCATGTATCCCCCTCGCGGGTAAAAACATTTGAAATAAGTAAAGAGCGAGGCTATAGACTCACCTTAAGTAGTAGTGGTAGTATTAGTAACTACGGCGTAAACAAAATCGATCACCGACGATGAGGATGCCCCGGGAAATCAAATACAACACCTAGCGAATAAACACGTAATGAATCAACAAATTCAAGTACCTTCAAGTACTGTATGTACATAATTAAGAACACTCAAGGTTCATATAAACTCACGCCAAAAATCCATACAAGTGATATTTACTAGACACGTCCAATTTTATACTTTATTAGAACTATTGCGCATTTTACAATTCTGCCGGTACATACCAAATGTACGGGCTGTTTTCTACGACTTAAACACTTGTATAAAATTCAAGAAAATTCACAAAAATACCTCATGACCTGTATAAAACCCATATTTATTCCCATGAAAAGTTTTCACTTCTATGACTCGTTACACATCACATTTCTAAACATACACTTTTAGGACTGATTTTGCACGTTGACCATGTTGGACTTGTTTGACCCATTTAAAATACACCATCGACCAATACAACACCTAAGTCCGAAAATAGACTCACAAGTGCAGGTTTGAGACCAAAAATCAACTTTCAATCATTTACCAAACTCTATCTATGGTCCCCAGGATTTGACCCAAAACCAAACACAAATTCGGATTGTGTTGATTCTCATCTCCCGGTACACGAACTTTCAAAATATCATAACTTTTGACTCGTTTGGAGTTGTAAGCTCTACCTTATACCAAAATGAAGCTAAGACAAAGCTCTACAACAATATCTCATCATCTAGACCTGGACTTAGACTTAAACCCACGAAAATACCCCTAAAGTTTCTGATCTAAAAATACCTCTTTCAAAACCGTAAAAATCATCATTCCAACCCTTTTTCTTACATCCTAGACCTATTATAACATCTTATAATCAATCTATTACAACCTAACTACCCTTAATCACTTATATGAACATCAACTTCAAAAACCCATCTGATGAAAACAACATGCAATATAATTAAATTAATTAAAAATGATAATAACATGGAAATAGAACCATACCATACATTAATTAGATCAAACACCAAGAACAACCAAAACCCCCAATTATTTCGTGGGTTTTGGGGCTGAAATCACCAAGAAAATATGTGCTCCAAGCTTGAATACTTCAATAGGTTAATCCTAAACACAATTAAACACAACCCCACTAATTTAATTAGATCAAATCAATGTTTTTAGCAAAAATTATCAAAATCAAATCTTAAGAAAAATGTTGTTGCATGTTAGATTTTTATGGTGGGATTTACTTACAATGATGTTACAAACATGGGTCATTGCTTAGATTTCTTAAAAATCCATTTTTGGTGGTGGATTGGTGGTGGTGTTCTTTGGCCGTGGGTTTTAGAGAGAGGGAGGGGGAAGACATTTTTTTTATCTTTCTAAAATGTGAATGTGTGTGTTAGTGTTGTTATGAAAAAGGTGGGAGGACCTATGGAGCAATTATGGCTTTCTTTTGGCCTTAAATGGCAAACAAGTATTTAAAGAGCGGGATTATGACTAGTAGTCGATTTTAAAATTTTACGGGAGTCGGGTTTAGTCCCGGCTACCTCAAAATACCTTTAAATGGCTCAAACGCACACAAAACGATTATACATATGGTTCCGACTCGACTTAACACGTAATAAAATAAAAGTCTCGAAAAACTCAAATATTGATCAATCGATAATAAAATGTAAGTTTTGGGCATTCGTCGATATCGTAGTCGTTATCGGTTCTTCTTAAATCTTCAAACGTTAAATTACGACCGTAAACGTTGGTTTCAACTTAAACCGTCAAATATATAACAAACGAAATTTCTTAAAAATTTCAAAAATATTCGTAAAATAGGATTAAATAAATAACGTTGGGCTCGGGACATCACATCCACAAGTGAGTCGCAACTTAAGAGAGATGCTCATACTGAACAACTCTTGAGACAATAACTTAGCATCATACGACACATTCACGGGTCTTACATCCTCCCCTCCTTAAAGGAGCGACGTCCCGGCGCTCTCCGGTTCTTATACTCGCATTTCATACTACTAGAAAGATGAGGGTACTACTTCCTAAAGAGGTCTTCACATTCCGATGTGGACTTCGGTTCACGTCTCGGATTCCATCACACCTTTACGATGACTATTATACCTTGCTTCAATCTCTTTACATCTCGATCCATGGTCTCTACTTCAATTTCCCAATTTCTTCCTACGGTTAGCAACACGTCTCTTCTCATAGCTCCTCGCGGTTAACAAGTGATTCGTAATTTACACCATCTCTTCCGTAGCCTCTCGAATCATTTCAAGTCCATTCAACTGACTTTTTCCTACTTCATTCTATCCAACTGGCGATCTATATTTTCATCATCATAATTCCTCAAAGGCTGCAGCTTCAATGCTACCATGGTAAATGTCGTTGTACAAAGGTACTACCAACGGCAAGTGTTGATCTCAACAACTATCAAAATCAATCACACACGTTCGGAGCATGTCTTCCAACTTTCGAATCGTCCTTTCACTTGGTTCATCATCTCATAAAAACAACTACTCACAAAATAAAATCGCACGGGTCACACATAACCCCATCGAAAACGTTCAGAATATACAAGGCGAAGTAATTAATACTAATCATACAAAATCACCTTAATCGCAATATTATGTACATACAAACCTATTTCGTCAAAAACGAATTCATCGATACGGTAATCATCCGACATATACATAACTGTCTCAAAAACATCACAATCCAATCAACACAAAAGCCATAATAAAACACATACAATCACATTACGACATGTTTGCAACATAGCCAAACCATGCCAAAACAATCAGTTCAATCAAGTTAACTCATGCTTGCTAATCAGCCAAGCCATGATAAAATAGGAAATGTTGACATATTTCTCGGATGAGTCCAGTCAAAAGAAATTGCAAGTTAAAGGAGGTTCACGAGCTTGCTAGCTATGGATGCATATCCATAAGGAAAGAAAAATACATACATATGTCATCGCAGGGCGCTCACCCATGGATTCATACACAAAAGATATTACAAGAACACCATCTCACTTCCATCTCAAACATGGTCAAAATCTCAATAAGCATCATCGTTCACAGTAAAAAGATATATATATTACATGGCACGTGTTCTCCATGATCGGACTTCATTGGACAATGTCGTCTTAAGTTATCACAACTTTCGATCACTCGACTAGATCACATACAACATAAACACATAAAAGACAAGGGTTTTCCACAAAAAAAAATCAACTATGGCTACCGATGCACAGTTGGTAAACTTCAACAGTTTATCGCGTGTCATTAAACATATCAAAAGAACGAGAAAAGAAAATGAATAAGGTACGATACGTTAGATGTAGGAGAAGTCTTCGTCATTCCCCTCAGAGTCACTCGAACTCTGATTTCCTCTACTTTGGCAGTCTTCTATTTTTGTTAAAAACTCTTCTCAGTATCGATATGAGCCCCTTGGGTATTTCATCAACACCCTAGCAATTCTGATAAATTTCACACGTTACATACAACACATAAAAACATTTTCCCAAAATTACTCGGTCAAGGTGACTTACTAAGTCAACACAAAATGAAAGAAAAGATTTCAAGGAAACACAAGAAAATTCAAAAAAAATTTCTCTAGGGGTCAAGGAGAAAACAATTACTTGCATAAGGATCCACCATTTTTAAAAACATTCTCATCCAAACATTTATCAAAAACACTACCGGTTGTAAAGATGACCAATTGATTTGAAACTACATTGCCCTTCCTAAACTATGCATAATTATCTAGATCATGCATACTTAAGGGTCAAGCAACGACAATTAACAAAACAGGACTCTTCCCGAATTATGCATAGTTAGCTAAGTTGTGCATAATTGAGGATCGAGTGACGACACAAACATTATTAATTACATACCAAATATGACTACGAAAGTTTTCGACCTAATCTTCAAAATAATTAAACCATTTGAAATGGAATTTGAAATGGGAAAATATTTTTACCATCGCTTTAAGAAACACATCAAACATTTTTCGTCTACTTTGGAAACATACATTACTTTGCCTATTTATGAGAAAAACGAATAAATAATTAAGTAAATAAATCGACACCATTTACATTTGGTTAAACGAAACATTTCACACTCATACTTATTTTCAAAATAGACTACTCATCAATCAATGGTAGGGTGGTTCAGGATTCAAGATCATTGCAAGCACAAAAAGTAATAAAATCCAAAAATCAATGAGATCGAACTAGGTAAACAAGCAATATAATTGCCAACTGAAATGAACTATATTAGAAATGAATATACTTAGAAGATATGACAAGAGTTTCAGAATAATCAACGGCAATCTACGAATACATAGAGTAAAAATTGAATATCAACACAAGCGTCAAAAATATAACAACGATCATAATTCCCCTCGTCTCAAGTTGTACACACATTCCACCAAGGGTATACGGGGAGAGGAAAATAATCACTTGGTCGAATAGAAACAATTCCACCTGGAAGGTCGAGTTCTTTCACCTCTACAATTTGGTAAAGCGGCTTCGCCTCCTCGCTTTTGTTCAATATAAATAAATAGCCAATTTAATGAAGATTTATAGCATCATTCAAGTAAATACAGAATTTTAGGTTCCATTAACCGTAAGAAGAAAAGTCACAACGTCCATGAACAGGACAAAATATACCGGGTGACATACCCTCATCATCAAGTCCTAGTGAAATAGTAGTTTTAAAATAAATATAATAATAATGGTTTCATATCATAGAAAATATTAAAATGAACAGTTACATGACTACTCAAGCTCAGATATAGACTCGCAAAGTCGAAGAAGAGATCTCGTACGATCGAACCATCGTGACTCAAAACATTATATATACATCTTTATTAAATAATATACAAGTAGGCGTGTGTTGTATAATCCAGTTGCGTATAATAATTAGTGTTACCTTGTACATTGTAAAACCGAACATTTACACATTTTTAATTTGTGTTACACCATTAAAGAATTTATACCTTTCATTTTCCAATCTTTACAAAGTTTTTTTTTTTCTGTAAAAATTTCAATCTCTCGGAAATTATTAACATTAGTAGATGCGGTGACTCGGTTATTATAACTGGTAAAATCATTAAATTTGAAAGTCTCGCTACTTGTGTCAGAATGTCATTAATGTTCATATCTTAAGTACCAAAAACGTACATAGTAAGAATTTTCAAAGTTTTACGTTATTACGACATATCTTATTACGTATATACAAATATCCAAAATAACTCAATCTAGTCCAGTTAACTCTTAAAAATCAACCTTTGACTTTTCATTGTACATAAGTCTTCCTTAAAACCGATTTTAGTCGAGACTTGAATCTAAAAAAAAAATAATATAATAAGATAATAATTAATCAGAAATGCTTATTTCAATAATTCTAAAATGTAGAAAATTCAACTTTTAATCCTTAGCCCATTATCAAACGGTTTTTAACATTAACACATCTCGCAGCGGAATAAAACAAAAGATTTTTCAAACGATTTTAAACAAGCATCATCGAATTATGCATAGTGATTCTCTATAACGACAATTTAATAAACAAATGATTCCCAATGACGTTCCATCAATATTTAAAAATTTATTTCAAGCGTTAGAATTTCTCACTTATAGTGTATATTCCGATTTTATCCCAGTTTGTAGATTTGTAAATCTATGCTTATGTTTTTAGAGAGAGAAAGAGATAGAAAGATGGTAGATTTCACACTTCTAGAGAGAGAAAGTTAAGAACAACTATGTGTAAATTATGAAAAACCACACCCTCTCCATCAAAGGAGAGGGTTTATATACCCAAGCCCTTGTCATGGGCTTGGGCTTACATTTTGGGCCGGCCTACACATGTTGTAGGCTAGGCTTGTTCTTGTTAAATAATTAAAGAAAGTTAACTAAACTACGAGCTATTACATGGACTATCGTTGGAGTGACCGATCCTTCTTAATACGTAAAACGTATTTCCAACAATCTCCCCCTAAGGGAGGTCACTCCAAACAAGGGCATTACCCAAGTTACAATAATAAGATAAACCTAGCATACTATGCTTGTCTTGAGCTCGTAGTCTTCGTCTTTCTTTTTTTTTCTTTTCTGGTGAACATGCTGATGTGATCTTTGATATCAATCTTTGAGCATCAATCTCTTGCCTTGATCTCGTGCATCCATCACTTGTGATCTTCGCCTCTTCGTGACACCATGTCCCACATACTTATACCTTTGTAATTCTTGAAAGCTTCAGAGTTCGATACAGCGGAAGACTTAACTTTTAGGATTTCTTAAATTAGATGGGATATTAAGTGCATAAAGTATAAGCATGCGGGGACGACTTCTTCTTGGATTCCGCAACGCCACCGTCTTCAAATGCCGCAACATAAGTAGACACGAACGAAATGGCTTTGAACATTTCATTCTAAATCGGTAGCATTTTACCTCCGGTCGGTGAAGACCGTTGGACGATATTAGATATCGTACCCGTGACGGATAGTTTCAATTAAGTAACTTCCTGACAGGATTTCGCGAGTAAACCCGTTCTCTTTATTCGACCGTCCAAAGCTGACTGCTAACATAAAGAGTGAATCATTTGGATAATAATATCCGTATTATTTGAAGCCGTCAATTCATGTTCCTGGAACAAGTGAAATTCAATTAAGAACCGCACCATCGTTGCTTTCCAGTTGTCACGAGCATGATTCATATAGAATCTTGCAAGTTACCTACCAAGTGCTGTTTGAGGTTAACACTAGAAGGATTTCCACTCATCACTGTGAACACTAAGGTATCACTCTGAGTGTTCTGGCAAGATCACTAAGATATTGCGTAGAGGCCTGGAACGTGTTTAAATTCAGTTAAGAATTAAACAGCTGTTGCTTTCCAGTTATCACTGTTGATCCCAAACTTAGATCGATTAAGCTTTGTGTATACGAGATTAGATCAAGTACTACACGTAGAGAAACTTTTGATATGTATGAAGTAATCTAAGTGTTATGCGGAATTTAACACTTAGAACAATGAACAAAACAAAGTAAAGCAAACTTTCACTTTGATTAATAATATCAATGAATGATTACAATGAAAGTGTTATGAGATATGTGGAAGAGGTGTATGTGAGATATATATTATGTCTAACCCTAAGGCCTCCTTTTATAGGTTTAAGGAGCCTTGTACAAAAAGCTAAGATCGACTATTTTAGGAAGAGACATAAGATAAACATACATAAATAACTTATTGACTAAATCTTTTAAACATTTAAGAATATATTCTGAATTCTTATCTTCATATTTTGTCCACCAGCTTGAAGAATTCATCATTGGCAGATTTAGTCCTTGTCTTTGTCTTTAAGATTCTTCTTGTCAACGCTTTGATAATTCTTATCAGCGTCTCACCTGTCAGCGCCTCGTTTACTCTTGTCAGCGTCCAAGTTCCTCTTGTCAGCGTCTATGAACTTGGTCAATTTTATTCCCAACAATCCTCCCCTAAACTTGATATCTACTCTAGTAATCAAGTTTTTGAATAAAATAAAACATACAGAGAGGATTCTTACAAACATACTTATCCCCGAATTTGAGTAATAATAAATCTCAAAAAGTCAATCACTCAAATCACTTGTATAGTCAGCCTTCACTTGGTCTTAATCATCTTCAGCACCTGTAGAGTCTTTGGAGCTTTCTTTATTACTTTTGTCACTCAAATTCGATTGCTCCTCCCCTTTTTAAGAC
Source organism: Glebionis coronaria (assembly GCA_025667525.1). NCBI lineage: Eukaryota > Viridiplantae > Streptophyta > Magnoliopsida > Asterales > Asteraceae > Glebionis > Glebionis coronaria. Next base: position 274,763,995 of record CM046876.1, read on the forward strand.
TCCTCTCCAAGATCAATATACAAGGACGGAATCAAGAACATCCTCCATGCATCAGCTTCCAAAATAACAATCCTTGGCAATTTGTACCATTTCTGTATTATGCTTTTACAAGCTAATACAGATTTTCGTCAATTCCATTAATGTCAAAGGTTTCATACTGTCCTCATCCACATTCGGGAAATGAATCCTCAATGTTGATTCATAGGACATGGGGATGGACTTACTGATGATAAGACTGACTTGAACTGCATTAAAGCTAGTGCCAATAGTCTCAGCCATCTCCATAACACTATACACCCTTGTGAAAGTGATCTCTGCTGCTACTAGATGTCAATCACTAGGAAAAACATCTCAATGATCATTAGGCTTCCAGATATCCAAAAATTTGAAAAATAAAAGGGTGATGAAACATTTTGGGACTATAAAGAAGTTTATCAATGACACCAGCTAAGATGTCATAGCATAAAATGGACTTGAGAATGGAAAACTTTAGTTAGAACATAAACAAAGGTAATAATCCTAAGGAAACTAACTAGTCTCTAATAAGCAAGAGTGACAAACACTGTTCATGCATACACTCATGTAAAAGCATGATAGACACACATGAACTCTAGAGTCCTTTGTTCACAAATGCCCCAAAAGAGAAAGTTAATTTATATAAAACCTTTGCAACTCCCCAAGTAACCCAAAAATATATCTACCCCAAGTCACCCATACGACCACACCCAATTCTAGGTCAAAAGTCTTGGCAGCATGCATGCAAAATAAATTACGTGCATGCTACAGTGCCTCGAGGTTTAGAAATTCCAACAATTTCATAATGAAAGAGCCTTCACTATTTCTAACCCCCACTCACCAGTGGACACAATCTAGAATCGTGCAAGAATGCTCTAAGAGTACCCAAAAACCTAGAGGTTTACCTCCCCTTAACAGAAGCATACAAATCATTATATGTGAAGAAACAAAATTTTATCTTAAGATAGGAATGTAAACACTCCAACCATCATAAATAAAAGTTTGCAATTCTGTATCCATCCATATGTAGCTCCACTTTCCTGCATAGTTAGACAAAAACCACAAAAACACACACCAACAGAGGCTACCCTTTCCCACAATAATGGGTAGAGATAACATGTCAATGGATAAAAATAATATCAGTGGAAAGACCAACAATGCATGTTCCTTGAGCATCCACTATCCCGATATCCTTGATCATTAACCTGCTTTTGGATAGGCTGCTCAAAAAGAAAAGAAATTAGTTTCCTTTGGAGATCCAAGCCTTATCAGACTTGGATCTGTCTAGTTGTTCAACTAGAGTGGTATTATTCTTTACCATAAATCCCTGTTCATCCCTTTGTGACCTAAACACACAATTTGTTCCAACGATACTAGTAATGACCTTCTCAAGATATTTAAATCTATTGCAAGTCATTGAAATACCATTAAACTTAGAGTTTTGCTCTCGTTTAGGTTTCCATGTTAAGTGGGATGATGCTTTAGACCCTTGACCCTTACTAACCAAGTATCTTTGTTTATATGGTTTAAAATAAGGTCTCATACCAAACTTGGAGCTGTCAGCGCTGCATTTGTGCCTGTCAGCGTTGAATTTGTTCCTGTCAGCGCTGAATTTGTTCCTATCAGCGCTGAATTTGTTCCTGTCAGCGCTGAATTTGTTCCTATCAGCGCTCAAATTAGGGTTTGCTATAGGAACATACTGTCTGTTTGACCAAGTGTTGGTCTTTTGAAAGGGCCTTTGTCCATGGATATTAGCTGCCTTAGAGAAGAAAGGAGCTGGTCTAGTAGCCTGTGGTCTAGTGTGGACAAAAGGTCTATGGTTAACATTGGATGACCTATTGTCAGCGAATGAATTGTATCCACTGACACAATTATAGGCCAAATGAGAAAAGCTCCCACATGAATAACAAGCCTTTTTGGACACAAACTTAGGCCTAGACTGATAAAACCCTGTCCCATTAACACTTTCTTGGCTTTTGAGTGACCTAGGTTTCCTATACATTTCAGCATATTTAACACTAGGTTGTTTCTTAATTGGGGAGCCAAGGTCAACAGTCTTGCCAGTGGTTGGGTGTGTTATCTTGATGGAGGTAGACTCTTGTGTGGTGATAGGGGTAGGGTCATTTGGACTTTCACACAATAAACCTCCCTTAACAAACAAAGTAGGGTTGGCTTTCTTCCATTCTTCTAGGTCAATAACCTTTTGTTGATATTCCTCTACTGGGGTAAGAACTCTAGGTGGAGGAATAAATTCCTCTTCTTGGAGTTCTGGAATACCAGTCCAAGACAAGTCCTTTCTTTGGACACCATAAAAGTCCCCAGCAGGTGGTGGAGTAGCAGTATAATCTTTCAACCCAATCCCAGACATATCCTTAGAATCCCTTTGTTTACCTACACACTCTCCTAGGGTTTGTGTGGCCTTATCAAATCTCTGAATTTTAAGACTCACATTATCTTTATTCTTGTTAGCCTCATCTAACTTAGCTATTAAATCAAGATTGACCCTATTCGTGATATCTATGATATCCTTACTTTGATTTAACTCATGTTTTAAGATATTTATTTTATCTTTTAAATCAAATTCCATTTTCCTATACTCAGAAACTGTCTTTTCAGTTTCAGTGAGAGCAATTTGATAGTTAGACAACTTGCATCTTTCAATGCTCATATCATCTAACAATTTTGCGATCTCTTTATTAAGTTTCTCAGTATTTAAACGACAAGAAGAGTTATCACATACCTCATTATCAGAACATGAAGAAGAATTGGAACTTGAAGTAGACGTGGCCTTAACTGAAAACATCATCAGATTCTTCTTCACCTTCTTCCTTAGCCTGGTTCACCTCACGATATTGGATCTCGTTCTTCAAATCAAAGTTCCTCAACAAGCTCTGATACCACTTGTTCATCCCAAACTTAGATCGATTAAGCTTTGTGTATACGAGATTAGATCAAGTACTACACGTAGAGAAACTTTTGATATGTATGAAGTAATCTAAGTGTTATGCGGAATTTAACACTTAGAACAATGAACAAAACAAAGTAAAGCAAACTTTCACTTTGATTAATAATATCAATGAATGATTACAATGAAAGTGTTATGAGATATGTGGAAGAGGTGTATGTGAGATATATATTATGTCTAACCCTAAGGCCTCCTTTTATAGGTTTAAGGAGCCTTGTACAAAAAGCTAAGATCGACTATTTTAGGAAGAGACATAAGATAAACATACATAAATAACTTATTGACTAAATCTTTTAAACATTTAAGAATATATTCTGAATTCTTATCTTCATATTTTGTCCACCAGCTTGAAGAATTCATCATTGGCAGATTTAGTCCTTGTCTTTGTCCTTAAGATTCTTCTTGTCAACGCTTTGATAATTCTTATCAGCGTCTCACCTGTCAGCGCCTCGTTTACTCTTGTCAGCGTCCAAGTTCCTCTTGTCAGCGTCTATGAACTTGGTCAATTTTATTCCCAACAATCACAAGTTTGATTCATAAAGAATCGCACAAGTCACCTACCATGAGCTTTTTGATATTCGCTCAAGAAGGATTTCCATCTTCATTGTAAATACTTTCGTACTACTCGGATGTTCAGGCAAGATCATGAAGATTTTGCGTAGGACTCTTAAAATCTTTCTTACTTTTCATAGTGTGTGAAGAAGCAAGGAAATATGAAAGTGTGTCCTAATGAGATATTTGATGATCTCAAATGGCTCTAGACTCGATCGTGCATATTGGATTTTAGTGATCGGAGGCTGGAGAGGAGTGCCACCTTTTCAATACCAATTTATTCGGAGTGAATAAATCAATAGATAATGTGTTGTCTCCGTGTAATTAAAACAAATACCTTTTGAGAGATATCTGAGTTAGCTGGGATGGGTTGTGCATTGCATCACTGGGTCCATGATGTCTGTCTTCAATATCGAGAATCATTAAAATGATCTCAATAGCATATGTATTGACCCGGTTTCTGCCTAAAGTTGTAAGGAGGGCTTCTTTCTTTACACCCTTTATCTTTACAATTCTTTTTCATTCTTCAACCCCTTCAATGCTTACCAATACGTCATAACTAGCACCTTGTTGTGATTGTTCCAGTGCTAACTTAAGTACTTGGTCGGCATTCAGATACGTTCACAGTCTTTCTCCAACTTTCCTAAGGACTACTATTTCTAGCTATGGAATGTCCTTGGGAAGATTCCCCCGGTTCTGGAAGAATCATAAGACTTAACCTATCCTACCATCCTTATGTCACCACAATCTTCATCGTCGTGAAATAAATGGGTTTTGGGTAAGTATATGTCACCATGAAAATCCATTTTTGATTATGCAAATCCGTTTTGCTCCCCCTTAACATATGCCACGATATTCGAAAACATTTCGCACATGTCGGGATGAGCCAACACTTTAAGTCAAACCATTTGTGATAATATCCCATATTAAATCACATTTTCTCTCCCATATTAAAAATATTAACCCAATCGATGTTTTTAATATCAATTGATTTAATGAAGTTTTAACAAAGGTTTTAGGAAGAAAAATGCAAGTCCGCTTTATCTTCATGATATCAAACGCATGAGATATGATACCGATTTGTAACATGATCACATATTCACCATATTAGAAAAGAATTGACAAGGTTGGACCTGATAGATGAGAACATCATATGATAAGATCAAATGGTTCTTGTCAGCATATGTTGGTCGCCTCGTCACGTCTGAAGTCATCTCTTGACACCACATGTACGATTGGTATTGTAGTCTTGACACCAACTTGTGAACTTGGCACGTTCGGCATCGAAGATTCTGAATTCTTGACAATAGCTCCCCCTTAATTGTTGACCCGTGTTCTATCGAAAGAGCTGTAGTCGTCGGTTGAATAGTCGCATCGTCGAGTATGTAGATACCATTTGTAGACAGCATGGTTGAGATGATAGCTTCATAAAAACAAGACTTCTCTTGTTTTAACAAATAAATGCACTGAAACATACATATATTTGTGTTAGACCAAGTTATAAAGTAAAATTGATCCCTTACAAGGTTTTAAAGTAAACCTTGCCAGAGAAAATTAATTCCCGTTGTGAGCCCAAGCTTTCATAAGAAATACTTGAATTTAATGTGAAAACCGGGTTGCAGTCAGAAATAACTACAAGCCATATAGGCATGTTTTATGAAATATTTACAACTTTTGTACGAACTCTATTTATGGCGCCGTGTCAATATTAATCAACATTTCTAAGGCCGTAAATATTATCGTACCAAAAGACATGCCTTTGAAAAGTAAAGTAAAAATATTTTTAGATTTTTCTAGATTTTTCAATTTTTATGGTTTTTATATGGTTTTATATTTTTGTATTTTGCTTTTGTGGATAAAAATATAAACAATATATACAAATGATCACCAAGGATACGGAGAATAGTTTTACCACCACTATTCTTTCGCTTCATCTGCGAGTTCCTTTAGAGTCTCGGGCGAGAAAGTTCTCATTCCTAGCTTATCGGCTAAAAATTCAATTCGAGCGCGATCTAAAGCCTTCGTGAAAATATCCGCCAATTGATACTCAGATCGGACAAAGTAAAGCTCGATTACTCCATTTTCCACTTGCTCCTTGATGAAGTGGTAGCGAATGTCAATATGCTTCGACCGGGAGAATTGAACGTTGTTGCAGAATAAGGCAATTGCACTCTTGTTGTCGCAGTACATCGGAATCTTGTTGAAACCTAGACCATAGTCGGTTAATTGCGATCTCATCCAAGGAATTTGAGCACAGCAACCGGACATAGCTATGTATTCTGCTTCCGTACTTGAAATTGCAGCGCTTTTCTGCCTTTTCGATGCCCAACTGATTAGTCGATCTCCTAATAGTTGCAAAGTTCCACTCGTGCTACGCCTTGTATCTTGACAACCCGCGTGATCCGCATCTGCATATGCCATTAGTGCAATAGAAGAGTCCTTCGAATACCAAAGTCCTCGATTAATGGTTCCTTTAAGATATCGAAAGATCCTTTTAACAGTAGCTAAGTGTAACTCAGTAGGCCTAGTTTGATACCTGGCACACATACATATAGCAAACTGAAGATCAGGTCGACTGGCTGTGATATACAGAAGAGTACCGATCATTCCACAATAAAGTGTCGGATCAACGGCAACTCCATGTGGATCTGCATCAAGCTTAGATTTCTCCACCATTGGAGTGTCCACGGGGTCGCAAGATTCCATCTTATATTTCTTAAGCGATTCAAGGGCATATTTGGATTGATTAATAAAGATGCCTCTGGGACTCTGAGATATCTGAAGACCTAAGAAGAATGATACCTTGCCCATCATTGACATCTTAAACTTGCAAGACATGAGTGTCCCAAACTCATCCGATAAGATTTGGGTCGAGGCTGCAAATATAATATCATCAACATATATTTGTACCATAATCATATCTTTACCTCGTTTCTGAATAAACAGAGTGGGATCCACCTTGCCTTTTACGAAGCCTTGAGTAATGAGGAATTGTGACAATAGATCATACCATGCGCGTGGAGCTTGCTTCAACCCATAGAGAGCCTTCTTAAGCTTGTACACATGATTAGGATAATTAGGAGTCACAAAACCATCCGGCTGTTGAACATAGACTTCTTCCTTGATTTCACCATTAAGAAATGTCATCTTCACATCCATCTGATAGACGATCATATTCATATGGGCTGCATAAGCGAGGAATAGTCTAATAGCTTCCAAACGGGCAACAGGTGCAAAGGATTCCATAAAGTCGACGCCCAATAATTGCTTGTATCCACGAGCTACTAGTCGAGCTTTGTTTTTCAATATTCCGCCTAACTCATCGAGTTTTACCTTGTAAATCCATTTCAAAGTGAGTAACTGCACTTGATCCGGGCATGGGACAAGTTCCCAAACATCAAGACGTATGAATTCGTTAAGTTCTTCTTGCATAGCTTCTATCCAACAGGATTGAGTAAAAGCTTGTTGCCATGTCTTAGGTTCAACTTCAGTGAGAAAAGCATCAAAGTGACAAAACATTGCACTTTCTTGTAACTGACTTCGTGTGGATACCGGACGATTAGGGTCACCAATAATAGAATCTATAGGATGATCCTTTGTCCACTTGCTGTCATGTTCACGAATCCGTGGATTGGAGTAAACTGTAGAAGGAGCTTCCTCTAAGGTGGACGACCCGGCTTGATTAGGGTCGGGAATAGATACACCAAAGAATGGAAGTTCACGCATTTGAGCGAATTCCAAATCGTGATCATCGTCATCCTCTTCATCATCAATAGGCATGACATGGGTAGTTGTTACTTGTGTTGGTTGAGAATTACTCGTTGTTGGTATATCTTGACCAATTGTTGGTGCAGATGTGTCTGATTGTGCTTCGGTTGCTGGAGCGACAACTTCGGTTACCGGAGCTATTACCTCAGGTTCTGGAGCAACAATAGTTGGAGGAGTAAAGAATTCATCAAAGAACGGTTGAAACAACGTATCCCATTCCTTCCTAGTAGGTGGTGTAAATGATGATGAAGTAGGGTTGTTTGGGACAAGACCAGAACTAATATTACTGGGTCCCATTTCATGAAGTGCGGGTTCAGAGCTGCTTTGCTCAGAAGCCATTGCTGTCAGCTCATCAAAATCAACATTCATAGTTTCGAGGATCTTGCGAGAGTTACGGTTGTAGATTTGGTATGCCTTCTTTGCGGGTGCATAACCAATGAAAATACCAATATCAGCCTTTGGTTGGAGTTTTCCCAAATTGTCACCATCATTATTTGGATAGCAAAGAGAACCAAATACATGAAGATAGGATAAATCTGGTACTTTTCCATGGAGAAGCTCATAAGGTGTTTTACCATGGCGTTTACGAATTAGTGACCGGTTTTGGGTGTACACTGCTGTAGATACTGCTTCTGCCCATAAAAACAATGGAGCCTTTGCGTAGATTAACATCGTTCGAGCAGCTTCCATAAGTGTGCGATTTCGCCTTTCAACGACACCGTTTTGCTGTGGAGTGCGAGCAACGGATGTTTCAGGAGAAATGCCAACTTCTTCATAATAATCACGCAGAATTTGATTCACAAATTCAGTTCCATTATCTGTACGAATGCGTCGAACAGTAGTGTTGAGACGCACTTGAATCATCTTGAGAAATCTGATGATGAATTTAGGTGCCTCATTTTTTGCTTTAAGAAATTTCACCCATGTAAACCGAGAGTAATCATCGATAATGACGAGGATGTACTTTTTGCCACTAAGACTTTCAACATGCATTGGCCCACAAAGATCCATATGCAACAAATAAAGTTTCTCTTGGTTGGTGTCTTCAGTCTTGGGTTTGTAAGACTTCTTAGTGCTTTTCCCCATTGTACACGCGGAACACAAATGATCCTTGTGAAATGATAGTTTAGGAAGACCACGAACAAGTTCGTTTTTTGCCAAGTGATTAATAGCGGCAAAGTTAAGATGAGATAACCGTCGATGCCGTAACCATGACTTAGTCTTTGATGCTTTGGAGAGAAGACATACGGGAGAGGAGGCCATCATGTCTTGTAGAGACAAAGTATACAAATTATTCCCTCGAGTACCTTTCAATAAATCAACCCCTTCCAAATTACGAATGAAGCAGGTATGTTCTCGAAAAGCAACTTCTAGGTTTGCATCACAAAATTGTCCCACAGAAAATAAGTTGTGACCGAGACCTTCCACGTAATACACTCTCGAAATTATAACATTCCCAATATGATATTCACCATAACCCATTATCTTTGCAATATGATCATTTCCAAATCGAACCATACCAAGAAACTTGCTGACGAAATTTCTGAGCTGAGAGCGATCTCCGGTCATATGCTTGGAGCAACCAGAGTCCAAATACCAGAGAACAATTTGGACCACCTGTTTTCAATAACAACAGTAGACAATGCATTGGAAACTATTGGTTCCGGAGTGTTAGCAGATACAGATATAGAATTATCAGAATTGCTAACATTTTTGAGATCCTTAGATTTCCTGCGGTTTCTAATGATAGTTTTAGCACTAACAGGTTTTACTGTTCCAACTTTCTTAGGTTTTGGATTATCCGCGGGCACTACAGTGGGAGTAGACCTATTTAAAGGGCACTTGGTTCCTACAGTAGTGTCAGTGTTCCTAGTTAAAGGACACGCTTGTGTTTTGATAGCCTTGGTACTCCTAGTTAAAGTGCACGCTTTCTTCACTTCAGTGGGAGTGATCCTAGTTAAAGGGCACGTATTTCCTACTATAGTGAAAGTTCTACCAGTGGGACGCCACATCCAACCAACTTGGTTTAACACTTTCCCAGTCGGTTTCCATTCTAGTCCATTTTGAAGTGCAAATCCGTTTTGCTCCCCCTTAACATATGCCACGATATTCGAAAACATTTCGCACATGTCGGGATGAGCCAACACTTTAAGTCAAACCATTTGTGATAATAAAACCAATGCATATAACATGACCTTATGTTTAAAATAAAACCAATTTTACAAAGTCTCTAGCTCCAAAATACGTGGCCAATTTTTCTACTCATTTTTCATATTGCAAAATACGTCCATAGTTTAATGACCTAACATTAATTCATATTAAATTAAAAGTTGCATATACTCAACAGTCATATCGTAAATTTTATTATAAACTCCTTTTTCAAATTATATTAAACAAATTCTTAACAAATCCATCACTTGCTTCTAGTATCAAATTATTAATATATAAAAAAAACAAGGTTTTTTTTTTACGAGTAATATAAATTATTTATTACGATTTACCAACCAAGGTTGAAGGAAAAATAATTTCACATTGTCACTTTACTCTCTATAAGAGTTTTACTTGTTACAAGACATATCATAGGTCATTTTTATCCAAAAATTTCATTCACCATTTATTTAATATGTAAAACACTTTATGTTTAACTCATTCAATCAACAAAGTTTAGTGCTTACTTAACTCACACAAATGTCGGACCTCGTCATATCTACTATCAAATTTAAAATAATAAGACAACAAGGACAAAATTGAAATAAACGAAGCGAGAATACGTATGTCAACTAAATGATGTTATCGGCCTCGGATGAGTCTCGAAATCGTACTCCACAAAATTAACACAAACCAACCAAATTCCAAGTTATCGCGATTGATCACAACGTTAGTCTATTTTAAAACACATCTTTAAATTTAAGTAGAATAGTAAACAACGATTAAATGACAACACGCCTCAACCACGTTTTATAACATACATATGTGATTCGTCGCTATGATGAACGCATCGTTGATTGTACTTCGTCTATATTATAGTTACGCCAACTAACATATCAAACCCATAAGGAATAAAGGAAATAAAGTAATACGTAAGTAAATTACGTTTCAAAAGAAAATGTCCAAAATGACACATCACGGTACGATAACGACAATCAAGATCAATCTAGTCAATATAAAATATGTTACGAAGCGTTATTTTCGTATCCAGAGTATCAAACGAGGTTCATTTTCGGTTATCCGAACAACAAATTAATTATCAAGATTGATAATTTGCGGTGAGGCCGAATTCTCAACAAAACCGCATTATAACATGTACGAAAATCACTCAAGGACCATTGCTTCACGTGCAATGCCTTTAAATACCATAGTATATACATATTTATACATAAAATCATTCCTACATGCACGTAGGATTACAACGCGGTGTTGCCATGTAATGCAATGTAGCCCGTTATGCCAAATACATGCAACATATATGAACGCCGTATAAATGTTTGTAAATTACGATGATAAGTACCCAACGTACATAATAATATATCTCAAAATATATCATAGTATTTACTTACTAAGTACTAGAAAATTCATGTCAGTTTTGAGGGATACATCTAAAATATAAAGCAATGCTAAAGAAAATCTTACCGGAGCCATGCATGATAGTTGTGTGCTTGGACAATTTCTTACGACACCAAAAGTTATAGTTTAGGATTTTTTTTTCAAAATGACCTAGTTCTCTATAACTCATGGCTCTGATTACCAATCTATAACACCCCCACCAAATGGTATGCGCAGCGGAACTACAACATTTGGGTGCTACGTAGTTATCATCACACATAAGCTATATTAAACGACTCAAAGAGACGTAAAAGTTTAAACATAAATTTAAACATTATTAAAATCATACAAGTCTACAGTTTTCCAAATCCCAAGATAATACTAAACAGAATTTGCGTTAGGTCCCCACTGAATCTCAACCCAAAAGTACATTTTTGCTCACATGACAGAATAATAAAAGAGTTTTAAGTTAAATAAGGGTGGGAAAAACAAGTAGACCGCCAAGCCACAACAACTTCCATCCTCGCATGCTCCGCTGCAATCAATCTTGGTTACCTGAAACACATTCTTAAAACTGTCAACACAAAGGTTGAGCGAATCTATAGGTTTATCAAATCATAAGTTGAACATAAGTATTAAAAACCAATCATGATCATTCAATAGCATTGTCGCGCAAACAATCTATTATTCAAGGATATTATACTTAGCAATAGCTAATAATTGTGTTTAAGCTCGTGACACTAATCCGTTAACTTAATCACCCGCGTAATAAATACCGGCGTGATTCAGATGAAACCAGTGCCCCTTCTAAAGGCATCAGTTGCAATTATACCTTATCTCTTATCACAAATTATCCGTCCGCAGGGGGTACCCAACGTACTAGCCCTCGTCTCGGATAGGGTCGTCAACCCCATAGTACTATCACTTTGTATAAGCGGCTATTTCCAACCCACACAAGGGCAAGACAATAGTTAATAGTTCACGAATTTAGGGCCTTTTGCAACTAGGTACTCAACACAATTCAAGGCAACATTCGGGTCCAACAATCATTCATGACTTATGTTCATTTTTATTTAAATAGCATGTATCCCCCTCGCGGGTAAAAACATTTGAAATAAGTAAAGAGCGAGGCTATAGACTCACCTTAAGTAGTAGTGGTAGTATTAGTAACTACGGCGTAAACAAAATCGATCACCGACGATGAGGATGCCCCGGGAAATCAAATACAACACCTAGCGAATAAACACGTAATGAATCAACACATTCAAGTACCTTCAAGTACTGTATGTACATAATCAAGAACACTCAAGGTTCATATAAACTCACGCCAAAAATCCATACAAGTGATATTTACTAGACACGTCCAATTTTATACTTTATTAGAACTATTGCGCATTTTACAATTCTGCCGGTACATACCAAATGTACGGGTTGTTTTCTACGACTTAAACACTTGTATAAAATTCAAGAAAATTCACAAAAATACCTCATGACCTGTATAAAACCCATATTTATTCCCATGAAAAGTTTTCACTTCTATGACTCGTTACACATCACATTTCTAAACATACACTTTTAGGACTGATTTTGCACGTTGACCATGTTGGACTTGTTTGACCCATTTAAAATACATCATCCACAAATACAACACCTAAGTCCAAGAATAGACTCACAAGTGCAGGTTTGAGACCAAAAATCAGCTTTCAATCATTTACCAAACTCTATCTATGGTCCCCGGGATTTGACCCAAAACCAAACACAAATTCGGATTGTGTTGATTCTCATCTCCCGGTACACGAACTTTCAAAATATCATAACTTTTGACTCGTTTGGAGTCGTAAGCTCTACCTTATACCAAAACGAAGCTAAGACAAAGCTCTACAACAATATCTCATCATCTAGACCTGGACTTAGACTTAAACCCACGAAAATACCCCTAAAGTTTCTGATCTAAAAATACCTCTTTCAAAACCGTAAAAATCATCATTCCAACCCTTTTTCTTACATCCTAGACCTATTATAACATCTTATAATCAATCTAATACAACCTAACTACCCTTAATCACTTGTATGAACATCAGCTTCAAAAACCCATTTGATGAAAACAACATGCAATATAATTAAATTAATTAAAAATGATAATAACATGGAAATAGAACCATACCACACATTAATTAGATCAAACACCAAGAACAACCAAAACCCCCAATTATTTCGTGGGTTTTGGGGCTAAAATCACCAAGAAAATATGTGCTCCAAGCTTGAATACTTCAATAGGTTAATCCTAAACACAATTAAACACAACCTCACTAATTTAATTAGATCAAATCAATGTTTTTAGCAAAAATTATCAAAATCAAATCTTAAGAAAAATGTTGTTGCATGTTAGATTTTTGTGGTGGGATTTACTTACAATGATTTTACAAACATGGGTCATTGCTTAGATTTCTTAAAAATCCATTTTTGGTGGTGGATTGGTGGTGGTGTTCTTTGGCCGTGGGTTTTAGAGAGAGAGGGAGGGGGAAGACATTTTTTTTGATCTTTCTAAAATGTGAATGTGTGTGTTAGTGTTGTTATGAAAAAGGTGGGAGGACCTATGGAGAAATTATGGCTTTCTTTTGGCCTTAAATGGCAAACAAGTATTTAAAGAGCGGGATTATGACTAGTAGTCGATTTTAAAATTTTACGGGAGTCGGGTTTAGTCCCGGCTACCTCAAAATACCTTTAAATGGCTCAAACGCACACAAAACGATTATATATATGGTTCCGACTCGACTTAACACGTAATAAAATAAAAGTCTCGAAAAACTCAAATACCGATCAATCGATAATAAAATGTAAGTTTTGGGCATTCGTCGATATCGTAGTCGTTATGTGTTCTTCTTAAATCGTCAAACGTTAAATTACGACCGTAAACGTTGGTTTCAACTTAAACCGTCAAATACATAACAAACGAAATTTCTTAAATATTTCAAAAATATTTGTAAAATAGGATTAAATAAATAACGTTGGGCTCGGGACATCACATCCACAAGTAAGTCGCAACTTAAGAGAGATGCTCATACTGAACAACTCTTAAGACAATAACTTAGCATCATACGACACATTCACGGGTCTTACAGTCTGGTCCATTCACCGTCGCCAAAGTCTTTCCATATGGGACCATTGAGCTTTCTCAGCCAAATGGGCCCAATTTCAAGGTGAATGGCCAGCGTTTGAAGCTGTACTTTGGTGAGGACATCTCTCATGAGATGATTCCATCCCTCACCACGTTCCCCATGAACTAAATTTGGGTCGAGTCAGGCTCGTGACTCGGTTATCAAAAACAAGCGCTTCTCGGGAGGCATCCCGTGATCTATCCTTTACTGCTTTCATAATAAGTTTAGGGGGAGCCCCGTATGAGTTTGTTGTCTTGCTTCTTATCTTGTGCAGGGATTCAAGCTTCAAAGAGCATCTTGATGACTTTTGACGAACCGTGATACCGTGTTCCCATCTTCCCGGTTCTATCCTAAACTCTCGTGATTCAATATTTCATATTTTATATGTTCACATTGAATTCACTTTAGTTGTCCTTTCCTTAGCAAGATTTAAACAAAGTGCACAACGTCCTAAGTGTAGGGGAGTTTACTCCCACATGCTTAAACATTGAGGACAATGTTTATCTCAAGTGTAGGGGGGACTTCTATCGAAGTAAGTAGTCCTTTCCATGAATTTGCCCTCATTTTAACCGGGAAATTTGATTTTTCGACATTTTTCAAAATTTTTAATCTATTTTGTCCTAGTTGTATAGTTGTGTTTTCCTTTACTATGTTTATTTTCTTTCCTTGCTAGAATAAATTTTCAATAAAGAGGTTTTAAATTTTTCTTAGTCGTGAACATTTTGACTCAACCCGAGTTTATGATACATGATATTTTTACTCGTTTGAAAGTTCGATTCTCGGAATCCTCTCGAATTGATCTCGGCTCTAAGTGGAATGTTTGTTCTTGGTGACAAATAGTGGGTTTGGTTTTCTAATCTACTAAATAGGGAAATGAATAAAGTAAAGAAAGACTTAAACTTAAAAGAATTAAAAAGTAAAACTTGAATAAGAAATTAAATCAAACAGTACTGGAAAAATACCCTAATAGAAAATACCTTATACGGAATAAAATAACTATGCTGAATAATTGCCCTGTGCGGAATGAAGTCCTATTCAGAAAAACAGGCTATTCGGAAAAATGGTCTATGCGGAATATAAATTCCCTATGCGGAATGATTGTTCAATTCGGAATAAATCCTCAATTCGGAATATTAACTCTATTCGGAATGTTTTTCTTATGCGGAAAAATGTCCCTATTCAGAATATATAAAATATTCCGAATAAGGAGAAAGTAAAAATGCTATTCGGAATAACCAAAATTCCGAATAAGGGAAAAAAATCAAGCAGACTATGCGGAATGTAGGTCCTATTCGGAATATTTAAAATATTCCGAATAAAGGTAAAACAAAAAGGCTATTCAGAATGTCTGAACATTCCGAGTAAGAAATCAAGCAGATTGTCTATTCGGAATAAAGCTGGGAACGAAGAACAGTTACAGACATAAAACAGGGGACTCGTTTTTAGTTCAAATCAATCCAAATACTCAAAAAGGTTTTACCAAATTCACCAATAATCATTTAAATACCATAAATAACAAATCCCAACAATAAAAACACTAAATCAACAACTTTCACAAGGTTAAAATCAATCAAACAAGAACTTGAAAACTTTGAATAAAAATGAGATGAACAAGATGAATGAAAAGATGGAATTGAAAGATTAATGTAAAGGTAAACAAGAGTAATGATTAAACACTTACAAGATTGAAAGAAAATTAAAAATCACCAAACACCCTAAAGGTGTTGGTGAGGCTACGAACCAAAAGAGAGAACTGGGGAAGAAAAAATAAAAACTAACTCCCTAATTGTGTGAAGGAAAAATCCTTTTATAGTCCTAGTGGTTGGTTGGTGAGTGGGCTATCTCCCTTTCTTCTTGTCTTCTCGTCTTTTCAGAAAAGTTGACGTTTTCGATTCTGATCCGAGATTTGTCGACGATTAAATTCAACTCGTCTTTTAATTTCTTCGTTTAATAGACTTGAGTTTCTTCGACATATGTAAATCTTCCATCTTTGGTCCTTTTCTTCGATAAATCTTCAAATAGGCCCATTGAATTCAAATCTTTTGCATCTCTTGGACAATAGACTTCGTCTTGAGTCTTTTTCCTTGATTAAACCCGTGCAATCCCATGTTTTCTTTAATATTCATCCGGTTAGCTCTGAAACACAATAAACACAAAAACCACGCATAATTCCAAACAAATGATATTAAATACGTGTTTTGGTCTTGTTTTAGCCAGAATTAAGTGGTAAAAGGATGGGTGTTTACACACCTATCAAATCCCCTACACTAAACCATTGCCATGCCCTCATGCAATGCTTAGTGATATAGCAAATTTACACTTTTCTCATAATCAATCAACCTTGGCCTTATTTAAATATTACTAAACAAAAATTAAAATACTAAAAGAAATTAAGACTTTAAAGGAAACAAAAGGATAGAAAACCATTTTCACTTGAAAATAGCTACATGGAAATAACTTGCAAAGAGATCAAGGACTTACATTAGGGCTTTGGTGCTGCGAAGATTTATCACCCTCAAGTTTCACGTTCCCCAAACTAAGCTTAAAAACGAGATCATTGTCATTATAAGTTAGCAATTCAAACACTTACACACATGGCTTAATTAAATGCTTAAACTCCCTTATTCCTAGGTGTATCTCTTATATTTTATTTTTGTCTTAGAATGATCATGAAGATGCATTTTTGGACTTATTTCGATAGTTAGTTAGGCTGAAAGAAAAGTAGGACGATTTGATCAATAGTTAGCTAAAGGACAAAATCTCTTAAAACTGCTTCTCGGGATATCAAAAAGTTCATATCTTGGCATAACTCGGTTCACGATTTGAGACCTTTCTCGGGCCGATATTTGGCATGTACTTCATACTTCATATCTTGAGAGACGTGCTTGATATAATGGTCTTCTCATCGTTAATAGAGTTTCTTCACTTGGAGACTTTTGAGGGGTACTCCAACTTTGTTGACCACGACTTCATGATTATTTCTTCAATCTCTATTTGGGATTTTGAGATACAACGATCCGCCTCCTTTTCGGACTTGGATCTATTTATCCTCATACCTTGCTAGGGTCTTTTCGGATAGACTTCTCCATCATCTTATTGGGAGTTGATTGCTTTTCGTCGTGAGTCTTGATCCTTCATATTGAATTTGGGAATAATGCTTTTCACATCACCTTGGATCTTTAGCAATAAAATGAATCCTCATGCCTTGTTAGGGCCTTTTCGGACTCGCCAATCTTCGCGCCCCGCTTCATAAGTTATGCCTTGGCTATGAACTCTTATCATTACCGAGCAACTTTTAAACGATCTTGGGCTAGAAGCTAAGTAACCTTTCAAATCGTACGACCTTACTTATTGCAGATAAATTATTAGCAAGTGATGGGAGAATAGGCAAATAATTACACCAAGTGAGCTTGTGCAAGAATACCGACTTATAATTGACTCTATCATTTCTCATCCTCCACAATTTAAAATCTCAAGTAATGAGACTCGTGGATACTTAGCCTAATAAACCAATTAAAGTCTACATGGTTAAGGATACTAGCTAGAATAAACTTGGATAAGTCTATTCGGGTTGAGTCAAAATAAACGCAACGGGCCTAATATGTCAAAGACTTCTAAACTAGCGACACCACTTTATTAATATTTTTGACTTTATTGCGGGATATATACATATGAAAGCAACGATAAAAATTTAAAAATTACGACTAAATGGCCAAAGTTAATAAAAAATTTGAAAAATGTTGAAAAATAGGATTTTCCGGTTAAATGAAGGCATTTTCATGGAAAAGTCCACTTAAAACTTCGATAGAAGTCCCCCCTACACTTAAGATAAACATTGTCCTCAATGTTTAAGCATGTGGGAAAAGTCTCCCCTACACTTATGACATTGTGCACGTTGGTTAACTCAAGTTAAGGAAGGGACGACTAAAGTGATCAATTTCAAATGTGAGTATGAAGAAAATTGAATCACGATAGTTGAGAGATAGAATCGGATTTTGGATAACACGGGAGCATGGTTCTTCAGAGATTCCAAGAGTGCACTTATCCCTGTAATCACATCACCACACAAATACAAACACCTATAGAGGTCCCCCTACACTTAGGAGGTTAAACGTAAAAGGTTAGATACTCGGGCTGCCTCCCGAGGAGCGCTTGTTTTTGATAACCGAGTCACGAGCCTGACTCGACCCAAATTCAGTTCATGGGGAACGTGGTGAGGGATGGAATCACCTCCTGAGAGGTGTCCTCACCAAAGTACAACTTCAGACGCTGGCCATTCACCTTGAAATTGGGCCCATTTGGCTGAGAAAGCTCAATGGTGCCATAGGGAAAAACATTGGCGATGGTGAATGGACCAGACCAGCGGCTCTTCAACTTGCCAGAGAAGATCTTCAACCGAGAGTTAAAGAGTAAGACTTGATCACCAACGTAGAACTCTCGGTTCTTGATTTTAGCATCGTGGATCATCTTGGTCTTCTCCTTGTAGATCAATGAGTTCTCGTAAGCTTGATTCCTCAATTCTTGTAGCTCATTGAGTTGATTCTAGCGAAAATCACCGGCTTTGTTGATGTCGAAGTTAGCCCACTTTAAGGCCCAGTATGCCTTATGTTCCAGCTCGATAGGGAGGTGGCAAGCTTTCCCGTACACAAGACGATAGGGCGTACAGCCGATCGGGGTCTTGTAAGCAGTACGGTAAGCCCACAGAGCATCATCTAACTTATCGGCCCACGCGGCGCGATGCTCTCCCACGGTTCTTTCAAGAATTCGCTTCAATCCACGGTTGGATATTTCGGCTTGACCGTTGGTTTGAGGATGATAAGCGGTGGAAAGACGGTGATTGACACCATACTTCGCCATGACTCTTGCAAATTGATCGTTGCAAAAATGAGTCCCGCGGTCACTGATAATAGCACGAGGAACACCGAATCGAGCAAACAATTGTTTCAAGAATTTACAAACCACCCTCGCGTCGTTAGTGGGTAAAGCCTTGGCTTCAACCCATTTGGAAACGTAGTCAATAGCGACAAGGATGTATTTGTTGCCTTTAGAAGAAGGGAATGGCCCCATAAAGTCGATGCCCCATACATCAAAGATTTCACATTCTTGTATGAAATTTTGAGGCATCTCATCTTTATGTGAGATCTTGCCTTGTTTTTCGCAAGAATCACAATGTTTAACCATCTCGTGAGCATCACGGTAAATGGTGGGCCAATAGAATCCCGAATCAAACACTTTTTTGGCAGTGTAATTGGGACCAAAGTGACCACCGGTGGGTCCTTTGTGGCAAGCCTGGAGAATGTCCAAAGCGGCCGGTCCGTCAACACATCGGCGAATAATCAAGTCAGCGCATTGTTTGAATAGAAAAGGGTCATTCCAAAAGTAAGTCTTAACATCGTTCAAAAACTTCTTTTTTTGTTGGGATGTTAACCCTTGGATGAGAACACCACCCGCTAAGTAGTTTGCAATATCCGCAAACCACGTGGTGCCATCGAGATTGAGATCTATAGACATTAAGGTCTCAAGGGGGAAAGAGTCATTGATCTCTTTGTTCGGATGATCCCCTTGATATGGATCCTCAAGTCTGCTCAGATGATCCGCGGCCAGGTTTTCTGCTCCCTTCTTGTCACGAATTTCGATGTTGGATTCTTGAAGGAGTAAAACCCAGCGAAGAAGTCTTGGCTTAGAATCATGCTTTGTCATCAAGTACTTCAACGCGGAGTGGTCCGTGTATACGATAATGGTGGAAAGGACAAGATAGGGGCGGAACTTTTCAAAAGCATAGACAACAGCTAAAAGCTCTTTTTCGGTTGTCGTATAATGCAATTGTGCCCCCGTCATTGTCTTGCTAGCATAGTGGATTTGTTGGAAGTGTTTATTCACTCTTTGGCCCAAAACCGCACCAATAGCAAAGTCGCTAGCATCGCACATCAACTCGAAAGGCAACTCCCAATTCAGGGTAAATAAGACGGGTGCCCTAGTAAGCTTATCCTTAAGCAAGTTGAATGCTTCAAGGCACTCTTTGGAAAAGATAAAAGGAGTATCTTTTTCCAAGAGGTGGGTCATCGGGCGAGCGATTTTAGAGAAATCCTGAATGAATCGACGATAGAAGCCCGCATGACCCAGAAAACTTCTCACACCCTTCACGGTTGAAGGTGGAGGTAATTTGGCTATGACATCAACTTTAGCACGGTCGATTTCAAGACCGGCTTTAAAGATATTGTGTCCTAGCACAATGCCTTCTTTTACCATAAAATGGCATTTTTCCCAATTCAGAACAAGGCGAGTGTCTTCGCACCGCTTAAGCATACGTTCCAAATTGGCAAGGCAAGAAGAGAAGGAATCCCCAAAGACCGAGAAATCATCCATGAAGACTTCCATGGTTTGTTCAACCATGTCATGGAAGATAGCCAACATGCACCTTTGGAAAGTCCCGGGGGAATTACATAAGCCAAAAGGCATTCTTTTGTAAGCAAATGTGCCATAGGGACAAGTGAATGTTGTCTTCTCTTGATCTTGGGGATCGATGGGTATTTGGAAGTAACCCGAGAAACCATCAAGAAAGCAGTAATATTCATTACCCGCTAAACGTTCAAGCATTTGGTCCATAAAAAGTAGAGGGAAATGATCCTTTCTCGTGGCATCATTAAGTTTGCGGTAGTCTATACAAACTCTCCACGCAGTGACGAGACGGGTAGGAATCAACTCGTTGTTTGCATTGGGCACAACGGTGATGCCGCCTTTCTTAGGCACACAATGGATTGGACTAACCCATGGTGAATCCGAAATAGGGTAAATCATACCCGCATCAAGAAGTTTGATAACCTCTGTTTTGATGACTTCATGGATTTTTGGATTCATCCTTCGTTGGCTTTGAATTGTGGGTTTGAAGTCGTCCTCCATGAGAATTTTGTGTGTGCAGAAGTGAGGATCAATTCCACGAATGTCGGAGATTTTCCAAGTGATAGCTGTTTTATGCTTCTTCAACACGGCGACAAGTCGGGCTTTTTCTTCTTCTTTTAGGTCCTTTGCGATGATGACGGGCGACTTCTCGTTGTCTTCAAGGAAAGCGTACTCAAGATGAGGAGGTAGGTCCTTAAGCTCAATAGTGGGAGGATCCTCAATAGATGGTGAAACTAACGATGGATCATCATTAGTCACCTCTTTAGGAGAAGGAGGATCAATAGCGGTAACCGTCGGAGATAGAGGAGAAAGATTGTCTTCTTTGAGAAGGTTTTCAATGAGGCGGAGATCTTCATCCCAATTGGTAGTAGAATCGTCATTGTCTAAATTCACATTTCCCATGGTGGCTTCTAAATCTTTCCAAAGGAAATCACTTTCTCCAAATAGAGATAGTGATGAGTCGATAGAGGAAACGGTCTCAACATTAGGAAGAGAGGTAGGAATACTTTTACAAGCATCTTTGAAGTGTTCTTCACAAGCTTCATCAAGAACATCAATACAATTAACACTCTCGTATGAATAAGGCTGTTTAGAAAGCTTTCCCATGTTGAAGACGATCTTATCGTCACCGACTCTCATGATAAGCTCACCGGCTTCAACATCGATTAGAGTGCGACCGGTCCTCAGGAATGGACGACCAACAATCAATGGCACACGAGGGTCCATGTCGTAGTCAACAACGACGAAATCAGCAGGAAAAGTGAATTTGTCGACTCCTACAAAGACGTCTTCGGCTATCCCCACTGGATAAGCAACCGTACAGTTAGCTAATTCCAAAGTCATTTTGGTGGGGATTAGCTCAGGGAGAGATAATTGCTTCCAAACGCTTAGAGGCATTAGATTGATACTGGCACCTAGATCGGCTAGGGCCATATAATTCTCTACTCCCGGGAAGTTGCAAGGGATAAGAAAATGACCCGGATCACCAAGCTTGGTTGGCAATTTCCTTAAGAGCACTGCAGAGCAATTCTCATTAAGTTGGGTGTTGGAAATATCAAGAAGCTTCTCCTTGTCGTTTAGAAGATCTTTGAACATCTTAGCGTATTTGGGCATGTGAGCGAGAGCCTCGGCAAAGGAGATGTTAAAATTCAATTGTTTAAACATTTTGAGAAAGTTTGAAACTTGAATATCATCCTTGCTCTTTTGCTTCTCTTTCCTCAACCTTGAAGGATAAGGTATATTGGATGAAGAAGAAGGCTTTATAGTAATAGGATCACTCACAACCACGAGGGGTGGGGAAATGGGGGTGGAAGGTGAAGGAGGCGGAGGAATTGGGAAAGTAGAAGGATGAGGAATAGGAGCAGGTGACTCGTTCTCCTTAGTCACAACCACCGGTGGAGGTATAGGAAGCTCGGGTTCCTTGGTACCTTTGCCACTACGAGTAGTGATTGCTTTCATCTCCCCTTTTGGATTCGCAACGGTGTTACTCGGAAGAGTACCCGAAGAAGAGGGTTGATTACCTTGGAAAAAACTAGCCATCATATTCTTCAAGTCATTTGTTTGGCTATCCAACGTATTTCTCATGTCGACTCTCAAATCGTTCCCTTGCTTGACCAAATCTGCTTTAAGGTTGAGCACTTCTCTCTGAAGATTTCCCACTATCACATCGTTAGTCCTCATATAAGTTTCCACTTCTTGGTGAAGAGCGGTGGGTTGGTTGGGAGGAGCATTGTATGCGGGTGGTTGGTAAGCAGGTTGTTGGTATACTTGGTTGTTTCGTTGAGGTGGTTGTTGCTGCTTGTGAGGTGGGACGTATGGTTGTCGAGGTTGTTGTTGTTGTTGAGGAGGGCGATTGAGATTTTGTTGTTGGTTTGGGTTGGTAGGAGGAAAACCGGGTGGTGAAAGATAGTTGTTGGAGCGGTAGCTAAGCAAATTACGGTCACCTTGAGGTCTAGCTTGATAAGCAGGTTGAGGATAGGTGCCATATGCCGCATTCACATTCTCAGCAGGGTAGTCTTGGGTGGTAGTAAAAG
Source organism: Glebionis coronaria (assembly GCA_025667525.1). Lineage (NCBI taxonomy): Eukaryota > Viridiplantae > Streptophyta > Magnoliopsida > Asterales > Asteraceae > Glebionis > Glebionis coronaria. The sequence goes on from CM046876.1 coordinate 274,786,929, forward strand.
TAGTGTAAGAGTGAGGACCACCGCATATCTCACAAGGTTGGCTGACAGCACTAACTTGAGCGTGTTTAGCGTTGTTGTTGTTGTTGTTGCTGACGGTGTGGGTGACAAGCGATTCAAGAAGCACAGTGATTTTGTCCAATCGCTTGTCGCTGTCACTAGTGCTAGCACTAGCGACATTGGTCTGAACACTCTTGGTTTGCACACGAGACTTATTCTCAATGATATCCCAAGCAGCATTGGAAGTCTTAGCCAATAGATTACCCCCCGAGGCACTGTTTAGTGAATCTTGGTCACTCATGCTTAAACCATTGTAAAAAGTATTGATTTGATGTACTTTGGTAAAACCATGTTGTGGGCATTTTCTTAAAAGATCTTTAAAACGATCCCAAGATTCACTGAACGACTCATCGTACTTTTGTTCAAAATTTATGATTTCATTCCGCAAAGCGGTAGTACGAGAGGGTGGGAAAAAGTAATTGATAAATTTGGTTTCCAAATCCGTCCACGAGAGAATACTCTGTGGCAGTTCCTTAGCAAGCCAATGTCGGGCTTGTCCCTCTAAAGAAAAGGGAAAAAGTTGTAACCTGATAACCTCTTGTGGAACACCATTGAATTTGACCGTGTTAGTGAGTTGCAAGAATCTCTTGATGTGGTCGTGTGGATCATCAATGGTACGTCCCAAGAATGGTTGAGCGGAGACCATCTGGATAAAGCCTGATTTTAGCTCAAAGTTGTTGGCTGCAATTGCTGGTATAACAATTGGATCAGTGTTGCCATCTACATGAGCTTGCAGCAGTTCGATCATCGGGCGATTATCCGGTTGAGGCTCATTATTGTTGTTATTCATGTTGTTGAAAGGTGGGTGGTTGTTGTTATTATTATTGTTTGGAGGTGGTATGTTGTTGTTGTTTTGTACACCGGCCATGTCTAAGTGATCGAGAGGCTCGGGCTCTTGATAAGACGTGGATCGAGTGCGCATACACCTGCAAAAGAACTAACAAGAGAAAAACAAAGCAAAAATATTTTTGGTTTTTTATGTTTTTTAATTTTTAGGATTTTTGAAAAATTTATATTTTTTAGTGTTTTTGAAATTTTTTATGAAAAACTAACGTTCACGGGGAACGGATCCCAAAATCCAAGTTCTAACAAAAAACTTTTGATCTTAACGAGAAGAGCCGGCAGCGGCGCCATTTGATACATGATATTTTTACTCGTTTGAAAGTTCGATTCTCGGAATCCTCTCGAATTGATCTCGGCTCTAAGTGGAATGTTTGTTCTTGGTGACAAAAAGTGGGTTTGGTTTTCTAATCTACTAAACAGGGAAATGAATAAAGTAAAGAAAGACTTAAACTTAAAACAATTAAAAAGTAAAACTTGAATAAGAAATTAAATCAAACAGTACTGGAAAAATACCCTAATAGAAAATACCTTATACGGAATAAAATAACTATGCTGAATAATTGCCCTGTGCGGAATGAAGTCCTATTCGGAAAAACAGGCTATTCGGAAAAATGGTCTATGCGGAATATACATTCCCTATGTGGAATGATTGTTCAATTCGGAATAAATCCTCAATTCGGAATATTAACTCTATTCGGAATGTTTTTCTTATGCGGAAAAATGGCCCTATTCGGAATATATAAAATATTCCGAATAAGGAGAAAGTAAAAATGCTATTCGGAATAACCAAAATTCCGAATAAGGGAAAAAAATCAAGCAGACTATGCGGAATGTAGGTCCTATTCGGAATATTTAAAATATTCCGAATAAAGGTAAAACAAAAAGGCTATTCGGAATGTCTGAACATTCCGAGTAAGAAATCAAGCAGATTGTCTATTCGGAATAAAGCTGGGAACGAAGAACAGTTACAGACATAAAACAGGGGACTCGTTTTTAGTTCAAATCAATCCAAATACTCAAAAAGGTTTTACCAAATTCACCAATAATCATTTAAATATCATAAATAACAAATCCCAACAATAAAAACACTAAATCAACAACTTTCACAAGGTTAAAATCAATCAAACAAGAACTTGAAAACTTTGAATAAAAATGAGATGAACAAGATGAATGAAAAGATGGAATTGAAAGATTAATGTAAAGGTAAACAAGAGTAATGATTAAACACTTACAAGATTGAAAGAAAATTAAAAATCACCAAACACCCTAAAGGTGTTGGTGAGGCTACGAACCAAAAGAGAGAACTGGGGAAGAAAAAATAAAAACTAACTCCCTAATTGTGTGAAGGAAAAATCCTTTTATAGTCCTAGTGGTTGGTTGGTGAGTGGGCTATCTCCCTTTCTTCTTGTCTTCTCGTCTTTTCAGAAAAGTTGACGTTTTCGATTCTGATCCGGGATTTGTCGACGATTAAATTCAACTCGTTTTTTAATTTCTTTGTTTAATAGACTTGAGTTTCTTCGACATATGTAAATCTTCCATCTTTGGTCCTTCTCTTCGATAGATCTTCAAACATAAAAACGACGCATAATTCCAAACAAATGATATTAAATACGTGTTTTGGTCTTGTTTTAGCCAGAATTAAGTGGTAAAAGGATGGGTGTTTACACACCTATCAGTTTACTTATCTAAGTTTACTCTAGCTAGTATCCTTAACGTGTTTAAGTCAAGTTTTGCTAGGCTTTTATATAGGGAGCTATAAAACGCGAAAGTCTTAACTCTCACGGGTTAAGAACAAGAACTTTTCGCAAGTTCCTATAAATGATCCTACAGAGTTGTTTATCAAGGGAACTTTAAAATGCGAATTCTAAACTTGAAAAAGTCTAAGAGTTTGCAAGATCCTATAGATGACTCGAAAACCCAAAACTTTGATTTAATAGGCTAAGCATCCACGAGTCTCATTCCTTGAGATTTTAAACTGTGGAGAATGAGAGATGATAGAGTCAATTATAAGTTTGGTATTCTTTCGTGAATTTATGTGAGTTAATTATAAGCCTATTCTCCCTTCGCTTGTTAATAAATTTATCTGCAATAAATAAGGTTGTACGATTTAAAAGGTTACTTAGCTTCTAGCCCAAGATCGTTTAAAAGTTGCTCGGTACGGATTAGAGTTCATAGCCAAGGCATAACTTATTGAAGCGGGATGCGAAGATTGGCGAGTCCGAAAAGGCCCTAACAAGGCATGAGGGCTACATTTTGTTGCTAAAGATCCAAAAGTGATGTGAAGAATCATTTATTGAAAATCAATATGAAGGATCGAGACACACGACGAAAAGAAAATACTCCCCAACAGTCATGGAGAAGTCTATCCGAAAAGACCCTAGCAAGGTATGAGGATAAATAGATCCAAGTCCTAAAAGGAGGCGGATCGTTGTATATCAAAGTCCAAAGTAATGATTGGAGAAAAATGAAGAAGTCGTGGTCCATTTATGAAGAATCTCTCAAAACTTCAAGTGAGGAAATTCCTATTATGAAGAGAAGACCATTATTTCATGAACGTCTCTCAAGATTTGAAGTATGAAGTCGCTGCCAAATATCGGTCCGAGAAATGTCTCAAATCGTGAAGCGAGTTATGCCAAGATATGAACTTTATGAGGTCCCGAGAAGCAGTTTTAAAAGATTTTGTCCTTTAGCTAACTATTGATTAAATCGTTCACTTTATTTTCGGCCTAAATAACTATCGAAATAAGTCAAACAATGCATCCTCGTGATCATTCAAGACAAAAAAATAAAATATAAGAGATACACCTAGGAATAAGGGAGTCTAAGTGAATAATAGGCCCACATGAGTTCATGTTAGTTTGCTAACTTATAATAACAATGATCTCGTTTTTAAGCTTGGTATGGGGAACGTGAAACTTGAGGATGATAAACGTTCATGGCAGCCAAAACCCAATGTAAGTCTTTAATTTCTTTACTTGTTTCTATCTTTTCATATTTAGTATTTAATAAAGGCCAAGGTGGGTTATTTATGATGGAAAATGTAAACCGTGCTTAAAATTTAATGCATTGCATGAGGGCATTGCAATGGTCAAGTGTAGGGGATTTAATAAGTGTGAAAACACTTATCCTTTTACCACTTATTTCCAATAAAAACAAGACCAAAACGTATATTTTATGTCGTAAAAGTCGGAATTATGCGTGGTTTGTGTTTTTATTTTGTTTTAGGACCAAAAGATGAAAAAGGAAGAAAATACGGGCTTTCACGGGCTTTTATCGAAGAAAACGGCAAAAGACGAAGTCAAAAGATCAAGAGTGCAAAAAGAACGGAAGTCCAAGGCCTATTCTGAAGGTTTATCGAAGAACAAGTCTAAAGACGGAAGTTTAATGAAGTCGAAGAACTCGAGTCTAAATAAATGAAAGAATGTTAAGACGAGTTTCATTAATCCCGAGACGTCATCGAGAAAGACAAAAGAATTAAATCGAGTCGAGAAGACGTGAAGAAAGAAAGAAGATGCAACACATGCACTCCTTCCACCTTCCCTATAAATACCCTCCTAATACACATTAGGAGAGAGTTAGTCTTTAATTTTTAGTTTTCATTTTTTTTCTTTTCTTTCTAGTTTTAGAGAGAGAAAGTTCTAAACTTTCTCTCACTAAGTTTCATCTTTTCTTCTTTCAAGATTAAACATTTGTGTATTGCTTATTTCATTAAGCAAGTTAAGTTTAAGCTTTTAATCTTTCATCTCATTCTACCTTTCTTTGATTTTAAGATTAATTTTGGTGCGAATTTCATATGATCCGTGTTGTTCTTAATGATTTCGTGCTTAAAAAGTTAATCTTTTGATCATTACTTAAGTTTTCATACGAATAAGCTTTGAGATTCTTGTGCTTATTGGCTTATTTTTATGTTTAGCTTATTTACTTTTCAAATGTTTTCTAAAAAAGTTCATCTTTTTGTTGTTTGATTAAAAAGTTTGCTTATTTTGAGGTTGGATAAGTTGTTAGTAGTGCTTATTTGATCCGTTTAGTTATTGATTCGTTTTAGTTTTGGTGAGAAGCTTATCATTATGGCTTATTCATTGGCTTATTTCGAATCCCATATATATCGGAAAGGGTCTAAACCCCTTTCTGGTCGTGATATTCCGACCAGCAACACACCCCCTCTTTCCGATTGGCAAATCGAAAAAGGGTTTTGAGCATTCCGATTTGCACCTCAGTTATTCCGATCGAGTTGATCGGTTTAGGGTTAATACATTCCGATCTGGACCATTTTGACATATTCCGATTGCCTCATTCTTCTATATTCCGATTAGGGATTTTGGGTATATTCCGATTGTGTGAAGTTTTATGTATTCCGATCTGGGAGTATTTGTTGATATTCCGATTTGAGCATCTCCAATATTCCGATTATACTTGTTTCCCTTTATTCCGATTTGTCTTGTCTAAGATATTCTGACAGGTGTAATTTGCATTATTCCGATTAAGAACTTTTTCAACATTCCGATTGAGTGGGTTTTAGTTATTCCGATCAGTCCCATTTCCAACATTCCGATCACCAGATCGGAATATATTCCGATCTGGACCAGTGTTGCCCATATTCCGATTGCATAATTTTCTGACCAATATTCCGATTAGATTCCAATTTGGTAACTTTACGATGGTTTAGTTTCTTGTTTTTACAAAATTTCTAAGTGTTAGTTTTATTTAGTGTGCTAGTACTTTTCTAATAGTGCCTTTAAGTTTACAGGCTTTTATTTTAATTCGTCATTTTTGTATTAATCTTTAAACTTCTACTTTACTCAACGACACTTAAATTACTTGCTTATAGTTTAAAATAGATAATCAACCAAACCATTCTCTTGTTCACCAAAAGACAATTGAGTCACACTTTAGATCGGTAATCAATTCGAAAAGACTTGGGACTACGAATTTTGATACTTGGGGTAAAAGCCGAGTATTAGACAACAATATGTTAGTTTTATGGTTTTTGATCTAATCATGCAGGAATTGTGAGCATTGTACAAATGGATACAGAGTTCCTTATGGATCTTTGGAGCTTATAAGGAATGTGTTAAAGTTTATGTATGATGTTTGGAATGTTTACATTCCTTTATTGACATAAATTTTTGTCACATACTTTTTATTTTTGCAACTTTGTATATCTTAGTTTAAGGGGAGGTTTAGGAAACCTTTAGGATTTTAGGTATTCTTAGAATACTCTTATCACAGTTCTAGATTGTGTCCACTGGTGAGTATGATTCAGAATTTCTAATTCGTGAGGCACTGTAGCATGTAAAGTTGATATACTGTGCACGCTGCCAAGACATTTTGGCTTAGAATTGGGTTTGGTCAGTTGGGAGACTTGGTGAACGTTTTTATTGGGCTTACCTGGGAAGTTACAAATGGTTTATATGAGGAAACTTCATTGTTAAGAACTTTAGTTAGCAAGGACACTTGAGGACAATTATGTCTATCTTGCTTAAGCAAATGTGCATGATTGGACAGTGCTTGCCACCCTAAAGTCATTTTATGTCTAAGAGTTATCTTCACTAGGATAAACTTCTTTGTTGAGGTTCTTTTTATTTTTAATTTTATTTTTGGACGCCGACATGTTTTCTTTCCAACCGCTGATAAGACCAATTTAAACACTGACATGACAAAATTTAAACGTTGACAAGAATATAGCCGTTAGACGCTGATGTTTACTTTTTTACCGTTGAAAAACATTGGGTCCTACCCAGTTGTTATTTTTGACGAAAGTATGGGCCGTAATTTTAGCGAGTTGGTAACTTTTAATTAATGTATGAGATAAGTTCATATTTTTCAAGATTGTCATGATTACTTTTTGAATATAACTGCCTCATTTTTCAACCAATCGTATGTTTTTACCTCTCCTATAAATTTGTCTATTTTCTTTCAAACAGTGTAACTACTATTTCTTGTCTGCTAAAATCTCTCAAACCTTCATATCTCCATTATATTCATATCACAGTTTTCTATAATCAATCTTCATAGCACCAAAGTTTAAACATGTTCAAGTGGAATTGGGGTTCAGAAGTCAACACAACATGGTGGCTTACTTAGAAGCTGATAATACTTTGCATCCCCAGTACACTCAGATAATTACGTATTTGAATGCGTCTCCTTTAAGGTATGCACTTTCACATACTCCACTCGTCCCTATCACACATATTAAGCAGTTTTGGAACACTATCAGTTCCAGAATAGTTAATGGAGTGATTACATTGACTGATATTGTTCATGGGGCTCCATGGGTGGTTACTGAAGCTTTGGTTCGCCAAGCTTTGCATCTTGATGATGCTGATGGTATAACTACCCTTCCCTTGACAGAGCTAGAGTTAGGACTCCAAGGTTTAGGTTATGCTTTGCCTCCAGTAGGCCATTTAAATAAATATACCAAACAACAATTTCCCCCAGCTTAGAAGTTCCTTATACATGTCATCCTACAATGTTTGAGTCCCAAATGCTCCTCATTCAATGAAATCAACCGTTCAATCGGGAGTGCCATTGTTTGTTTTGCAACTGGGCAAAGATACAATTTTTCAAAATTGATTTTTTATGACATGTGTCACAACAAGGGTAACAAGATGACTCTTGCTTACCCTAGGTTTTAACAAATGGTTTTTGATATGCTAGGATACTGTAATAGGGACCATGACCACTTTTGTGAGGTCCCTATTCAAAAGAAAACGGTTTTTGGGAATATGAATTCACCACCCTATAGAGACTTACTACTCACCCCAGCCATGCTAGCTGTCATTGAGGCAGCAGCACACCCTCAACCACAACCAAAACCACAACCAGACCCACTACCAGAACACCCTCCATCACCCCAACACATGGACATCGACCCTCAACCATCAGGCGCTGACACTCAAAATGTGGACGCTGACACATCCAACCCAAACACTAATACTAGTATTCCTCACACTCAAACACCCCGTCACACCCAAACAGACCCTCAATCTACTTCCTCCTCAGAACAACCAGATTTTAGGTTTGAAAAATTCCAAAGGACTGCTGGAGTGTTCTCCTCTAGTGGTCCTAGCCATGTGACTATTGGCTAGGGAAATGGGTGGGGATGGGACTATTGGCTCTGGCTTAGTAGCAGGTCAAGGCATTCCCAACATCATTAAGACCCCATCCATGCCCGATGAATCTCTTTTGGGAGGTCAAGTTCCTATCATAGAGGAGGGCAAATTGGAACCTTTATCTCTTTTGGATTTGACGATGGTTTGTATTAGCTTGCAAAAGCAAAATGCAGACCTTGTACAAGTTGTCACAGGTCAAGGCCTCGAACTCACATCATTGAGGGAGAGGATAATTGTTTTGGAGGCTACCAATGCAAGGAGAAGGCAGGCTAGAGTCCTTTCATCAGGGGAGTATTCTTACAAAGAGGAGGGGGATACACCTACTGAGCCATTCAATTTGAGTGACAAGGACTCACAAGAAGAAGGTGGTTCTATTAGAAGTAAACAAGTGGAGATAGCTGAAGCGTTGACTAGTTTGAAGGAGAACCTGTTCTTGATGTTTCTTTGATCACTCCTAAGAAGCTATCGTTTGTGGAGATGATGATGTAGGTTTCTGGGTCAGCCGCTGACGTTCAGAGTTTGATCGCTGACAAGAGTAAACTAAGCACTGACAGTCCTACAGGTATGATTGGTGTATCCCAACCACCAGTTATTATTAGGGATGTTACTACACATGTGCCAACCATGACTTTACCATCTATTGGAGCAAAAGACAAGGTTAAAGGGATTTTGGAAGAGGTTCATGTACCAAATAATGCAGCTCAGGTACACTTTGATTCAGTTTTGGCTGCACAATTGCAAGAACAGGATAGGATGGAAACTACCATAGAAAAGGATAAGAATGGTAGTGATGGTGATGAGAGCTCTGGTTCGAGTTTTATGATTGTAGAAGAGCTAGAGAGGTTAGAGTATGGGGAGGATGACTTAGCCAAGAAAAGGTTGAGAGAGTTGAAGATGAAGGTAGATTTTGATATGCCTGAAGTGACAGAAATGTATTTTGCATGGGAGTCTACCATTGAGAGAATCCAGACATGTCTATCACTAGAAAAATTTGGGGTTTGGAGATCTTGCTGAGAGTTCAGGAAGACTGCAAGGTGATTTTGAAGCACAAGGCAAGTAAAGTGCTTTCTGAGCTCAAAAGGGATAGGAGAGAGCTCTACTTTATGTTGCTTAGGTGTCATCAAGGTGGATGGACCTATGAAAGATTAAGGAAGCTATCCTTTGAAGAATTGGAGTTTCATGCTTATCCAATCTGGGAAAGATTTTGTGAGGAAAAACACTATGAGGCTTCTCTCAGATGAAAGGAGAGAAGAAATTGAGAAGAATATGCATATCAAGAGGGCTTCTATTGTACCAAGGCCAGTGAAGAAGGGAATTCCCATTGAATTCCCAGTACTTGATAGATTGAATCCTAGTGGAGCAGTGATCAGAAAGAGTATACAGCTTTCACCATTAGAGGCTTCAGATGTTGCAGAAGTATTGCCCTTGGATTTCAGAAACCCAATACTTAATTATGAAGAAGATGCAAGTGGGTTCTGGATGATCACCAGGTATGGCAAGAAGTTACATACTTTTACTTCCTTGATCTTATTATTTGCAAGCATGGATAGATAAGACTTGGTAGATCTGTGGAATCTGATGAAGACCAAGTATGAGGCTGAAGAACCTACTTCAGCCAATGGAATAAAGATCTGGACAACATTCAAGAGGATGATTGCACCTGATGAAGCAGATCCAATATGGTTGGATCTGGATGATATCAGTGGGTTAAAATGGCGTCTACATTCAGCTGCTGGTGTTTACCATCTAAGCACTACAAAGTTTTCAGAGTATCTTCTGGTTGATGCTCAATATCCTATGTCTAAGTGTTGTCCCATATAATATGATGAAGAGAGAAAAGAGAGAGAAGTGTGTGAAACTTAGTGAATATTAGATTAGAGAATGAGAGTTACAAATGAGCCAACCAACACCCTTCCTAACATTCTAGGAAGGGTATTTAAAGCCTTGCCTACATGTGGCATAATGGGCTATATGATAATGGGCCGGGCTTATCTTTTGGGCTTTAGTTACTTATGAATGAACCTTAGCTTAAAGTTAAGCCCGTAAAACACGACTAATCTACTACCTATTACAACGTTCTTAAATACGATAAGTAATAATCATATGACCGAACATTCTTGTTTGACTCAATATTTTGAGGCTAACAATCTCCCCCAATGAGAGGTCATTACCCTTTATGATAGGTCATTACCGTTTGTCATTTCAAGATTTGTAGTGATTACTAATCTCTCCATAAACGAGTCTTAAACGTGTAATAGTAGTCTTTTTCCTTCATGCTACGATCTTTGAGCCTTTGTCATTGTCTTTTGACTTTGTCTTTAATCTTGAGATCTTCAAATCATCCTTGACTTGTATTTGCCATCTTTCTATCTTGTGTCTTCATCCACATGCTCACACTATTAATTGTTGAAAATGTCTTTAGGCATGACTATGTGGTTTTTGAATCTTTGACTTTGCCGAGTACACCGTGACGCCACCTTCTCGAGACAAAACATAGACACGGACTGAACGGCTTTGACATTCGTCCTAAATTGGTAGCGTTTTACCTCCGGTCGGTGAAGACCGTTATACGATATTAAATACCATACCTGTGATAAGTAGATTTAGTTAAGAATCTCCTTGACAAGACTGCGAACATAAACAGTGAATCAATTGGATAAATATCCGCTTGAATAAAGTCGTCAATTCAAACTCCTGGAACAAGTGTGATTCATAAAGAATCTTACCATTGTTGCTTTCTAGTTGACACAAGCTTGATTCATAAGAATCTCACATGTCACCTACCGTAGCACTGTTTGAGATTGACGCTAGAAGGATTTCCATTCGTCACCGTGAATATTAATAAATATCACTCTGAATGTTCTGGCAAGACCATAAAGATATTGCGTAGAAACCTAAAACGAGTTTGAATCAATTCAGAATCAAACCACTGTTGCTTTTCAGTTTTACACATGTTTAATTCATAAAGAATCTTACATATGACCTACCGCAGTGCTGTTTGATGTTATAACTGGAAGGATTTCCACTCATCATTGTGATTACTAAGTAGTATCACTCTCAGTGTTCTAGCAATATCGCAAGGATATAGCGTAGGAATCTCTTTATCGTCATTTCGTGTGTCCTAATGAGATTTGATTGATCTCTAGGCTCTATACTCGATTTATGAACTTGTAGTGGTCGGAGGCTGGAGCAGATTGCCACCTATTCAATATAAACTATCTCGGAGTGAGAAAGCTAATAGAAATCATGTTTATCTCCGTGAAAATAAAACGAACTTATTTTGAGAGAAGCCTGAGTAGCTAGGGAGGGGTTGTGCATTACATCACTGGGTCCATGATGAGTTGTCTTCATGATGTATTGACCCGGTTTCTTCCTAAGTTGTATGGAGGGCTTCTTTGTTTACACCATTTATCCTTAAATTTCTTTTTCATTCTTCAACCCCTTCAATGCTTACCAAGACATCATTACTAGCACCTTGTTGTGATTGTTCCAGTGCTAGCATCAGTACTTAGTCAGCATTCTGCTACATTCACATTCTACTCCATCTGTCCTAAGGACTTCTAATAATCTATTGCATTGTCCTTGGGAAGATCCCTCCATTTCTGGTTGGATCATAGGACTTAAACCTAACCACCCCTTTGACACCAATAACGTCGTGGATTAAAGATGTTGTGGGTATTTATCCTAAACATAAAACCACTTTAAATTCTAACAAAGTGTTTGAAAAACATTTAACACCTTGATAGTTTTTTCGTTTCATAAATGCTCTCCCTTCACATGTGTATCGATAATCGAAAGTGTTTTGCACATGTAGGTAAGAGTTAAAGTGTTTGAGTCTTATATAAGATCACATTTTAATCACATTTTCTCCCCCTATCTCTAATATATAAAATATTTTGATATTAGAGATACCAAAATTGATTAAAATATATTGTGAAAAATAGTCTTGAAAATCTTCTGGTGAAAGATGTGTAAATCTTTGCATGAAGTTGAAATGCTCCCCCTCAAAAATTGATCCAATTGAATTGTCAGTGTGAGGATGTGATCCACATTTCTCTTTTTGAGGATGGGAGTTTGTTGAACACACAATTTTTGAAAGATTTTGAATAATCATTGAGAAATTTTTGAAAAAATTGTGTTCTAGGCTTTTTGAAAAAATCCTTTTTTTTGGCGAAGAGTTTTTTCTAAAGCATAAACTTGAGTTCATAGAATTTGAATGTCTTGACGAATCCAATCAAGTGTAAGAAGATTTCTCTTCTTTTGCTGAGGGTAAGAGCACGAAATCGTACACTCCCCCGTGAATATAGATCCGGGTTGCAATCTAAAAGTGCTTACAAGCTATAGTGTTGAGCTCAAAACGTTGAATGTTTTGCGACAAGCTCAACCCAAGATAAATTGCTCTACCCGTTATGTGGAAAATATTATCCCAAATAGACAATTTTTTTTATTAAATAGAAATGACATGTTTTGAAAAACATTTACAACTTTCATTCGCGCTTTAGGCACGTCCATATTATCGATACTGAAAGACATGTCGAGAAGAATATTTTTTGATTTTGAAATATTTTTAATTTTGTGTTTTTTTTATATGTTTTATATTTTTGTATTTTTTCAATGATATTTACAAGATGTTTGATAGTTAAATTGTTAGCCGTATTTAAAGTGATGGTCATATATTATACCGTTACGAAGCTCGTGGAAAATGCTACATAATAGTGTTGACAGTTCTAGTATAATGTTTGGTATGTAACGGGAATTAGTCCCGAACACACAAATGAGGAAGACCTTCTATACCTTACTCTTGTAGTATAAAGGCATTAAGCACCTCATTTTGTGTGTGTGTGTTTTCCATTTCATAGATTGTAGAGAGAGAAACTTATGTCTTTCTCTCACTAGGAATTCACAAACTTTTTGTTTTCTCTTTATTCTTCATCTAATCTAATCTTTCTTTTTGGTTTAATCTATGATGGTATTTGCATTTGGTTAAGTCGTGTGCATAAGTCTTACAAGTGGTATCATTCGCCAAGGGATTCGTGGTTAGATCTTTGGTGTTGTGTTTGTTTTCTTGAAATTCGTGAGCTTTAGATCAAATCTTTTCGTGTTTTTGTTATTCCAACTGATCTATATATCTTCTACATAGTCGTGGTAGAGATTTGGGTGCTTTGGGTTGGTTAAAATAACAGATTTCTTGTCAAAAAAATCTCATTTTTTACCTATTGTCTCGGAACAGTACTTATATTCCGACAGAATCCAAAGGAAAAGGGCTTATATTTTCCGACAGAATCCATCGGAACAGGTTTTATACATTCCGACACAAATTCCGATAACTATTCCGACAAGGATTCCGGTAAGTGTTACAAGTTATTATTCCGACACATATTCCGATAAGGATTCCGATAGGTGTTGAACTCTGTTATTCCGATAGCTATTCCGATACATATTCTGATAGTTACTATGGTTAGATATTCCGATAGGTTTTGTGCTCAGATATTTAGACAGATTATTCCGATCATATTTCGATGGAAATTTTTTGAAAACATCTTTTTGAAAATTTTTAATCGTGAGTTTTTGTTTGCCTTGGGAATTTTGGTTTCTCGTGCTCAATTTTTTAGTGGAATTAATCATTTTAGGGGATTTTAATTACAACACTTTGCTTTCTCTGAATTGAGATCCGGTTTTACACACGACTTCTACAATGACGTCTCAACAAGATATTTATGCTGTGGGTACTGAGAATCGTCCACCCATGCTTACCAATGTGAATTACAATACATGGGCTAGTCGTCTCCTTCGTTATGCAAAATGTAAACCTTTGGAAAAGTTGATTGTCAACTCGATTCAAAAAGATCCATATGTTAGAACAACAATTCTTATTCCTGGGGACCCCACGAATGCTAACCCAGTGGCTCACTCTAGTCATGAGCAAACAGATGAAGAATTAACTGAAGCTGAATCCAAACAACTCGACGCTGATGATCAAGCAATTCAAGTCATTCTCATGGGACTTCCTGGAGATGTTTATGTTGCTGTCGATAGTTGTGAAACCGCACACGAGATGTGGTTTAGGATCCATAAAATGATGAAGGGGAGTGTGTTGGGTCAAAAAGTTGATGTGGCAGAAACTCAAAAATGAAGAAAACGTGAAGTTATTGTCTAAGCGTTGACAAGAGTTAATTAGGCGTTGATGGCTCAAGCATTGTCACATGCAATTCAAGCATTGACAAAACATAGACAAAGAAGCTTATGGAAGCTTCTATTTAGATAAACATGCAAAAGATATTCTGCATAAGTTTATTTAAATAGAAGATTTACTTGTTTATTCATCATTATCTCTTGTAAACCCTAATCCTTACACTATAAAAGGAACCAAGGGTCTTAGGTTTTATTGATTCAATTCATTCACAATGTAAACCTAAAGTGTGTGTCGACTAGACGTGGGATTCAATGTATACACGTCTAGTGATTGTTGATTATTAATATAATTAGCAATCCATGTGTTTTAATTCATGTTATTGTGCCTAAACACCTTGTTAATGGTTGTTGTTCTAATTCCGCTTTGATTATGTTAATCATATGAACAATGATCATTCCTAGTAGCTTAAAAGATCCGGAAACCAAGGTTTCCACAATTGGTATCAGAGCCTCGTGGCTCGTGATGCTAGGACCAACAAGGTGTTCGTATATTGAAAAGAAGAAAAATCCGTCTAGGGTTTTTCTGGGCGATTTTGTGTGCACAGCAGTATTCATAAGGTCATAACTTTTGATCGAACCGTTGGATCGTCACGAAATTTTATATGTGTGTTCTACATACATATATCTAAACATCCACTGGAGGGATTGTCGAGTTTTATCCCCACGAAAGAGTTATTGGCCGTGGAAGTTGACAGCAGGAAAGGGTTTTTCATACAAACCCTAATTCTGAAAAGAATGATTGTGTTTTTTACTTGCTTTGGTGAATTAATCCTAGGATTAACAATGAACCTTTGTAAGAGATACATACTACATGTAACCATTCTGATCACGTTTTGAATCATGATTATGGCTGCAGTTCGTGTTGTTTTAGGGTTTTTCTAAAAACCCTAGAGCTATGATTACTTTGATTTAGCAGCAGGAAAGATCTTCATGTGGCAGTCAAGAATGAATGTTATTTAGAGCTTGTTGATAAAGCCTAAATAACAAATGTGTTAATGAAGGTTTGATGTATTCTGACATATAATGATTCTTTCTGTTTTGACGTTTCGTAACACAAGCGTGGATCAAGGCTGATGATATGGCAAGAATTGTTTATATCATAGACAGTTATCTATGATGTATTTTTGGTTAGCACGTGCTTCAGAGTTGGAAAGTAAAAAGGTTGTGCTAACAGTGTTTGAAGAAGATCACGTAAGTATGAACTTACAATATATTATTTTCCCTGATTTTGAGGACACAAAATATGGAAACGATATTCACAGCCATATTCGGTGCCATATTTATGGAGTAAAATGGAGAATGTGATATTTATTCTTAAACGATTTTCTTCAAAGATGTAAGGAAATCCTATTTTCTAGGACATATTGCTGTGGGGTTGAAATTAAAAGTAAAGAGTCGTGATTCTTTAAACTCTTTTCATTAATGGAAAGTGATTTATCACTTTTTGGTACCCACGGATGATGAACTTTTGCCATTATCAAAGGTGTTGCTGTCATATATGTTGTCAGTGGTTGATGGGACGCTGGTGACCAGGCGCTGATGAGTATTTTTTTAACGCTGACGTGAATAAAGTTAACGCTGACAGGCAGCGTTGACAAGTGTTGTCCGAGAAATGTTTATTCAAACGCTGATAAGTACTGTCCGATATCGGACAATACACTTGGAAGGATATTGGACAGAGGATGACCTCGGGTAACACACTGATTGCTGCTGTTTGGAAAATTGGTACGTTTTGAGCACACAAAAAGGAGGTAAATACACACAAAGGTACATGGAATCTCCGTTTTATTTAGAATATCATGTTGATATTTATGGCTCGGATATTTTTGAAAGGGATTAATGATCTTAAAGCGAGTTAGCAACTATTCATGAGAATTTGATGGATATTTTAAACTATGTAATTGGGCTAAACCTTGTGAGAGGTTGTTACATATGGTATGAAGATGTTCTTTTATTAAATTCGTCATGAAGAGATGTTGGCTTAAGGGGAAGAGTTCTTATGGTAAGTTTGATGATTGAAGAAGATTTTCGCGAGATTGTGTTCTATCATATCTTAAAGTGCCGTAGACTTTAAAGGTAACTTGTTCGTGCTTTACATGATTGGTGATGAAGACTTGTCATAACACTTGAAGGAGTTACATTATCGTGCTCAGTGTCTTACATAGGATGAGAATATTGACAAGGGATCGAGGTATACTTATATTTAATCATTGGTATAAGTTTTTCATCACGTGAATAGTACAAGACATGGAATACAAGATTGGGTTATTCTACTTCTACATCAAGAATATCTTATTTATTTTTCTTCAAGATCATTGCAAAGAGCTACTTTTGGAGAATCTTCAACATTGCATACATTGTTTACTTCCCTGTTGATGTGACAAAAAGGGGAAGACATACATGCTATACTTGAGGGGAAGCAACTTGAAGATCATGTACAACTTACAAGAGATACACATAGAGTTTTGACACTATCAACTAGGGGAAGATTGTTGGGTCAAAAAGTTGATGTGGCAGAAACTCAAAAATGAAGAAAATGTGAAGTTATTGTCTAAGCGTTGACAAGAGTTAATTAGGCGTTGATGGCTCAAGCATTGTCACATGTAATTCAGGCATTGACAAAACGTAGACAAAGAAGCTTATGGAAGCTTCTATTTAGATAAACATGCAAAAGATATTCTGCATAAGTTTATTTAAATAGAAGATTTACTTGTTTATTCATCATTATCTCTTGTAAACCCTAATCCTTACACTATAAAAGGAACCAAGGGTCTTAGGTTTTATTGATTCAATTCATTCACAATGTAAACCTAAAGTGTGTGTCGACTAGACGTGGGATTCAATGTATACACGTCTAGTGATTGTTGATTATTAATATAATTAGCAATCCATGTGTTTTAATTCATGTTATTGTGGCTAAACACCTTGTTAATGGTTGTTGTTCTAATTCCGCTTTGATTATGTTAATCATATGAACAATGATCATTCCTAGTAGCTTAAAAGATCCGGAAACCAAGGTTTCCACAGAGTGAAATTGGTTTACAAGAAAAGGAAACTAAGTTTCTTCGTGAATGGGAGAAATTTACGTCTACTGAAGGGGAACAAATTGAACCTTACTATCATCGGTTTTCAACCCTCATGAATCATCTTAGAAGAAAAAACATGAACCTGCACAAATTGCTGCCAACATCAAATTTCTTGATAATCTTCCTTCTGAATGGTCACGATATGTCACTCTTGTCAATCAAACCAAGTATCTTCAATTTCATGGACTACACTCAAGTATATGAATATTTGAAGATGAATCAAGATGAAGCTAATGAAGTTAGGGCTGAAAGACGTGCCAAGACCCAAGATCCATTGGCTTTTATGGCAAACTCTCCACCATCGATGTCATATCCCTGGTACCTTACCATCAACCCTCAACAAGTAACTTCATGCCACAACAACAACAACAACAACTCACCTCTTATGGATATAAACCTCCTACATCTGTGAATTACCTACAATAACCCATTGCCTATTTTGACATCACCGATCCTACTCATGCGATTAATACTGGTCTTGCACTTCTCGCAAAGGCGTACAAATTTATCATTAACCCCACCAACAACAATCAGAGAATCTCCTCGAATACTAGAAATAGGAAGATTGCTCAACCTTTCATGAATGCGAATCAAGATCGCCAATTGATAGTTGCTGGGAACAAAGGGACACAATATGGGAAAAATACTGGGCAGACTGTTGGGGATGCAGGAAATCAGTATGGACAAATACATGGTCAGAATCCGAATGTTCCGAATGCGGGTAATCATAATGGGTTAATGGTTGTGCCAGTGTTTGGTAATCAAATGGGAAACATTATGGCTGCAAGGGCTGAGAATACTGGTACGGGAAATGGTAACAACAATCGTCAGGTTTAATACTACAACTAAAGGGGATTTGGTCATTATGCTCGAGATTGCACAGCCAAAAAGAAGAGGGATGCTGCTTATCTTCAGACTCAGCTTCTCATAGCACAAAAGGAAGAGGCAGGGATTCCACTTCAAGCTGAGGAATTTGATCTCATGGCTTCTGTTGCAGAATATAACGAGGAAGAAGAGGTGAATGCCAACTACATCCTGATGGCTAACTTACAGCAAGCATCTACCTCAGGAATGCATGTTGATATAGCTCTCGTTTATGATTCAGACGGTCCTTCTGAGGTACATCCACGTTTCGATGATAATGATATATATATAGTACGTCAAATCAGGAGGAGGAGTATACTGAGATGCTTGAGCCCTACATTAAGACACACGGGGATCAAACAAATAATAGTAATATTATTTCGAATGAGCCCAGTGTGGACCTTAGTGTGGATCAAGTTGCCCTGCCTACACCCCTTCCTGATGCGTATTATAAATCTTTATTTGATAAGCTTGCTAAGGATGTTGACCATGCTACGGTGGTTAATAATAAGTTTAGAGAAACTAATGCCAAATTGACCACTAAGCTTGTGGGATATAAGGAAAGGGAGAAAAGTTTTGAAATTCATCAGAATAAAATTAAAGAACTTGAACAAGCTCATGCTACATCGGTTTATCAAGAAAAATGCACAACTAAGAAATTAAATGCCTTACATTTAAGTAGTGCTAAAAAGATAAGCGAATTGAATGATGAAATCACCTCTCTTAATAAACAACTTTCAACAAAAAAATCTACTATTTTGGATTTAAAAGAAGAACGAAAAAAGATGAAACATGATTTCAAAATTCGAGAAGATGGGCTTCATGAGGATTTTTGCAAAGCTCAGGATAGGTTAGAGAACTAGACAACCTTTTAGTAAAACGTGGCCAAACTATGCAGACGATAAATATACTCGCACTAAAAGTAAATGAGATAAATTACACTCGATACAAATTGGCTTTAGGTTGTCCTCTTCTTCCTAATCCTAGATATCTTAAGCAAGTTCAGGCCACTAATGAAACTTTATACAATGGTAGTGTGCTCTTGTCTGATGAGCATGATCCTCCTAGTGTGCACGATTCTGACGAAACTACTGAACTTGAAGTAGAGACTCGTTTAAGAATGAAAAAGCTTGATAAAGAAGTGACACCCGTTTATTATCCAAAAGTTAATCCTCCAACTGTTTTTGTTCGGTCTAAAACGAGTACTGAAATGCTTTTGCTCCCAAGTGAGGAATTGTCTGATGACCCTCCTAAACCGAGTATCATACGTCGATTTCTAAACGAGCTAAAAGATAACTTTGTCATACTTAAACGTGTTGTTAATTCAAAAATCACTGGAGGAAATTTTACATCACCTGTTCAGATTGAGGTTCAGAAAATTCTTCAAAATGATATTAATCCGATTATTAATCAAGTTAATGCTCGGTTAGGCAAAACGCTTTTCTAAAAGAATTAGCCAACTTTGTTGAAGACTTTAAATCTTTGGCGAAGGAAGCTGATGAATCTCTTAATAAAATCAAAGTTTTGGAAAACGATCTTGAACGCCTCTCTAAAGCACATGATAGTATTGATAGTATCCCTGTTGAGTTAGGTATCTTTGTGTCGCATAATGAAAACCTCCAAACTGAGCTTGATCTTATGAAAGAGAAAATGGAATCTTATGTCATTAAAAAGGATAAAGAATTCACCGATCTTTGGAATAAATTTGTCAAAAAATGTGATGAATGCAAATATGAAAAGATTTCGTACGAAAAAGCTTACAATGAAATGCAACAAAAAATCGTACATTTAATAGCTCAGTTGGGAGGTGCTCAGGAAAACAATCTGGATTCTTCTGGGTTAGAGAAGGTCAGTGATGGAAATGTTCAGAAGCTTAAGGATAAAATTGCAGATTTAGAATATGTTGTTGTTTCATATAAGCGGGCTGTTGAACAAAGTAAGTCTGTCTATCAGAAACTTATTGATAAAATCTGTGAGAATTGTAAGTTAAAAGCCTTATTAAAAGATACGACTTCTGATCCTAGTACGATTCAGACACCAGCAACCTCGGGACCCACTCGTATTGCTGTGACACCTTTTCCCAAGGTGGCTGGAACGAAAACTGCTGTGATTGCCCCATGAATGTTTCATGTAGTTGTCCCTATGTGCCTAGCAAACAACGTAAAGCAAGCGTTAGGACAAAACCGACAACTATATCTCAGCCACATGTCATTGATTTAAAAAGTGCTAATTCTAATAGACGTGTGTCTTCTTCTAAAGGAATAAACAACTACACCAAGAGCAGAAGGCCACAGCCTACAAGCAATACAAGGAATGATAGGGTCCCTTTTGCCTCTAGTAGTCTCCCCAAGATCAATAATGTGGAAGTAGAAGAACACCCTAGGAATTTACCGCTTTTTAATCATAATCAGAAACTTAATTCATCAGAATGTAATGACTTAAGCTTGCTATTCGGAATGAAAAATCTGAAGTTATTTGTGCTATATGTAATAAATGTTTCTTTACTTTTAGTCATGACGCTTGTGGTTTGACTATTAATGGTTTGAATTATGGTGGTTACACTCGAATTGACAAGCTGTTAGTCAGTGAACAACAACGCACTCCTAAGGCTAAGGTGTATGTTCCAAAAAGTATGCATGTAGGGTCCATAGCAAGTCTTGCTAAGCCTAGTAGCCCTATATTCACCTCAAAATGGTTGCCTACTGGTTGAAATTTTGACTATAGTGGCTAAATTATCGACACTAGTAGATCGCATACTGATAGTGAAATGTCGTTATGTGATAAGGCTTAATTCACATCTAACCCTATAGGAACCTATTTCATCGGTTGCCAAAATATTTTCTTCTCTTATCATTGGCAGGCTGTTGAAATTTGTCTCTGGTGCGTAGACTCGGGCTGTTCTAAACATATGACTGTGAATCGAAGCCTTCTCAAGAACTTTGTATGGCGATTCATGGGAACTGTTCGATTTGGAAATGATCATGTTGCTGCAATTCTAGGTTATGGTGATCTTCATTGGGGAAATATAATCATCACCAGAGTCTCTTTTGTTGATGGCTTGGGACACAATTTATTCTCAGTTGGGCAATTTTGTGATTCAGACTTGGAGGTTGCTTTTAGAAGCCATACATGTTTTGTAAGAGATCTTGAAGGAATTGATTTGTTGAAAGGAAATCGTACCACCAACCTTTACACCATTGATCTTTTTCAAATATCTGCTGCTTCTCCAATTTGTCTCATGGCCTGAGCCACATCAACAAAGTCATGGTTATGGCATTAAATGTTATCTCATCTCAATTTCGATGCCATCACCCATCTAGCGAAAGATGATCTCGTTACCTGTCTTCCAAACCCAAACCTGTTCCCAACTCAACGGATAGGTTACATCTCTTACATATGGATTTATGTGGACCAATGAGAATCAAAAGCATTAATGGAAAGTGGTATGTCCTAGTAATTGTGGATGATTATTCTCGTTACACATGGGTTCATTTTCTTGCATCAAAAGATGAAGACCCTAATGTAATTATTAACTTCTTGAAGAAAACATCAGTACTACCACAAGCCCCTGTCATTACTGTGAGAACGGATAACGGCACAGAATTCACCAATCAAACACTGAAAGCTTACTTTGACGAAGTTGGGATCTCTCATCAAACTTCGGCTGTAAGAACCCCAGAGCATAATGGAGTTATGGAAAGGAGGAATCGTAGGTTAGTTGAAGCTGCTCGGACGATGCTTCTCTCATCCAGTGCATCGTTATTCCTTTGGGCTGATGCCATTGCAACTGCATGTTATACTAAGAACCGCTCCATTATTCACACCCGATTCAATAAAACATCTTATGAGATCATTAATGGACAAAAACTGGATATATCGTATCTACATGTATTCGGGGCTATGTGTTATCCAAAGAATGATTGTAAAGATATCGGTAAACTTGAACCTAAAGGTGATATTGGCTTTTTCATTGGTTATTCTTCAACTGCTTGTGCTTACATGGTTTATAATCGAAGGACAAGAAAGGTAATGGAGACTATGAATGTTACCTTTGATGAACTCTCGGGTATGGCCTCTCAACATAGAAGTTCACATCCCGAGCCTCAAGGTCAGACTTTTGGACACGTAAGTTCAGGACTCGCGCTTCAATTTGCACCATCAGCAATCTCATCGTTACAACCCTCGGAACGTGACTTGGAAGTTTTATTTGGGCCAATCTATGATGAATATATGGAGGGTCCTTCGTCATTTGGTGTTCCTCAAAATGCCCCGGCTGCACCTGCTACGGTAGTTCAAGAACCACCGATTGCATCTACACCAACGGCATCTACTTCTGCACCATCTACGTCAACCTCAACCATATTGCCTCCAAATATTCCACCCACTTCTCCGACTGCTGACGCAACTCAACAACATTCTCAGCAAATTCCTAATCATGTTCATTTTCAGAACGAAATAGTTGCTGAAAATGCAAACAATGCGATGCTCAACGAACATGAGTTTATTAATCCATTTGCGGCTTCCACAAGTACTACTCAGCCTTCAACACCATATGTGGATCCGTCGAGCTCGCATCAAGTTTCTCATAAACTTCCACATGAACAAAAATGGACTAAGAATCATCCTTTGGTTCAAGTGATTGGCAATCTCTCACGACCAGTCTCAACACGAAATCAGCTGCGTACCGATGGTGATATGGGTATCTATGCACTATCAGTCCGCACAATGGAACCAGCAAGTGTTAAAGAAGCAATAACCGACGCATCATGGATTGAGTCTATGCAAGAAGGATGAAGAGCAAACGGTCATTAGGAACAAGACTAGGTTAGTTGTGAGAGGTTATAAATAGAAGGAGTGAATTGATTTTGTAGAATCCTTCGCCCCGGTTGCTCGAATAGAAGCTATTAGGATTTTATTGGCATACGTTGCTCACAAATCGTTCACTATGTATCAAATGGATGTGAAGACAGCTTTCTTGCATGGTCCGTTAAAAGAAGATGTGTACGTATGTCAACCTGAAGGTTTCATCAACACCGAACATCCAAGCCATGTCTATAAGTTGAAAAAGGCAATTTATGGTTTGAAACAATCACTGAGGGCATGGTATGATGAATTATCATCATTTCTTCTCCATAATCACTTCTGCAAAGGAACCATAGATCCAACGTTGTTTATCAAGCACTACGGCAACGACATCTTGGTGGCTCAGGTCTATGTAGATGATATAATTTTTGGTTCTACAAACCCAAAATATTCCATATTATTTTCCGACCTTATGAAAAGCCGATTTGAAATGTCCATGATGGGGGAAATGACGTTCTTTCTTGGTCTCCAAGTTCACCAATCCCCCCGTGGTATTTTCATAAATCAGTCCAAATATGTGCTCGAGATTCTAACGAAATTTGGAATGGAAAATTATGATCCAATTGGTGCTCCAATGGACACTAAACACAAGCTTTATTTAGATAAGAACGGGACATTTGTAGATGCTACAAAATACCGAAGTATGATCGTGTCCCTTATGTACTTAACCTTAAGCAGACCGGACATTGTGCATGCTACTTGTTTATGTGCTCGGTATCAGGCTAAGCCAACCGAGAAGCACCTCAAGGAGGTTAAAAGGATCTTTCGTTATCTCCGGGGAACCATTCACATGGGTCTCTGCCTCTCAGGTAGAAGGATTCTGGTTTTAATCTAACTGGTTTTTCAGATGCCGACCATGCAGGGTGTCATGATACATTAAAGAGCACTTCCGGTGGAGCAAAATTCTTAGGCGAAAAGCTAGTGAGCTAGTCCTCAAGAAAACAAGAATTGCACGGCGTTGTCCACCGCCGAAGCAGAATATGTGTCTCTATCCGTGTGTAGTGCTCAAGTCCTATGGATGAGAACACAACTCACGGATCATGGTTTTCACTTTAATAAAGTTCCTATTTATTGTGATTCACAATCAGTCATAGCCATATCATGCAACCCGGTCCAACACTCCAAGACCAAGCACATTGATGTCTGATTCCATTTCATAAAAAAGCATGTGGAAAGAGGAACGATCAAACTGTACTTTGTCAAAACGGACTACCAACTAGCCGACATCTTCACCAAAGCTCTTTCTCAAGACATATTTGAATTTTTGGTTCGTCGACTTAGTATGTGTAGTTTCACTCCAGATGAACTTGAACGTCTTGCACATTCACAGTAATCTTGTATATATCTATCAGAAAATCAAAATACAAAAATATAAAACCTATAAAAACAAAACAAAAAATGAGAAAATCTTTCAAAAATACCAAAAATATTCTTCTCCTACATGTCTCTCAACATCGATAATATGGACGTACTTAGAAATGTCGCTCAATAACGACACGGGTACGTACATAAAGTTCGAATGAGAGTTCAAATGTGTTTAAAACATGTCTTTTCTACTTTCTTCTCATAATGGCTTATAGTCACATGTCAGACTATAACCCGGTCCCCAAAGAAAGAAAAGTCTATGACTTATCCTCATTAACGGGAAATTGATTTTTCTCGGTCATGGGCTTATATTAAAACATTCAAAGTTTTAAGCTCATGAACTCAAGGAAAATGTTCATTTTTGTACATTTTTCCTCAACAACGAGAAATTCAGTCTTCTCGGGTTTGAGAACAAATTTACAAGGTATTTCAAAACTGTGTGCTCATATACTCCCCTATTTTAATTAGAATTCCTTTTCGAGGGGGAGTACAAACTTTCATGCAACATTATTCTCTCCATGTTTCATCACTAGTTTCATAAAAAATTCAATCACATGCATTTTTTGAGGGGGAGAATAGTGATTAAAATGTGTAATCTTGGATATGATCTTTGATATAAGGGCTTTCTCATCCTAATATGTGCAAAAACCTTTCATTTTATGATGCACATATGTAGGGGGAGCGTTTTGATGAAATAGAAAACTTTCAAGGTGTAAACATTGATTTCATCAACACCTTGATTGCATTTTCAATTGGTTTTTCTAGTTACGATATATATACCCTTCAACACATTAATTCACGATGGTATTGGTGTCAAAAGGTGGTTAGGTATTCGTCCTATGATCCAACCAGAACAGGATGGATCTTCCCAGGGACAATCCATTAGAACTTAGAAGTCCTTAGGAAAGATGGAGTAGTAGTGCGTACAGGAAAAATGCCGACCAAGTACTTAAGCTAGGATTGGAATAATCACCACAAGGTGCTAGTTATGATGTATTGGTAAGCATTGAAGGGGTTGAAGAATGAAAAAGAAATGTAAGGATAATGGTTGAAAATAAATAGCCCTCCATACAACATAGGAAGAAACCGGGTCAACACATCTACTATCAGAATCACTTTGATGAATTCTGGTATTGAAGACAAAGTATCATGGATCGAGTGATGCAATGCACAACCCTTCCCAGAATACTCAAGCTTCTCTCAAAAGAAGCTTGCTTTATTTTCACGGAGTTCAACTCATTTCTATCAACTTTCTCACTCCGAGTTAGCAGATATTGAAAAGGTGGCAGTCTGCTCCAGCCTCCGATCACCAAATAAACGTACACTTATAGAGTCTAGAGCCAACGAGATTCATCAAAAATCTAATTAGGACACTTATTATATATTTCAATTATTGTTCATCATTAGAACACAAGCGATAATTCACAGATTCCTACGCTCTATCCTTGTGGTATTGCTAGAACATTCAGAGTGATACTCTCTAGTATTCACAATGATGAATGGAAATCCTTCCAGTGTTAACATCAAACAGCACTGTGGTAGGTCATATGTAAGATTCACTTGAATTAAACATACGCTAACTAGAAAGCAATAGTGGTTTGACTTCTTTATTATTAAAACTCGTTCCAGGTCTCGACCCAATATCTTTATGATCTTGCCAAAACATTCAGAGTAATACTCCTCAGTATTTATAGTGACGAATGGAAATCCCTTTAGTGTCATCATCAAACAGCACTGCGGTAGGTGACTTGTGAGATTTTAGACGGATTAAACTTGTGTTAACTGGAAAGCAACAATGGTTTGATTCTTAGTCGATTCAAACTTGGTCCAGGAAATTGAATTGATGACTTAATCAGCAGAATGGAACTTCATGATTCACTCCTTACTATGAATTATCTTTTGATATATTCAAGTATTAAGAACGGCTACCACAGCCAGAAACCCTGTCAAGGAAGTTATTTGAACTTACCTAATCACAGGTACATTATTCGTACTATATAACGGGAAACCGAAGAAATGCGAACGGTGGTGTAACCTCAAGAGTCGTAATTCAAGACCACATGCTCATGTAAATGAAGAAAGCTCAAGAACATCTAAAAACAAAGACTTCCGCTACTCTGATGATCAAGGGAGATTGTCAACAAGCTTTCATCTCAAATCAAAGTTTGAGTATGTGGGGAAAAGACACAAGAACACAAGATGGCAAAGTTTAAAGATCATGTCAAGGAAAAGATCAAAGATCCAAGATCACAAGTCATGAAAGGAACTATGAAAGAACTCTCAAGACAACGAGCTTCAAAGTCTGCAACATCAAAGAAGTGAAGTCACATATTACATGACCACCCCTTAGGGGGAGATTGTTAGCCGTATTTAAAGTGATGGTCATATAATATACCGTTACGAAGCTCGTGGAAAATGCTACATAATGGGTTGAGAGTTCTAGTATAATGTTTGGTATGTAACGGGAATTAGTCCCGAACACACAAATGAGGAAGGCCTTCTATACCTTACTCTTGTAGTATAAAAGGCACTAAGCACCTCATTTTTATATGTGTGTGTTTTCCATTTCATAGATTGTAGAGAGATAAAATTATGTCTTTCTCTCACTAGGAATTCACAACCTTTTTGTTTTCTCGTTATTCTTCATCTAATCTAATCTTTATTTTTGGTTTAATCCATGATGGTATTCACATTTGGTTAAGTCGTGTGTATAAGTCTTACATAAATCAAGCAGGCACCTTTGCCAGAATCTCCAGGTCTGCTAGAGTCAAACATGTCATACCAATTTGACTAACGAGGTACTCAAACCGATCTTTCGACAGAGCTTTCGTAAACAAGTCGACTAATTGGTAATCCGTTCCAACAAAGTATAGTTCAACGATACCTCTTTATGAAGTGGTATCTAACATCAATGTGCTTTGTGCGGGAATGTTGTATCGGATTGCAAGAGATAGCTATGGCCGACTTTGAGTCACAGTACATAGGTACTTTATCAAAGTGGAAGGCATAATCCTTGAGTTGTGTTCTCATCCATAGAACTTGAGCACAACACGCAGATAGAGACACATACTCCGCTTCGGCTGATGACACTGACGTATAATTCTGCTTCTTGGAAAACCATCCCACAAGCTTATCTTGACCTAGAAATTGTGCAGCACCAGAAGTACTTTTTCGTGTATCAAGACACCCTACATGATCAGAATCTGAATAGGTCATTAGAAAGAAACCGGTTTCCCTCGGATCCTAGAGTCCTAAATGAATGGTATTCTTGAGGTATCGAAAGATCCGTTTAACCTCCTTGAGGTGCTTTTCAGTAGGTCGTGCTTGATATCGTGCACAATAACACGTAGCATGTGAAATATCGGGTCTACTTGCTGTCATGTACATGAGGGAGCCGATCATGGAACGATATCTCGTTTGATCTATGGCATTTCCCTCCAAGTCAACGTCTAGAGATGTGGTTGATAATGGTGTCCCGACAGGGTCATATGAAGTCATACCATGCTTTTTGATTATCTCTTAACAATACTTAGCTTGGTTTATAAAGATACCACTTGGGCTTTGGTGAACTTAAATTCCTAGAAAGAATTTTAGTTCGCCCATCATTGACATTTCAAATTTGCTGTGCATGACTTTTTCAAACCATTTTGAGAGTTTTGGGTTTGCAGACCCGAAAATAATGTCATTAACATAAATCTGCACAAGCAAAATGTCATCCCCATATTTATAAGTGAACAGAGTTAGATCAATGGAACCTTTTGAGAAACCTTTGGATAACAGAAATTTTGAGAGCTCGTCGTACCACGCCCTTGGAGCTTGCGTGAGTCCATAAAGTGCTTTCTGGAGATGATACACCTTGTGAGGATAATGAGGATTGACGATTCCTTCCGGTTGCGTGACATAGACTTGTTCCTTCAAAGGACCGTTAAAAAATGTTGTCTTCACGTCCATTTGATAAACAGTGAATCCCTTATGTGTAACATAAGCAAGGAAAATCCTGACGGCTTCCATACTAGCAACTGGTGCAAATGATTCGTGAAAATCAATTCCCTCTTTCTGGCCATACCCCTTAGCCAGTAGCCTAGCTTTGTTCTTGATGATCATGTTTTCTTCATCCATCTTGTTTTTACAAATCCAACGAAGATTTAATGGAATCACATCGTATGGTCTATCAACAAGTTCCCAGACCTTAAGTCTTTCAAATTGTTGAAGTTCATCCGTCATTGATTCATTCCAAGCATGATCAGCCATGGCTTCTTTGATGTTTTTTGGTTCAGCTATAATCACGGCGAGTGCGAACATACAAACATCGCCATCGGTTTCTGGTTATCATCTTGTACGAACAGGTTGTGAAGGGTTTCCAATTACTTGAACAAAAGGATGATCTCGGGTCCAATGATGTGTTGACGGATGTCGTTGGTAAAACGTATGCATATTTTACGGATCAACATGACGAGTAGAAGACTCTCCAGTTTCGTGTACCGATGTACCAAATGGGTTGTGAAAATCGTCATCGTTAGATAATGCATCGTCTTCTTGATTTGTGTTAGCTAGAGCAATGACAGTAGTTGTGGATGTTGTAGGATCGATTGTTGAAGTGACATTCTAAGGAAGTAAATCTGCAGCAACCCGTGTTGAAGTAGATGAAGTTGTATCCTTTTGTTGACGATGATCGGTATCATCATTCTTATCATGAGTGACAGCGGAAGACTTTGATACAACATGTTTCTCCCCCATGAAATATTCATCAAACATTGGTCCATATAACATTTCCAACTCTTCAAGTGTCGTGTACACTGTCATATCTGCTCTAGGAACATGTTCAGGAACCAGCTTTGAACTTGACGGTTCATTGTTGTGGTCTTGAGTTCCGAGTTCCGTACGGTTGTGCACATAAGTCTTTTGTCGTGGTGGATCGAGACTTAAACTGTTTTGTTCAAGTGCCATTTCTTGTAATTCATCAAATCTGATATGAATACTCTCGACTATCAATTTTGTTCTCTTGTTATACACTCTGTATCCCTTAGACTGAGTTGCATATCCTACTAGAATGCATGCATCACCTTTCTTTTTCATCTTTTCCAGATTTTCACCATCTCGAATAATGTAACACGTACATCCAAAAACATAAAGTTGTTTGAGTGAAGGTTTGCGACCATTAATTGTGTGATATGGTGTCTTTTCGTGTCTTGGGATAATTAAGGAACGGTTTTGTGTGTAACATGCGGTTGATACGGCTTCGGCCCAAAAGAATAGTGGTAGTTTTGAAGCGGATAATAATGTTCGAGCAGCCTCAACTAAAGTACGGTTTCGTCTTTCAACAACGCCGTTTTGTTCAGGTGTTCTAGCAATAGATGTTTCGTGTTCAATCCCTTCGGCTTCAAAATAATTCTTTAGAGTTGAATTCAAGAATTATGTGCCTCTGTCAGTACGTACTACTTTTACTTGAGCTTGAAGACCACGTTGTATCAACTTAAGGAAGTTAATGAGAACCTCAGGTGTTTCATCCTTGGACCTTAAGAAGTGAGTCTACGTGTACCTTGAGTAGTCATCAACAGTTACCATAACATATTTCTTCCCATTGATACTTTGAACACGCATGGGGCCACACAGATCTATATGAATAAGATCTAACCGTCCTTTAGAGCTTGGTGTAGTCTTTGTCTTGAAACTACTCCGTTTAGCTTTACAAAGCTCACAAGAAGAACAAAAATGATCTTTGATGAATTTCGAATTTGGAAGGCCTCGCACAATATCTTTCTTGGAAAGCAAGTTGATGGTATCAAGGTTAACATGAGATAATCGTTGATGCCATAACCAAGCTTGAGTCGTTGAAGCTTTATCCATGAAACAGATTGGAGTTGAAGATGTGGAGTCTTGTTGTGAAATAGTGTAGAGATCAGTACCCTGTGAACCGGTAAGTAAGTCATTCCCATCATAATCACGAACAAAACATGTCTTCTATCTAAAAGCAACTTCCAAATCCGCATCACAGAATTGACCAACCGAGAAAAGATTGTGATTGAGCCCTTCAACATAGTAAACCCTTTTGATTGTGATATTCCCCTGAACCAAGTCTCCATATCCTAGGATCGGTGCAGATTGATCATTTCCGAATCGGACCGTACCCAGTAACTTCTCCACGAAGTTAATTAGAAGCTTGAGATTCCACGTCAATTGCTTCGTGCATCCGGAGTCCAGTATGAAGAGAATTATTTCAAACACTAGTAGAAGAATTAGAACACGATGGAGCAATTGCTAAATTGGATTCCATGTTAGTTGTGATTTCCGAGTCATTAGATTCCCTAGTTTCATCACTTAGAGGTACACTAATGCACGTAGTCACATTTTCTGTGTCCTAGCCTTAGGCATCCATTTATATCCTGGAGGACATTGATTAGCAATCCACCATTTCCAAGACTTTCCATCAGACTCATATAATTCCCTAATTCTGATTCTAGGGTCCTTAGTGGTGGAGTCTGATGCAATACTTTTCTCAGGGGGGGTTGCACCAGAGTGGTTCACTTTGCGTTTGGGTTTTCTAGCACTAATAGGCATCACAGTTTACTTCTTAGTTCTAGTATCTATATGCTTTTGACATTATTCGAAACACACATAGCATGATTATCATTAGCACACTTTCCACATTTCACACAATCAAATTTAACATTCACAGCATTCAAAGTCAAATCATTCAAATCGTCATTACACGCGATTAAACACGTTTTATTCTTAGAAACATTGAAAATCCTAGGGTGGTCTTCTACTTCCTTCATCTTCCCTTGACTTTTTTTTTGCCAAACCTTTTCATTCATTCGAGTGCTCTTAAGCTAAGGCCGGCTAACACTAGCAGTGGGGACTACTCCTGTAGTAAAAGACACACGTCTATTAGTGTTCCTAGAAGTCTGAGGTGTTTGACTTTATTTGTTGTGTGTGGGTTTAGTAGCCAATCTATACATCCCTGGTTTATTCACATTTGTGTTCTTAATGATTTGTGATCGAATATGTGTTTTGGGAGTATTCTGTGGTAACCTATCCTTCCCATCCATCTTGGGGGCAAACGCAGGTTTTGCAAATGCAGAATTAGAGAAAACAAATGGTTTTCCCAAGACAGAGGGTGTAGTCACATTGTGCGCATTGGGTTGTCTAACAACAGTTTTCTTAACACTAGGTTCCACAATTTTCCTACCCATCTTAGCAACGAGTTTCTTTAATTATGTTATCGCTATTTCCCTGTCTTGTTTCTGAGCTTTCAACTCTTTAATTTTCAAACTCTTTTCATTCATTTCTCGACACATTTGGGAAAGTTTTTCTTGCAATTTATTATCATGTGGAAAACTTCCTGTGTCTTTTTGCAAATCAAGTTCAAGAGAATGACAATGTTTTTGAAGGAAATCAGTTTTGTGTTGAAGTAACTCAAAAGCCTTTTTATCAACATTTTCTTTACGTTTCGAAAGCTCAAGTTCAAGACGCTCACATTCTTTGATCTTATCAAGATATTTGCATGCAACATCACAATATTCATCGATGTCAGCACAAGATTGAAGAGTAACACACAAAATATCTTTGGAGAGACATTCTTCTAAGAGTAAATCATATTCGTTTGAAAAATCCGATTTGTCATTTTGAAGTTCATCAATTTCTTTTTCAAGAGATTCAACATATTTCAAATCATCAAACATTTCAGACCGAATCAATTTTCAAACTCAAGAACATGTTCTTTTATTATCTTCGTATTTGGTATTAATAGTTCTTTCACAAGCATAGCTATGTCGTGAGGAATCCTTGTTTTCCACTTATCCTTATGACGTTTTTCCCAATCGCTTTCAATAATTGATTGAACATTATCAATATATTATTTAAGAAAACCAAGTGTTTTTCTACTTTTGCTTTTAGAAGCATCAAGAGGCAAATAGTTAATATATTTAAAAACATTTGATTTCTTAGTGGAAAAAATTTTCTTCCATTGAATTCTTCGTTGTTTGCATTCAAGAAATATATCCTCACGAGACTTCTGTTTTTGTGGAGTGAAAAGACGATAAAGACTGATTTCATAAGCATAATTATATGGTGTCACAAAGTCTTTGTTGACTGGTGATCTACTCTCCTCATCCCAAAGGGACGTCTCTTCACTGTCGAGGCTAGCTACTGGACAATCATGATCGGTCCATTCGGACTCATCACGATATAAGTGAGGGTTTGCAGCTTGAGCTTGTTAGAGTTACTTGGGACTTGCAAAACTAGGTTGACCTTTGAAAAACGACCGAGGTGCTATCATTCTAACGGTTTGAATAGAGTCATGCGTTTTATAAACAACTTTTTTCAAAAAATCGACTTGTTCTTCGAGATCCTTTACTTTTTCAGTATCTTTGCCTTGTCTATTTTTGAAATCTTATTTTAATTTTTCAACCTCTTGTTTCTTTTAGTCAAGAATTTTAGCAGAATCGGTGTATTCATAGAAAGCCTTTGTTCAAGTTCATTAACTTTTGTTGTGGAAAGTTACGTTTTTTACGTTCATCACTTAATAAAACATTAAATTGACGTTTTTCTTTAGTTAACAAAGCAAGAGCTTCGTTGTATTTATTTTCAAAATCATCCTTTTTAACGTTAATAACACGACTTTTGTACCCCTCAAGCTCTTTGGTCTTTTGAAGAAGCTCATCCCTATAACTATCAATTGTCTCACTAGATTTTATAAGAGCGGCTTTGCTTTCTTCAAAGTTTTGAGTGAGCGTTGCGTTTGCCTTCTTTAATTGCTTTTGACTCTTTCTATTTTCATTGAAATCTTTTTGTAAACTAGCAATTAAATTAGCAAGCGCGACATGGTCCTCGTCATCATACTCATTAGCATGTTGATCATCCTCAAACTCATTATTACACATGTCTGATGAATCGGGTGTGGTATTGCTATCAACCGTTTTTATCATACACGTGTCAGTAATTGTTGTTGATACATCACTATGCTCATGTGTATCACCAAACACATTATATTCATCATCATGTTGTACCTTATCAATTGGCTTGGTATCAAAGATAGGACCATTGTCATCTTCAGTGACATTAAGGACCTCATGAATCTTTGCCATGTATGAATAATGTGCCTCGAGTTCTTGGTCAGAGAGTTCATCATTTGTGTCGTCAAGTATTTCTCCTTCCTTAGCTGATAACTTGATCCCAGATCCATTTTCTTGCACAACAGCATCTTTTCCTTATGATAACCATAATCTTTAACCCTCTTTGGCAGCCTGCATTCCCTAGCCAAATGCCCATAACCTCTACAATTAAAACACTGAATCCCACTTTGTTGCACAACTTGAGTACCAACAGTTTCCCTATTTCCAACAACAGTAGCAACCCTTTGATTATCATACTTTGCGGGTTGTTGATCATACTTAGGAGGACTATCAGTACGCCTTCGTGTGTCATTCCTTGGAGGACTCGAGCATAGTTGTTCCCTATGTTTGAAGATGTTCTGAGGTTATTGTTGGTGGGTTTGTAGATTTTCCTGTATTGCTTCATAGTGAAAGCCATTTGTTGCTTGAATTCCCTATCCTTTTGAGCTAGTTCTTCATCACTGTCTTCTTTGGATGATTGCTCAGGTGTGGGTAATGGTGTTCTTACAGCTTGTTTGCCTCGGGATCTTGTTGGAGCATGTGAGTTAGAAACAGTGGATGATCGTGGTGATGATGATTAAGTAGAGTAAGTGTTTGGAGCACGAGAATGATAATCTGGGTAATGTTGAGTGGTAGACACCAAAGCAAGTGGATTTGAAACCTTTGCAGCACATTCAGCTCTAAGTTCATTTGCTTCATTTTGAAATTGTTTCAAAATGTCAAAGAAGGTGTGATATGAAACTTCATCTAACTTTTTTTGTTGTTTCACCAAGGTGACAAACCGTATCCACTCTGGTTGAAGTTGCCATAGAAATTGGACATTGACTTGCATGGTGGAAACTTGCAAGTTGTTGCGGGTCATGTCATTCATAATATTGTAGAATCAAGAGTAATAAGAATCAATTGATTCTCCATCCTTTGATGTAAACTTGCCAAAGTCCCAAAACATCTTAGATTTCATGTCTTGTTTGTTAAGTGATTCACCTTGTTGCAATCTTTCAATAGCCGTCCACATTTCTTTAGTAGTAGAACATGCATCAACCGTGGAATAAATATCATCTCCAATGCTACTGAGAATTAAGTAGATTGCTTCCTTTTCTGCATCAAACCAAGCATAGTTCACTGGTGTGAGGTCGTTTATCTTTTCTTCACGTTCATATGCGAGTTGTTCTTCAGTTGTGTCTTTGGCTGGTACTCCAGGAACTTGAATCCTTGAGAGTTTATAGGGTCCATCAAAAATACATTGCCTTAAAGCATCACCGTTAGGTTTTGTGTCAAGATAACATAGAAAACAGGATTGCCATTGATCATATCGACCCGACACAAGCATTGGTGGTCTCTCTTTGTTACCCGTCACCATTATATTGTTGTTTGTCACACAATATTCTGCAGTAGAATCCATCTCAAAATTCTCTAAAATGATGAAGTGAATATGGATCTTAAGTATATGTTATAGTGATTGTTGTTGAAGAGAAAAAGTGTTGAAATCCTTTAAAAATTGTTTTTCAAAAACCAAAAAAAATCTCCTAGACCAAAAAATCTTTAATCCATCGGAATAGTCATCGGAATAGTCATCGGAATAGTCATCGGAATGGTCATCGGAATGTGAGTGATCGCAATATGAATGATCGCAATATGAGTGATCGCAATATTAGTGATCGCAATATTAGTCATCGCAATATTAGCGATCGCAATATTAGTGATCGCAATATTTGTGATCGCAATATTAGTGATCGCAATCCGCGATCACAATGTAGAAACCCCAAGGTTTTTGTGATCGGAATACTGAAGCCCTTATCGCAATATGAGAACACTTCCGACACTTAAGGTAAAAACTTGAGATTTTATACAAGAAATTCGTGATAATAAGCAAACCACAATAACCAAATCCTTAACACACGTATGAAAGATTTAGAGATATATAGCAAGATTTAGAGCACATAAAGCACAAAAAAAACTTGAATCTAAGATTATTTTATGTGTAAATCATACGAACTAAGGAAAATCTCAACAACACACAACTACCCCTTGGCGATTGATACCATAATGTTTTCCCATTAAACTATGATGATTACACAAGAAAGAAAGGTAGAAGATAGATGAATTCTAGAAAGAGAAAGTAGAGAGAGAAAAGAGAGAGAAGTGTGTGAAACTTAGTGAATATTAGATTAGAGAACGAGAGTTACAAATGAGCCAACCAACACTGTTGACGTATAGTCCCCAGCCGAGTCATGAACCCGGCCCACGGGTACTACCCGCATCCGGCCCATCATTGATGGGTGGGATTAATGTCATTTAAGCTAATGAACTTAGATGAACAGTAACCGCACACACGTGTGCGGCCCATGGCCCAGCATGGCCGGTACAGGGTTAGACAGAATCATACTCTTACTATGATTAGGATTTACCCCAAAGAAGAGGATATTCACTCACCATAATTAGAAGATAACAATCAATCTAATTCTGGTACTTATCCTTTCCTTGGGGCCGAAGCATCAGTGACATCCTATTAGGGTTTCACTGCCTATATAAGTAACACCCAAGGGTTCCACAAAGGTATTACATCCTTCATACTAACATCTCATCCGATTCTCATAACCCTAACCGATTGCTTACTCTCACGCCGGAGTCTAATCGTGGGATACATTCCCACGGTAAGCCTAACGCGTGTTGTTTTAGTGTGCAGGATCCCAACCAGATAATTCACTTGGTGCAGGAGCCGGAGTCCAGCCAACCCGAATTAAGCCTAATTCAGGTCTAGCAAGGATCACCCAAATTTTGTATCAACAAGTTGGGGCCATCCGTGGGACCATTACACTAAGCTAGAGCAAATCTCATCTCGATCTCTCAATGACGAAAGGACATCCGCAAGGAAACCCCAGGAACACAAATCCTGCGAACTGGAAGTCCACAGTGGACGGGATACTCATTCCCAACCGATCCCATAGTAACCAAACGGACGGACGAAATAACCGAAGTGGTCTTCAGTCCATGGGTGTGACAAGCACGTTCGTTGTCACCCCACCACCTACCTCGACCTTGGATAACCCTGATCCAGGGAGTGCGCCCAACCCCCTAACAAGGAGCCGCGTAGACCATCGACTGAGGAAGAAGTGGAGGTCGAACCACTTAGTGAGGAAGATCTCACTCGAGTTCTCACGCAGAACTTCGAGAGGATCGTCCCAGGAATCGCATCCAGGTTGAACCTAGGGAGGGACCTCCAATCTAGGCTCAACTTTGGCAGTGTCGGACCAGGAACCTCTCCTCAAATTCAAAGGAAGCGAAGGAAACGACCCCAGGAGCGAAACCTCTTTGAGGAAACTCCCCAACCTAGGAATGTGTTAGAACGCATAGGGGATCGTATTATGCAGGAACTACTACAATCCCGTGAGGAGGGAGAGAGGTCCGACGATTCACCCGAACGACCAGATCTGGAGCTAACCAGAACTAATCACCGCACAAGCGTGTAGGACAGGATGAATACCGGGAAGAAGGCTCCTAGCTCTTCTCACAAGAGAAATCCTCAGCCAAAGAATGGGGCACCTCCCCCTTCTCTCGGTCCATCAAGAGAAGATTCGGATGACCATCCACCCAAACGTCGCCGACCCCGGCGTACTCCTCCACCGCCACTAGACAATGAAGAGTACTACGGCGGCCCCTACTATCGCGAGGCGGAAGCAGAAGATCTCTCCCGCCCATGGTGTGATCCTAATCTCACACGTCCATGGGCTGATCCCAGGGAAGATCCTTTTACCCTCCGGTTACGGAATTACTCCGAGGATACAAAGCGTCGCATGCCGGCGTGCGTCAAGACTTATGATGGAACTGGTGATCCGGATGATCACCTAAAGATACTTGACACGCAGGCGAAAATTGAACGATGGCCCATGCCTATATGGTGCCAAATGTTCAATTAAACTTTGATCTGCAATGCTCGTGATTGGTTTGAGGGATTTCCTCCTCGAAGCATCGATAGCTTCACTGAACTACGTACTGCATTCAAGAACAATTATACTCAACGAAAGAAGTATAATAGGGACCCGGTCTCATTGGCAACCGTCAAGCAACGGCCTGGGGAATCTACGGAGGCCTTCATCGAATGCTTCAATGACGAGTGCACGCGCACAAAGACAATGCTGGAACTTCAAAAAATTTCCGATTTTATGCACGCCATAACAGACAGGGAATTAGTCAGACGTCTCAATGACAAGCGACCAGAGAAGTATGACGACCTTATGGAAAGGGTCAGGAACTTCATAGAGGGAGAAGTCGCGGTAGCCGCAGCCTACCCTTCAAAAGGAAACAGCTATCGATCGAACGACCAGTCCAGGAGACAGTCGGGCGGTCAAAGCAACCAGTGCAGTGGAAGGAGCTCGGACTACAAGATCCAAAACAAAGGAGGGCGGTCGGAGGACAAATTTACCCCTCTAAAGATGTCCTACCGGGAGATCTTGCTAACAGAAGGGGCCAACTTCTCGAGGCCTCCCCCAATGACGACACCGATTGACCGTCGCCAAGGAAATCGCTTTTGTGAATTTCACAACGAAAAGGGTCACGGCACGAAGGAATGTATCCAGCTCAAGAAGCACATTGAGTCACTGATCAAGTCAGGAAAACTCAAACATTTAGTCAAGGATTGGAAGGACGGAAAGGACAACAAGAAGTATGACAAGAAGGGTCCCCAAAAGGACACACCTTCGACTATATACATGATCCAATCGAGGCAGCGCCGCACAAGGCAGAAAATTAGCCAAAAATTTTCACGCGGCAGAGAAATCTCATTCCCTCCCATCACGGCAAGTGATGTAGCCGATGCACCTCTCACGATCGAGATAAGCATTAGAACACACAATTTCCGCCGTATGTATGTGGATGGAGGGTCATCAATAGAAGTACTATACGAACACTATTTCGTACACTTACGACCAGAAATAAGAAGCCAATTAGTACCGGCCACGTCACCGCTCATCGGCTTTAGTGGAGACACCATTTGGCAAATAGGACAGTTGCGTCTGCTTGTAACCATTGGAAATGAAGAGCATTCCACCACGGCGTGGATGAACTTTATGGTGATACACTCACACTCTCCATACAATGGGATCATAGGCAGACCAGATATCCTGGCCATACGAGCAGTACCCTCCACAACTCACAGAATGATTAAATTCCCTGTGGAAGGAGGAATTGTCACTATCTATAACACAATCATACCGGCATCCGAATGTCATGCCATGAAAACACCAGTTCCACCTGTTCCCCTCAAGGATGGATCACCACCTCCCAGTTGGAAGGTGGCAATTCATCCTGATTATCCGGAACAAGAGGTATCCATAGGGGGAACACTCTCGGATAGCGACAAGAGGGCCATGTGCTCTCTCCTAAAAGCAAACTTAGATGTATTCGCATGGGAGCCCAAGCATATGACGGGCGTACCACGTGCGATAGCAGAACATAAGCTCCAAATCCGCCAGGGATATCCTCCCGTTAAGCAAAAGAAGCGCGGTCAGGCACCTGAACGCAGCCAAGTAATATTGGATGAAGTATGGAAATTGGTGGATGCAGGTATTATGCGCGAGGTATACTACCACGAGTGGTTATCCAACCCGGTCATGGTCAAGAAGCATGATGGGAGCTGACGCATGTGCGTGGACTTCACAGATCTGAAAAAGCCTGTCCCCAGGACTGCTATCCGTTACCGGAGATTGACTGGAAGGTGGAATCCCTGTATGGATATCCCTTTAAGTGATTCTTAGACGCATACAAGGGATACCACTAGATCCAGATGGCGGAAGAGGACGCAGAGAAGACGGCGTTCCATACTAGTTAAGGCGTATACTGTTATACAAAAATGCCATTCGGACTAAAGAACGTCGGGGCAACATATCAGCGGCTTGTTGACAAAGCCTTTGACTCACAGATAGGCCGCAAACTTGAGGTCTATGTTGATGATTTAGTCATCAAAAGTCATACGGAGGATGCACTTCTCCGTGACGTCCAAGAGACGTTTGACACATTGAGGAGGATTAATATGAAACTGAATCCAAAAAAATGCACGTTTGGGGCAACTGAATGGATGTTCCTTGGATACATGATTGATCCAAAGGGGATCAAACCTTGCCCAGAAAAGACAGACGCGGTGATACAGTTACCATCACCTCAGACACGGAAAGAGGTGCAATCATTAAATGGAAAGCTGGACGGGCTAAACAGGTTCTTGTCAATGTCCGCGGAAAAGTCACTTCCCTTATTCAAATTACTCAAGAAGTGCATCAGGAAGGGAGATTTCCGTTGGACAAAGGAAGCTGAGGAAGCTTTCAGTCAGCTCAAGCAGCACCTCCACAGCTCTTCCCATGCTAGTGGCCCCCGGCCCAAGGAAGAGCTCATCATGTACATGTCGGCTACACACGGAGAAATAAGTGCAGTACTTATGACGGATAGGGACACAGTCCAGACTCCGGTCTACTTCGTAAGTAGAACACTACAAGGGTCGGGGTTGAATTATTCTTCTATGGAGAAACTGGTTTTAGCATTAGTATTCGCCACAAAGCGGCTACGCCAGTACTTTCAGGCGCACCC
The DNA here is from genome assembly GCA_025667525.1 of Glebionis coronaria. Classification (NCBI taxonomy): domain Eukaryota; kingdom Viridiplantae; phylum Streptophyta; class Magnoliopsida; order Asterales; family Asteraceae; genus Glebionis; species Glebionis coronaria. The sequence goes on from CM046876.1 coordinate 274,827,000, forward strand.
AATTGCGGTTATTACTGATCAACCAATAAAACAAATCATCTCAAAACCAGACGTGGCCGGCAGACTACAAAAATGGATCATCTTTCTAGGAGAGCATAACATCTCTTATAGACCAAGGACGACTCTTAAGGGCCAAATCTTGGCAGATTTCTTGATAGAGAAGCCGGATGAGGATGGACCGGTTATACAACAAGAGGAAACTCCAGCATAACCATGGGTATTATTTACGGACGGATCCTCGTGCACGGATGGATCAGGAGATGGTCTCATCCTTACGTATCCGGAAGGAACGGAGTTTACATACGCCCTGCGCTTTGAGTTCACAGCCACCAATAATGAGGCAGAATATGAAACGTTGATTGCGGGTTTAAAAATCGCCGCTAGAATGGGAGTCCGCAACCTTGAGGCCTACATGGACTCACGGCTTGTCGCGAACCACATCCTAGGGGGTTACGTAGCCAAGGAGGATAACATGGTTCGATACTTGGAGAAATTCAAGTCACTCATCGCTGCTTTCAGCAAGTTTTCTATCAAGCAGGTACCAAGAGGTGAAAACAAGAAGGCGGACGCTCTAAGCTAGATCGCTTCTACAAGTTTCGCCCACTTATCCAAGCAAGTCTTGGTAGAAATACTAAAGGAAAAGTCTATAACGGAAGGGGAAGTCGCAGCTGTAGTTGAGGAAGATGGACCTACATGGATGACCCCGATCATCAACTATTTGACTAATGAACCCCTTCTGGATGAGGAAAAGGCGGCATGGCGTATCAGAAGGAAGTCGCAGCACTTCGATCTTCGAGAAGGTATTCTTTACAATCGCTCTTTCTTACAACCGTGGTTGCGGTGTGTTGGGCCATGCCAAGCTACTTATGTGATCAGTGAGATACATGAAGGGTTATGCAGTATGCACGCGGGCCCCCGATCTGTAGTAGCTCGGGCTCTACGCACAGGATATTATTGGCCTAATACGCATAGGGATGCTCGCGACATGATTCGCAAATGCAGTGATTGCCAAGTGCACAGACCTGTACCACGACATCCGCAGCAGGAACTGACACCCATTACATCCCCATGGCCATTCTATAAGTGGGTGATTGACATTGCAGGACCTTTCCCCGTAGCTGAAGGGGGAGTTAAGTTCTTGATTGTCGCAATGGACTACTTTACACGCTGGATAGAGGCTAAGGCAGTTAAATCCATCACAGGCAAACAAGTTAAAAAGTTTGTTTGGGAGAACATCGTGTGCCGTTTTGGCTTACCAGGAGAAATCATCTCGGACAACGGGAAGCAGTTTGCGGATAATCCATTCAAGCACTGGTGCGCAGCATTGAATATCACGCGGCGCTTCGTATCTGTTAAACATCCACAGACAAATGGTCTTGTTGAATGAGCAAATAGAAGCTTGGGTGAAGGCATCAAGGCACGCTTGGATGAACGAAGTGCCAAATGTGTAGACGAACTTCCACATGTTCTATGGGCACATAGTATTATGATTAAAACAGCCAATGGGGACACTCCATTTGCACTGGCCTACGACACTGAAGCTGTTATACCCACAGAAATCGGAATGCCGACCATCCGTACAGTGGAGGTTAATGTCGTCACAAACGACGAGCAACTCCGGATCAATCTGGATTTGTTTGAGGAAAAAAGAGAAATAGTGGCTATCAATGAGCCCAATTCCAAGGCACGGATAAAGGCTTATTATGACGCCAAGGTTAAAGGTGTTTCTTTTCGACCGGGAAATTTTGTTTATCGTGCCAACGAGGCAAGTCGAGCGGAGAATACAGGAAAGCTAGGCCCTAAGTGGGAAGAACCGTATGAGGTTACGGAAGCCTTAGGACGGGGCGCGTACAAGTTGCGTAACATGGATGGCGGCGACCTGGAACGCACATGGAATATCTGCAATCTTAAAAGGTGCTATCTTTGAAAAGCTACGGCTTCCGCATGGACACTTCGCTATATCTGGCTTCAATGAAGATCCATGTGTTCTCTTTGTTTTTGTTTTTTATGCTTTCTAGGTTCCCTTTGTTTTTAGGATTTCCCATTCTTGCCAAAACAAAAATCTTAAAAGTTCTAAAAAAATTTCATAGTGCCTAGCTAGCTCCACGACTTGTTCTTATGCAAATTATTGTCTTACTTTTTAGATTCTATGAACAAATTTTTGTAGTATAGATTTAGATGTTATTACTATAATGTGCTATCTCTTATTCATATGCATTCATTCAATACTGTACATGTACTATGCGCCTTCAGGCGGGGTAAGAGGATTAAGTGAACCTAATAATTCAACTTGTCGCGTAAGAGGGATGCAACCCCAGTAACACGGATCATGTATCCTTACTAGACACCTTACTCACAAGACGTTGTGATAAGTTTCCATATGTTGCGCTCACGTAGTGCTTTGCATGGTAAAGACGCACGCCGCACTTCTAATAAAATATAGACTTGGTTTTATTCTAGGTAAGACGTGACACGTCATGCGACACAAATATATGATATCTAAAAATAATATAAGCAAGTTTCCAATTATCAAAATTGTCGTGACCACCACGGACTTATAAATATTATTCTAAATGTGTACAATAATGTTACAAAAGGATAAAATGTCGTGGAGATCCACGGATGAACATTTAGGTTACAGACCAAATTATCCAGGAGTTATAACAAATTTAGGAGCACCCTACATGGGGGGAGAAACCTACCTATCTCCCATTGCTCCTCAGCTAGGCGGGGCAATACCTCACCAATTTCCTTCCGTTCCAGAGCTTGAGCCGCATTCATCTCCAACACCTCGCTTAATGGATGTTCACCAACTACGATCCTGGTAACGTCTTCATAAATAGGAAGAGTGAGTTGGCTGGGGAAGGGAGTGAAGGGAGTCCGGGAATGCCCCTCGTCCTGAGAAAAGGCACCAAGACTTAGTTTCTCTATAATCTCCTTATTTGATGCATCTTTTGTGGCTTCAAGCTCGGCCAAGAAGGGGTAGTTGAGATCTCGCATAGCGGCCATAGAGGCAGTCATCTTCTCAGCGGCTCCAGTGTTGAAGAAGGCATGCTTTGTGAAGTTTTGTTTCTTCCTTATTAGCTCTGCGGCCATGACCATCCCCTCATGACGGCCGTGATCAATGCCATCCGACACGAGGTCTGCAAACTGTTGAACGAATTGTGGTGCCTCCAGCACCTTCGTGACGGCCAAGTGCGTCACATGACCCACCATCCACCTGCGGCCGGTAATGGCTGCTAGTAGTTGGGGGTACAACACATCATGACACTCGGAGGTAAGGGCATTTACCAATATGTCTTTTTGGGTGGACGCCTCCTTCAACTGTTCCGCCACGACCCTCTCATGAGCAAGCTCCTCTTTCAGTTTGTCCTCACCCTGGATCAATGCATGTGCGTCTTCAAGATTTTTTGTAAGAATGGGCACTTGGTCAGAGGAGGACTTGGCTAAGGTTTCTACCGCGGTCATCTGTATGTGATACTTCAAGTATTAGAATGCAGGATAGTGTGAGGTAGGCATGATGCGGTACGGATACATACCTTAGTTGTTGCAGTCTCAAGTTCAGTCTCAAGCTCGGCTACGCGTTGATCATGAGCATTGGCGTGTGCTGCTTGTTCTTTAATAGTAGCCTCGAAAGTAGCAAGCTGGGACTGGAGGGCGGTAATCTGAGCCTCATTATCTTCAATCATCTTCTCTCTACGGCCAACTTTTCTCTTCAAGGAATCGACATGCTCTAAGGCGGCCTCAAATCTTACCAGCATGGAAGTACCCATGGCCATCTGATGAACCAAGGCACCATTGTATTCATCCACCAGATCCACATGGTTTAGTGCATTTACATCCCTTACCAGACCAGGAGGGATGCAGTTATTGAGATAATCACGGCACTATTCGGCCTGTCTCATCCGTGAAGCGGTGGTGATCTTCCTGTCGGGGTTGAACTGTGTATGAGGGCCGGACGCCGAGACTTCTTGTGAAGCTGTTGGGGTACCTTCCTCAAAGGCGGGGCCGGATCTGGTCGCGGCCGTGTATGGGGTAGGTTCCTTCTCCTTCTCTTTCTCCTTCCCCTTCCGTGCATCTTGGGGAGGTACGGCACCAGCTTGTTCATCCCTGCAACAACAATTGGAATAAGTATTAAATATTGTCTATGAAGTCTGTACCTTTTACTTGGATAATGGATGTTTTGACCAAACAAATGTGGTAGACTTACATGTTGGTTCTTTCTAGTTCTGATGTAGTGGGGGGAACTTGAGTGACTGGCTCGGCATTTGTTAACGGCACGACCGGATCTATGGGTCCAGTCCGCTCCGTCTCAGAGGCTTATGTGGTGCTCTCAACAGATTCATAGCGGGGGTGATCCTCGCGCAGTCTCTTCACAGGGGCATTGTGTTCCCCGACCTCAGCCTGAGGAACTCTTCTTACCCGCTTGTTCTTCCTACGGGTACGCTTGGGGGCGGGCTGGGCTTCTCCTTCTTCTTCCTCCTCCTCTACTTGTTGCACTTCCTCCTCGTCGTCGCCCAACATTTGGCGAAGGCTGGAGGTGGTCCTCTCAATGTTGTCACCTTGCTCTTCCCCATGTACGGGGGTAGCAATCTTAGGCGGAGAGGAGGGCCCGACTTCATCCTCCAACATCAGGTTGTCACCATCTTCATTGTCAAAATCCACGGGGGTCATCAGGAGTGTTGTGTCTTCTTCTTCAGAATGGGGGTATGGTACGGCTGCTAAGGCGACTGTCACATTTCGGGTATGCTCAAGGAGGGGTAGCTCATTCTCACATCTAGGACGGGTTCCCTCTTGTATAAGTTTTGGATCACCCTTACGAAGGATTCCAAAGAAGTTCATTTCTGTCAAAACAAACAAAGTATGTTAGTTATAGCCAATCGGTGTATGTACGTCTTTGATGTGCAGATGTTATACCTACCTTCACCACGCCTCCTCCAAAACACAGGATATATGTTAGACGGGCCAAAGTAATTGCGGCTAATCCCTAGCAAGCAAAGGAATGATTCGGGTAGGTTCCTATGGAACCCGGTCCTATTCCTATCTATTTCTTGGGAATGTTGGGGATTATATGTACCGGCACGCGGAGGAGGGTCAGGAGATAATCTATGTTTAAAAACAAAATCGGTCGGCCACACTATTGAGTCAATGAAAAAGTAATGGTCGTACCAATTTTTCAGCGAATCCATGGCCTTGTTATGGGCTGTGGGGCTGTTGGGGATCGTTTCTTAAAGGAAAGCCACCCATTTAGTAAATTGGGGGTATTGAATAGCCTGAATAACTCTACGGTAGGAGGGATTCTTCTTGCGCGACAAAGGATTTCAAACTGGCTAATCTTACATGCGCCTATACAGTGTAGTTGGGTGATATGTACGTCATAATAACCTAAGAGATCTATGAGGAAACGAGTGAAAGGAATGCGGTAGTTGGCCGCATCGAATAGACGGGTGTATATGCCAATCTTTCCCTGGGGTGCCTCAGTTATGAGGTCCCCTACGCCAGGGAGAGAAGGGTGTAGGTGCTAGGAATGAAGAAATCAGTGTAGAAGTGCTCCAATTTCTCCTAAGTCATTACGTTGAGCACGGATCTAATAGAAGGGTTGTTTCTCTGAGCCATTACTAATTAAAAAAGATAAGGGTGTGGTATTCTAACCTGCGTAGGAAGGGATCTGTGCGTAAGAAGGTGGTGATAAGAAGGAAAGCTTTAATGGCAGAAATGAAGGAAAAGACTGTGTGTTACACACAGCTGTGGGGGCGACTTATTTATAGGGTTGCCTTGGAAGTCATGATTTGTTGGATGCATGACACGTGTTTGCCACTATCCTAAATCGTGTGGTTGGGATGTAAGTGGCAAGTGAACAGTCAGGTGGGACCCACGGGTCACTTCTGACTCAGTAGTTTACGCCGCTCGAGGTTCTGACTGTTTGCACTTTGTCGGTCAATTGGCAGGTGAACAGTCAATTGTGTCGGGATATGCGGTCTTACGTAAGACCATATTCAATGATGCATCTAATTTGTCTCGGACGTCACATGCGGCTGAGGTATCATTGGAATAAAATCCTAATAGGGTTGCCATGTGCGGCCGAAACACAATTTTGAAAATTTGTTATTCCCTACAAGACCTTTCTTGGAACGTCCGGGGAGCATCTTGTTAGTCTAGATATTCCACCTACGGCTGTAACAACTAGACTTGGGGGACATGATGACGTATAGTCCCCAACCGAGTCATGAACCCGGCCCACGGGTACTACCAGCATTCGACCCATCATTGATGGGTGGGATTAATGTCATTTAAGCTAATGGGCTTAGATGAACAGTAACCGCACACACGTGTGCGACCCACGGCCCAGCATGGCCGGTACAGGGTTAGACAGAATCATACTCTTACTATGATTAGGATATACCCCAAAGAAGAGGATATTCACTCACCATAATTAGAAGATAACAATCAATCTAATTTTGGTACTTATCCTTTCCTTGGGGCTGAAGCATCAGTGACAGCCCATTAGGGTTTCACTGCCTATATAAGGAACCCCCAAGGTTTCCACAAAGGTATTACATCCTTCATACTCACATCTCATCTGATTCTCATAACCCTAACCGATTACTTACTCTCACGCTGGAGTCTAATCGTGGGATACATTCCCACTTTGTAAGCCTAACGCGTGTTGTTTTAGTGTGCAGGATCCCAACCAGATAATTCACTTGGTGCAGGAGTCGGAGTGCAACCAACCCGAATTAAGCCTAATTCAGGTCTAGCAAGGATCACCCAACTTTTGTATCAACAAACACCCTTCCTAACATGCTAGGAAGGGTATTTATAGCCTTTCCTACATGTGGCATAATGGGCTATATGATAATGGGTCAGGCTTATCTTTTGGGATTTAGTTACTTATGAATGAACTTTAGCTTAAAGTTAAGCCCGTAAAACATGACTAATCTACTACCTATTACAACGTTCTTAAATACGATACATGATAATCATATGACGGAACATTCTTGTTTGACTCAATATTTTGAGGCTAACACAAAGGATGTTTTGAAGAAGATGGTGTCTACACAGCTTGAAGTTGATTATACTAGTGATGTTAGAAAGGACTTAATTAGATTTGTTTATTTTCTAAGTAACAAGTAGTTTGTATTTGTAAGAATCCTCCTTGTACTTAGTTTTTTATTCAGAAACTTGATTGCTAGAGTAGATATCAAGTTTAGGGGAGGATTTTTGGGAATAAAATGAGCTATGTCACTCAGACGCTGACAAGAGGAAATTTGACGCTAACAAGAGGAAATGAAGCGCTGACAGATCAAGCACTAACAAGAAATATCCAAGCACTGACAAGAAGAATTCCAACCAATGATACGAATACTTAGTCAACACGTTTAATATTTGAAGTAAAGATATGCTCAATATTGTATTTTCTATATTTATCTTTACCTAGAATAGTTGATAGGTAATCCTTTTTACACGACTCCTTATGTTATAAAAGGAGGTCGTAGGGTTTGTAGTTCATATACATTATTCAGTTTTCACAACTTTCGTTGTAAGCAAGTTCGTTTTTAATCAAAAGTGAAAGTTTGGTTTACTTTTTTGCATGTTCTTTATTTTAAGTGTTAATTCCGCATAACACTTGGATTGTTCATTACAATGAAGTTTCTCTAAGTATTAATCTTGATTCAATCTCGTTTAATACAAAGCTAATCGATCTAGGTTTGGGATCAACACATCTTCCACTTCTTCTATAGGAGCAACATCTTCATCCAAATTAGGAAGGTCATCTTGACAAGAAAAGTCATCGGATGATATATCATAAGATGCTTCACTAGAATCATAATCATCATCCTCCATTTATGGCAAGTCTTGCAAAAATTCTTCCTCAATCTCATTATCCCTTTCGTTGAACAATTCACCAAGATCGAAATCACCAAAATCACTAGTTGTAGCATGAAGGTCAACATGTGATGAAATCTTAATGTAATCATGAGGAGAAGAGGTATCAATACAAAACTCGTCACATGGTTCATCGGAAACACCCTCAAGCTCTCTTTGGATTGAGATAAGGTTCTCAATACTAGAAGTGGTTAATTCATCTGAATCGGTCTTTGTAGTAGTGCTAAGAGTCTCGTCCCCCATGATTAAAGAGTTGTTGGGTTCCATGTGAGGTAAAGGTGATTAAGATGTGTTATCATTAAGTGTCATAAAAATCGAAGGTCCGTCACACTCGTCATAGAAGCATCGATAAGGCATACGAGCACAAGTAGCAAGATATTCTTCTTCTTCCTTTGTATCAATCTTAATAGTAAATCATCGAAATATTGCTTGAGGCGACGAGAAAATTTGTTCAACGATTCATGAAACATATCACCGATTTGCTTGTCATGAAATTGCCAAGACTTAATTTCCTCTTTCTTATTAGACATAATTTTTTCCTTTAACCACCGACAAGTGTCTTTCATTTCCTCGATGCTTATGTCTTTCATACTATCAATCTCCTTATAAACGTCATTGATCGACTCGTTTATTTTCTCAAGTAAAGAATGAGACTCATTGCAAATATTAGGGGCATAGGAAAGGGGATCCCTCGGTCGTCAGTCATAACCATAATGGGGTGCGTTTCCACAAAACTCACATGAATAAGTCGAAGAATAGGGTGGAGGTGGATTTCCATAATTAGGTGGATTATAGGTTTGAAAAGAGTCTTGATTATGAAAGTTCTCATGATTATAACCTTGAAAAATTCCTTTATTTTTAAAACCCTCATAATGTGAAAATCCTTGATTTTGAAAAGTATCTTGATTATAGCATTAAAAAATTTCATCATTTTGAAAGCCTTCAATATTTGAAAATCCTTGTTTATGAAAGGTTTCTTGATTATAGCCTTGAAAATTATCATCATTTTGAAAACCTCCATAATTTGAAAATTCTTGGTTTTGGTATGGTTCATCAAAGGTTTGGTAATGAAGTGATGGTGGATTTTGTGATGAAAAACCAGAATATCCCATATAGTCATTACAAGTGTAGTCCATTTGACGGTTAGGTTGAATATTAAGGTTCGCGGTTTAATTATAAGCGTAATACTCCCCATAATAGCCATTGTTTTGATCACATAAATAAGTATCATGTGGACCACCACAATTCGAACAAGGCGAATAATTAGCATTGAATCTCGTGTTTGTTTACGTGAGCCTCGATCATTTGCTTGAAGCGTTTTTCACGAATCCATGACATATCCTTTATTGTTCTAACAATTATCTTTTAGTATAATTCATAAACGGCTTTAGATATATTGTTGATCACCCTTTCCATGCTAGATCCTAAGCATTCGACTCTTTGTCTCTAGTATGAGGTGCTCCACCTTTAGACTCGAAACATTGAGGATAATGTTTAATTTTAGTATGGGGGTGAATAGATAGTTGCCTTGCTACGTCCTCATGTTTTCCAACTTTCATCGTTTTGTTTTTTTGTAGCAAATAAGGCTAAATGGCCAAATATTAAAAAAAATTCTTAGTTTTCATAAGTGTTTTTAAGACACAAATGTATATTTTCCTGTGGGTAGAATAAGAGTTAATTTTTGCCTTGATGGGCATTTGGAGCCCTTTACATTCCTTAGCCCGCTTGAATCAAGTTTTGCTAGACTTTTATATAGGGAAATTTAAAACGCGAAAGTCCTAGCTCATACATGTTAAGAACAAGAACTTTTCGCAAGTTCCTATAATTGATCCTAGAAAGTCACTTATCAAGGGAACTTTAAAATGCATTTTCTAAACTTTCTAAGTCTAAGAAATTGCAAGATCCTATAGGTGACTTGAAAACCCAAAACTTAGATTTAGATAATGAAGAACGAGAAGTGATAGAGTTAGACAAGTGATCATGATAAACGTAGAACATGAAAATGTTCTTTCAAAAACTCATATGTTTTTTATTGTGGCTTTTTCTCCCATGAGATCAATGCATTATCAATAAATAAATTTCAATAAGTAAGGTCGTACGATTTGAAAGGTTAATTAACTTCTAGCCCAAGATCGTTTAAAAGTTGCTCGTGGTTGAGTAGAGTTCATAGCCAAGGCATAACTTATTGAAGCGGGACGCGAAGATTGTCGAAGTTCCAAAAGGCCCTAACAAGGCATGTGGACTCTATTTTGTTGCTAAAGATCCAAGATGATGTGAAGTATCATTATTCCAAAATCAATATGAAGGATCGGGACACCCGACGAAATGCAATTTACTCCCCTAAAGATCATGGAGAAAGTCTATCCAAAAAGACCCTAACAAGGTATGCGGATATATATATCAAAGTCCGAAAATGCGGCGGTAATATTTGAATTTTAAGTTCGTTTTCTCTCGGTATTATCGAATTGATTTTCAAGTTTACAAGTTTGACTTAATTTTCTTTGGTAATCAAAAGATTATTTGGTATTATAATTACTTGACACGCAAAATGAAAATTTATTTAATATTATATACTATTATTACTATATTATTATTATACTAATACTATTTCTAAAATTACAACTACAAATTTATACTAAATACACTATGAAATGTAACATGAATTAATCCTAATAGACTAACTGGTGAACTTAATGCACTAATCATACTAATCAGGCACATTTCTTATACAAAGCCCATAGTAAAATACTCCATTCTACTTATATTTCTAAAAAGTGACATAACAGACCATGGATTCGGTTCTCATTATCGACCATTTTTGCTTATATTTTTGAAAGTCACAAAAACTTCTTATTTATTCTGCAACGATAACTATTATTGGACCATCAACTTTGACTTGCACCAAGTTTGACCTTACTAAAATATTACACTACTTTTAAACAAGAAACTATGAAAAGGTTAATAGAACCTAGCTAAGTTTATACTACTTCTGATATTAACTACTACAACCTAAAGCCAAATTCATCTACTGGTCATATTTAACTTTTGACTAAAACAACTTTGAATCACCTATTTATGAACCTATACTACACTTCTTTCACTTTTTCCAAATTCTGCAAGTCAAATTATGGAAATCAAATACTGGTTCAATTCTAATCTTTGGCAAATAAATCTCCTATTTTGTAACTACTACTCTAAAGCTTCATTACACTACTGAAGATTCACAGTACCTAATAGCTCTATTCGTTCATTAAAAGGGAAAGCTAATTAAGATCTAAAAATGCAGCCTAAATACCTACTGCCAAACACACTATAACTACAATCCAAGAAAATCAAATCAGCTAATTCAAAGAATCATTGTAGAAACATTGATATCATATTTCTAATTCTATTAATACACGAATTTAGACAGACTACGATCACTATTAAGCTCAAATACATATATTAACAGTTTATACTAAAAAGAGCAAAATGTAAAATTATGCTTAACCGGTATCATTCGGGCCTCCGTTGATGGAGAAGTGATAGGTGTGAAAACACCCATCCTTTTACCACTTATTTCTTGCTAAAACGAGACCAAAACGCGTATTTAATGTCATTTGTTTGGAATTATGCGTGGTTTGTGTGTTTGTTGTGTTTTTAGAGCCAACCGGATAAATATTAAAGAAAACCTGGGATTGCACGGGTTTTATCGAAGAAAAAGACGAAAAGACGAAGTCTATAATCCAAGAGATGCAAAAGATTTGAAGTCAATGGGCCTATTTAAAGATTTATCGAAGAAAAGGACCAAATATGGAAGATTTACATATGTCGAAGAAACTCAAGTCTATTAAATGAAGAAATTAAAAGACGAGTTGAATTTATTCGTCGACAAATCCCGAATCGAAATAAAAAACGTCGACTTTTCTGAAAAGACGAGAAGACAAAAAGAAAGAGAGAAAGCCCACTCACCAAACCAAGCCAAGCGCTATAAATACTCCTCCCATTCTCATTTTCAACTAGTTTTTCTTTCTGTTATTTCATTTCCTAGTTCGTAGGAACCAACTCCCTTAAGGAGGTGGTTTTCATTTTCTTTGATTTCTTCCACAATATTGTAAGTTTGATCTTTCCATTTTGATTGTTTGAATCTTAATCATTAATACAAGTTTACATTTAATCTTTCTCTCATCTTGTTCTTCCTTTTCTTGTTGATTCAAAGTTCTAAGGTTTTTATTTTATTGGTTTTGATCTTCAAAAGTAAGTGATTTTTATGTTTTTGTTGTTTTGGATTGATGTTTATCATAGGTAAATGATTAGTGGTTAAATTGGTTTAAGTTTTGATTAAAAACTTGGTGGATTTTGGGTTAAATTTGTGTGTTAAACAATCCCCTGTTCTTCGTTCTTATTATTGTTTCCTGCCCAGATTCCGGATCAACACCTTATTCCGGATCAAGGGATTTGTGAAAATATTCCGGATCAAGCTCTTTGGTTCGAAATATCAAATATTCCGGATCAGCTATTATATTCCGGATCAAGTTTTATTCCGAGTAAAAAATGTATTCCGAATCAGCTTGTTCATCCGGAATAATCAATATTCCGGATGAGTAGTTATTCCGAATATAGGTTTCTTTTAAAACATTCCGAATCAGTCTTTTCTTTTTTTATTATGGATCAGTCATTTTATTCTGGATCAACTCATTTATTCCGGATCAGTCATTATTCTGGATCAATCCATTTATTCCGAGTAAAGCAAACATTCCGGATCAACTGTTATTCCGGATGAAGGCATATTCCGCATGAAGCAAACATTCCGCATGAAGCAAACATTTCGGATCAACACATATATTCCGAATCAATATCATTCCGAATGAAGCAGTTTTTAGGATTATTCCGCATGAGTTGATTTATTCCGCATGAGCCAAATTTCCCAAATATTCCGGATCAAGCTATTATTCCGCATCAACTGTTTTTCAAGTTTAGGTACTTTACTGTTTGATTTTAATTCTAGTTCTATTTTCAGTAATTGCTTTTAGTTTATTTTATTACTTCTAGCATTTATCGTTTTAGTAGATATAGACCAAAGCTCCCCCTTTTTAGTTACCAAGTACAACAATTCCACTTTGAACCGTGATCGATTCGAGAAGATACCGAGAACGAAACAACGACATATACAATTGGCTACGAGCAACGCAAACAAAGATCTTGCAAAAGCTACATTTTTAATCAACTAAAATGACAGTTATTAAAATGGCGCCGCTGCCGGCTCTTTTCGTAAGGATCAACGGTTTCTTGTGAGAAAAATTGGATTTTGGTATCCGTTATTTCGGGAACGTTATTTTCAAGCACAAAAATTTTCAAAAACCCATAAAAATATAAAATTTTCAAAAATACAAAAACATTAAAAAACCTATAAAAACCAAAAATATTTTCTCTTGCATTTTCTTTTTAGTGTATGCGTACTCGATCAACGTCTTATTCAGAGCACGAGACTCTCGAAGATTTAGACATGGCCGGTGTACACAACAACAACAATAATAATCCCCCCCACAACAACAATAATAATCCACCCCACCCCAACATGAATAATCCACCCTTACCCGACCTACGAACCATAGAGGAGCTATGCCAACCTACGATGAACGGACGTGGAGGCCCGATTGCGCCGATGCATATCACGGCTCAGGAGTTTTCGTTGAAGCATCACATGATCCAACAAGTGCAAACTAACCCATTTCACGGAATTCCGGATGATGATGCCAACAAACACCTCGAAAAATTCATTACCATCACCCAAAGCATGAAATCCCCCGGTGTTTCTATGGATGACCTTCGCCTCCAACTATTTCCCCACTCGCTTTCTCACCATGCTGAAAAATGGTTTGATCGTCTCCCAGAGAATTCTATTCATACTTGGGACGACATGATCAACGCTTTTTGTCGCGCTACTTCCCACCATCCATGGTCACGAGCCTTCGTAACCAAATTAGTGGATTCATGCAAGACAATGATGAATCGCTCTTTGATGCTTGGGAACGATACAATGATTTGATCGACCGTGGTCCAAATCACAACATGCTCACCGTCACTCTCATTGATACTTTCTACAATGGTCTCACTTTTCGTGATCGTGACACGATCAACGCCGCCACCGGTGGTACTTTTATGAAAAGGAGACCGGAGGAGTGTAGAGAGTTGATTGAAAACATGACTACTCACCACAAGAATTGGGATTCATCCGCATCCTCAAGATCTAACCCGAGAGTCAATGTTTCTTCTACTACTTCCAATCCGGAGATGACCGAAATTACCCGACAACTCGCAGAGATGAACAAGAATTTCATGACCATGGCCACAAATCACTTTCAACAAGCTAAAGCCGTTTCTATTTCTTGTGACACATGTGGTGGTCCTCATTCCTACAATGATTGTCCTTCCACTCAAGGCAATTTTTGTGAAAATGTTAACGCAGCATACGGTACTTATCCCACGGGAGGCTATCAAGCTCGTCCTCAAGGAGACCGTAGCTTGCTAAGTTATCGTTCAAACAACTATCTTGCTCCACCCGGTTTTCCTCCTCCAAACCAAAACCAACAACAAAGCTATAACCAAAACAACCAATCCCAACCTCGTGCTAACAATCAATATCAATCCCAAAGAAATCCATACCCACCTCAAGGAAATTCTCAAGCTTACCAAGCTCCACCTCTCAATCAACCGATGGCATTGAATCAAGACGTCGAGACGTTCATGAAGACTAACAGAGAGATGGTGACGAATCTTCAGAGTCAATTCGTCAACTTGAAGAATGACATGGTGAAACAAGGGAGCGATATTCGAGCCGAGTTAAGGAATGACATGGTGAAACAAAGAAATGATATTCGTGCAGACATGAGAGACTCTTTCAGCACTCAAGCGGATAACATACGTGATATAATCGGTTCACTCTTCCAAGGTAATCAACCCTCTTCTTCGGGTACTCTTCCGAGTAACACCGTTGCGAATCCAAGAGGGGAGATGAAAGCAATCACCACTCATAGTGGAAAAGGTTATACGGAACCCGAGATTCCTACACCTCCACCCGTGATTGTGAACAAGGAAAAAGAGCAACTTTCCTCACCTCCTTCGCCTTCTATCCCCATTCCCCCACCACCCGTGGTTGTGAGTGATCCTACTCTCCTAAAGCCTTCTTCTTCATTCAATATACCTTATCCTTCAAGGTTGAGGAAAGAGAAGCAAAAGAGCAAGGATGATATTCAAGTTTCAAACTTTATAAAAATGTTTAAACAATTGAATTTTAACATCTCCTTTGTCGAGGCTCTCGCTCACATGCCTAAATACGCGAAGATGTTTAAAGATCTTCTTAGTGACAAAGAGAAGCTTCTTGACATTGCTCAGACCCAACTTAATGAGAATTGCTCCGCCGTTCTCTTAAGGAAATTGCCCACCAAACTTGGTGATCCGGGTCGCTTCTTGATTTCTTGTAACTTCCCGGGAGTAGAGAATTGCATGGCCCTAGCCGATTTAGGTGCCAGTATAAACTTAATGCCTTTAAGGTTTCGGAAGCAATTATCTCTCCCCGAGCTAGTCCCCACAAAAATGACTTTGGAATTAGCTAACCGTACGGTTGCTTATCCAGTGGGGATAGCCGAAGACGTCTTTGTTGGCGTTGACAAATTCACCTTCCCAGCGGATTTTGTTGTCGTTGACTACGAGATGGATCCTCGTGTTCCATTAATCGTTGGACGTCCCTTCTTAAGGACCGGTCGCACTCTCATTGATGTAGCCGCGGGCGAAATAATCATGAGAGTTGGTGATGGTAAAATTGTCTTCAACATGGGTAAGATTTGTAAGCAACCTTATTCATATGAGAGTGTTAATGTTATTTATGTTCTCGATGAGGCTTGTGAAGAACACTTTCATGATGCTTGCAAAAGTACTCTCTCTTCTCTACCCAATGTTGAGACCGTTGCCTCAATTGCTCCGTCATTGACTCCTTTTGGAGAAAGTGACTTGGATGATTTCGAAGCTTGCTTGGGTCCTCTTGATCTTAAGTATGATGATTCTTCCACCGATTGGGATGAAGACATTCGTACAATTGAGAAACTTCTCAATGAAGACCCGTTTTCTCCTCCTTCTCCTAAAGAGGTGACTAATGATGATCCATCATTAGTTACACCATCTATTAAGGATTCTCCTACTCTTGAGCTTAAGGACCTACCTCCTCATCTCGAGTATGTTTTCTTAGAAGGCATTGATCAACTTCCCGTTATCATTGCTAAGGACTTAAAAGCCGATGAGAAAACTCGTCTCATTGAAGTTTTCAAGAAACATAAAAGAGCTATCGCTTGGAAAATCTCCGATATTCGCGGAATTGATTCTCACTTTTGCACACATAAAATTCTCATGGAGGACGACTTTAAGCCCACAATTCAAAGCCAACGAAGGGTGAATCCTAAAATCCATGACGTTATCAAAAAAGAGGTTATCAAACTTCTTGATGCGGGCATGATTTATCCTATCTCGGATTCACCTTGGGTTAGTCCAGTCCATTGTGTGCCTAAGAAAGGCGGAATCACCGTTGTGCCCAATCAAAACAATGAGTTGATTCCTACACGTCTCGTTTGTGACACCCCAGGCAAATCCCACATCGGCTGTGGCCAGGAGAGATCCATGGTTCATAAGATAACAGTCGCCTTCTCATGACACAACGCGTTTTGTGGTCTACTGCAAGTGGGGTTCTTAGGAACTGGCAGTTAAGCGTGCTCATGGAAGAGTAGTACTGGCTTGGGTGACCTGCCGGGAAGTCTTCACAAGAGGGCCACAAAGCAAAGCCGTGAGCCTGCGGGCAAAGCGGACAATATTGTGGTCTGAGTAGGCGGGATGTTACAAGTGGTATCAGAGCCACTCCTGAGCCGTTCGGGATGGTGGGGCAAACCTCATCGAGGACGATGAGTCCCGAAGGGGGGGTGATTGTGACATCCCAAGCAAATCCCACATCGGCTGTGGCCAGGAGAGATCCATGGTTCATAAGATAACAGTCGCCTTCTCATGACACAACGCGTTTTGTGGTCTACTGCAAGTGGGGTTCTTAGGAACTGGCAGTTAAGCGTGCTCATGGAAGAGTAGTACTGGCTTGGGTGACCTGCCGGGAAGTCTTCACAAGAGGGCCACAAAGCAAAGCCGTGAGCCTGCGGGCAAAGCGGACAATATTGTGGTCTGAGTAGGCGGGATGTTACATCGTTACTGGGTGGAGAGTTTGTATAGACTACCGCAAACCCAATGATGCCACGAGAAAGGATCATTTCCCTCTTCCTTTTATGGACCAAATGCTTGAACGTTTAGCGGGTAATGAATATTACTGCTTTCTTGATGGTTTCTCGGTTTATTTCCAAATACCCATCGATCCCCAAGATCAAGAGAAGACAACATTCACTTGTCCGTGTGGCACATTTGCTTACAAAAGAATGCCTTTTGGCTTATGCAATTCCCCCGGGACTTTCCAAAGGTGCATGTTGGCTATCTTCCATGACATGGTTGAGCAAACCATGGAAGTCTTCATGGATGATTTCTCGGTCTTTGGGGATTCCTTCTCTTCTTACCTTGCCAATTTAGAACGTATGCTAAAGCGGTGCGAAGACACTCGCCTTGTTCTGAATTGGGAAAAATGCCATTTTATGGTAAAAGAAGGCATTGTGCTAGGACACAAAATCTCTGAAGCCGGTATTGAAGTCGACCGTGCTAAAGTGGTTGTCATAGCCAAATTACCTCCACCATCAACCGTGAAGGGTGTGAGAAGTTTTTTGGGTCATGCGGGCTTCTATCGTCGATTCATTCAAGATTTCTCTAAAATCGCTCGCTCGATGACCCACCTCTTGGAAAAAGATACTCCTTTTATCTTTTCTAAAGAGTGTCTCGAAGCCTTCAATCTTCTTAAGGATAAGCTAACTAAGGCACCAGTCTTGGTTACCCCTAATTGGGAGCTACCTTTTAAGTTGATGTGCGATGCTAGCGACTTTGCTATTGGAGCGATTTTGGGCCAAAGAGTGAATAAACACTTCCAACCAATCCACTATGCTAGCAAAACAATGACGGGGGCTCAATTGCATTATACGACAACCGAAAAAGAGCTTTTAGTTGTTGTCTATGCTTTTGAAAAATTTAGCCCCTATCTTGTTTTATCCACCACCATCGTATACACGGACCATTTCGCGTTGAAGTACTTGATGACTAAGCACGACTCTAAGCCAAGACTTCTTCGCTGGGTTTTACTCCTTCAAGAATTCAACATTGAAATTCGTGACAAGAATGGAGCCGAAAACCTAGTCGCGGATCATCTAAGTAGACTTGAGGATCCATATCAAGGGGATCATCCGAACAAAGAGATCAATGACTCTTTCCCCCTTGAGACCTTAATGTCTATAAATCTCAATTTGGATGACACCCCGTGGTTTGCCGACATTGCAAACTACTTAGCGTGTGGTTTTCTCATCAAAGGGTTAACATCCCAACAGAAGAAAAAGTTCTTGAATGATGTTAAGACTTACTTTTGGGATGACCCTTTTCTCTTCAAACAATGCGCTGATTTGATTATTCGCCAATGTGTTGACGGACCGGCAGCTTTAGACATTCTCGAGGCTTGCCACAAAGGACCCACCGGTGGTCACTTTGGTCCCAACTACACCGCCAAAAAAGTGTTTGACTCGGGATTTTATTGGCCCACCATTTATCGTGATGCTCATGAGATGGTTAAACATTGTGATGCTTGCCAAAAACAAGGCAAGATCACACATAAAGATGAGATGCCTCAAAATTTCATACAAGAATGTGAAATCTTTGATGTATGGGGCATCGACTTTATGGGGCCATTCCCTTCTTCTAAAGGAAACAAATACATCCTTGTCGCCGTTGACTACGTTTCCAAACGGGTTGAAGCCAAAGCTTTACCCACTAACGACGCGAGGGTGGTTTGTAATTTCTTGAAACAACTGTTTGCTCGATTCGGTGTTCCTCGTGCTATAATCAGTGACCGCGGGACTCATTTTTGCAATGTTCAATTTGCAAGAGTCATGGCTAAGTATGGTGTCAATCACCGTCTTTCCACCGCTTATCATCCTCAAACCAACGGTCAAGCCGAGATATCCAACCGTGGATTGAATAGAATTTTGGAACGTACTGTAGGAGAGCATCTTGCCTCATGGGCCGATAAACTTGATGATGCTCTGTAGGCTTTCCGTACCGCCTATAAGACGCTGATTGGTTGTACACCTTATCGTCTTGTGTACGGGAAAGCATGCCACCTTCCCATCGAGATGGAACATAAGGCATACTGGGCCTTGAAGTGGGCTAACTTCGACATCAATAAAGCCGGTGATCTTCGCAAGATTCAACTCAACGAGCTACATGAATTGAGGAATGAAGCTTACGAGAACTCATTGATCTACAAGGAGAAGACCAAGATTATCCACGATGCTAAAATTAAGAACCGAGAGTTCCACGTTGGTGATCAAGTCTTACTTTTTAACTCTCGGTTGAAGATCTTCTCGGGCAAGGTGAAGAGCCGCTGGTCTGGTCCATTCACCAACGCCAATGTCTTTCCCTATGGCACCATTGAGCTTTCTCAGCCAAATGGGCCAAATTTTAAGGTAAATGGCCAGTGTCTGAAGTTGTACTTTGGTGAGGACATCTCTCATGTGATGATTCCATCCCTCACCACGTTTCCCATGAATTAGTTCGGGACCGAGTCAGGCTCGTGACTCGGTTAACAAAAACAAGCACTCCTCGGGAGGCAACCCGAGTATCTATCCCCTTTTCCCGTTTTTCATCCTAAGTGTAGGGGAGCTATATAGGTTGCTTGTGTTTGTATGGTGATGTGATTACAGGGATAAGTGCACTCTTGGAATCTTTGAAGAACCGTGCTCCCATGTTATCCACAAATCCGGTTCTATCTCTCAACTATCATGATTCAATCTTCTTCATACTCACATTTGAAATTGATCACTTTAGTTGTCTCCTCCTTAACTTGATTTTAACCAACGTGCACAATGTCATAAGTGTAGGGGAGATTTTTCCCACATGCTTAAACATTGAGGACAATGTTTATCTTAAGTGTAATGGAGACTTATATCGAAGTTTTAAGTGGACTTTTCCATTAAAATGCCTTTATTTAACCGGAAAATTCTATTTTTTCGACATTTTTCAAAAATTTTAATCTATTTTGGCCTAGTTGTATAGTTGCATTTTCCTTTGTTATGTTTATTTTCTCTCCTTGCTAGAATAAAATTTCAATAAAGTGGTTTTAAATTTTTCAAAGTCGTGAATATTTTGACTCAACCCGAGTTTACTTATCTAAGTTTACTCTAGCTAGTATCCTTAACGTGTTTAAGTCAAGTTTTGCTAGCCTTTTATATAGGGAGCTATAAAACGCGAAATTCTTAACTCTCACGGGTTAAGAACAAGGGAACTTTAAAATGAAATTTCTAAACTTGAAAAAGTCTAAGAGTTTGCAAGATCCTATAGCTGACTCGAAAACCCAAAACGTTGATTTAATTGGCTAAGCATCCACGAGTCTCATTCCTTGAGATTTTAAATTGTGGAGAACGAGAGATGATAGAGTCAATTATAAGTTTGGTATTCTTTCGTGAATTTATGTGAGTTGATTATAAGCCTATTCTCCCATCGCTTTCTAATAAATTTATCTGTAATAAATAACGTTGTACGATTTGAAAAGTTACTTAGCTTCTAGCCCAAGATCGTTTAAAAGTTGCTCGGTATTAATTAGAGTTCATAGCCAAGGCATAACTTATTGAAGCGGGATGCGAAGATTGGCGAGTCCGAAAAGGCCCTAACAAGGCATGAGGGCTACATTTTGTTGCTAAAGATCCAAAAGTGATGTGAAGAATCATTTATCGAAAATCAATATGAAGGATCGAGACACACGACGAAAAGCAAAAAATCCCCAAAAGTCATGGAGAAGTCTATCCGAAAAGACCCTAGCAAGGTATGAGGATAAATAGATCTAAGTCCTAAAAGGAGGCGGATCGTTGTATATCAAAGTCCAAAATAAAGATCGGAGAAAAATGAAAGAAGTCATGGTCCAAAGATGAAGAATCTCTCAAAACTTCAAGTGAAGAAATTCCTATTATGAAGAGAAGACCATAATTTCAAGAACGTCTCTCAAAGATTCGAAGTATGAAGTCGCTGCCAAATATCGGTCCGAGAAAGGTCTCAAATCGTGAAGCGAGTTATGCCAAGATATGAACTTTATGAGGTCCCGAGAAGCAGTTTGTAAAAGATTTTGTCATTTAGCTAACTATTGATTAAATCGTCCCACTTTATTTTCAGCCTAAATAACTATCGAAATAAGTCAAACAATGCATCCTCGTGATCATTCAAGACAAAAATAAAATATAAGAGATACACCTAGGAATAAGGGAGTCTAAGTGAATAATTGGGCCACATGAGTTCGTTTTAGTTTGCTAACTTATAATAACAATGATCTTGTTTTTAAGCTTGGTATGGGGAACGTGAAACTTGAGAATGATGAACATTCATGACAATCTGAAACCCCAATGTAAGTCTTTAAATACTTTACTTGTTTTGCTCTTTTGGTTTCCTTAGTGTTTAGAATTTAATAAAGGCCAAGGTGGTTATTTATTATGAGAAATGTGAACCGTGCTTTAAAATTATAGCATTGCATGAGGGCATGGCAATGTTTAAGTGTAGGGGATTTGATAGGTGTGAAAACACCCATCCTTTTACCACTTATTTCTTGCTAAAACGAGACCAAAACGCGTATTTAATGTCATTTGTTTGGAATTATGCGTGGTTTGTGTGTTTGTTGTGTTTTCAGAGCCAACCGGATAAATATTGAAGAAAACATGGGATGGCACGGGTTTTATCGAAGAAAAAGACGAAAAGACGAAGTCTATAATCCAAGAGATGCAAAAGATTTGAAGTCAATGGGCTAATTTGAAGATTTATCGAAGAAAAGGACCAAATATGGAAGATTTACATATGTCGAAGAAACTCAAGTCTATTAAATGAAGAAATTAAAAGACGAGTTGAATTTATTCATCGACAAATCCCGAATCGAAATAAAAAACGTCGACTTTTCTGAATAGACGAGAAGACAAAAAGAAAGAGAGAAAGCCCATTCACCAAACCAAGCCAAGCACTATAAATACTCCTCCCATTCGCATTTTCAACTAGTTTTTCTTTCTGTTATTTCATTTCCTAGTTCGTAGGAACCAACTCCCTTAAGGAGGTGGTTTTCATTTTCTTTGATTTCTTCCACAATCTTGTAAGTTTGATCTTTCCATTTTGATTGTTTGAATCTTAATCATTAATACAAGTTTACATTTAATCTTTCTCTCATCTTGTTCTTCCTTTTCTTGTTGATTCAAAGTTCTAAGGTTTTTATTTTATTGGTTTTGATCTTCAAAAGTAAGTGATTTTTATGTTTTTGTTGTTTTGGATTGATGTTTATCATAGGTAAATGATTAGTGGTTAAATTGGTTTAAGTTTTGATTAAAAACTTGGTGGATTTTGGGTTAAATTCGTGTGTTAAACAATCCCCTGTTCTTCGTTCTTATTACTCTTTCCTGCCCAGATTCCGGATCAACACCTTATTCCGGATCAAGGGATTTGTGAAAATATTCCGGATCAAGATCTTTGGTTCAGAATATCAAATATTCCGGATCAGCTATTATATTCTGGATCAAGTTTTATTCCGAGTAAAAATTTTATTCCGAATCAACTTGTTCATCCGGAATAATCAATATTCCGGATGAGTAGTTATTCCGAATAAAGGTTTCTTTTAAAACATTCCGAATCAGTCTTTTCTTTTTCTATTCCGGATCAGTCATTTTATTCCGGATCAACTCATTTATTCCGGATCAGTCATTATTCTGGATCAATCCATCTATTCCGAGTAAAGCAAACATTCCGGATCAACTGTTATTCCGGATGAAGGCATATTCCGCATGAAGCAAACATTCCGCATGAAGCAAACATTCCGGATCAACACATATATTCCGAATTAAGATCATTCCGAATGAAGCAGTTTTTAGGATTATTCCGCATGAGTTGATTTATTCCGCATGAGCCAAATTTCCCAAATATTCCGGATCAAGCTATTCTTCCGCATCAACTGTTTTTCAAGTTTAGGTACTTTACTGTTTGATTTTAGTTCTAGTTTTATTTTCAGTAATTGCTTTTAGTTTAATTTTATTACTTCTAGCATTTATCGTTTTAGTAGATATAGACCAAAGCTCCCCCTTTTTTGTAACACCCCATTTTGATAAATGGAATGTCACGCGTAATTATGGCGTGTCATCAAAGCATGCAAGGTAATATATAGTAAAACATACATGACCATAGGGAAAACCGGAATCAAACATCGGTTCCCAAACATAAGCCCAAAACATAACAAAGTAAATGAACTGAATGAAAGACTAAACAAGCATAAATATATGAAGGAAACAGGAGAAGAAGTCTATGGCAGCTTCCATCCTATGCATGTCCTCCAAATGCTCGAGTCTTGGGTACCTGCCGTTTTGGGACATGGAAAGGAAAGTAACGGCTGAGCAAAACGCTCAGTGCACGGATATACAATGTAGCATGAAATAGGATAAGCATGTAACATATAACAGCGGAAGACTAAGTTCTGAGTAGACTGGTTAAGTATTGAGAAAACTGGTTTTATAGTTTGAAAAGCCTTATGTTTATCTTATGAGAACTGTTTTAACATATATATACCATAGCCCATATAGGTCATGAAAAGGTCACGTGCATGAATACTTGGAGGGGTGACCTCATCATGCTGATTAGAGGGGATGCCTCTAATTAATATACTGGTCTGGGTAGGAGGGATCAACTCCTTGTGAAGGATGCAAGGCACACACCACATTCACCATGAAATACTGAATAAAACATGTAACTAGGATGCACCCATACGCCCCACATGATATAATAATATGGCCAAAACTGAAAGGGAGGCCACGAGCAATCACTCTGCCGTGGGGAAGTCATAACATTGGTGCCTCCAATGTTATGGTTATGGTACCTCCATAACTAGGTGAAACTGGTCATGCTTGTATATGGCTATAGATTATGCTAATTAAACATAAGCAGTTCAAAACAATAAAACAAATACTGGGGAAAACAGTTGGCTGCATACGGGGAAATCCTAATAAGGAAAGAATGTCCATACTGAAAGGACGGGAATCCGTACCTCAAGTCCAGCGAATGAACGGAAGAAAGACTCCTACTTCTGGATCACTAATGCTACATGAATACACACGTGTATAAGTATCGAATCACTGATTACGTACTGGGTTTTATGTCTCATCTTAGCTTACTTTGTATGTTTTAGGTCATGGTTTACTGTTTAAAGCCCTATCTGTGTTTACCTTGTAATCTGATTAATCTGATAAAGTATTACTGGTAATTCATGTATTATTATACTTACTGTGTAATAATAAGTAACTTTCCAAAAATCTCAGGTTTCCAAAAATAGAAAGTTACCAAAAATAGAAAGTTTCCAAAAATAGAAAGTTTCCAAAAATAGAAAGTTTCCAAAAATAGAAAGTTTCCAAAAATAGAAAGTTTCTAAAAATAGAACGTTTCCAAAAATAGAAAGTTTCCAAAAATAGAAAGTTTCCAAAAATAGAAAGTTTCCAAAAATATAATTCACTGCTTAAAATAGATCAGTTTCTAAAAATAGAAAGTTCCCAAAAATAGATCAGCTGTCTTAATTAAATAAGTTTCCATATATAGAAGGTTTCCATGATTAGATTAGTTGCCTTATTTAATTAAGTTTCTATAAATAGAAGTTTCCATAATTAGAATTAAGCTGGTTACATAAGCTAAAAATATAAGTCTAAGTGTTTATATGCTTATTTCTTAAGTCATATGATATAGTGCATAGTTTAATTATTATTTCATGTATTTTAATTAAACTATAGGTTAAGTATTTTAATTAAAGTATAACATGTTTCAATTAAAATGGAATAAAAATACTTAGGTTAAAATGTGTATTATTATGTATTAATAATATAACCTAAGTCATGTCTAAATTAATTAATTATAAGCATGGTTTAAAATAATTAATTAATTATCACTCATAACATAAAAAAAATACTTAGGTTAAATTAATATCATGCTAAATTAATAATTAAATTAACCTAAGTCATGGTTTAATTAATATATTATGTTATTAATTAATTTATATCCTAAGTTCATGATTCATAAAATTAACATGTAGCATAAATCGTGTTTTAACCAACGAACCGTGAACCGGGCATGAAATCGACACCGTACCCCGAACCAAATCGGGGTTCCCCTTGGTTCCTTGCTGCCGTGGGACCCACACCACCAAACCGGGACCATATGGTCTCGGTGGTGGCTTAATGACCAAGCCGTGACCCCCTAGGGCACGGGCTAGGCGGCGGCCAAACTAAAACACCCATAAACACCCTTTTTGATTTACCCCTTAATCAAATACATGTTTATTATATGTTTTTAATTAGGTTTCAAAAACATCATGTTCTTAATTAATTTTACTAAATCAAATCAAAAGAAAAGATTAAAAAGAAAGGTTAAAAAGTTATACCGAATGTGTGGATCAATAGAGGATGAACAAACACGATTTCTAGCAATGATTTTATTATCCAAGATCATCAAACACCCTCCTATGGTGTCTTGAAGGTGGCGGCACACAAGAACAAGGGAGGAGGAGGAAGAACAAAATTAGGGTTTTAGTTGTTTTTAATAAAATGTGATAAATGAAAGACTTTTTCCCCTTAACCCCCTTGTTTAGTAAAAATGATGGGCTAGGCCCATTTCTCTTCCTTAATTCGTGGATATGGGGCCCACAAGGGGTAGCCCAAATGTTTTCCGTGTCTAAAATATTATAGTGTGCTCTCGTGTTCGTGTTTTACGTGTTTTAATTTGTTACGTGTTTATTCGTGTTTATTGGTGTTCATGTTTAGTGTGTTCTCGTTAAATATTTACCGTACCATAACGTATTTATTTATGCTCGTAATTATATTATATGTATTTACGTGATTATTTTAGTTCGTGTTTTAATGGTGATCATGATTTAATTATGTTCCCGTGAAATACTTATTAACTGCTTATCATGAGTTTGTACGTAATCGATACTTATCATGTCATACACGTATGCACTTGCTTGATTATTAGCACATGAATGTGATCAATACTAAATAGGGTAAGTTTTAATCTAGGACGTACGATCTTAAGGGCACTATTCATGGTAAAAGCATGCGGGTTTTACAATTCTTCCCCCCTAAAAAGAATAATTCGTCCCCGAATTATAGATAAAGTAACTGGAAGCGAAACATACCCGAATCAAACTGGAAAGGTATGCAAAATAACGGAAATGAAGGTGACATGGTAGAAGGGAACGTGGAACGTGACCTGTCTTGAAAAGACATGGAACGTGACGTGACTGAAAGGACATATCTAATCGATAAGAGAAAAATAGATAAGAAGTCCGGATGAACTTGTCCGTTTCCAAGTGGCCTCCCTCTTGGAACGGTTCCTTCAGAAGATCCTGACACTAATGATAAATCTTGGTCCTCCTGACCTTGACTTGGAATACGAAGAAATTCTTGGTTATCAACGGAAGGTAGATCCCCGAAATTCGATCGAGGAAAATAAGAGTTAACGTGCAAGGGTAACTGAAACGTTACGATGCAAGACAATCTGACTTAACTGATAATTAGAAACGATGCGCGAGACATAAAGAAACGTAGTACGTAAAAAATTTTGAACGTGATACGTGAAAAATTTTGAACGTGCTACGTGGAGATATGGCGAGTGTAGTATGAGTAAACATATCGTGATCCATGATAAGTGTAACATATCTTGATCATGATATGAGGAACGTGGAATGAACATGACATGTGAGACATATCGTGATCATAGAATATGATGGCGGTAACGCCAAACGCTACAAGGTGAGACGTGGAATATGACGTGAAACGTCTATCTGATGATGGAGAGTTATACTAAACTTGGGTCTGGTCTCACAAGTTCTTGCAAACTTCCCAGAATGAGAAAAGAAATGAACGTAAAATCGTAAGCCAAAATACGATCATGAACGTGAATAGTGTCATGAACGTGAGCGCGAAAGCAAGTCGTGGAATTAGAATGAAGACGTGAAGTAAGTTAGGAGTACAATTACGAATCTTTGTCTGACCCGATAGCTGAGGGATTGCCAAGTGATCGGATGAGCCTTGGCTGGAACATGTTCGTTCAATCTGTTGGTTCTGAAATCCGTACGGATGTAAGGATTCTGCAGACTTGATCAAACTGTTGACAATAACCCAGATAGCATCATGCTTCTTCTGAGTTTGCTAAAATCTGGTAACTAAAATCCATGGAGATCTTGTCCCTTTTCGATTCACAATTTCATATGATGAAAACATCCCAGTTTGTTGGTGTCCTATCTTAACCTGTTGGTATGTCAGGTACCTAGATATGAACGTAACTGTATCTTGCTTCGTAGAACTTGATACCTAGGAGTTTGCGAAACTCTGAGTCTCTGAATCTAGACTTCTCCTAGCGTATAATTTTCTAGAACACCTAATGTAGTGTAGGGTTCTCTCCTTTACGCATAAGCTGAGTCATGGTAAGATTAACCATAGAAACCCATGTGATTCAGCATGTCTCTGTAATCAAACAGAATTGATATTAGAAAATTTTCTAGGTGAAAATTTCTCTTGTCATAGAATTTGCAACATAATGCAGATATGGTCTTCCTGTTCTTCTCTGGGCTTACAGGAAATCAGGTTATCCTTAATGAAAACACTGATGAATTTGCTATGAGTTCATGGAAACTCATTCTTATAATGTCGTTAGAGCATTGATGAGACTAATTCAAAATCATAAATCTAGCATGACTGAGTCGTATACGAATAGCAGTCATGTACATGTCCTGCTCTTTCACTCGTCACTGTTAGCAGCATGATCATGAATTCGATCTTGGAAAAGTGATTAACACTATAAGGTCGATTGGACATGCTGTCAATACGTGGAGGAGAATAATGGTCATGAATGGTGATTTGTTTAAGTCGACGGTAGTCGACACATAATCTCATGGTACCATCCTTCTCCTTGAAGGTTCTTCTGGAGTGTAAGGAACAATTTTGGAATAATCCGTTGGTTATGCGTAAAATGACCTTAGTAGTCGTGTATTACTGACAGCTAGAAAATTTTAGCAATTATGGCTAACAAAGCACGTGCTTGAAAAGCATAGATAATTTGTACAGATTTTCCTGATGGAAAATCAAGCTGAATGTATTCAGGAGCCTGAACATTACTGTACATAATTATGAATCATAGCATGGTGTGGTGTTCATAGTACATAATTAGGATAAAATTCATCTCGTGTCTGTCCGAGGAAATGCGTTAGTAGCTTGGATCTTATCATTAAGCTGAAGGAAAACCTTCGTATGCGTGGGAATACGAAAGGCGTCCTTCATGGTTATGAATATATGAACTATGGTGAAAGAAATGAAAGTGACATCGGCAACGTGACAGTTCTCACTGATGCGCCGATAATGGTATTGAAATTCTTGTGGCCTGATTAATACATGGCACAACAAAATGGATATACCCTTGGAGGGTACCCTGAATTTCTTAGAAATGTTCCATAGTTGGACGTTAGTCATGTGTCTTGACTCGTGTCTTGGAACTATATGCATGAAATATGTCTTAACTGGTGTCTTGATATGTGTCCTTAGAAAGTATACGTAAGACATGTGTCTTGACTGATGTCTTGACATGTGTCTCGAGACATAACACAATAGAACTACACTATTAGGCTATTATGTCAGACTTGGCGGATCGGTTGGACTACTGATCCTTTGTATGTCTGATCACGTCCGCGGTCGGAGCCTCGGTTGAGATTTCTAGGATAGTTTCTGTCATAGTAGTGGTTACTATCGTCCTGTCTGTCAGTTCCATGACGATACTATTCAGCTGAGTGGCCGGCTGGTACTGGTTTGCACTCATATGGTTGAAATGACAGCCGAATGACGTGTGACATGTACTAAGAAATAGGGAAAATGGTCGATGGGAATCGTCTGATGGTGAAGCATCTTCTCGTCCAATTGCTTTGCTCCGACGCCTTTGTCTTCGTCTTGTAGGATCTCCAGGGTGTGAACAGCATCCGCATCTCGTAGCGTCTCCGAACGTCAGCAACATCAACCTTTAGTAACATTTCCAAGTTATGAGCAGCCTCAGCAATTTGTAGAGTATTAGCAAGTGGACATATGCCTGAGATGATTAAGAATTTACTAGCGAATACTCGCGAAATATTACAAGTGGAATACACATGGATTAAGGTACATGTAATACACATGGAATACGGTACATGGAGTACACGTGGAATGCACATGAAATGATCGGTATGGGGTCGATCATTTGTCATGATTTAAGGAAAGTATACCGGTTAAACGGTTAGGAAAACCATCATGATAACCTGGCAGTATTAGCATAGACATCATTCTGGTTGCATAGAGAAACGCTAAAGTGTGGTTACACAAAATTCAACGATGATTTTCCTGACAACATGATCAATGAAAACCAACCATGACTATCATGAAAGCAGAATTCAATGAAATCCAACAATATCTTGCAAGACAACGTAAATAACAAAAGAGGCGTAAAACATAATCAACATGAAGACGGAATTATCATGAAGAAACATGAAACCATCTATCACAAAGAAGTGTATAACATAATCAGCATGAAACTGAAGTTAACAATGACAGTATGAAAACATACTTGACATAAAAACATAATAACTTATGAGGGGACATGAAAATAAAAATTTATGCCAATTTAAATCATGAAAAAAATTTTATGCAAGAAAAACAATGCATGAATGCGTAATGTAGTTTATAAAACCTTTATATGTGCGAGGGAACGCCTATGGGTCGGTTCCAAAACAAAAGACATGGCGAGGGGACGTCTATGGGTCGGTCCCAAAGTTAAAAGTTTTGATAAAAGCACATGCGACTAAATAGGGCCAGTCCTGTACCAACCATTACTTAGTCAAAATTCCTGCAATAGATGACATATGATATAAGTTCATGAATGCATGAAACATAAATAATTAAAAGTCATTGTCAAAACTTAACAGAAAATTTTTTATGTGAAAATCATGAACTACTGGGGTTCAGTTCACATAATCACAGTTCACTAGGAACATCATGCATAGACACTGACACATAACTAAATATGGATGACGGTTGTTCATTCCATATTGGTAAAACGATACTTGTGAAAACATCATGGTTAAAACAACAAGGTGCTGAAAACGTAATGGTTAAAACAAAAAGGTGCCGAAAACGTCAATACGTGGAATAACAAGCGTTGACTTAGGAAGCTCCTGGTGACTACCCACTAGTCACAGGTCGAGTTTTAGAGCCTACAGGTCGAAGCCTTGGCTCTGATACCATAATTGTAACACCCCATTTTGATAAATGGAATGTCACGCGTAATTATGGCGTGTCATCAAAGCATGCAAGGTAATATGTAGTAAAACATACATGACCATAGGGAAAACCGGAATCAAACATCGGTTCCCAAACATAAGCCCAAAACATAACAAAGTAAATGAACTGAATGAAAGACTAAACAAGCATAAATATATGAAGGAAACAGGAGAAGAAGTCTATGGCAGCTTCCATCCTATGCATGTCCTCCAAATGCTCGAGTCTTGGGTACCTGCCGTTTTGGGACATGGAAAGGAAAGTAACGGCTGAGCAAAACGCTCAGTGCACGGATATACAATGTAGCATGAAATAGGATAAGCATGTAACATATAACAGCGGAAGACTAAGTTCTGAGTAGACTGGTTAAGTATTGAGAAAACTGGTTTTATAGTTTGAAAAGCCTTATGTTTATCTTATGAGAACTGTTTTAACATATATATACCATAGCCCATATAGGTCATGAAAAGGTCACGTGCATGAATACTTAGAGGGGTGACCTCATCATGCTGATTAGAGGGGATGCCTCTAATTAATATATTGGTCTGGGTAGGAGGGATCAACTCCTTGTGAAGGATGCAAGGCACACACCACATTCACCATGAAATACTGAATAAAACATGTAACTAGGATGCACCCATACGCCCCACATGATATAATAATATGGCCAAAACTGAAAGGGACGCCACGAGCAATCACTCTGCCGTGGGGAAGTCATAACATTGGTGCCTCCAATGTTATGGTTATGGTACCTCCATAACTAGGTGAAACTGGTCATGCTTGTATATGGCTATAGATTATGCTAATTAAACATAAGCAGTTCAAAACAATAAAACAAATACTGGGGAAAACAGTTGGCTGCATACGGGGAAATCCTAATAAGGAAAGAATGTCCATACTGAAAGGACGGGAATCCGTACCTCAAGTCCAGCGAATGAACGGAAGAAAGACTCCTACTTCTGGATCACTAATGCTACATGAATACACACGTGTATAAGTATCGAATCACTGATTACGTACTGGGTTTTATGTCTCATCTTAGCTTACTTTGTATGTTTTAGGTCATGGTTTACTGTTTAAAGCCCTATCTGTGTTTACCTTGTACTCTGATTAATCTGATAAAGTATTACTGGTAATTCATGTATTATTATACTTACTGTGTAATAATAAGTAACTTTCCAAAAATCTCAGGTTTCCAAAAATAGAAAGTTACCAAAAATAGAAAGTTTCCAAAAATAGAAAGTTTCCAAAAATAGAAAGTTTCCAAAAATAGAAAGTTTCCAAAAATAGAAAGTTACCAAAAATAGAAAGTTTCCAAAAATAGAACGTTTCCAAAAATAGAAAGTTTCCAAAAATAGAAAGTTTCCAAAAATATAATTCACTGCTTAAAATAGATCAGTTTCTAAAAATAGAAAGTTTCCAAAAATAGATCAGCTGTCTTAATTAAATAAGTTTCCATATATAGAAGGTTTCCATGATTAGATTAGTTGCCTTATTTAATTAAGTTTCTATAAATAGAAGTTTCCATAATTAGAATTAAGCTGGTTACATAAGCTAAAAATATAAGTCTAAGTGTTTATATGCTTATTTCTTAAGTCATATGATATAGGGCATAGTTTAATTATTATTTCATGTATTTTAATTAAACTATAGGTTAAGCATTTTAATTAAAGTATAACATGTTTCAATTAAAATGGAATAAAAATACTTAGGTTAAAATGTGTATTATTATGTATTAATAATATAACCTAAGTCATGTCTAAATTAATTAATTATAAGCATGGTTTAAAATAATTAATTAATTATAACTCATAACATAAAAAAAATACTTAGGTTAAATTAATATCATGCTAAATTAATAATTAAATTAACCTAAGTCATGGTTTAATTAATATATTATGTTATTAATTAATTTATATCCTAAGTTCATGATTCATAAAATTAACATGTAGCATAAATCGTGTTTTAACCAACGAACCGTGAACCGGGCATGAAATCGACACCGTACCCCGAACCAAATCGGGGTTCCCCTTGGTTCCTTGCTGCCGTGGGACCCACACCACCAAACCGGGACCATATGGTCTCGGTGGTGGCTTAATGACCAAGCCGTGACCCCCTAGGGCACGGGCTAGGCGGCGGCCAAACTAAAACACCCATAAACACCCTTTTTGATTTACCCCTTAATCAAATACATGTTTATTATATGTTTTTAATTAGGTTTCAAAAACATCATGTTCATAATTAATTTTACTAAATCAAATCAAAAGAAAAGATTAAAAAGAAAGGTTAAAAAGTTATACCGAATGTGTGGATCAATAGAGGATGAACAAACACGATTTCTAGCAATGATTTTATTATCCAAGATCATCAAACACCCTCCTATGGTGTCTTGAAGGTGGCGGCACACAAGAACAAGGGAGGAGGAGGAAGAACAAAATTAGGGTTTTAGTTGTTTTTAATAAAATGTGATAAATGAAAGACTTTTTCCCCTTAACCCCCTTGTTTAGTAAAAATGATGGGCTAGGCCCATTTCTCTTCCTTAATTCGTGGATATGGGGCCCACAAGGGGTAGCCCAAATGTTTTCCGTGTCTAAAATATTATAGTGTGCTCTCGTGTTCGTGTTTTACGTGTTTTAATTTGTTACGTGTTTATTCGTGTTTATTGGTGTTCATGTTTAGTGTGTTCTCGTTAAATATTTACCGTACCATAACGTATTTATTTATGCTCGTAATTATATTATATGTATTTACGTGATTATTTTAGTTCGTGTTTTAATGGTGATCATGATTTAATTATGTTCCCGTGAAATACTTATTAACTGCTTATCATGAGTTTGTTCGTAATCGATACTTATCATGTCATACACGTATGCACTTGCTTGATTATTAGCACATGAATGTGATCAATACTAAATAGGGTAAGTTTTAATCTAGGACGTACGATCTTAAGGGCACTATTCATGGTAAAAGCATGCGGGTTTTACATTTTTAGTTACCAAGTACAACAATTCTACTTTGACCGTGATTGATTCGAGAAGATACCGAGAACGAAACAACGACATATACAATTGGGTACGAGCAACGCAAACAAAGATCTTGCAAAAGCTACATTTTTAATCAACTAAAATAACAGTATCAAGAAGGTTAGCGCTGAGCTACCTTAGCTAGAACTGATTCGCTCTCTCCACCGAGGCACCAACTGATCTTTTACGTATCGTTACAACCTGCTACCGTACCTGAAAAACATCAAAACCAGCAGCCTATCCAACTTAAAACTTATTGTAGCAAATCAAACATTCAGGCCATGTTAGTTGTTAAGATACGCTACGTGTTTTGCTGAACTGAAACTACTTGCTATGCGAGTATACTTGACTAAATGAGTTCTAACAACGAACTTGAACCGTCAAATCCACAGGATAACGAATAACAATATTGGAAAGAAATATCCCAGCTTATGATCAGCAAGAACTCGACTAAAGTGAACCTTCGAATTAACTAGAACAGAAACTTAACAGAATCTAACAGAAATCACTAACAAGTTTATTTAAACTGATGAATCAATTAATAAACAGTGACAAAAAATTAAGAGGACTTTTATTAATAACAGAAAATAGTTATATCCAAAACAGAAATCTAACAAGTTCTCGAACAGCAGCTTTGATCTAATCATTAACAAAACTTGCAGAATCATGAAAAAGAATAAACAGTTTTGATTATAGATTCATTAATGGCCGAAAAGAGAATACAAACTTTAAGAGAATATGCAACTAATTATAACAAAATATTAAGATTCTGACTATTTAATGAAACTGAATTAGTTACAAAACTTTTACAGAAAACACTAAGTGATAAACTCTATATTAAACTACTCCTACACTAGCCTAATTAACTATGTGTGATTGACACCTAGTCTAACCGCCTGAAATGAAGTATCTTCTTGGTATTTATAGACGTCGAGAGAAGGAGGTGTGACGTGTGCCATCCAATAATCTTCTTCCACGTGGCAAGCTTCAAATCAGGGTTCATCCAAGAATATGGGTGTTTCTTCATAGCTCGATCTTGATCAAATTAAGTTGTATCTTCTTGTAAAGGAGAGAATGAGGATCTTTTTTGCTGTTTAAATCTTCTCTTGATTCCTTGTAAAACTATCAATGATTTGTCTTTAAGAACTAGGAAAGATAATAAACTCGTTCTTTGTTTCTTCTTTGTTTGGTAACGATGAATACTTGATAGGTGTGTAAACACCCATCCTTTTACCACTTAATTCTGGCTAAAACAAGACCAAAACACGTAATTAATATCATTTGTTTGGAATTATGCGTGGTTTTTGTGTTTATTGTGATTTCAGAGCTAACCGGATGAATATTAAAGAAAACATGGGATTGCACGGGTTTTATCAAGGAAAAAGACTCAAGATAAAGTCTATTGTCCAAGAGATGCAAAAGATTTGAAGTCACTAGGCCTATTCGAAGATTTATCGAAGAAAAGGACTAAAGACGGAAGATTTTCATAAGTCGAAGAAACTCAAGTCTATTTAACGAAGAAATTAAAAGACGAGTTGGATTTAATCGACAACAAATCCCGAATCAGAATCGCAAACGTCAACTTTTCTGAAAAGACGAGAAGACAAGAAGAAAGGGAGAAAGCCCACTCACCAACCAACCATTAGGACTATAAATAGATTTTTCTTCACACATTAGGGAGTAAGTTTTTCATTTTTTTCTTTCCCAGTTCTTTTGTTCGTCCCATCACAAACTCCATTAGGGAGTTTGGTGATTTTCATCTTTTTCTTTTCATCTTGTAAGTTTGATTCAATACTCTTGTTACTTTTCCTTTAATCAATCCATTCCATTTTTTTATTAATCTTGTTCTTCATCATCTCTTTTTGCAAGTTCTTAAGTTTTTATGTGATTCAAGTTTGATCTTAAAAAGTTGTTGAATTAGTGTTTTTATTAGTGGGATTTGTTCCTTATGGTATGTTAATGATTTGTGTTTAAATTGGTGAAACCTTTTTGAGTGTTTAAGTCGTTTGGATTAAAATCCGTGTCCGCTATTTTCCTTACTGCTGTATCTGATCTTCGTCCCAGACTTTCCGAATAGCCTTTTTAAGTTTGCTTTACTCGGAATATTTCAATTATTCCGAGTAGAGGTTTTACTTCCTCTTTATTCGGAATATCCCAGATATTCCGAATAGCTCTATTTTCCGCATAGAGTTTTATCTTTCCGAATAGCCATTTTTGAATTTCCCTTATTCGGAACTTTGAGCATTCCGAATAGGGTTGTTTTAGTTTCTCTTACTCGGAACTTTTTGAGCATTCCGAATAGAACCAATTTTTCGAATAGGAATTTTCCCGTTTCCTTATTCGGAACTTTTTAATTATTCCGCATAGCCAATTTTTGTTTCCCTATTCGGAATATTTTTCCGAATAGCCGTTTTTTCCGCGTAGCCCTGATTTTTCCGAATGATCTTAATTTTCCGCATGAGACAATTTATTCCGAATAGACAGTATTTTCCGCATAGAGCAACATTCCGCATAAGCCTACTTTCCGAATGGTTTTCCGCATAGAGAAGACTTTCCGAGTAACCTTACTTTCCGAATAGAGCTGTCTTTCCGAATGGCCATACTTTCCGCATAGGGTATTTTCTCATAAGAGTATTTTTCCAGTTTTGACTTGTTTTAAGTTTACTTGTTTTAAGTTTACTTCATTACCATTATACTCACTTATCTGTTTAGTAGACTAGAAAACCAAATCCACTTTTTGTCACCAAGAACAAATCGTTCCATTTTTAACTGAGATCAATTCGAGAGGATTCCGAGAAATAATCTGAACCTAGCAAAACCCGTGTATTAAATGGCGCCGTTGCCGGCTCCTCTCGTTAAGATCAAAAGTTTTTTGTAGAATTTGGATTTTGGGATCCGTTCCCCGTGAACGTTACTTTTTCCTAAAAATTTTCAAAAACACTAAAAAATATAAAATTTTCAAAAATCCTAAAAAGTAAAAAACAATAAAAAACCAAAAATATTTTTGCTTTGTTTCTCTTTGCAGGTGTATGCGCACTCGATCCACGTCTTATCAAGAGCCCGAGCCTCTCGATAACTTAGACATGGCTGGTGTTCAAAACAACAATAACATACCACCTCCGAACAACAATAATAACAACAACAACCCGCCTTTCAACAACATGAATAACAACAACAATGAGCCCCTTCTGGATAATCGCCCAATGATCGAATTGCTGCAAGCTCATGTTGATGGCAACACGGATCCAATTGTCATTCCTCCAATTGCCGCCAACAATTTCGAGCTCAAGTCAGGCTTTATCCAGATGGTCTCAGCTCAACCATTCTTGGGACGCACCATTGATGACCCACACGACCATATCAAGAGATTTTTACAACTCACCAACACGGTCAAATTCAATGGAGTTCCACAGGAGGTCATAAGGTTACAACTTTTTCCCTTTTCTTTAGAGGGACAAGCCCGGCATTGGCTTGCTAAGGAACCGCCACAGAGTATTCTCTCGTGGACGGATTTGGAAACAAAGTTTATCAACTACTTTTTTCCACCCTCTCGTACTACCGCTTTGCGGAATGAGATTATAAATTTTGAACAAAAGTACGATGAGTCATTCAGTGAATCTTGGGATCGTTTTAAAGATCTTTTAAGAAAATGCCCACAACATGGTTTTACCAAAGTACATCAAATAAATACTTTTTACAATGGTTTAAGCATGAGTGACCAAGATTCACTGAATAGTGCCTCAGGGGGTAATTTATTGGCTAAAACTTCCAATGCTGCTTGGGACATCATTGAGAACAAATCTCGTGTGCAAACCAAGAGCGTTAGGACCAATGTTGCTAGTGCTAGCACTAATGACAGCGACAAGCGATTGGACAAAATCACCACGCTTCTTGAATCGCTTGTCACGCATACTGTCAGCAACAACAACAGCAACAACGCCAAAAACGCACAAGTCAACGCTGTGAGCCAACCTTGTGAGATATGCGGTGGTCCCCACTCATACACAACCTGTACCGCCACCCAAGATTACCCTGCTGAGAATGTGAATGCGGCATATGGCACCTACCCTCAACCCGCTTATCAAGCAAAACCCCAAGGTGACCGTAACTTGCTTAGCTACCGCAGCAACAACTATCTTTCCCCACCTGGTTTTCCTCCTACCAACTCAAACCAACAACAAAACCTTAATCGCCCTCCTCAACAACAACAACAACCTCGACAACCATACATCCCACCTCACAAGCAGCAACAACCACCTCAAAGAAACAATCAAGTCTACCAACAACCTGCTTACCAACCACCTGCATACAATGCTCCTCCCAACCAACCTAACGCTCTTCACCAAGAAGTGGAAACTTATATGAGGACTAACGATGCGATAGTGGGAAATCTTCAGAGAGAAGTGCTCAACCTGAAAGCCGATTTGGTAAAGCAAGGAAATGATTTGAGAGCCGATATGCGAAACACGTTGGATAGTCAGACGAATGACTTGAGGAACATGATGGCTAGTTTCTTCCAAAGTAGTCAACCCTCTTCTTCGGGTACTCTTCCGAGTAACACCGTTGCGAACCCAAGAGGGGAGATGAAAGCAATCACCACTCGAAGTGGTAAAGGTACCAAGGAACCCGAGCTTCCTATACCCCCACCGGTGGTTGTGACTAAGGAGAACGAGTCGCCTGCTCCTATTCCTCCTCCTTCTCCTTCCCCAATTTCTCCACCTCTTCTTTCTACCCCTCCTCCACCCGTGGTTGTGAGTGACCCTATTCCCTTAAAGCCTACCTCTTCTTCCAATATACCTTATCCTTCAAGGTTGAGGAAAGAGAAGCAAAAGAGCAAGGATGATATTCAGGTTTCTAACTTTCTTAAAATGTTTAAACAACTGAATTTCAATATCTCCTTCGCTGAGGCTCTCGCTCACATGCCCAAGTATGCTAAAATGTTTAAAGATCTTTTGAGCGACAAGGAAAAGCTCCTCGACATTGCCAACACCCAACTTAATGAGAACTGCTCTGCAGTGCTCTTAAGGAAATTGCCAACCAAGCTTGGTGATCCGGGTCGTTTTCTTATCCCTTGCAATTTCCCGGGAGTAGAGAATTGCATGGCCCTAGCCGATCTAGGTGCCAGTATTAATCTCATGCCTCTATGTGTTTGGAAGCAATTATCTCTCCCAGAGCTAGTCCCCACCAAGATGACTTTGGAATTGGCCAACCGTACGGTTGCTTATCCAGTGGGGATAGCCGAAGATGTTATTGTAGGAGTCGACAGATTCACCTTTCCTGCTGATTTTGTTGTCGTCGACTACGAGATGGACCCCCGTGTGCCACTTATTGTTGGTCGTCCATTCTTAAGGACCGGTCGCACTCTCATTGATGTTGAAGCCGGTGAGCTTATCATGAGAGTGGGTGACGACAAAGTAGTCTTCAACATGGGTAAGTTGTCTAAACAGCCTTATTCATATGAGAGCGTTAATTGTATTGACGTTCTTGATGAGGCTTGTGAAGAACACTTTAATGATGCTTGCAAAAGTATTCCTACCTCTCTTCCCACTGTTGCGACCGTGTCCTCTATTGATTCATCGTTGTCTCTATTTGGAGATAGTGATTTATTCTGGAACAATCTTGAAGCTACCATGGGAGATGCGAATTTAGCCACTAATGATTCTCCCACCGAGGGGGATGAAGACATGAGTTTCTTTGACAATCTTCTCACTGAAGACAATCCTTCGCCTCCATCTCCCACGGTCATTGCTATCGATACTCCGACGTTGAAAACGCCTCCCGTCGAAAATCCTCCGGATTTGGAACTTAAGGAGTTGCCGCCACATCTCGAGTACGTGTTCCTTGACGACAACAAGAAGTCACCCGTCATTATTGCGAAGGATTTGAAAGATGAAGAGAAGACTCGCCTCGTTGCTGTATTGAAAGATCATAAGAAGGCTATTGCTTGGAAAATCTCGGATATTCGTGGAATTGATCCTCACTTCTGCACGCACAAAATTCTCATGGAGGACGACTTCAAGCCCACTATTCAAAGCCAACGAAGGGTGAATCCAAAAATACATGAAGTCATCAAAACAGAGGTTATCAAACTTCTTGATGCGGGTATGATTTACCCTATTTCGGATTCACCGTGGGTTAGTCCAATCCATTGTGTGCCCAAGAAGGGCGGAATAACCGTTGTTCCCAATGAACACAACGAGTTGATTCCCACTCGTCTCGTTACTGGGTGGAGAGTTTGTATAGACTACCGCAAACTCAATGATGCCACGAGAAAGGATCATTTCCCTCTACCTTTCATGGACCAAATGCTTGAACGATTAGCCGGTAATGAATTTTACTGCTTTTTGGATGGTTTCTTGGGTTATTTTCAAATACCCATCGATCCTCAAGATCAAGAGAAGACTACATTCACTTGTCCCTATGGCACTTTCGCTTACAAAAGAATGCCTTTTGGCTTATGTAATGCGCCCGGGACGTTCCAAAGGTGTATGTTAGCTATCTTCCATGACATGGTTGAACAAACCATGGAAGTCTTCATGGATGATTTCTCGGTCTTCGGGGATTCCTTCTCTGCTTGCCTTGCCAATTTAGAACGTATGCTAAAGCGGTGCGAAGACACTCGCCTTGTTCTAAATTGGGAAAAATGCCATTTCATGGTAAAAGAAGGCGTCGTGCTTGGACATAAGATTTCGAAAGCCGGTCTTGAAGTAGACCGTGCTAAAGTTGATGTTATAGCAAAGTTGTCTCCACCTTCCACTGTGAAGGGTGTGAGAAGTTTCTTAGGTCATGCGGGCTTCTACCGTCGATTTATCAAAGACTTTTCTCAAATCGCTCGCCCGATGACCCACCTCTTGGAAAAAGATACTCCATTCATCTTCTCCAAAGAGTGCCTTGAAGCCTTTAACTCACTTAAGGATAAGCTAACTAAGGCACCCGTCTTGGTTACCCCTAATTGGGAGCTGCCCTTTGAGTTGATGTGCGATGCTAGCGATTTTGCTATTGGAGCGGTTCTTGGACAAAGAGTGAACAAACACTTCCAACCAATCCATTACGCTAGCAAGACAATGACGGGGGCACAATTGCATTATACGACAACTGAGAAAGAGCTTTTAGCTGTTGTCTATGCTTTTGAAAAATTCCGCCCCTATCTTGTCCTTTCCACCACCATTGTGTACACCGATCATTCCGCGTTGAAGTACTTGTTGACAAAGCAAGATTCCAAACCAAGACTTCTTCGCTGGGTTTTGCTGCTCCAGGAATTTAAAATCGACATCCGCGATAAAAAAGGAGCAGAAAACCTAGCCGCGGACCATCTCAGTAGACTTGAGGATCCATACCAAGGGGATCATCCGACCAAAGAAATCAATGATTCTTTTCCCTTGGAGACCTTAATGTCTATAAACTCGAAGCCGAATGAAACCCCGTGGTTTGCGGACTTTGCAAACTACTTGGCGGGTGGAATTCTCAAGGAAGGGTTGACGTCCCAGCAAAAGAAGAAGTTCTTTACCGACATCAAGACTTACTTTTGGGACGACCCTTACCTATTCAAACAATGTGCTGATATGATAATTCGCCGATGTGTTGATGGACCGGCAGCGTCGGACATCCTTGATGCTTGCCACAAAGGACCCACCGGTGGTCACTTTGGTCCCAACTACACCGCAAAGAAAGTGTTTGATTCAGGATTTTATTGGCCCTCCATATACCGTGATGCTCACAATATGGTTAAGAGATGTGATGTTTGCCAAAAGCAAGGCAAAATCACACATAAAGACGAGATGCCTCAGAATTTCATCCAAGAGTGTGAAATTTTTGATGTTTGGGGTATCGACTTTATGGGGCCATTTCCTTCATCTAAAGGAAACAAATACATCCTTGTAGCCGTTGACTACGTTTCAAAGTGGGTTGAAGCCAAAGCTTTGCCTACTAATGACGCAAGGGTGGTTTGTAACTTTTTGAAAGCTCTATTCGCTCGCTTCGGTGTGCCTCGTGCCATTATTAGTGATCGTGGGACTCATTTCTGCAATGACCAATTTGCTCGAGTCATGGCTAAGTACGGTGTAAACCATCGTCTTTCCACAGCCTACCACCCACAAACTAATGGCCAGGCCGAAATATCCAACCGAGGACTGAAGCGAATTTTGGAAAGAACCGTGGGAGAGCATCGTGCCGCATGGGCTGATAAACTCGATGATGCTTTGTGGGCTTTTCGTACTGCTTACAAGACCCCGATCGGCTGTACGCCTTATCGTCTTGTGTACGGGAAAGCGTGCCACCTCCCCATTGAGTTGGAGCACAAGGCTTATTGGGCCTTGAAGTGGGCCAATTTTGATATAAACAAAGTCGGTGACCTACGCAAGATCCAACTCAATGAGCTGAATGAACTTCGGAATGAGGCTTATGAAAATTCTTTGATCTATAAGGAACGAACTAAGCTCATTCACGACTCCAAGATCAAAAACCGAGAGTTCCATGTTGGAGACAAAGTCTTACTTTTTAACTCTCGGTTGAAAATCTTTTCGGGCAAGCTCAAATCTCGTTGGTCCGGCCCATTCACCATCGCCCAATTTTTTCCATATGGTACTCTCGAGCTCGCTCAACCTAATGGACCGAATTTTAAGGTGAATGGCCAACGAGTGAAGTTGTCCTTTGGTGAGGACACCTCTCAGGAGGTGATTCCATCCCTCACCACGTTCCCCATGAACTAAATTTGGGTCGAGTCAGGCTCGTGACTCGGTTATCAAAAACAAGCGCTCCTCGGGAGGCAGCCCGAGTATCTATCCCTTTAACCCCCTAAGTGTAGGGGAGGACCTATTTTGGTCATTTGTGTTTGTGTGGTGATGTGCTTACAGGGATTACTGCAATCTTGGACATCTTTGAAGAACCGTGCTCCCGTGTAATCCGAAATCCGGTTCTATCTCTCAACTATCGTGATTCAATTTTCTTCATTCTCACATTTGAAATTGATCACTTTAGTCGTCTCTTCCTTAACTTGAGTTAACCAACGTGCACAATGTCATAAGTGTAGGGGAGACTTTTCCCACATGCTTAAACATTGAGGACAATGTTTATCTTAAGTGTAGGGGAGACTTCTATCGAAGTTTTAAATGGACTTTTCCATGAAAATGCCTTCATTTAACCAGAAAATCCTATTTTTCAACATTTTTCAAATTTTTTATTAACTTTGGCCATTTAGTCGTAATTTTTAAATTTTTATCGTTGCTTTCATATGTATATATTCCGCAATAAAGTCAAAAATATTAATAAATTGGTGTAGCTAGTTTAGAAACCTTTGACATATTAGGCCCGTTGCGTTTATTTTGACTCAACCCGAATAGACTTATCCAAGTTTATTCTAGCTAGTATCCTTAACCATGTAGACCTTAATTGGTTTATTAGGCTAAGTATCCACGAGTCTCATTATTTGAGATTTTAAATTGTGGAGGACGAGAAATGATAGAGTCAATTATAAGTCGGTATTCTTGCGCAAGCTCACTTGGTGTAATTAGTTGCCTATTCTCCCATCACTTGCTAATATTTATCTGCAATAAGTAAGGTCTTACGATTTGAAAAGTTACTTAGCTTCTAGCCCAAGATCGTTTAAAAGTTGCTCGGTAATGATAAGAGTTCATAGCCAAGGCATAACTTATGAAGCGGGGCGCGAAGATTGGCGAGTCCGAAAAGGCCCTAACAAGGCATGAGGATTCAATTTTATTGCTGAAGATCCAAAGTGATGTGAAAAGCATTATTCCTAAAGTCAATATGAAGGATCAAGACTCACGACGAAAAGCAATCAACTCCCATAAAGATCATGGAGAAGTCTATCCGAAAAGACCCTAACAAGGTATGAGGATAAATAGATCCAAGTCCGAAAAGGAGGCGGATCGTTGTATCTCAAAATCCCAAATAGAGATTGAAGAAATAATCATGAAGTCGTGGTCAACAAAGTTGGAGCACCCCTCAAAAGTCTCCAAGTGAAGAAACTCTATTATGATGAGAAGACCATTATCTCAAGAACGTCTCTCGAA
Source organism: Glebionis coronaria (assembly GCA_025667525.1). NCBI lineage: Eukaryota > Viridiplantae > Streptophyta > Magnoliopsida > Asterales > Asteraceae > Glebionis > Glebionis coronaria. The sequence goes on from CM046876.1 coordinate 274,870,440, forward strand.
GATATGAAGTATGAAGTACATGCCAAATATCGGCCCGAGAAAGGTCTCAAATCGTGAATCAAGTTATGCCAAGATATGAACTTTTTGATATCCCGAGAAGCAGTTTTAAGAGATTTTGTCCTTTAGCTAACTATTGATCAAATCGTCCTACTTTGCTTTCAGCCTTAATAAACTATCGAAATAAGTCTAAAAATGCATCTTCATGATCATTCTAAGACAAAAATAAAATATAAGAGATACACCTAGGAATAAGGGAGTTTAAGCATTTAATTAAGCCATGTGTGTAAGTGTTTGATTTACTAACTTATAATAACAATGATCTCGTTTTTAAGCTTAGTTTGGGGAACGTGAAACTTGAGGGTGATAAATCTTCGCAACACCAAAGCCCTAATGTAAGTCCTTGATTTCTTTACAAGTTATTTCCACTCTTTTGCTTACTTTAAAGTTTTAAGTTCTCTTAGTATTTTAATTGTTGTTTAGTAGAGTTTAAATAAGGCCAAGGTTGATTAATTATGAGAAAAATGTAAAATTGCTTTATCACTAAGCATTGCATGAGGGCATGGCAATGGTTAAGTGTAGGGGATTTGATAGGTGTGTAAACACCCATCCTTTTACCACTTAATTCTGGCTAAAACAAGACCAAAACACGTAATTAATATCATTTGTTTGGAATTATGCGTGGTTTTTGTGTTTATTGTGATTTCAGAGCTAACCGGATGAATATTAAAGAAAACATGGGATTGCACGGGTTTTATCAAGGAAAAAGACTCAAGATAAAGTCTATTGTCCAAGAGATGCAAAAGATTTGAAGTCACTAGGCCTATTCGAAGATTTATCGAAGAAAAGGACTAAAGACGGAAGATTTTCATAAGTCGAAGAAACTCAAGTCTATTTAACGAAGAAATTAAAAGACGAGTTGGATTTAATCGACAACAAATCCCGAATCAGAATCGCAAACGTCAACTTTTCTGAAAAGACGAGAAGACAAGAAGAAAGGGAGAAAGCCCACTCACCAACCAACCATTAGGACTATAAATAGATTTTTCTTCACACATTAGGGAGTAAGTTTTTCATTTTTTTCTTTCCCAGTTCTTTTGTTCGTCCCATCACAAACTCCATTAGGGAGTTTGGTGATTTTCATCTTTTTCTTTTCATCTTGTAAGTTTGATTCAATACTCTTGTTACTTTTCCTTTAATCAATCCATTCCATTTTTTTATTAATCTTGTTCTTCATCATCTCTTTTTGCAAGTTCTTAAGTTTTTATGTGATTCAAGTTTGATCTTAAAAAGTTGTTGAATTAGTGTTTTTATTAGTGGGATTTGTTCCTTATGGTATGTTAATGATTTGTGTTTAAATTGGTGAAACCTTTTTGAGTGTTTAAGTCGTTTGGATTAAAATCCGTGTCCGCTATTTTCCTTACTGCTGTATCTGATCTTCGTCCCAGACTTTCCGAATAGCCTTTTTAAGTTTGCTTTACTCGGAATATTTCAATTATTCCGAGTAGAGGTTTTACTTCCTCTTTATTCGGAATATCCCAGATATTCCGAATAGCTCTATTTTCCGCATAGAGTTTTATCTTTCCGAATAGCCATTTTTGAATTTCCCTTATTCGGAACTTTGAGCATTCCGAATAGGGTTGTTTTAGTTTCTCTTACTCGGAACTTTTTGAGCATTCCGAATAGAACCAATTTTCCGAATAGGAATTTTCCCGTTTCCTTATTCGGAACTTTTTAATTATTCCGCATAGCCAATTTTTGTTTCCCTATTCGGAATATTTTTCCGAATAGCCGTTTTTTCCGCGTAGCCCTGATTTTTCCGAATGATCTTAATTTTCCGCATGAGACAATTTATTCCGAATAGACAGTATTTTCCGCATAGAGCAACATTCCGCATAAGCCTACTTTCCGAATGGTTTTCCGCATAGAGAAGACTTTCCGAGTAACCTTACTTTCCGAATAGAGCTGTCTTTCCGAATGGCCATACTTTCCGCATAGGGTATTTTCTCATAAGAGTATTTTTCCAGTTTTGACTTGTTTTAAGTTTACTTGTTTTAAGTTTACTTCATTACCATTATACTCACTTATCTGTTTAGTAGACTAGAAAACCAAATCCACTTTTTGTCACCAAGAACAAATCGTTCCATTTTTAACTGAGATCAATTCGAGAGGATTCCGAGAATTATGAATCCACATAAAATCCTAATATTAATACTTGCCAACTTTGACCAAGTGAGGTTAAATAAACTTTCCATTTTTTGTTTTTAGTCCTTTTGTGTTTTTACACTTATCAAAAGTGTTTAAAGAGTTAAAGGTTTTTAAGCAAACTTATTTTCATCCTTTATCTCTATGAAAGTTACAACTTAAGGCCTCCATCTTTGTAATTATGGCATGATTGGTCCTTGAAGCATCTTTCGTCTTTTTCCTCGTCTTTTGTCAAATAAATCCCTTGAAAACACGTGTTAGCTCGAAAATGTATCTTTTTACATGAAAACACATAAAACACAAATACACGCGTAATTCTGATATTTTAAAGTTAAATATAATGTATTTTGTTGTGTTTTAAGTGGTTTTTAGGTCATAATTGATGAATGTTTTCACACTTATCAGGCGGATCGTTGTATATCAAAATCCAAAACAAGGATTGAAGAAAAATGATGAAGTCATGGTCCAAGTATGAAGAATCTCTCAAAAATGTCAAGTGAAGAAATTCCAAAATATGAAGAGATGACCATTATTTAAAGAACGTCTTCCAAGATTCGCAGTATGAAGTACATGCCAAATATCGGTCTGAGAAAGGTCTCAAATATTGAAACAAGTTATGCAAAGATATGAACTTAAGGAGATTACAAGAAGTCGTTTTAAAATATTTTGTCCTTTAGCTAACTATCGATTAAATCATGTTACTTTATTTTTGAACTAAGAAATATCCCAATAAGTCAATATGAATCACTTGTGATCCATGAAAAATAGTTAAAAAACTCTAGATACCTTTTCTTTTCATAATAACTAGGATTGTAGGGAGAAAAAGTATAACATAATTTGGACGTATGAGTAGTCTTATCATTATGATTTGTACCAACAATGATCTCGTTTTTGCACTTAGCATGGAATGTATGACAATCAAGGATGACGAACTTTAATCTATAATGTAACACCCCCAAATTTATACAACTTAGTACAGCGGAAGACTAGTTGGTGTTACGGGATAGCACATTACTCACATCATAGACAACGCATAAAAATCGCGTCGTTTATTTATAAAGCATTTCCATTCATAAACATCAAAGTTACATAGGTCCCAAGTCATTACATTTCATATAAAGTTTTACAAAGTATTTGAATGGAAAATATTGTTTGGGTGCGGGCCATGAATTCTTGTTGTCTTCCCGAGAATTACCTTCAAGTACCTGAGATAAAACATGTTAAAAGAAAAGGTCAGCGATAACGCCGAGTGAATTCATAGAGTTTAATAAATTCCATCAATATAATATCAGTATGAAAGTATTACTGAAAATCATTTTGTACAAATCGTTTTGATAGGCCGTAAAATAGCCAAAATCAGTTTATAATAGGCCATAAAATAGCCAAAGTCATTTTATATAAATCCTTATCGAAAATCGTAATATAGGCATTTGCCGTAAAAATCATTATACGAGCCAATGTCGTAAAAACATCATACAATACGTCTTATGACGTTGTATAAAATCAAATAAAAACCGTTATATGAATATGGTTATGAAAACCAAAATACAATCATAATATCAATAGTATGACCCAGTATTGCTAGTCAGGCAATACATCGTAATTCTGAGCGTCCAGTAATATTTTGGTGATTTGGATTATTATAAGCCGCATGACATTGTTACCTTACTAACCAAAACGGGTAGCTAACCCGATACCAATTTTGCCCATCTAAAGTAGCGTGTCGTCACAAAGGTCACGCTATTGGGAATCTTCTCATACATTAATTCGCTTACCAATCAATGTGGCACGACGGGGATCAACCGTCAAGGCGCGAACTGGGGTGATCGTCCCCAAATAGTACTATTAAATGCATAAGCGTCTACCAACTCCCGGTAGTTCACAATTCATGCTAATGGGACTTTTAGTGACATAACCTAACTTTAATAATCCATTTAATTTCATCTATCGGGTCCTTTATTCATTTATCGGGTCATACAATCGGGTCATTCAATCATTCGGGTCCAAAATCAATAAACAAACAATCGGGACAAATGGTGTCCAAACTTTTATAAAAACTAACATGTTATCTCCCTCGCGGGTTTATAAAGCATTTATAAAACATTCAAAAGAGTGCGAGGCTATGAACTCACGTTGATATGGGAAGGCGGGTTATCGGCAATTCGGACGTACGGTACATGCTTCAATCACGGAAACCTAGACAAATAATACTCGGTCTTAGACGTTTGTCCAATGACTTTATAAAATAACATCTATGTATACATATGATGATTATATATATATGATGATCAAGTGGGTTTACATATTCTCGTTTACTCCTTTTAGTGTTATATGTCGATAACTTTTATATTAGTTTACTAGTTTTACCCGTTTACGTGTCTTAAGCCCAATAAGCTTATTATAAGTTATTTAACTTATTTTAATCCATTTTGTACCTATATTATCAGTATGTATACTTTCCAAGTTGGGCCTAAATGGGTTAAGCCCAATAAGTTCTTTTTATGGGTGTTTATCTTATTTAGTCCATTTATTAGTCCAAGTATTAGTCCAATATGTTTACTTAGCTCGTTAATGTCCGTATGCCCTAAAGTTCGGGTTTTGTCGGTTTTTACTTGTTATACATGTCTATATATCAGTATATAAGTTTTATAAAGTTTTCATTAGACGGGTCCAACCATCTAAGTTTTATTTAACAAAAACGTTAATTTTACGGCAATAGCCGAAAAAGTCGTAAAAATCATGTTTATAATTTTATAACTTATAAAACTTAACAAGTTTCCATTTTCATCATTTATACACTTATTACACCTTTTATATATTTATATAAATAAGTTTTATAAGTTAGTGGGTTTTTATTTATATTTTATATATTAAAATGTGAGTGCTTATATAATAGTATTATTCTTTAATTTCCAAAAATCTGATTTTTAACTTCATCTTCACCAAAAATGTCATATCTTGAGTTCTACATGGAGATAGAAGCTCAAATTTTTATCACATAAACTACATGATATTTGCTACATTTAACTCTTCTATAGCTACTGTTGAATCATCCTTTAAGTATTTTCTAAAAATCGTCCAAAACAGTAACTTCAGATTTATACCCTAAACTTGTTTTGATCATATCTCACTCATTATTTTGATTCCATTGCATGGCCAACTCTCACATGTGTACAAGACCCATAGCTTACTGTAAATGGGTTCTACTTCATCATATTATCAGTTTACCACTTGGTCCTTTACTGTTTTATACAGCCATGCAAATTAATCAAGATTTTAACCTTGTTTCTTATAGTTTTTCACCTTTTTATCCATGATTATCAACAACAAATCCCCACATAACATTTTTATCATCATATAATCATCATAAATATATACAATAGGAAATAAAATACAAGTTTACATAATCAAAATAATAAGAAGGTGAGGAGGACAATCTTTATACCACCAAGTTGACATAGGTGATGATTTTGACATGGTTTTTGATGAAGAAACTTGTAGACAACCATGACCATCTTCAAGACCACCATGCTCCATGGACTCCTTGTGGAAAATCAGCCTCATGACACCATGAAAACTCCTCCATGGATGTTATAAGTACCACCAATCAATAGGGTTTTGAAAGGGCTTCAACATAGGTGTAAATTACATAGGATTTTGTGGTTAAAAATCATATGAAGGTGGTGTTTTGGAGGCTATATGGGACGGCCAAAAATGGAGTTAGAGAGAGAGTTGTGAGTTTTTGCATGTTGTAAATGAGAGTGGTAATGGTTGCAAATGGTTTTGATGTGTTAAAGCTTAAGATGTAAGCTACTTAGGACAAGTGTGTCTTTGGTTATGAGGTTGTGACACCTCATGTGTTACTAGCTAAGTTATAGCCGGTTTTGGAGTGGGGTGGGACAAGTGTCCCACTTGTCTCATCCCACTTATTTACGGGTACTCCTCGATTCTAGTTTCCTCGATTTACGTGCCCTCGGGTCGTTTTACGAAAAACGTTTTTATAAATTATGAATCACCGTCACAAAACGAATCCAATAAAAATTGTCTCATCAAAAACGGAGTTCGAAAACGTAAATACGAAATCCTAAGGTTTCCGGTTTAGTCGTAAAGGTCGTTAAAATAAAATCGTAAGTCCTAATCTCTTCTCGTAAATTTGTGAGTTTATGAACTAACACAAATTTAAAACTCCAAAATAATGTTCTCAGATAAATTTATTTTCTGAAATGTTGGACTGTCACCAAAGACGGTGTATGTAAACGTAAGCACGTAACGTTGAATCCTCCGGTTTAGACGTATTCGACGCTACTTCAAGATGTAAATCCAGATTTCTTCCCAAAAATATGTGAGTTCATATTGTAACATTAAAATAATATTTTCAAATAATATTTGAGAATAAAATATCAATCGTAAATTGACGGATTGTCACAGCATTTACCCCTAAACAGGATCTTTGTCCTCAAAGATCATCTTACCTTACTACTCGCTTCTTATAGAGTTAAAGCCATGTGGGTATTTCCTCCACATTCGGTCTTTCCTCACAAGTGCAATTCATTACTATGCGCGAGTTTCATCAAACATAACTACGGGAATAAGATCAGGCTTAATGTTGACTTACTTTCTCTATCCATGATGTTCACGGGTTTTTGATGAATGCAACTTTTCGCCGATCTAAGCTCTATTAAGAATAATCAGAATTTCACTTGATAGATATTCCATCAAGTGCGATTTACGAAACATAATTCACGCGGTTCTTGAAGTCCTAGGGTAGATCCAGCTTATATGCCTTTCAATCCCAACTTTTACATCATTTCAATGGTCCCATACAATCGGGGACTTATATCCCATGATTTGTCAGATCATGAATTCATTTCTCCAAGTTTAAAATAGTGGCATAACTTCGCTACCCATTTGGCACTTCAAGATCTACATTTCACTTTCAAATAACCTCTTGCCCACTATCGGCAGTTAATAATCAAATCCTAATTTCAATAATCATTTCAGATCTCGCGGGTCGGGTATTTTGCAAGGATAGGTTCGCCATCATAGGAAACCTTAAACCTAAGAGACATGTCCAACTCACAATGGGTGTATGTCGGATGTCTTCATCTCAACTCCAGCTTACAGATGCTCTAATTTCTAAATCTTAACAAGATTCGATCTCGATCCTAATACGATGATTATCAATGATAATCTCTCCAAAGGAAAATGATTATATGGTCTATTACCAAAGGTCAATCATTCAAACATAAAACAACACTTATATTACTCTGTATCGTTACTTTACCTCGTCCCTTCGATTTGGGATGGTACATAGTACTCTCATCAAGGTTCGTTCTCAATGATTTCCGAGCAAATCTCTAGAAATTCGATGCGAAGCGAAGATCTTGATAAAGATGTTCGATACAGGCACACTATGTTTACATAATTCTTTTGCATTTATCATTAACGGGAATGATATTAGCAGATTTGGTCAGTCTGTCGACGATGACCCAAATCGAATCAAATTTAGATGATGACCCTTGCAATAGCTAAACGTTTACTAATGTATGAGGCGATGTCTGCCTTCATAATTTGCCATTAGTACAACTTCTTCAGACAAAGATACTTCTAGCCATAAATGATATAAATAGAATACTTATACTTACAAATTCCAACATAACTATATCTCACAATCTTGCAATTTTAGACAATCACAAGTGGTCTTTAAAATATTTAATGCTATCAACTTCTCAATTTTAATGATTCATATTAGTCGTGAATCCTCTTTTATAATCTACATTATCCTTTTTACAAACATCGTTTATTTTTATATCGTTCGGCAAATTATTTTGCACCTTCATTATTAAGGAACATGTCCTAACTGGTTCTTTATTTTTTTTTTTTTCTACATAATGCGTCGGTATCTATATTCACTTCTCATGATGATATAATTATCATGTCCACATATCACTCAGATATTCTTTCTATATTATGCGTTAGTAATTACGTTTACCTTTCTTCATATTTTCTCTATTTTAGTTTCTTCTTAACTATCATTTTTATCCGTTTTTATCAATCCAGCGTTTAAAGCGTCGATAATTATTACAATTAAATAATTATTATGACTAATTAAATATTAAGTATTCAATTATTATGAAATGTAAACGTAAAAGTTTTAAATTTCTTAGTTCGACCAGTTATATAAAATGTTCAAAATAAATTTGAGTTTAATTAACAAGATTTTCGTTGATTTATCGAAAATATTTAATAAGATTCGTAATTGTTCGAAAAATTCTTTGGTTTATACTTTGGTCAAAGTTTCTTTAGTTTGAAAAGCGTAAATTATCGTTTCAAATTTCAAGTCATGTTTTATATAGTTTCCTCAATTCCTCTTAAGTTGTCTAAAAGTATACACAAACATTTACCCCTAAACAGAAGTTTAGTTAAATGGTTTGTGTATAAGGGAATAATCCCTTAAAATTCTTTGTTAAAATATTTGTCAAAACATATTTCCATTTCTTTTTGGTAAAATCCAAAGTCTTAAAAGGGCTCTTAATTTTTGAAGAGTCAATTTATATTCCATTATCCTTTTAATCACATAGTCAAATCATGTAAAGATTCAGGTCTTTAATCACGTGTTAATTATTCAAGGTTCAGGTTTATACTGTTCGGCCAATTCAGGGCAGTCTATAAATAATTATTAACTCATTCTTATTCTGATAAACATACATATAGTCCTTAATGATCGCAAGCATGAATTTATCAAATTACAGCCTACACACGTGATTCACCAAATTTATGAATACTACATGTGCATTGCCAATCCAAACGACATCACGTGAAACTCATAATGTCCATTACAAGTTCTGGATGTGGCGATTGGAATAGATAATCTCTTTCGCAGATGCGAAGTTGATGATAACCATGCTATGGATCAAATTTGCTAGAACCTTGTAAATGATCGAACAAATCTTCCATTTCGAGTTATGGATATTGTTTTCGATTGTCAATTTACTCAGTCACAGTAATCTATAAATATAAGGAAAGATAACACCATAGCTCTTCAGGATGACAGGCTTGGTATAATAATATCTTTCTCCGACAACTTTCTCAGTTGTACGGTAATTCCTTAAATTCAGATGGTGCTGACGTATAGTGCACAAGCCATAAGTGCAGCACCGAGAATATAATCAATACCAAATTCAACTTGCCTTAATGGCGAAAGTTTAGGCAATCCATCAACAAATACCTCCTAAAGTTTCAGATAAGATAAACATCTTTTAATAAATTCATATTATGTTCTTCTAGATTACAATATCTATAACTAATTCACAACCATTCGCGGTATAATTTTAGGTCTAATATGCGGGATATGGTCATCCACCAAGAATTATTTATATCACTTTTGATAATCAACATCTTATCATTTAGGGAAATTCTACTTGGGTTCCCATCAATTAAGACAATGTCGTCATGTCATAATCAATCAATCCATTCTACTGGCATTTCCAACTTTCCGGTTTCATTGCCGTCGATAAGATGTGAACTTCTCAAAAGACTAATAATTACTCATAATCCTTCACAAATTCAAGGATATATGGAGACACAACTACTATTAAAAGAGTAAGGTCAACGCATAATTTATGCGAGAGAATTTCAAATCAGATACAGACGAAAACATTTAACGAATATGAATATATCCCATGTTTTCATAATTTGAGTACGCATTCGAAAGCTCCTCGGATCGTTACCCAGGTCATTCAAATGAAATCAAATCAGAAGAAATGATAAGAACGTCGATACATACAGTCGGGTATCAACACTCGGTAATCAGGTACTTTTCCTAAGAATCTTACTACGGGAGAATTGGACAAGAAAGAATTGTCAATTGTCAAATAAGACAAATTCCACAGATGAGTAAATTCAACTCAGAAGAATAGATGCTACAGGCACATATGTAGGTGTCCCTAACAATATGTGCTTATTTTTCACTTTTTGCAGATCTTGTAAAATTTTAATCTTTCACAATCTTCAAAGAAAATGTACTGTTCATTCATTAGTTTTATGGTGACTACTAATCAGTCTTGCATAGTCCATTCCAAATTGTATGTAGGCGCGCAACTATATACAATTTCAAGATTAACGATGCAATACTCAGTTCGTCAAAACTTTATCATCATGTTTATAATGAAAACATTCTCATGCTTAATAAGAATCAAGAATAAATTTACAAAGATTTTCTTTATCATGAAAACAATTAAGGTTTCCAAGGTGTTTTATAAACAACTTCATTTTGATATCAGTCACTTATAAATCTCACTTCGAATAATCCTTATTGTGATGAAAGATTGAATTTTCTCAAAGGATACCGTTTTAACTTTATAAAAATAATGTGTGATCTGCAGAAGAGTGATGAAAGCTTGTTCACCAAGAATTAACTACAATATAATAGGAAATGAGCTTAGCCAAACAATCATGAGGTTCATGACTTCGATGGCACTCAAGAATATAAAGAGAATAATCTACAACGTAACTCAAATCAAGATGAGTACTTGTTCAATGGTTGCATCACTAATGCGAGCATTAGGATGAAGCAATAAAAGATAGATAACATCGATACATGTAGAATTTAGCAATCAAAGGTAGTCTTTTTCATTAATCACAAACAAGTCAAAATTGTACCGTAACACATTACGTGTCACTATGTCATACAATTCTCAGAACTCATCCTACCAACTGATATCTCAGTTAAGTTAGGGATTTTTAAAAGATACCACAATGAATACTAATCTACAAGAGTCATTAGGTGTCCTGCCTGTCCTAGAAGATCCATCGGTCCCAATTCAGAAGAAGATTTCTTCAATTTATTTATTGGACACTGGGCATCCTCATTAGTGGACAATGGCCTAGGAACAACACTTAACACAAACCTACAATCAATTAAAACCTTATAATTTATTCACAGGACTTATCGACTTCCTCTTAAAAATCTCATATTCCATATAGGTTAAGTTTTACTTTTATTTATTCAAGTTTCAACCAATTTTGTACTCAATTCAATATCCTACCTCATATTCCAATACTTTCAATCTTATTCTTCGGCCTTATAAAGGCAATAAAAGCTCAATATGATCAATACTTAATTTCCAATCCTATTAGTTCTTACAACAACAATTATCAAATGAGTCATTAATATGAAATGACTTGATCATTCAACTTAGACTTCTCGGAAAGGTATTAGTGGCATGAGGCTTTTGGGTAATGGTTCCAATAACAGCCTCAAGTGCAACATTCACCTTTTCGATTTCAATTTAAGAATTGGGTGACACGAATCAGATGACATCTTTCTAGGTGGTAACGTTTTGTCAAACTCCACTCTATAAGAAAAGATCGTCATGACATCGATATCAGATTTAATCTCGCCAATTCTTTTTCAACATCATAATCAACTAATATCTACATTTCTACGAATATCAACCATTTGTTGGGATCATAAATGTCCACAACTTGGTTTAGATTTAGGATAGCTAGAATTCCTACGAGAATAGCTTCGATTAATTTACTAGGGGAATTAGGGTACATTGTGACAATCTACGTCGTATAAATACCTCGTATAAATATCAAAATAATCATCAAACAATCATGTAATAAAATTACATCATATATATAATCCAAGTTATATATATATATTAAAATAACACTTCTCAGTCTTGGCCTTGTCGGTAACTCGGGAATTCTTCGGCACCGTTATAGTCAAAAGATTTTTAGACATTTTTAGAAAAATGTTTTTAGTTAAAAGATTTTGAAAAGTTTTATTCAAAACCTTAGTTTTAAAAATCTTTCGTTCTCTATAACGAGAGCTCTGGTACCAAACTGTAACACCCCCAAATTTATACAACTTAGTACAGCGGAAGACTAGTTGGTGTTACGGGATAGCACATTACTCACATCATAGACAACGCATAAAAATCGCGTCGTTTATTTATAAAGCATTTCCATTCATAAACATCAAAGTTACATAGGTCCCAAGTCATTACATTTCATATAAAGTTTTACAAAGTATTTGAATGGAAAATATTGTTTGGGTGCGGGCCATGAATTCTTGTTGTCTTCCCGAGAATTACCTTCAAGTACCTGAGATAAAACATGTTAAAAGAAAAGGTCAGCGATAACGCCGAGTGAATTCATAGAGTTTAATAAATTCCATCAATATAATATCAGTATGAAAGTATTACTGAAAATCATTTTGTACAAATCGTTTTGATAGGCCGTAAAATAGCCAAAATCAGTTTATAATAGGCCATAAAATAGCCAAAGTCATTTTATATAAATCCTTATCGAAAATCGTAATATAGGCATTTGCCGTAAAAATCATTATACGAGCCAATGTCGTAAAAACATCATACAATACGTCTTATGACGTTTTATAAAATCAAATAAAAACCGTTATATGAATATGGTTATGAAAACCAAAATACAATCATAATATCAATAGTATGACCCAGTATTGCTAGTCAGGCAATACATCGTAATTCTGAGCGTCCAGTAATATTTTGGTGATTTGGATTATTATAAGCCGCATGACATTGTTACCTTACTAACCAAAACGGGTAGCTAACCCGATACCAATTTTGCCCATCTAAAGTAGCGTGTCGTCACAAAGGTCACGCTATTGGGAATCTTCTCATACATTAATTCGCTTACCAATCAATGTGGCACGACGGGGATCAACCGTCAAGGCGCGAACTGGGGTGATCGTCCCCAAATAGTACTATTAAATGCATAAGCGTCTACCAACTCCCGGTAGTTCACAATTCATGCTAATGGGACTTTTAGTGACATAACCTAACTTTAATAATCCATTTAATTTCATCTATCGGGTCCTTTATTCATTTATCGGGTCATACAATCGGGTCATTCAATCATTCGGGTCCAAAATCAATAAACAAACAATCGGGACAAATGGTGTCCAAACTTTTATAAAAACTAACATGTTATCTCCCTCGCGGGTTTATAAAGCATTTATAAAACATTCAAAAGAGTGCGAGGCTATGAACTCACGTTGATATGGGAAGGCGGGTTATCGGCAATTCGGACGTACGGTACATGCTTCAATCACGGAAACCTAGACAAATAATACTCGGTCTTAGACGTTTGTCCAATGACTTTATAAAATAACATCTATGTATACATATGATGATTATATATATATGATGATCAAGTGGGTTTACATATTCTCGTTTACTCCTTTTAGTGTTATATGTCGATAACTTTTATATTAGTTTACTAGTTTTACCCGTTTACGTGTCTTAAGCCCAATAAGCTTATTATAAGTTATTTAACTTATTTTAATCCATTTTGTACCTATATTATCAGTATGTATACTTTCCAAGTTGGGCCTAAATGGGTTAAGCCCAATAAGTTCTTTTTATGGGTGTTTATCTTATTTAGTCCATTTATTAGTCCAAGTATTAGTCCAATATGTTTACTTAGCTCGTTAATGTCCGTATGCCCTAAAGTTCGGGTTTTGTCGGTTTTTACTTGTTATACATGTCTATATATCAGTATATAAGTTTTATAAAGTTTTCATTAGACGGGTCCAACCATCTAAGTTTTATTTAACAAAAACGTTAATTTTACGGCAATAGCCGAAAAAGTCGTAAAAATCATGTTTATAGTTTTATAACTTATAAAACTTAACAAGTTTCCATTTTCATCATTTATACACTTATTACACCTTTTATATATTTATATAAATAATTTTTATAAGTTAGTGGGTTTTTATTTATATTTTATATATTAAAATGTGAGTGCTTATATAATAGTATTATTCTTTAATTTCCAAAAATCTGATTTTTAACTTCATCTTCACCAAAAATGTCATATCTTGAGTTCTACATGGAGATAGAAGCTCAAATTTTTATCACATAAACTACATGATATTTGCTACATTTAACTCTTCTATAGCTACTGTTGAATCATCCTTTAAGTATTTTCTAAAAATCGTCCAAAACAGTAACTTCAGATTTATACCCTAAACTTGTTTTGATCATATCTCACTCATTATTTTGATTCCATTGCATGGCCAACTCTCACATGTGTACAAGACCCATAGCTTACTGTAAATGGGTTCTACTTCATCATATTATCAGTTTACCACTTGGTCCTTTACTGTTTTATACAGCCATGCAAATTAATCAAGATTTTAACCTTGTTTCTTATAGTTTTTCACCTTTTTATCCATGATTATCAACAACAAATCCCCACATAACATTTTTATCATCATATAATCATCATAAATATATACAATAGGAAATAAAATACAAGTTTACATAATCAAAATAATAAGAAGGTGAGGAGGACAATCTTTATACCACCAAGTTGACATAGGTGATGATTTTGACATGGTTTTTGATGAAGAAACTTGTAGACAACCATGACCATCTTCAAGACCACCATGCTCCATGGACTCCTTGTGGAAAATCAGCCTCATGACACCATGAAAACTCCTCCATGGATGTTATAAGTACCACCAATCAATAGGGTTTTGAAAGGGCTTCAACATAGGTGTAAATTACATAGGATTTTGTGGTTAAAAATCATATGAAGGTGGTGTTTTGGAGGCTATATGGGACGGCCAAAAATGGAGTTAGAGAGAGAGTTGTGAGTTTTTGCATGTTGTAAATGATAGTGGTAATGGTTGCAAATGGTTTTGATGTGTTAAAGCTTAAGATGTAAGCTACTTAGGACAAGTGTGTCTTTGGTTATGAGGTTGTGACACCTCATGTGTTACTAGCTAAGTTATAGCCGGTTTTGGAGTGGGGTGGGACAAGTGTCCCACTTGTCTCATCCCACTTATTTACGGGTACTCCTCGATTCTAGTTTCCTCGATTTGCGTGCCCTCGGGTCGTTTTACGAAAAACGTTTTTATAAATTATGAATCACCGTCACAAAACGAATCCAATAAAAATTGTCTCATCAAAAACGGAGTTCGAAAACGTAAATACGAAATCCTAAGGTTTCCGGTTTAGTCGTAAAGGTCGTTAAAATAAAATCGTAAGTCCTAATCTCTTCTCGTAAATTTGTGAGTTTATGAACTAACACAAATTTAAAACTCCAAAATAATGTTCTCAGATAAATTTATTTTCTGAAATGTTGGACTGTCACCAAAGACGGTGTATGTAAACGTAAGCACGTAACGTTGAATCCTCCGGTTTAGACGTATTCGACGCTACTTCAAGATGTAAATCCAGATTTCTTCCCAAAAATATGTGAGTTCATATTGTAACATTAAAATAATATTTTCAAATAATATTTGAGAATAAAATATCAATCGTAAATTGACGGATTGTCACATATAAGACATTCACTTGTTTTTTTCATTGACCCTAAAAGTCACATTCGTGATGAAAATCATGCATAATGTCTTTAATACATCGTAGTAGTAGTATAACAATTTTACTTTTCAATAAAGGGTAATAAAATTGAATTTTGGAGATGCTTAGATACTTTATCTAGCATTGTGTGAGGGCACGACAATGGTTTAGTATGGGGAGTGATGAGATGGCATTTATACACGATCTCATTGTTCTTTTCGGGCTTTAAATGCATAAAATGTCATTAAAATACCATATATTATGCTTATGTTTGTTACTTGTGTATTTTAGGTATGGATATCGTGTGACAATCCGTCAATTTATGGTTGATATTTTATTCTCAAGTATTATTTAAAAACATTATTTTAATGTTATATTATGAACTCACTCATTTTTGGGAAGAAATTTGGGTTTACGTCTTAAAGTAGCATCGACTACGTCTAAACCGGAGGGCTCTACGTTACGTGCTTATGTTTACATACCCCATTTTGGTGACAGTCTGACATTCAGAAAATAAATTTATTCTTGAATATTCTTTTGGGAATTTAAATTTGTGTTGGTTCATAAACTCACAAATTTACGAGAAGAGATTAGGACTTACGTGAATAATTTAACGTCTTTTACGACTAAACCGGAAACCCTAGGATTACGTATTTACGTTTTTAAACTCTGTTTTTTTAGACAATTTTTATTAGATTCGTTTTGTGCCATTGATTCATAATTTATAAAAACGTTTTTCGTAAAATGACCCGAGGGCACGTAAATCGAGGAAACTAGAATCGATGAGTACACGTAAATTAGTGGGATGAGACAAAAAAAGTTTTTCCCCACCCCACTCATGGGACGGCTAAACATAAGCCACCACACACCCTTAGGTGTCAACTTGTAAATAACAAGTGTTACACTTGTCTTGTTAACTTTGCAAGCTAGCTAAAACAACAAAACCACTTCACCACAAACCATTTGTTCATTTCTCACATGCAAAACCACACACAATCCTCTCCACCCTCGTCCTTGTTGCCGTCCACCTTCACCCCTAAACACCCCCATTTTGATCAAATTTAACCACAAATCCTATGTTATTTCTACATATGATGATGCCCTTTTGAAGCTCTATGGATTGGTGGTGATTATAACATCCAAGGAAGAGATTTGTTTGTGTGATAGGGTTGATTTTACACAAGGAGTTCTTGAAGATAGGTGATCTTGAAGTTGATAATGGTGTACCATAAGTATTGCCAACAAAAGTCAAGATTGATCTTAACTTTTCTAATCTTGGTGGTAACAAGATCATCCTTCCCATTTCCTTGTTATTTTTGTAAATGTAAATTGTATTTTCTTTCTTGATTTATATGTATATGATGATATATGATGATAAAAATATTATGTGGGGATTTGGTGTTGATAGATTTGATTAAAAAGATTAAAATCTACTTGAAAGGATGTTAAAATCATGGCTAAATATGTAGGCTGTATAAAACAGTAAAGAGCTAGATGATAACTTGTTAAAATGACTTGATAAAATTAATATACAGTAAGGTATGTGTCTTGTACATATGTGAGAGTTGGTCACTCTATGGAATCTTTATAATGAGTGAGATATGATCAAAACAATATTGGAGTACAAATCTGCGTAGACTGTTTTGAACGAATTTATTAAAATACTTAGAGGCTGATTCATCAGTAGCTATACAGGAGTTAAATGAAGCACATATCATGTAGTTTCTGCTATAAACATTTGGGGTTCTATCTCCTTATAGAACTCTATATATGGATGTTTTAGTGGACTGAATATTTAGGATCAGATTTTGTAAAATAAAAAGTATATAATATAAGCACTCAAATTATGTACTTATAAAATATACATATATAAAAACCCGCTAGTTACTAATAATAATTATAAATTAGAGTTATATATTATGATATTAAAATGAGACATTTTATATAATTTACAAGTACAAACATTTTACAAGTTATAAAAACTATATACATAAGTTTTACGTCTTTTCGGCTAAAACTGAAAGATTAACGTTTTTGTCAAATAAAACTTAGACGGTCGGATCCGTATAATGTAAACTTTTTATAAACTCACATACTGATGTATAAACTTATATAACAAGTAAAAACCGATAAAACCCGAGCTGTATAACATATGGACATTAACGGGCCAAATTAGCCTTATTGGACTATTAACCCAACTAATTTGGCTAAATACTAATGGACTTACTCATTGGGCTTAACCTACTTGGGCCCAACATGTGAGTAAAGGGCTGATGTTAAAAGGATAACTGTACTAATATAATGTATTGGGCTTTTAATGGGCTTATTGGGCCTTAACAAGTAAAGAAGTTAAACTAGTGAAACTAGTATAAAAATTTACCAACACATAACACTATAATGAGTGAATAAAGATGTAAAATCCCACTTGATCATCATAATATTTATAAAATCATCATATATATACATAGTTATTATTTTTATAAATTTATTGGACAAGAGTCTAAGACCGAGTATTATTTTTCTAGGTTTCCGTGATTGAAGCACGTACCGTACATCCAAATCGCCGATAACCGCCTTTCCCAATCAACGTGAGTTCATAGCCTCGCACTCTTTTAAATGTTTTTATGAAATGTTTTATAAACCCACTAGGGAGATAACATGTTAGTTTTGATAAAAATAGGACACCAGTTGTCCCGATTGTTTGTTTATTGATTTGGACCCGAATGATTGTATGACCCGATGAATGATTATATGACCCGATGTATGAAATAAAATGGATTATTAAAGTTAGTTTATGTCACTAAAAGTCCCATTATCATGAATGGTGAACTACTGGGATTTGGTAGACGCTTATGCATACAATAGTACTATTTGGGGAAGATCACCCCAGTTCGCGCCTTGACGGTTGATCCCCGTCGCGCCACATTGATTGGTAAGCGAGTTAATGTATGAGAAGATTTCCATAGCGTGATTTTTGTGACGACACGCTAACTTAGATGGGAAAATTTAGTTTCGGGTTAGCTACCCGTTGTTTGTTATAGTAAGGTAGCAATGTCATGCGACTTATAATAATCCAATAACGAAATTACTGATATACGAATTGAATTATAATTTATTGCCTGACTAGCAATACGGGGTCTTATTATTGATATTATGTTTGTGTTTTGGTTTTACATAACCATTTTCATATAACGGTTTGTATTACACCTTATACAACGTTATAAAACGTATTGTATGATGTTTTTACGACAATGGTTCGTATAACGGTTTTAAAGGCAAAAGCCTATATTATGATTTATGACAAGGATTTGTATAAAATGCCTTTGGCCTATTTTATGGTCTACTACAAAGATTTGTACAAAATGATTTTCGGTAATAATTTTATACCGATGATATATTAATGGTTTATTAAAACTCCATGAATTCACTCGGCGTTTTCGCTGACCTTTTCTTTTAACATGTTTTATCTCAGGTACTTGAAGGTAATTCTCGGGAAGACAATAAGAATTTATGGCCCGCACTTAAATAACAATTTCCATTCAAATGTTTTGTAAAATTATATGAAATACTTTGACTTGGGACATATGTAAATTTGATATTCATGAATGGAAAATGCTTTATTATTAAACGACGCGATTTTTATGCGTTGTCTATGATTTGAGTAATGTGCTATCTCGTAACACCAACGACTTTTCTGCTGAGCTAAAGTATGAATATTTTGGGGTGTTACATATCGTGAAAAAGACAAAAGATCACAAGAAACAAGGAAAAACCAACACGAGAAACGAAGCCGCACAATGAACCGGGCCTTAGTTATGATTTTCCAAAGAAAATACCTTGAAGTATTGAAGATATTTAAGAATGATCCCTCCTCAATGAATAAATGACACTTAATACCCTTGTATATTCATAATACAAGTTTGGTCCTTTAAGTTTGTCAAAATTACAAAAAGGTCCCTCAACTTTGAAGAATTGGAAAGTTTAGTCCCTCAAGATTGAAGATTTGTCAACAATGGTCCTCCTCAATGTCAAACATATAAAGAAGACCTTCAAAGTTCAAGAGTGTACAAGATCAGCCCTAGAAATATCAAGAAAAGTTCAAAACAATTCCTTAAAATCCTTGTTATAAAGTTTTGTGGCCAAAATGCAAAAAACCAAACGTATTTAACAAAGGATATAGAGTTTTGAGGTTGAAAACGTGTTATACACATTTCACCAAATGACAAGAGCCATAGTAGCCAACTGAAACATTCAAACCCATAACACGCGCCAAACACAACCCTCCCCTCTTTTCGGATCAAAATGTACCACTGTTCACCCTTATGAACCCGTTTACCATTCCACTTAAAACAAAGGGTGAAATCAAATTACCCTAACCCACAACTGATTAACCTTCACACGAACCATTCCCACACTACAAACCACCCATCACATCAACCAATGGTCCCCACCATTCAAGCCGTCCACCAATGAAAACACAACTTCCTCTCCAAGGAATGCCACGTGTCAAATCTAACGGCTTATGCATTCTACTTGGTCCCTAAGGCAATATGAATGATTTGGATCAAAAGGTATAGCTCACAACACCAAAAACGTCTAGAAGGCTTCAAGGTCATTTATGAGATTTTATAGCTAGGGTTTCTAGTTTTTCACATTATAAACACAGCCTTCTAAGGCCTATATAAGGAGACATCAGCCTTTGATGATCCCTTGTTCCAGTTTTTGCTTCTCTCTTGTAATTTTCTTTCAAAGTAATAAAAGTTGGTGTTTTTTAAATTTGAAAGTGTAATTCCTTTGTGTTGTTTGAAGGTGTTAGTGAGAGGCAAATTCTGAGTTCTAATTTAAGTTTTGAAAGTGTTTTGATCATTGGATAGAAGCACGTTTGGTTTTGAAAAGGTTTTCAAGGTTGAAAGTTTTCAACATATAGGGTTTCTGATTTGCTATTTTACTTGTTCTAATCCGAACCAAAAGCTATAAGCTCTTTGTTGTCCCTTATTTTTGTGATGATTAAGCAATGAAGAAAGAAAGAAAATAGATGAAGAAGAGATGAATTCCTAGAGAGAGAAAGTAGTGAGAGAAAGTAGAGAGGAGGAGAGGATTAACTCTGGGAATATTAGATTAGAAGTGAGAAAATGAACAACCAACCCTCCTAACATGCTAGGAGGGTAGTATATAGAGTCCACCCACATGCGGGCTTTAATGGACTATATATTGGGTCGGGCTTGTTTTTTGGACTTTAATTAGTTAAAATCCAAGCCCGTAAACCGCGACTAATTAACTACCTATTACAACGTTCTAACTAATGTTACAATAATAACCTATGACCGAGCATTCTTGTTTGACTCAATATTTTGAGGCTAACAATCTCCCCCAATGTGAGGTCATACCCTTTTGATATTTGAAGATCAAAGGAGATTACGAATCTCGTCATAAATGAGCCTTGAACGTGTAACAGTAGTTTTGTTCCTTCATGCTGTGATCTTTGAGCCTTTGTTGTTGTCTTTCGACTTTGTCTTTTAGTCTTGAGATCTTCAAATCATCCTTGACTTGTCATTGCCATCTTGCGATCTTGTGTCTTTATCCACATGATCACACTATCAATTGTTGGATAAGTCTTTGGGCATGAATATGTGGTTATGAATCTTTGACTTTGCTGAGTACACCGTGACGCCACCTTCTCGAGACAAAACATAGACGCGGACTGAATGGCTTTGACATTCGTCCTAAATCGGTAGCGTTTTACCTCTGGTCGGTGAAGACCGTTATACGATATTAAATATCGTACCTGTGATTAGGTAGATTCAATTAAGAATCTCCTTGACAGGGTTTCGCGGCTGTACTAGCCGTTCTCTTTACTCGACCGTCTCAAAGCAAGACTGCGAACATAAAGAGTGAATCAATTGGATAAATATCCGCTTGATTAAGGTCATCAATTCAAATTCCTGGAACAAGTTTGATTCATTAAGAATCTTACCATTGTTGCTTTCCAGTTGACACAAGTTTGATTCATAAGAATCTCACAAGTCACCTACCGTAGCGCTGTTTGATGTTGACTCTAGAAGGATTTCCATTCTTCACTGTGAGTATTAATGAGTATCACTCTGAATGTTCTTGCAAGACCATAAGGATATTGCGTAGAAACCTGAAACGAGTTTGAATCAATTTAGCATCAAGCCACTGTTGCTTTTCAGTTTTACCCATGTTCAATTCATAAAGAATCTTGCATATGACCTACCGCAGTGTTGTTTGATGTTAACACTGGAAGGATTTCCACTCATCATTGTGAATACTAACTAGTATCACTCTGAGTGTTCTAGCAATATCACAAGGATATAGCATAGGACTCTCTTGATCTTCATCCGTGTGTCCTAACGAGATTTGATTGATCTCTTGGCTCTAGACTCGATTTGTGCACTTTTAGTGGTCGGAGGCTGGAGCAGATGCCACCTATTCAATATCAACAATCTTGGAGTGAGAAAGTCAATAGAAGTCGTGTTGATCTCCATGACAATAAAACAAACTTCTTTTGAGAGAAGTCTGAGTAGCTAGGAAAGGGTTGTGCTTCACATCACTGGGTCCATGATGAGTTGTCTTCATGATGTGTTGACCCGGTTTCTGCCTAAGTTGTATGGAGGGCTTCTTTCTTTAGACCCTTTATCCTTACATTTCTTTTTCATTCTTCAACCCCTTCAATGCTTACCAAGACATCATTAATAGCACCTTGTTGTGATTGTTCCAGTGCTATCATCAGTACTTAGTCGGCATTCAGCTTCGTTCACATTCTACTCCATCTTTCCTAAGGTCTTCTAATAATCTATTAGATTGTCCTTGGGAAGATCCCTCCGGTTCTGGTTGGATCATAGGACTTAAACCTAACCACCCTTTTGACACCTATAACGTCGTGATTTAAAGATGTTGTGGGTATTTGATCGTAACCATAAAAACCACTTTAAATTCTAACAAAGTGTTTGAAAAACATTTAACACCTTGCTAGTTTTGTCGTTTCAGAAATGCTCCCCCTTCACATGTGCATCGATAATCGAAAGTGTTTCGCACATGTAGGTAAGAGTTAAAGTGCTTAAGTCTTATGTAAGATCACATTTTAATCACATTTTCTCCCCTATCTCTAATATATAAAATCTTTTGATATTAGAGATACCAAATTTGATTAAAATATATTTTGAAAAATAGTCTTGAAAATCTTCGGGAGAAAGATGTGTTAATCTTTTGCGTGAAGTTGAATTGCTCCCCCTCAAAAATTGATCCAATGGAATTGTCATTACGAGGATTTGATCCACATTAAACTTTTAAGGATAGGAGTTGTTGAACACACAATTTTTGAAAGATTTTGAATATCATTGAGAAATTCTTGAAAAAATTATGTTCAACGCTTTTTGAAAAATCATTTCTTTTTGACGAAAAGTTTTTTCTAAAGCATAAACTTGAGTTCATAGACTTTAAATGTCTTGACGAATCCACTCAAGTGTAAGAAGATTTAACTTCTTTTGCTAAGGGTAAGAGTACAAAAGCGTATACTCCCCCGTGAATTTAGATCCGGGTTGCAATCTAAAAGTGATTACAAGCCGTTATGTTGAGCTCAAAACGTTGAATGTTTTGTGACAAGCTCAACCCGTGATATATTGCTCTACCCGTTGTTTGGAAATATTGTCCAAAATAGACAATTTCCTTTATTAAAAGAAGAAATGACATGTTTTGAAAAATATTTACAACTTTCATTCGAGCTTTATGTACACACCCGTGTCGTTATTGAGCGACATTTCTAGGTATGTCCATATTATCGATACTGAAAGACATGTCGAGAAGAATATTTTTGGATTATCAAAGATTTTTTAATTTTGTATTTTGCTTTTTTTATTAATATTTACAAGATAGATGTTTGATAGATGAATCAAGCAGGCTTCTTTGCCAGAACCTCCAGTTCTGCTGGAGTCAAACATCTCATACCAATTTGCCTAACTAGATACGCAAACCTCTCTTTTGAAAGAGCTTTTGTAAACAAGTCAGCTAATTGGTAATCCGTTCCAACAAAGTATAGTTCAACGATACCTCTTTCAACTTGTTCCTTTATGAAGTGGTATCTGACATCAATGTGCTTCGTGCGGGAATGCTGTACCGGATTGCAGGAGATAGCTATGGCGGACTTTGAGTCACAGTACAAAGGTACTTTATCAAAGTGGAAGCCATAATCCGTGAGTTGTGTTCGCATCCAAAGAACTTGAGCACAACACGCAGATAGAGACACATACTCCGCTTCGGCTGATGAAAGTGACGTGCAATCCTGTTTCTTGGAAGACCATCCCATAAGCTTGTCTTGACCTAGAAATTATGCACCACCAAAAGTAGTTTTACGTGTATCAAGACACCCTGCATGATCATAATCTGAATAGGCCGTTAGAAAGAAACCGGTTTCCCTCGGATACCAGAGTCCCATGTGAATGGTATTCTTAAGGTACCGAAAGATCCGTTTAACCTCCTTGAGGTGCTTTTCAGTGGGTCGTGCTTGATATCGTGCACAATAACATGTAGCATGATGAATATCAGGTATGCTTGCTGTCAAGTACATGAGGGACCCGATCATGGAACGATATCTCGTTTGATCAATGGGTAATCCCTCCAAATCAGCATCTAGGGATGTGGTTGATAAAGGTGTCCCAACAGGGTCACATGATGCCATACCATGCTTTGTGATTATCTCTTGACAATACTTAGCTTGGTTAATAAAGATACCACTTGGGGATTGGTGAACTTGAATTCCTAGAAAGAATTTTAGTTCGCCCATCATAGACATTTCAAATCTGCTGTGCATTACTTTTTCAAACCATTTTGAAAGTTTTGGGTTTGTAGACCCGAAAATAATGTCATCAACATAAATCTGTACAAGCAAAATGTCATCCCCATATTTATAAGTGAACAAAGTTAAATCAATGGAACCTTTTGAGAAACCTTTGGAGACCAGAAATTTCGAGAGCTCGTCATACCATGCCCTTGGAGCTTGCTTAAGTCCATACAGTGCTTTATGGAGACGATACACCTTGTCAGGATAATGAGGATTGACGAATCCTTCCGGCTGTGTGACATAAACTTCTTCCTTCAAAGGACCGTTAAGAAACGCCGTCTTTACGTCCATTTGATAAACGATGAATCCCTTATGTGTAGCATAAGCAAGGAAAATCCTGACCGCTTCCATTCGAGCTACTAGTGCAAATGATTCTTTAAAATCAATACCCTCTTTCTGTCCATACCCTTTAGCCACTAGTTTAGATTTATTCTTGATGATCGTGTTCTCTTCATCCATCTTGTTTTTCCAGATCCATCGAAGATTTAATGGTGTTACATCGTATGGTCTGTCAACAAGTTCCTAGACTTTAAGTCTTTCAAATTGTTGAAGTTCATCCGTCATCGATTCAATCCAAGCATGATCAGCTAATGCTTCTTTGATGTTTTTTGGTTCAGCTGAACTCACGGCGAGTGCGAACATACAAACATCAGCATCGGTGTTAAGCTGCCGTCTTGTGCGAACGGGCTGTGAAGGGTTTCCAGTGACATGAACCAAAGGATGATCTCGGGTCCAATGATGTGTTGAAGGATGTCGTTGATAGAAAGTATGCATATTTGACGGATCAACATGGCGAGTAGAAGACTCTCCAGTTTCGTGTACCGGTGTACCGAATGGGTTGATGAATTCGTCTTCGTCAGATAATGCATTGTCTGCTTGATTTGTGTTCTCTGGAGCAATGATAGTAGTTGTGGATGTTGTAGGATCGATTGTTAAAGTGATATTCTGAGGAGGTAAATCTGCAGCAACTCGTGTTGAAGTAGATGAAGTTGTATCCGGTTGTTGACGATGATCGGTATCATCATTCTTATCATGAGTGACAGCAGAAGACTTCGATACAACTTATTTCTCCCCCGTGAAATATTCATCATACATTGGTCCATATAACATTTCCAACTCTTCAATGGTCGTGTCGACTGTCATATCAGCTCTAGGAACATTTTCTGGAACCAGCGTTCAACTTGACGGTTCATTGTTGTGGTCTTGAGTTCCGAGTTCCGTGCGGTTGTGAACGGAAGTCGTTTGTCGTTGTGGATCGGGACTTAACTGTTTTGTTCAAGTGCCATTTCTTGTAATTCATCAAATCGGATGTGAATAGTCTCGACTATCAATTTTGTTCTCTTGTTGTACACTCTATATCCCTTAGACTGAGTTGCATATCCCACAAGAATACATGCATCACCTTTTTCTTTCATCTTATCCAAGTTTTCACCATCTCGAATGATTTAACAAGTACATCCAAAAACATGAAGGTGTTTGAGTGAAGGTTTTCGATCATGAATTATGTGATATGGTGTCTTTTCGTGTCTTAGGATAATTAAGGATCGATTTTGTGTGTAGCATGCGGTTGACACGGCTTCGGCCCAAAAATATAGTGGAAGTTTTGAAGCGGATGATAATGTTCGAGCAGCTTCAACCAAAGTACGGTTTCGTCTTTCAACAACTCCGTTTTGTTCGGGTGTTCGAGCAATAGATGTTTCATGTTCAATCCCTTCGGCTTCAAAATACTTTCTCAGATTTGAATTCAAAAATTTTGTACCTCTGTCAGTACGAACCACTTTAAATTGAGCATGAAGACCACGTTGTATCAATTTAAGGAAGCTGATAAGAACTTCAGGTGTTTCATCCTTGGACCTCAAGAAGTGAGTCCATGTGTACCTTGAGTAATCATCGACAATTACCAGAATATATTTCTTTCCATTGATACACTGAACACGCATGGGACCACACAGATCCATGTGAAGAAGATCTAACCGTCCTTTAGAGCTTGGTGTGGCCTTTGTTTTGAAGCTAGTTCGTTTAGCTTTACAAAGTTCATAAGAAGAACAAAGATGACCTTTAATGAATTTCAAGCTTGGAAGGCCTCTCACAATATCTTTCTTGGAAAGCAAGTTAATGGTATCAAAGTTGAGATGAGAAAGACGTTGATGCCATAACTATGCCTGAGTCGTTGAAGCTTTTGCCATGAAGCAAATTGGAGTTGATGAAGTTGTGTCTTGAAGTGAAATTGTGTAAAGATCAGTACCCCGTGTACCGGTAAGTAAGTCATTCCCATCATAATCACGAACAAAACATGTCTTCTTTCTGAAAGAAACTTCCAAATCCGCATCACATAATTGACCAACCGAGAAAAGATTGTGATTGAGCCCTTCGACGTAGTATACCTGTTTAATCGTGATATTCCCCTGAACCAAATTTCCATATCCTAGGATCGGTGCAAATTGATCATTTTCGAATCGGACCGTACCCAGGAACTTCTCCACGAAGTTAATTAGAAGCTTGAGATTCCCCGTCATGTGCTTCGTGCATCCGGAGTCCAGTATGAAGAGAATTATTTGTATCACCTGCAGAAGAGTTAGAACACGATGGAGCATTTTCTAAATTGGATACCACAGTAGTTGTGATAGTAGAATCATTAGTGACCTTATCAACATTTAAAGGCAAACTAACACTCGTTTTCACATTTTCTGTCCTAACTTTAGGCATCCATTTATATCCGGGAGGACATTGATTAGCAAACCACCATTTCCAAGACTTACTGGCAGACTCATATAATTCCTTAATATTGCTTCTAGGATTCTTAGTGGTGGAGTCTGATGCATTACTTTTCTTAGTGGGGGTAGTACCAGAATGGTTCACTTTGCGTTTGGGTTTACTAGCTCTAATAGGCATTGAAACTTGCTTCTTAGTTCTAGTATCTACGCCTTTGACTTTATTCATAGCACACATAGAATGATTAGCATTAGCACACTTTCCACATTTGACACTAAAAATTTTCACATTCATAGCATTTAAATCATTCACAGCATCCAAATAGTCATTACATGCGATTACAGACTTGTTATTCTTAAAAACATTCAAATTCCTAGGGTGTTCTTCTACTTCCTTCATCTTCCCTTGATTCTTGTGTTTCCAGACCTTATCATTCACTTGAGTGCGCTTAAGCTGAGGCCGGCTAACACTAGTAGTGGAAACTATTCATGTAGTAGAAGACACACTAATATTAGTGTTTCTAGAAGTCTAAGGCGAGTGAGTATCTTTGTTTGTGGGCTTAGTGGACATTCTATACATCCTTGGTTTAATCACATTATTGTGCTTAACGCTTGGTGCTATAGGATTCCTTATGGGTTGAACTTGTGGTAACCTTTCCTTTCCATCCATCTTGGGGGCAAACACAGGTTTTGCAAACGAGGAAATAGATAAAGCAGATGGTTTTCCCAAGATAGAGGATCTATTCTCTTAATAGGCACTGGGTTGTCTAACAACATTTTTCTTAATGCTAGGTTCCACAATTTTCCCACCCATTTTAGCAATGAGTTTCTTCAACTCTACTATCGCTCTGTCCCTGTCTTGTAACTAAGCTTTCAACCCTTTAATTTCCAAATTCTGTTCATTCATTTCTCGAAATGTTTGGGAAAGTTTTTCTTGCAATTTATTATCGTGTGGAAAACTACCAACGTCTTTTTGCAAAGCAAGTTCAAGTGAATGACAATGTTTTTGAAGGAAATTATTTTTGTGTTGAAGTAACTCAAAAGCCTTTTTGTCAACATTTTCTTTACGTTTCGAAAGCTCAATTTCAAGACGTTTACATTCTTTGCTTTTATCAAGATATTGGCATGCAACTTCAGAATATTCATCAATATCAGCACAAGATGTAAAATAAGCACACATAACATCGTTAGAAACACATTCTTGCAATAGTAAATCATATTCATCTGAAAAGTCAGTCTTCTCCATTTGAAGATCTTCAATCTGTTTCTCAAGAGATTCAACATATTTTAAATCATCATACATATCAGTTCGAATGAACTCCTCAAGTTGAAGAACAGTTTCTTTAATCAACGCCGTGTTAGGAATTAAGAGTTCTTTCACAAGCAAGGTAATATCTTGAGGAATCGGACGTGTCCACTCAGCATTTTCACGTTTTGCCCAGTCTCTTTCAACAATAGATTTGACATTATCTATGTGGTGTTTAAGAATACCTAATGTTTTCCTACTCTTGCTTTTAGATTCATCTAGAGGGAGGTAGTTTATGTATTTGTAAACATTAGATTTCTTAGGGGCAAATGCTTTCTTCCATTGAATTCTCTTTTGTTTGCATTCTAAGAACACTTCCTCACGAGTTTTCTGAGTTTGTTTGTTGAATAGGCCATAAAGACTATTCTCATAAGCATAATTATAAGGTTTCACAAACTCCTTATTAACAAGTGGTTGACTATGAGCATCCCAAAGGGCAGTCTCTTCACTATTGGCACTAACAGGCATGCAGTCAATATCTGTCCTTTCAGTCTCATCAAGATAAAGATGCGGGTTCGCAGCTTGAGCTTTGGCAAGGTACTCAGGACTTTCAAAGCTAGCTTGACCCTTAAACATCGAAGGAGGTGCCAGCATTCTCACAGATTGAATAGAATCATGCGCTTTTCAAACAACGTTCTTCAAAAATTCGACTTGTGCTTCTAATTTCGTTACCTTTTCAGTTTCTTTATCATATCTACTTTTGAAGTCTTGTTTTAACGCATCTACCTCTTGTTTCTTATCCTCAAGAATTTTAGCAGAATCAGTAGTGGTCATAGAGAGCTTTTGTTCAAGTTCATTAACTTTGGTGTTGGCAAGGTACGTTTTTTGGCGTTCATCCATTAAGAAAACATTATTTTAAAGCTTCTCTTTTGCTAATAACTCAAGAGTTGTAATATATTTGTTTTCAAAATCATCCTTTTGACTTTTTAACGCACTTCCATTGTACCCCTCAAGCTCTTTGGTTTTCTGAAGGAGATCATCTCTATAGGTTTCAGTCATCTCAGTAGATTTGATAAGAGCAGCTTTGCATTCTTCAAAGCTTTGAGTGAGCGTAGCGTTTGCCTTCTTTAATTGCTTTTGACTCTTTTTATTTTCAGTGACATCTTTTTGTAAAGTAGCAATTAAATTAGCAAGCGCAATACGTTCCTCTTCATCATATTAATTTGCATGTTGATCATCCTCAGACTCATTATTGCACATGTCTGATGAATCGGATGTGGTATTTCTATCAACCGTTTCCATCATACATGTGTCATTAATGGCATTGGGTAGATCACTATGCTCAGGAATATCACCAAACACATTATATTCATCAGTAGTGTGTACCTTATCGAGTGTCTCAATGTCAAAGATAGGGCCATTGTCATCTTCAGTGACTTTGAGAACTTCTTCAACCTTTGCCATGTACGAGTAATGTGCATCGAGCTCTTGATCAGAATCTTCATCATCAGTATCATCAAGCATTGCTCCTTCCTCAGCTGACAATTTAACCCATGCTTCCATCTTCTTGCATAGCAACATCTTTTCCTTGTGATAGCTGGAGTCTCTAACCCTTTTCGTCGTCCTGCATTCCTTTGCCATATTCCCATAACCTTGGCAATTAACACATTGAATCCAACTCTGCTGAACCACTTGACTTCCAACCGTTTCCCTATTCCCAGTAGCAGCAGCAATCCTCTGAGTATCATACTTGGCAGTTTGACGATCATACCTTGCAGAACCCTCAACATGCGTTGGATTATGTCGATCATACCTAGAAGGACTTTCACTACGTCAACGTGTGTCATACCTTGGAGGACTCTCAACATATCGGTTCTTGGTGTTAGATGATGTGCGAAGATTGTTGTTGGTGGGTTTGTAGATTTTCTTGTAAGTCTTCATTATGAAAGCAAATTGTTGTTTCATCTCTCGATTCTTTTGAGCTTGGTCTTCATCACTATCTTCTTCAGACGATGACTCAGATGGTGGTGATGGTGCTCTTGGCACTTTACCTCGAGATCTTGTGGATGATGAAGACTTAGATGATGTGGAAGATCGTGGTGAAGATGATGTAGTGGATTATGACTTAGGAGCACGAGAGTTATGACCTTGAACATGTTGAGTTGTAGTCACTAAAGGAAGTGGATTAGCCGTCTTGGAAATACGTTCAGCTCGAATCTCATTTGCTTCATTCTGAAATTGCTTCAAGATATCCAAGAGTCGATGATATGAGACCTCGTCTAACTTTTCTTGTTGTTTCACTAAAGTGACAAATCGTGTCCACTCGGGTTGAAGTTGTTGAAGAAATTGAACATTGACTTGCATGGTGGAGACTTGCAGATTATTTCTTGTCATGTCATTCATCATCTTATAAAACCTGGAGTAGTAAGAGTCTATTGATTCTCCATCCCTTGAAGTAAACTTGCCAAAATTCCAAAACAAGTTTGTTTTGACATCTTGTTTGTTGAGTGATTCTCTTTGTTGCAAGTGTTCAATAGCAGTCCACATTTCATGTGCTGTAGGGCATGCATCAACCGTGGAATAAATGTCATCTCCAATCCCACTTAGAACCATATAGATGGCTTCCTTCTCCGCATCATGCCAAGCACAATTTTCAGGTGTGAGATCAGCTCTTGTTTCATCACGTTCACTTGCAGGTATTGGATCAGTAGTATCTGTGGCTGCTCTTGGAGGAATTGAGATCTTCTTAAATATATATGGTCCATGAGTAATACATTTCCTCAAGGCATCACCATTAGGTCTTGTATCAAGATATTGTATGAAACGTGATTGCCATTGAGCATACCGACCAGACACAAGCATTGGTGGTCTCTCTTTGTTACCCGCCACCATTATGTTGTTCGTCACACGATATTCGGCAGTAGAATCCATCTCAATATTCTCTAAAATGATGAAGTGGATATGGATCTTAAGTAGATTTGTTGTGATTGTTGTTGTGGTTTAAATTCCAAAAATTGCAATTTTTCTCCAGTCCGACAATAAATTCTCCAGTCCGACAAAAACGGTAGACCAAAAAATTTTGTATCGCCAAATTTTGAAATTGAGCTAGAAATGTCCTAAAACTAGTATGGAAAAAATTTGAATTTACTTGACGGAAATTTTTTAGCAAAACACATCATCGGAATGTCGTCGGAATCACTTATCGGAATGTCCCCTAATCGGAATACAATCGGAATGATGTCGGAATGTCCTAATCGGAATGTTATCGGAATGTCCTAATCGGAATGCAATCGAAATCCTTGTCGGAATGATGTCGAAAAGACCTTGTCCGAATGTCAAATCGGAATGCAATCGGAATATTTTTAGTCCAGTCGGAATGATGATCGGAAAAGCTGGTCGGAATGTGTAAACCCTTTTCTGATGCGACTGATCAGAATCTCTAATCCCTTTTCCGATTGCACTGATCGGAATAATAGCACTGTTACGAGATTTTGAGGTAAAAAAATGATATTTTCGACAAGAAATCCGTGATTTGAACCAACCAAATGCGACCAAATCCCTACCACAGCTATGTAGAAGATTTATATCAAGATTTAGAGCATAGAAAACACAAAAAAATCTTGAATTCGAGATGATTATAAGAGAAAATCACACGAACCAAGTAAAATCAACAACGAATCACAAAACTACCCCATGGCGATTGATACCAATTGTTGTCCCTTATTTTTGTGATGATTAAGCAATGAAGAAAGAAAGAAAATAGATGAAGAAGAGATGAATTCCTAGAGAGAGAAAGTAGAGAGGAGGAGAGGATTAACTTTGGGAATATTAGATTAGAAGTGAGAAAATGAACAACCAACCCTCCTAACATGATAGGAGGGTAGTATATATAGTCCACCCACATGCGGGCTTTAATGGACTATATATTGGGTCGGGCTTGTTTTTTGGACTTTAATTAGTTTAAATCCAAGCCCGTAAACCGCGACTAATTAACTACCTATTACAACGTTCTAACTAATGTTACAATAATAACCTATGACCGAGCATTCTTGTTTGACTCAATATTTTGAGGCTAACACTCTTGCAAGCTTGTTGACACCAAGCTTGTGAAGGTTTATCAACCTTTGGTTGGATTGTTTATTGCTTGTGTTGAAGATCACAGCCTTGTGGTTCAGCTGTTGAACCATCAGCCAAGGCTGCATATCCATTCCTTGTTCAAGTACCCTAGGTGTGATCTAGTTATTGATCTACACTCTAGGGAGCATTGCTGACTTCCCCTAGGAAGGTTTGGGGAAGAGGTTCATTCTCTTTCACTTTTCTCTCTTTTAAATTTGGTTGAAAATATTTTAAGTTATTTGCTATGTGATTCTAAGATCTTGTGTTTGTGTTATGAGTTTTATTGTTTAAACCTGTTAGTTGTCACCTAGTTAAGTTATTTGAAGCATAAAATAGGTAGGTTATTTGGAAAAACAAAAAGTTTATTTGAAAAAGTACTAAAACAAGTCTATTTGGGATTTTGGGATCAAAAGGCCTTGTTCCCTTGGTTCTTGGGTTTTGTTTTCTCTAAACAAGTCATTTGGAAGCAGTTTTGGTCATTGGTTAAGTCTCAAAAAGTTTGGAAAGCGTTTTGCAAGTTTTAGAAAAAATCAATCTAAGTGTTTTAAAATTGGTCAAACACATCAGAAGCCATAAAATCTTTGTTTGTTGGATTCAGAGTCTGATTTTTGGTTAGGGAAGAGTTTTTGTTGTGTGCTATCTGTGCTATATCTGGTTGTTAACTTTGGTGGCTTATTGAAAGATTTATAGCATATAGAAGTTGGCTAAAGTGGTCATTTGCATCAGCAAAGTGACCACACATATATTGCTTTGCATTTGATTATCTAGTGACTGCCCTACTATTCTATTGCTTGTTACTTATTATTTGGCTGCTTGTGTACTTGGTTTGATACTTGGATTGCTTATTTGAGTGCTTATAAGCCAACTGGCTTATTGGCCATATTTGTACAAAACTGAAATCAAGTTGGCTAACTGGCCTACTTGATTCAAAGGATTCAGCCTTGAATCCTTCACAAAAATTGCTCAAAACAAGCTCCTAAACAAGTCCTGGTAATTTGGTAACATTTGGTGCACTTCGACTTCTGGTCAAATAAGCTCAATTTGGCTTATTTTTCAGTTCTGGTTATTGGTACATGCAACAACTTATTTTTTGTAATAGATGTCATTTTTCTCAGCTTAATATCATATCTGGAAGGTTTCAGCTTATTTGGTTAATGTTTTGCTAGAAACCCAACTTTTTGGCTTTTTCAGCCAGCTTATTTGCTTCTACAACTTATTCTACTTGGCATTTTGGGATTTTCTTTGTTGAATATTATTAGTTTGCTTATTTGTCACCTTTTGCAAAAAGAATCAGCTCTTGAAACAGCTTAATTTTCTAACCCTACTATTTTGTCGTTTAGTGAAATTATGCTTTGCTTATTTCTGGCTTATTTGTTGAGCTTTTTTAAAACTTCTTTTTACAAACTGCTTTATAATCACAAAAGAAGAATGTGCGTTGAATTAGAGCTTATGGCATCAGCTTATGGCTTATTGGGCTTATTGGCCCATTAAGAATAAGTTGTGTGACATTTAAGCTGTGATAAGCTAACTTTCAGCTTTTGGGCCTTTAGAGTTTTTTGTTTAAAACTGAATTTTAAGCTAGACTGGTGATTTTGGGCTTACTTGGTTGAGTTTCATTTTTATTGGGCCTAAAAGCCCATTAAGCACATTGTTTTTGTTTTTAGCCCATTTGGGGGCCTAATAGGGGTATTTTGGTAATTTTAACTTCATTTTCTGTTTAATTAGGTTATAATAAATTAGTTTGTAAGTTTTTAGAATTTTTTATTGTTTTTGATTTTTAATATTATTTTAATATTTAATTTTAGTTTTTAATCATTTTAAATAGATTTAATAGTTTTAAAAATTTGGAAAAATACATTTTAGCTTAATTAAGTTATTTTTGAGGTTTACAAATTGAAAAATCTTTATTTGGGCTTTTTATTAATTTATTTGATTTTTAGGGCTTTCATTAGCATTTAAAAATAAATATCAATTAAATAAAAGGTTTGGAAAAGTTTTGATAATTTGTAAATCATAATTTGATTTTTAGGAATTTTGGGTAATTTTTTGGGAACTTTTAGTGCAATATTTAATTTTGTCTATTTTACGGTTTTACGTTTTGTACGTCGTAGTGTAATTTTCTCGTATCCGTCATTCTCTTTTCTCATCTTTTCTTTCTAAAAATATTAATCCAAAATCATACAAGTTTTTCACACCAATCAACCTCCTTTTGAAACGAACTTTCACATTTGGGTCTTAGTGCTTGATTTTCATAAATCGACACTTGATACTTACCGCTTCATTTACGCTTTGTTTTCCTAAACAAGTGTAAGAATACTCCAATCAGTACTGCATTGTTCTTATTGTATGTTCTTGATTGTTATAGTGTGTTTTGTAAATTGTAGATGTAATTAGTATTTGAACTGAGTTTCGTTTGTAGTTGTATGTAACATGATTATCACATTATGACCCATTGCTTTAACTTGTTTTCTTCAACTTATTTACAGCGGATGTCAAGTTTTCTTATGATGTACTAGAAAACTAAAACCTATGTTCTTACCAACTTTTTGTTGACATATTTTAGTGTCATTTTCAAGTGAGGTAGTTGAGAACGATGATGTTAGAAGTGGCTAGAGTCTAGAGGCTGATAGG
Organism: Glebionis coronaria; assembly: GCA_025667525.1. Classification (NCBI taxonomy): domain Eukaryota; kingdom Viridiplantae; phylum Streptophyta; class Magnoliopsida; order Asterales; family Asteraceae; genus Glebionis; species Glebionis coronaria. Next base: position 274,905,558 of record CM046876.1, read on the forward strand.
ATTGCATTAGGAGGAATCCGTTTCCTCTTAGATTTAATTTCGTTATTTGAATAAGTGATACAGTTTGACACCTTTATGTTTGATGTTTGTTGTTTTTTTGTATTTGGTAAGAGGTAGGACTTTTACCTACTTACCTAAACTCCTGCATTTTGTTGAGATATTGTCACGACATTTGTGTCGCCATTTATGACATTTCTTTTGCATTTAGTATTACTCTATTGAGACACCATTTTGTTGTTATGATATCCATACGTCGCGCCCCATATTCCGCCATGGTGGGGTGTGACAGAATGGTATCAGATACAGGTTATAAAGAATTAGGTTGCCTAGCCTAGTCTATAGCTTAAGGGTCCCTGCATATATGTGGCATAGGAGTACATGTGCATTATAGTATGTAGGATTGTAACACACGACTATATAAACTATAAAGAGAAGAAGATTAAAACAAAAAAAGAAAGATTAGATTAAAATGAAGAATAAAAGAGAAAAACAATGAGTTGTGATTCCCTAGTGAGAGAAAGACATGATCTTTCTCTCTCTACCAACTATGAAATGGAAAACACACACATAAATGAGGTGCTAGGGGCCTTTTATACTACAAGTGTAGTGTATAGATGGCCTTCCTCATTTGTATGTTCGAGATTAATTCCTGTTACATACTTAACAAAAACTAAGAACTCTCGACACCGTTGAATAGCATTTTTCACGAGTTTCGCAACGGTATATTATATGACCATCACTTTTAATACGGCTAACAATCTCCCCCTAAGGGGTGGTCATGTAATAAGTGACTTTACTTCTTTGATGTTGCAGACTTTGAAGCTCGTTGTCTTGAGAGTTCTTTCATATTTCCTTTCATGACATGTGATCTTGGATCTTTGATCTTTGCCTTGACTTGATCTTGAAACTTTGCCAACTTGTGTTCTTGTGTCTTTCCCCACATACTCATATTTTGCGTTGTCTTGAAAACTTGTTAACAATCTCCTTTGATCATCAGAGTAGCGGAAGTATTTGTCTTTATATGTTCTTAATCTTTCTTCAATTACTTGAATATGTGGCCTTGAATTGCGAATCTTGAGATAGCGCCACCGTTTGCATTCCTCCGGTTTCCCGTTATACAGTACATGTACTGTACTTGTGATTAGGTTAGTTTAAAGAACTTCCTTGACAGGCTTTCCGGCTGTGGTAGCCGTTCTCATTACTTGAACATCTTGAAAGATAGTTCATAGTAGGGAGTGAATCATGCAGTTCCATTCTGCTGATTAAGTCGTGAATTCATTTCCTGGAACAAGTTTGAATCAATTAAGATCCAAACCATTGTTGCTTTCTAGTTGACACAAGTTTGATTCGTATAGAATCTCACAAGTTACCTACCGCAGTGCTGTTTGATAATGACACTGGAAGGATTTCAATTAGTCACAGTAAATACTAGGAAGTATTACTCTGAATGTTCTGTCAAGATCATAAAGATATTGCATCGAGACCTGGAACGAGTTCGAATCAAGAAAGAATCAAACCACTATTGCTTTCCAGTTAGCATATGTTTAATTCATGTGAATCTTACATATGACCTACCGTAGTGCTGTTCGATGTTAACACTGGAAGGATTTCCTTTCATCACTGTGAATACTAAAGAGTATCACTCTGAATGTTCTGGCAATATCACAAGGATAGATTGTAGGACTTTGTAAATTATCTCTTGTGTTCTAATGATGAACAACAATTGATATGTGGAATAAGTGTCCTAATGAGATTTTTTATGAATCTCGTTGGCTCTAGACTCTATAAGTGCACGTTTATTTGGTGATCGGAGGATGGAGCAGACTGCCACCTTTTCAATATCTACTATCTCGGAGTGAGAATGTTGATATAAATGAGTTGAACTCCGTGACAATAAAACAAACTTCTTTTGAGAGAAGCTTGAGTAGGCTGGGAAGGGTTGTGCATTGCATCACTGGGTCCATGATGCTTTGTCTTCAATACCAGAAATCATCTAAGTGATTCTGATAGTAGATGTGTTGACCCGGTTTCTGCCTAAGTTGTATGAAGGGATATTTTCTTTTCACCCTTTATCCTTATATTTCTTCAATTCTTACCAATACGTCATAACTAGCACCTTGTTGTGATTTTTCCAGTGCTAGCTTAAGTACTTGGTCAGCATTTTTCCCGTACTCTCAACTACTCCATCTTTCCTAAGGACTCCTAAGTTCTAATAGATTTTCCATGGGAAGATCCCTCTGGTTCTGGTTGGATTATGGGACAAATACCTAACCCCCTTTTGACACCAATACCGTCGTGAATCAATGTGTTGAGGGGTATAGATATTGTAACCAGAAAAACCGATTGAAAAGGCGATCAAAGTGTTACTGAAATCAATGTTTACACCTTGAAAGTTTTCTATTTCACCAAAACGTTGCCCCTACATATGTGCATCATGAATGGAAAGGTTTTTGCACATATTAGGAAGAGAAAGCACTTAAATCAAAGATCACTATTCTCCCCCTCAATAATTGCATGTAATTGAAATTTTGTGAAACTAGTGATGAAACATGGAGAGAATAATGTTTCATGCAAGTTTAGCAAATGTTCATGAAATATTTGTACTCCCCCTCGAAAAGAAATGCTAATTAAAATAGGGGAGTATGTGAGCACACAGTTTTGAAATTCTTTGAAAAAATGTGCTCAAAAACCCGAGAAAACTTAATTTCCCGTTGTTGATGAATAATGTACGTGAATGAACATTTTACTTTTTTTTCATGATCTTAAAACTTTGAATGTTTTAACATAAGCCCATGACCGAGAAAAATTAATTTCCCGTTGTGGAGGATAAGTCATAGACTTTCCTTTCTTTGGGGGCCGGGTTATAGTCTGACATGTGACTATAAGCCATTATGAGAAGAAAATAGAAAAGACATGTTTTGAAAACATTTGAACTCCCATTCGAACTTTATGTACATACCCATGTCGTTATTGAGCAACATTTCTAAGTACGTCCATATTATCGATGTTGAGAGACATGTCGAAGAAGAATATTTTTTGTATTTTTGAAATATTTTCTCATTTTTTATTTTGTTTTTATAGGTTTTATACTTTTGTATTTTTATTTTCTGATAGAAATATATAAGGTTACTTCGAATTTGCAAGACGTTCAAGTTCATCTGGAGTGAAACTACGCATACCAAGTCGACGAACCAAGAATTCAAATCTGTCTTGAGAAAGAGCTTTGGTGAAGATGTTGGCCAGTTGGTAGTCTGTCTTAACAAAATACAGTTCGATCGTTCCTCTTTCCACGTGCTCCTTTATGAAATGGAATCGGACAGCTATGTGCTTGGTCTTAGAGTGTTGGACCAGGTTGCAGGATATGGCTATGGCTGTTTGTGAATCACAATAAATAGGAACTTTGTTAAAGTGAAAGCCATAATTCGTGAGTTGTGTTCTCATCCACAGGAGTTGAGCACTACACACAGATAAAGACACATATTCTGCCTCCGCGGTGGACAACGGCGTACAATCTTCCTTTCTTGAGGACCAGCTCACTAGCTTCTCGCCTAAGAATTGTGCTCCACTAGAGGTGCTCTTGAATGTATCATGACACCCTGCATGTTCGGCATCTAAAAAGCCAGTTAGATTAAAACCAGAATCCTTCGTATACCAGAGACCCATGTTAACGGTTCCCCGGAGATAACGAAAGATCCATTTAACCTCCTTGAGGTGCTTCTCGGCTTAGCCTAGTACCGAGCACATAAACAAGTAGCATGCACAATATCCAGTCTGCTTTAGGTTAAGTACACAAGGGACCCGATCATACTACAGTATTTTGTAGCATCTACACATGTCTCTTTCTTATCCAAATCAAGCTTGTGTTTAGTATCCATTGGAGTACCAATAGGATCACAGTTTTCCATTCAAAATTTCATTAGAATTTCGAGCACATATTTGGACTGATCTATGAAAATATTACGAGGTAATTGGTTAACTTGGAAACCAAGGAAAAACATCATTTCCCCCATCATCGACATTTCGAATAGACTTTTCATAAGGTCGGCAAATAATATGGAGTATTTTGCGTTAGTAGAACCAAATATAATATCATCTACATAGACCTGAGCCACCAATATGTCGTTGCCGTAGTGCTTGATAAACAACGTTGGATCAATGGTTCCTTTGCTGAAGTGATTTTGGAGAAGAAATGATGTTAATTCGTCGTACCATGCCCTTGGTGCTTGTTTCATACCATAAATTGCCTTTTTCAACTTGTAGACATGGCTTGGATATTCGGTGTTGATGAAACCTTTAGGTTGAGATACATACATATCTTATTCTAACGGTGCATGCAAGAAAGTCGTCTTCACGTCCATTTGGTAGACAATGAACGATTTGTGTGCAGCGTATGCCAAGAAAATTCTAATGGCTTCCATTCCAGCAACCGACGCGAAGGATTCTGCGAAATCAATTCCCTCGTACTATTTATAACCTCTCACAACTAACCGAGTCTTGTTCCTAATGACCGTTTGCTCGTCATCCATCTTGTTTTTGAATAACCATTTCAGTGTAAGAGGATCAGTATTGTCCTGACGTGGTACTAATTCCCATACATCAAGCCGGATGAATTGATTGATCTCTTCTTGCATAGAATCAATCCATGATGCATCAGTCATTGCTTCTTGAACACTTGTTGGTTCCATTGTGCTGACCGATAGTGTATAGATACACATATCACCATCGGTACGCAGCTGATTTCGTGTCAAGACTGGTCGTGAGAGATTGCCAATCACTTGAACTAAAGGATGATCCTTAGTCCATTTTTGTTCATGTGGAAGTATATCAGAAACATGATGCGAGCTTGACGGATCCACATATGGTGTTGAATGTTGAGTGGTACTTGTGGAAGCCGCAAATGGATTAACAAACTCATGTTCGTTGAGCATCGCATTGTTTGCATTTTCAGCAACTATTTCATTATGCAGATGAACATGATTACGAATTCGCTGACAATGTTGTTGAGCTGCGTCAGCAGTCTGAGAAGTGGTTGGAATATTTTGAGGCAATATGGTTGAGGTTGACGTAGATGGTGCAGAAGAAGATGCCATTGGTGTAGATGCAATAGGAGGTTCTTGAACTACCGTAGCAGGTGCAGCCGGGGCATTTTGAGTAACACCAAATGACAAAGGACCCTTCATATATTCATCATAAATTGGCCCAAATAAAACTTCCAAGTAACGTTCCGAAGGTTGTAATGATGAGATTGCTGACGGTGCAAATTGAAGCGCGAGACCTGAACTTACGTGTCCAGAAGTCTGACCTTGAAACTCGAGATGCGTACTTCTATGTTGAGAGGCCATACCCGAGAGTTCATAAAAGGTAACATTCATAGTCTCCATTACCTTTCGTGTTCTTCGATTATAAACCCTGTAAGCACAAGAAGATGAAGAATACCCAATGAAAAATCTAATGTCACCTTTAGGTTCGAGTTTACCAATATCTTCACGATCATTCTTCGGATAACATAATGCACCGAAGACATGTAGAAACGATATATCCGGTTTTCTTCCTTTAGTGATCTCATAAGGTGTTTTTTTGAATCGGGTGTGAATAATGGAGCGGTTTTGAGTATAACATGCAGTTGCTATAGCGTCATCCCAAAGGAATAACGGTGCACTAGAGGAGAGAAGCATCGTCAGAGCAGCTTCAACTAACGTACGATTCCTCCGTTCCACAACTCCATTCTGCTCTGGAGTTCTTACAGCCGAAGTTTGATGAGAAATCCCAACTTTGTCAAAATAAGCTTTCAGTTGCTGTGATGAATTCTGTGTCGTTATCCGTTCGTACAATGATGAAAGGGGCTTGAAGTGGCACTGATGTTTTATTCAAGAAAATAATAATTACACAAGGGGCTTCTTCTTTTGAAGCAATAAAATGAACCCACGTGTAACGAGAATAATCATCCACAATCACAAGGACATACCGCTTTCCATTAATGCTTTTGATTCTCATTGGTCCACAAAAATCCATATGTAGGAGATGTAACCTATTCATTATATTGGGAACAGGTTTTGGTTTGTGAGGATTCTTCTTGCTTTTACCTTGCTCACATGAAGGACAAAGATGGTCTTTTGTATATTTGAACTTTGGAAGACCGATAACAAGATCATCTTTCGCGAGTTGGGTGATGGCATCGAAATTGAGATGAGATAACCTTTTATGCCATAACCATGACTTTGTTGAAGTCGCTCGGGCCATGAGAAAAATTGGAGAAGCAGCAGACATTTGAAAAAGATCAATGGTGTAAAGGTTGGTGGTACGATTTCCTTTCAACAAATCAATTCCTTCAAGATCTCTTACAAAACATGTATGACTTCTAAAAGCAACCTCCAAGATAGAATCAAATAATTGCCTAACCGAGAACAAATTGTGTCCCAAGCCATCAACAAAAGATACTCTGGTGATGATTATATTTCCCCAATGAAGATCACCATAGCCTAGAATTGCAGCAACATGATCATTACCAAATCGAACAGTTCCCATGAAACGCCATAAAAAGTTCTTGAGGAGATTTCGATTCCCAGTCATGTGCTTAGAATAGCCCGAATCCACGCACTAGAGACAAATTTCAACAGCCTGCCAATGATAAGAGAAAAAAGATTTTGGCAACCGAAGAAATAGGTTCCTGTAGGGTTAGATGATAATTAAGCCTTATCACATACCGACACATCACTGTCAGTATGAGATCTACTAGTGTTGATAATTTTGCCACTACTATCAAAAAATTTTACCACTAGGCAACCACTTAAAGGTAAATCTAGGGCTGCTAGGCTTAGCAAGACTTTCTGTGAACCCTAGACTTTAGCCTTAGGTGTGCTATGTTTTTCATCGATTGACATCTAGTCAATTCTGGTGTAACCACCATAATTCAAACCGTTCATCGTTAAACCACAAGTATCATGACTAAAAGTAAACAAATATTTATTACATTTAGCACAATAACTTCATATTTTTCATTCTGAATAGCAAGCTTAAAGTCATTACATTCAGATGAATTAAGTTTCTGATTATGATTAAAAAATGGAAAATTCCTAAGGTGTTCTTCTACTTACACATTATTGATCTTGGGGCGACTACGTCTAGAGGCAAAAGGGATCCTATCATTCTTTGTATTGCTTGGCCTTCTGCTCTTAGTGTAGTTGTTTATTCCTGTAGAAGAAGACACGCGTTTATTAGAATTAGCACTATTTAAATCAATGACTTGTGGTTGAGATATAGTGGTCGGTTTTTCCTAACGCTTGCTTTACGTTGTTTGCTAGGCATAGAGGTATCGACCCTAGGTTGAGAGGGAGGACTAACACGAAACATTCCTGGGGAAATTAAAGAAACTTTCGTTCCAGCAACCTTGGGAAACGGTGTTACAGCAATACGAGTGGGTCCCGAGGTTGCTGGTTTCTAGATCATCGTATCCACAATCGAGCTAGGCTCAGAAGTCTTATCTTTTAACAAGGCCTTTAACTTACAGTTTTTAGAGAGTTTATCGATTAGTTTCTGATAGACAGACTTACTTTGTTCTACAACCCGCTTATATGAAACAACTTCAGATTCTAAATCTGCAATCTTAGCCTTAAGCTTCTGAACATTCCCATCACTAGCCTTCTCTAACCTAGAAGAAGCCAGATTGTTTCCCTGAACAAATCCCAACTGAGATAGGTAGTCAACGGCGACAAGGATGTACTAATTACCACGAGATGATGGGAACGGCCCCATAAATTCAATTCCCTAAACGTCAAAGATCTCGCACACTTGGATGATGTTTTGTGGCATTTCATCGTTTTGTGAGGCTTTTCCTTGTCGTTGGCATGAGTCACACGACTTCACAAGTGCGTGTGCATCTCAGTAAATAGTAGGCCAAAAGAAACCGGCATCAAAGACCTTCTTCGTCATGATATTAGCACCATGGTGACCACCCGTGGGTCCCTCGTGACAAGCTCTAAGGATATTAGAAGCTTCGGTGCTAAAAACACAACGTCGGATAATTTGGTCCGCACAAGTCCGAAATAGATAAGGTCGTTCCAAAAATAGAACTTGACGTCACGAAAGAATTTTTGTTTTTGTTGAGTTGTCATACCCTTGATGATGAAGTTGCCCGCATGGTAATTTGCGATGTCCGCAAACCATGGGGTGGATGAATCAAGCTTAGAATTCACTACACCAAGTGTCTCGAGAGGAAATGTTTCGGTTTTTTCATTTGGCTCGTAAACACTTTGGTGAGGATCTTCCAAACGAGAAAGATGATCGACCGTTAGATTCTCGGCTCCTTTTTTGTCAAGGATTTCGACATCAAATTCTTGTAGGAGGAGAATCCAACGAAGTAATCTCGGCTTTGCATCTTGTTTAGCCATGAGATACTTAATAGCCGAGTGATCCGTATACACTATGCATCGAGTCAAGACGAGGTAAGGTCGGAATTTCTCAAATGCATACACCATGGCAAGGAATTCCTTTTCCGTTGTAGTTCATTTTAGTTGAGCTTCGGTCATCGTCTTGCTAGCATAGTGAATAGGCAAGAAGTGCTTTTCATGACGTTGCCCCAAAACGGCCCCAATGGCTTAATCACTTGCATCACACATGAGCTCAAAGGGGAGGTTCCAATTGGGAGCAACAAGAATGGGAGCTTCGGTAAGTTTCCTCTCAAGGTTTTCAAAGGCTCGTACACAATCTTCGTTAAAGACAAAAGGAGCATCTTTTTTGAGGAGATGTGTAATAGGTCGAGAAATCTATGAAAAATCCTTGATGAATCGACGATAAAAGCCCGCGTGGCCTAGGAAACTCCTAACTCCCTTGACGGTTTTGGGATGAGGTAATTTGGCGATGACGTCTACCTTAGCTTTGTCTACCTCAATCCTTGCTTTCGAAACCTTGTGCCCTAAGACGATTCCTTCCTTAACCATAAAATGACATTTTTCCCAATTAAGCACAAGGTTGGTTTCCTCACAACGTTTTAACATTATCTTAAGATTCGAAAAAACGAAGTGAACGAACAACCAAACACGGAAAAATCATCCATAAAGATTTCCATCGTCTTCTCGATCATATCATGAAAAATAGCCATCATGCACCTTTGAAAGGTTCCCGGTGCATTGCAAAGTCCGAATGGCATTCTATGATAGGCAAACGTTCCATATGGACACGTAAACGTAGTTTTTTCTTGATCACGAGGATCAATGAGGATTTGGAAGTAACCGGAAAAACCATCTAAAAAGCAATAGAAATCGTTTCCCGTAAGACGCTCCAACATTTGGTCCATGAAGGGCAAGGGAAAATGGTCTATACGAGTGGCGGCATTCAACTTACGATAGTCGATGCACACCCTCCAACCGGTCACGAGTCGAGTTGGAATTAACTCGTTGGCATCGTTTGGCACAACGGTCATTCATCCCTTCTTAGGGACACAATGAATAGGACTCACCCGAGGGCTATCAGAAATAGGGTAAATCATTCCCGCGTCAAGGAGTTTTAGGACTTCCTTTTTTGATGACGTCGTGAATTTTGGGGTTCACCCTCCTTTGACATTGGATTGCGGGTTTGTAGTCCTCCTCCATTAAAATTTTGTGGGTAGAAAATTTGGGATCGATCCCCTTAATGTCGGATAATTTCCACGCAATTGCCCCTTTGTGATCCTTTAGAACATCGACAAGTGCGGTTTTTTCATCATTAGAAAGATCTTTTGCAATAATAACCGGCAACTTGTCGTCCTCCTCCAAAAATACATATTCAAGGTGAGGAGGTAAATCTTTCAACTCGAGGACTGGTGGTTCCTCAATTGAAGATTTGGGCTCGATACTCATAACCTCCTCGGGTGGAGGAAATGGTAAATCGTTAAGAAAATCCTTGATAATCGAGAAGTCCTCATCGTTGTCGAGGTCTTCGTCACAAGTACGTGGAACATCAAATTCTTCCAACGTAAAACCACCACCTTCAAATGGAGTGAAGGATGGTGTCGAATTATCAAGAATGGGATCAAGCATAGTGGGATTGCCACTATTTTCATCGTCACCAAAACCTAAAACTTCTAGTGAAAATTCCTCGCAAACAACGTCGATCATATCAACGAGGTTTATGGTCGCGACAGAATAAACATGAGAAATTGGAGAATTATGAGTTGCGTTTATAACAAGTTCCTCGTTGTTGAAACGTAAAGTGATCTTTCTAGCATGTACATCAATCAACGCTATAGACGTATCTAAAAACGAACGACCTAAAATAAGAGGAGCTTGAGGATCCGTGGGAATATCGAAACCGATAAAGTCTACCGGCTAATAGAACTTTCCCACTTTCACAAAAACGTCTTCGGCCAATCCACATGCGGGAATAGTGGAATGATCGGCCAATTTGATAGACATTAGTGAAGGAGTAAGATTAGGAAGTGGCATCAAGTTAATATTGGCACCAAGATCGGCCAAGGCATAGCATTCTTCCATATCTTGGATAGAACATGGAATCAAGAATTTACCGGGATCACCGACTTTTTGAGGTATGCGGTTAAGATAAACCGATGAACAACTAGACAATTGTTGCAATTTCTCCTTGTTGTTTAACATACTCTTAAAGTTAGCGGCAAATTGAGGCATCATGACCAAAGCATCGGCAAAACTCACATTGAAATGCACGTCACGAAACATTTTCATAAAAAGCTCAAATTGGTAATTGTCGCGCTCTTGAAGTTTCTCCTTTCTAAGTCTCGATGGGTAGGGAAAAGGTGGTGTGGGTTGAGGCATAGGCATAGCCTTTGGAATCTCGGGTTCCAATGATGGTAATGGGTCAACAGTAGGTGTGGCATGAGCTGTACTTTGTGGGATTGGGACATGCTCCTTTTCGACCACCACCTCGAATTCTTCCTCAATTTCCTCCACCGTTGGAGTAATTAGTTGAAGAGTCGGTTCCTTAAGTGTCTTACCACTTCGTGTGGTAATCACTTTCATCTCTCCCTTAGGGTTCGATATGGTGTTGCTAGGAAGACTACTCGAAGACGGTTTACACATTATAGCCTCAAACCTGGATGAAATTTTATCCTCAAACATAGATTGCCTCTTATAGGCCTTAAGCATCTCTTGTTTTATTTCATGTTGCCCTTGTTCCATCTTTGTTGGTTTTGTTGTAACCTAGTTACATTTCCCTCCATTTTGTTTGTGTGGATCTTAAGCTCATTTGCTAACTCATTTTTCAACTCCTTTTTCAAGTCATTCTTAAAATCGGATCTTAGTCAAATGATCTCTCTTTAAATATTATCAAACATAGCATCGTTTCCATTTGCGTATTCAACAAATTCATTTGGAAGATCTTTCAAAGTTTGCAAACCCTTGTTGTTGTTTTGAAAATCATTGTTTTGATTTTTGTTTGAAACTTGATTGTTGTTAGCCCCTTGATTCCCATAGTTGTTAACTTTGTAATTGTTTTTGTAACCAACTTGATTGTTTCGATAGTTGTTGTTAGCATTTTGATTGGGAGCAAAACCCGGTGGAGTCAATTGATTAGAGCGGGTAACTTGACTGTTTTGGTTGTAAGTTCACGTGGCCGCGTAGGCACTCGAAGTGTTACCACCGTTGGTAATGCACTCGGAGAAATCACCTCCACCACAATACATACATGAAACCTCAACCGCTTTAGCCGTAGCGGGAGCACTTTTTTCACCAACATTGAATTCAATTAAAAGACCCTTAAGCTTATCAAAGATTGTGTTTTCCAAATTCGCCTCAATTTGGCAAGCATCGATGGTATTGGACAATGAAGGTGAAGCCGAAGACGAAGCCTTACGAACACTCGATGTGTTATGAGGACTATAGACTTTAGACCTATTCTCAATAATCAACAATGCTTCCTCAACCGTTTTACACAAAAAATTACCACCCGCGGCGGCATTAAGATAATCCATCTCATGATCATTCAATCCATTGTAAAACGTGTCAATTTGATGCAAGTCGGAAAAACCGTGATGAGGACCCTCATGTAACATTTCCTTAAACCGATTCCAAGCCGTAGAAAAACTCTCATTAAATTCTTGTGAAAATTTTGAAATCTCGTTTTTCAAATGCGTAGTCTTAGAGGGCGGGAAAAATTGGTTCACAAATTTTGAAACGAGATCCTTCTACGTCAATATAGAATTGTGTGGCTCTTTCTCTAACCTAATTTTAGCGGGCCCCGCTAAGCAATACGGAAAAAGCATCATCTTAATCGAGTCATTAGCAACGTCCTTAAACTTGCAAGTGGCGGTAAGACGATTGAATTGGCGGAGATGGTTGTGCAGGTTATCATTTTCATCACCATGGAATTTGTTGTTTTGGATCATCGACAACAAACCCGTCTTAACTTCAAAATTCTCGAGGATGGCGGGAATCACAATAGCCTCTCCATAACCCTTGGTGGGTGCTTGAAGTAACTTCATCATAGTTTGATTAGCCATGGTTGGTTCTTCTTCTACGATAGGTTCGTCAATAGGAGACTCCACACTTGAAAGGTTAGGTGTGGCCTCCTTTTGGTTTTTTCGTTTACGTGCACGTCTTGGTTGATTACGAGTAAGCATAAACGTCACGTACAACGTGGGGATGAGCAAAGAAGATTCGTTTTGGTGTTTTTAATTTTTAATTTTTTTTTTTTTTGGTTTTTGATTGTTTTTACTTTTTTGGATTTTGTGAATGTATTAAGTAGACAAAAATCTACAAATCTCTCCTCAAATCAAATCTCTTGATTAAAGGAGCCTCAAGGAATGAAAACGATCACGTGAAGTGAACGCCTTCGATGACTTTAGAACGTTGGTGGAACACCCAAACGTTCAAGAGGGTTTAATCAAATGAAACCAAGAAAATATATATGATACTTAGATAATACTTTGGTTGGCAAACCCTCGATTAGCCATTTTTATCTAAACACGCACAAGCAAGTGGGGAAACGAGGCGGCGCGAAGCACTTAAGAGCCTTTTTACTTAGGGTATATTTTATAATACCCACCTTATACGCACCTTATAGTTTGTGTTTGTCAAAATTAAGCTTCACGAAAGTAATTATTTAGTTTTCCTTTTTTGTTTGTTTGAGATTCGAATACAATGATCGAGTGATGAAATCCCGAGTCAAAGTTGTGTTTTCACACTTTTGGAGTACTTGTGAATTTATTGTTCTACGTATACAATATAGTAATATTCACACAAAAAACAAAAACCATTTATACGTATTAGTAGAGTGCTACTAATACAATTATATTTATGGATAGTATAAAAACAACAATTGTTCAAATCAAAACACAACACGCCTCCCCGGAAGCGGCGCTAAAATGATAGTTGTAAAATACATCTTTTAGGAAAAAGAGCGTAATTAGGGCAAGTATTAAACAAGTGATTTAGGAAAACCACAAGTAAATGACCCAAAAGTGGGGATCGTTCTCAAGGAGGCTAGTGTGTTGTGTAAAGAAATGATTAACTTTGTGATTATAATTATCAAGAAATAAATTGAGAAAGGATGACGGTTATGATTATGAATTAAACTAAGACGAAAAGTCGTGCACGTAAAACCGTAAAATATGACGAAATTTAAAAATTAACCTAAAAATTCCTAGAAAATTGCAATGAATCCTAAAAAATGTAATTAAAGTTTACAAAAAATCAAAAATCACTCAAACCTTTTATTTAATCAAATATTAATTTTTTTAATGCTAATTAAAGCTCAAAAAATCAATTTAATTAACAGAAAGCCCAAAATGAGATTTTTTAACTTGTAAACCTCTAAAATGACTTAGATAAATTAAAAAACATTTTTGAAAATGTTAAAATTAATCAAAATTATTTAACAATGATTATAAAGTCTAAAAACTTAAAATAATTCTAAAAATTAATTGAAAGACAATAAATTTAATCTAAAATTTTTAAAATCCCTAACTTAATGTATTTAAACTAAGAAAAATGAAAAACTTGCAAAAATCTAAAATTAAATTTTAATAATAAAATAATATTAGAAATCCAAAATTTATAAAAAATTCTAAAAAGTTGTAGCTAGTTTATTTTAACCTAATAAACACAAAAATAAACTTGAAATTACCAAAATACCCGTAATGGGCCTTCAATTGGGCCAACATGAATATCAGTCCACTATATTGGGCTTTTTGGCCCAATAAGCAAAAATTTGTCCAAATAAGCCCAAACTCACCTACTTGACTCAAAAATCAATTTTAAGAACAAAACTCTGAAGGCCCAAAAGCTGAAAGTGAGCTTATCACAGCTTAACTGTCAACAGCAATGGGCTTTTTGGCCCATTAAGCCATAAGCTAATGACATAAGCTCTAATTTGACACACAAGCTTCTTTTGGGATACCGAAGAGATCTATGAAAAGAAATTTTTAAAAAGCCAAAGAAATAAGACTGAAATAAGCCAAAGCTCTCTACAGAAAATGACAAAATAGTCATTTTTGAGTTCTAGGCCACTTCAAGTGCTGATTCAACTTGCAAAAGATTTTAAATGACAAAACTAAGCTTAATAATAAAAAAGTTCTCAAATAAGAAATGAATTAGCTAGAAAAAGCAATAAGCACTTAATGTAAAAGTTAACTTGTTTGGTCAAAAACTAAGTTTTTGCAAGTCCAAATAAGCTAAAATATCTTATGAATAAGCTGATGATCAAATTACACTAGCAGTGGCTAGCAATAGGGGAAAGAAGTTCCCACTACTTGACTATTTTGACTTTTTGTCATATATGGATTTTTGTTGGATTCAAGCCACAAAAAGGCACCCTTATAACCAGTGGGTTATAAGGAGTCAATAGCAATCACAAAAACATAAATTCAACAAGCCAATTAGTACAGTTTAATCAAAACATCACCAGATATGACACAGACATGTTCATAAGCAGTTTTCACACAAATAAGCAGTTTTAGCAAGAATAAGCCAACCAAATTGAACCAAATGAACACAACAGCTATAATAAATTCAAATGAACATAAATCAACTTATTTCATGCAATGATTCAAGGTTTAGAAGAAGATTCAAGCCAATAAATGTTACTGATGAACAAAGAACAAGCAGATTTCAAACTTTGTTGATGTACTTGACCATAAATCCAATTTCAAACCCTCAAATATTCTTAACAGGTTATATAAACTTTGTTTAATCACTTGTTAGCCCTAAGCATGAATACAATCTATGTGTTTCCAAGATCTTAGGTCAAAACAAGCAGATTTCAACAAGTTATAGCACAATCAAGATTTTGATGTTCAAAAGCCAAAAACGTGCAGATAATAGCACACAACCAAGTATTTATCAGATACAAGCACAAAACAACACTTAACAATAACTCAAGTCTAATTTGCAAGCTCAAATCAGTAAACCCAAACACCCCTTTCACTTTTAATCATAGATTTAACAAAGAAAATGTGTGATTCAGTTTTACCCAAGCCTAATCTAACATCATATCATCAATATTATGTAGTATCAAGCAGATTTAAGCCACAAGAACAACAATTATAACAGCAGAACACAAAATCACCAAAAATAAAGTATTTTATCAGATTTTGGGTAAGAATGCTCAAACCTCATGAATGTACATCCACACTCACGAATTTTTGAGCTAAAGTGTCTAGCTAAACAAGACACAAGCTTCCAGTAACACCTGCTAAGATTCAACAAGGTTAAAGGCACAATTCATATAAAACAGAAAAATGGAAAAAGCTTTATTAATGTGACCTTGTTCCCACTCCTTGATTATACCCAAACCACAAGCTTACAACACATTGATAATATTCTTATCAGGGTGCTATAATCACTTGCAATCTAAAAATACCAAGGGTTTGAACCAAGAACTTAGCAAAATATCAAGTTTTTGGAAAACTATACAATTTATTGCACAATGTTTAAAAACAGTTCATGAGTCTCAACAATCACAAACATATAACATAAACAAGAAAAGATTGAAGTTGGCACTTGAATTTCATCAGCAATATCAAACACTTTTTCATAAATTGAAAGAAGGATTTACATATTTGTGATAAAGGAAAAACCAAGAGCAAAGACTAATGTTGTAGCCCTATGCCTTTATATAGGCTACAATGATGAACTAGAAAGCATAAAAACGTAAACCCTAGTTGGTAGAAGCCCCAAAGTACCCTTGATGAAGTTTGAAAACCTTGGAATCATGTGATATTTTCTTGGCAGTTTGTGGAGTGTATAGCTGTTTGAATTTGATCAAGGGCTCACAATGAGCTTATGTTTCAAGCAGCTTTGTTGGGCGTTGGATGGCTTTCACCTTTTGGCATCTTCTCATAAACAAGTGCATGGGAGATATCATGTGAACTTGTGGGTGATGTGGCATGCAAAGTGAGGGTTGTGTTGTGATTAAGGATAACTTAATCTTAAATCTGGACAAAGTGGTGGTTTAATTTTGGCTTAAACAAGAATCCCCAATTCGTGTTCTTGGATGAATAGTGCATGCTTTGATCCAAATTTAAGTTTAAAATTGTGTTAGGTGCGTTTATTAACTAATCAGTTAGATTAGTTAAGTAATGGCTGAGTGGGATTATGACATGGCAGGAAGGTGGGTTGTGATTGGTGGGATGGAGTTAGTGGGGCACGTGGCACTTGATTACTGGTCTATGTAACTTTCTTGTCTTCGCAGTTTACTCCCCTTATCTTTCATACTACTTTCATTCATGTTTAAATGGCATAAAAACTGTCCTTAGTTAATGAAGTTTTAGTTTTCACACTTTTGCCCCAAATAGTTTCCAGAAGTATTTTCAAGGGTATTTCTTGTAATTTGATGATTCTTGAAGGGTTTTTTTGGCATTTTCTTCATTCTTCAATGTGTTGACTTGTATTGTCGTCTTCTTGGAGGAATAATATTGACAAGTCTTCATTTTTGAGGGACCATTCTTGCCAATTCTTCAAAGTGGAGGGCCCTTTTTGTAAATTTGACAAACTTTAAGGACCAATCTTGTAATTATGAATAAACAAGGGTTTAAAGTGTAAATTATTCAATATTGGAGGACCCTTCTTGTACAATCTTCATTTCTTCAAGGATTATTCTTGGAAAATCCACATTAGGGCTTGGTTCATTGTGCGGCTTCGTTTCTCGTGTTCGTTTTTGCTTGTTTCTTGTGATCTTTTGCCATTTTCTCAATATCCGTACCTAAAATACACATGTAACAAACACAAGCATATATTTGGCATTTTCATGATATTTAATGTATTTTAAGCCCATTTTTGATGATGAGACTATGTATAAAAGCAGTTTCATCATGCGATGCTAGTGATTTCGCGGTAGGAGCGGTTTTAGGTCAACGAGTTAACAAACACCTCCAACCAATCCATTATGCTAGTAAGACAATGACGGGGGCTCAATTGCATTATACCACTACCGAAAAAGAGCTTTTAGCCGTAGTGTATGCTTTTGAGAAATTATGCCCCTATCTTGTGCTTTCCACCACCATCGTTTACATCGACCATTTCGCCTTGAAATACTTGTTGACCAAGCAAGATGCTAAACCGAGACTCCTTTGTTGGGTTTTTCTCCTACAAGAATTTAAAATCGAAATTCGTGATAAAAGGGAGCGGAAAACCTAGTCGCGGATCATCTTAGTAGACTCGAGGATCCTTATCAAGGGGAACATCCAAATCAATAGATTTATGAATCTTTTCCCCTTGAGACCTTAATTTCTATTAATTCCAATCTTAATGATACCCCATGATTTGTGGACATTTCAAACTATTTGGTGGGTGGTGTTCTTATCAAAGGGTAATCGTCCCAACAAAAGAAAAAATTCTTGAAGGATGTTAACCACTATTATTGGGACGAACCTTATCTTTTCAGGTAATGTGTGGATCTTATCATTCGTAGGTGTGTTGATGGGCCGGCGGCTTTGCAAATCCTTGAAGCTTGCCACAAAGGACCCACCGGTGGTCACTTTGGTCCTAACTACAACGCTAAGAAAGTTTTAGACTCCGGATTCTATTGTCCCACCATTTATCATGACGCTCATGAAATGGTTAACCATTGTAATGCTTGCCAAAGACAAGGCAAGATCACACATAAAGATGAGATGCCTCAAAATTTCATCCAAGAGTGTGAAATCTTTGACGTATGGGGCATCGACTTTATAGGGCCATTTCCATCATCCAAAGGGAACAAGTACATCCTCGTAGCCATTGACTACGTATCAAAATGGGTTGAAGCAAAGGATTTACCTACTAACGATGCGAGGGTGTTTGTGAACTTTCTGAAACAACTATTTGCTCGATTCAGTGTGGCTCGTGCTATTATTAGTGATCGCGGGACTCATTTTTGCAATGATCAATTCGCAGAGTCATGGATAAGTATGGTGTCAATCACCGACTTTCCACCGCGTATCATCCACAAACTAATGGTCAAGCCGAGGTTTCCAACTGTGGACTTAAGCGAATCTTAGAGCGTACCATGGGAGAGCATCACGCCTGATGGGCCGATAAATTAGATGATGCTTTGTGGGCTTTTCGTACCACTTATAAGACAACTATAGGTTGTACTCCTTATCGCCTTGTGTACGGAAAGGCATGCCACCTCCCCATTGAGTTGGAGCATAAGGCTTATTGGGACTTGAAATGGGCTAATTTTGACATAAACAAAGCCGGTGATCTTAAGAAAATTCCAACTCAATGAACTTAATGAACTTAGGAATAAGGCTTATTAGAATTCATTGATCTACAAGGAGAAGACTAAGCTCATTCATGATTCCAAGATTAAGAACCGAGAGTTCCACGTTAGTGATCAATTTTTACTCTTTAACTCTCGTTTGAAAATATTTTCGGGTAAACTTAAGAGCCGTTCGTCCGGTCCATTCACCGTGGCACAAATCTTCCCTTATGGCACCATTGAGTTATCTCAACCCAATGGGCCCAACTTTAAGGTGAATGGCCAACGGGTTAAGTTGTACTTTGGAGAGGACATCTCTCACGAGATGATTCCATCCCTCTCCACGTTTCCCTTGAATTAATTCGAGAAATTGAGTCGAGCTAGAGACTCATGATAAATAAATCAAGCATCGTTTAACTAGGTTAGATTTTACCTTTTGCACCCTTTCCAATTTTTTTCACCTTCACCCATTTCCACCAATAAGTGTAGGGGGATCCAAGTAGGTTGTTTGTGTTCTTGTGCAGGAACATGTGCTTTAATGATCCACTTTTGGTGCTTTTGACGCAACCCGTGGTCCCGTGTTCCTGTGTACCCGGTTTCTTCGATTCGTTTTTGCTATTGTGATTCAATTTTGTATATAAATAAAACGTGAAAAATTGATCACTTTAGTTGTCTCTTCCTTACCAAGATTTAAACAATGTACTCAATGTCCTAAGTGTAGGGGAGTTTATTCTCCCACATGCTTAAACATTGAGGACAATGTTTATATTAAGTGTAGGGGGACTTCTATCGATTTTTAGTGGGCCTTTCCATGAATTTGACCTTATTTAACCGGAAAATTAAAATTTTCTCAACGTTTTTCAAATTTTTTAATCTATTTTGGCCTCGTAGTATCTTTCATTTATTTTCTTTTATTTTCTTAACTTTTGTCATCACATCGTATGTATATATTCCATTTCAAGAATAAAGTCAAAAATAAATAAATAAATAAAATGGTTTTAACAAGTTTAGATATCTTTGATATATTAGGCCCGTCGTGAATATTTTGACTCAACCCGAGTTTACTTATCCAAGTTTACTCTAACTTGTATCCTTAACCATATGGACCTTAAATGGTTTATTAGGCTAAACATCCACGAGTCTCATTACTTGATATTTTAAAAGGTGGAGAACGAGAAATGATTGAGTTGATACTAAGTTTAAGGGTTAATTCTTGCTTATATGAGTTTTTGTGGCTCTTTCTTCCCGCTTTTATATTTAATTGCTTAATAAATGAGGATTTTTGCGGTGTAGATTCGATATCTTAGCTCTTAGCCAAATCTTTTATCTCCTTGTAATTAAAGCATGAACAAATTAAGGATGCCAGCGTTGTGGACTTCCGACTAAGGTGGCTCATACATAGAGAAACTTAGATTCCAAACTTAGATCGATTATCTTTTGTATTATCGAGATAAATCAAGAGTAATACATAGAGAAACTTTATGTTATCAACAATCTGTGTTATGCGGAATTAACACTTAGAATAAAGAACAGAATAACAAAGTATGTTAACCAAACTTTCAACTTCGATTGATTATAATAACGGTGAACAAAGTGATTGAAAGTCTATGAAACATAAACCTAAAGGCCTCCTTTTATACACATAAGATCCTTGTCTATAAAGATATCGTATAAACTATTCTAAGAAGATATATTAAGATAAACAAACAAAATACAATATTCATGCATATCTTCCTATCATAACAAAACGTGTTGACTTTAATTCTTGACAGCGGCATGATAATTCTTGTTTGCGCCTATTCTGTCAGCGGCTTGATAACACTATGTCAGCGGCTTGATGTAATGTGTCAGCGGCTAGATGACTTGGCTAATTTGATTCCCCAACTACTACTAATAATACAGTTTGACTTTCTAACAGACCAGGAGTTACACATTACTACTACCAGGAGTAACTACTCCTGCTAGTACTATGACCAGGAGGAACCACATACCTCCTAGGCATCCTAAACAAAATATCTAATACATTATTCCTAACATATTCATTCATTTATGGGAATGAAAAACTCATCATGGTTCGAATCGTCCCCAATCGAACCTTCCATTCTCGCAACTCACTCACCTTGCTCACCCACGAGTGTGCTTCTGCCCCCTCAAAAAAGGCAAGCACCCATAGGTGAGTTAAATCATCTATATGCCTTCAATGATATGCTCAATATGCATCTCCATGAGGCTGAACAGCTCCGAGATCTCCGAAACCCCGCCTCTTTTGGTACTCATCATAATATCCCTTCCACAAACA
The DNA here is from genome assembly GCA_025667525.1 of Glebionis coronaria. Classification (NCBI taxonomy): domain Eukaryota; kingdom Viridiplantae; phylum Streptophyta; class Magnoliopsida; order Asterales; family Asteraceae; genus Glebionis; species Glebionis coronaria. The sequence continues at coordinate 274,926,481 of CM046876.1, forward strand.
TACCTCATACATGTGACAATTGTCGTTTACACAAAATATTGTCACGGAAATCCATGGTGAAAAGAGGTTCATTCTCACCAATATTCTTTAGAGTATCAATGCACTTCTACATCCACCTTCTCAGTAGTTTTTCCAATCCCGATACTCCCTGCATACTCATTTTACTCATTCTGTCTTTCTGTCTACAGACCCCAGCGGACCCCGTCGGACCTTTTCCCCTTTGAGTCCGACACCCCAAAGGGTCCGTGGGTCTGTTTGTCTTGTTTCCTTTTTATTTTTCTTTTCATCAAATGTAACTCATTTATTTACCCAAATGTTTCACATGCTTTTAAGCTGTAATTTTACTTTGGGGCAAGATGAATGAACCCTTGTTATTTAACTTATGATTTTTACAAATATGAAAATGTGTGGAAATTATGCGGCTCATGCTTTGATTTGTCTCGACTTTTCTCGAGAAAACTAACTTTCTATTTCAGGAATTATACATTTACTGGCATGATACTAGGGGGAGTCTTATTGCACTTCATCTTTCACAAATTCGTTTACATATATTAATTCTGCTCATAAAAAAGTGTAAATTCATATAGTTCATTGTTGGGCTATCTCATGTAAATGTACCAAATGTTATGTATTTTTTCTTTTTAGCCTCTTTCTTGCAGGATATTCATCATCCATGGCTCTCGAGTCTCCGAATTAAGGGGAGTCTAAATCAAAGGGGGGTCATGGAAAAATCATTTGCTATCTATATTGCTTATAACAAGATAAACGCAACATCTCTCTCAAACTATTTTTCCATGACAAACCTTCCCTTTTTCTTTCGACAAAAAGGGGGAGAAGAGAAATATAAGTCCATATTTCTAAGGAACTTATATGTTGATGTAATTTCCAACTAACAATAAGTTAACGTTTTGTCTTCAACAAAAAGCAGGAGATTGTAAATGATAATATCGCACTAAAACCATACTTACGTTTTAATCATTCTTAACGTTTTGTTAACGACAAAAAAGCGAACATATTTTTAGGTTTGAATTCCAAGCAACACATAATTTTTTAGTCCATGAACTTTGACACTAAAGTTTTTTATAAAAACATATACAACTTATTTAAGCCTAAATAGAAAAATAAAAATGGACTCCATACATTGACTTTGACCTCTTTTGTCAAATATATTAAGTCAAACTAGGTAAGATTTAATTTTTACTCGTAATCTTGAACAAACATTTAATAGGCAACAAAAGTCAGACCTGCCAGACCCCGGCGGACCCAAAGGTGAAGGGTCCGACGGGTTCCGTGGGGTTTTGACACTTTGCCTATAAATAGGATCCTTGCCCAAGCTTATCACTCACCCCTGTCAATCTAATCTTTCTCTCTAATCTCAGAATACTTCTAACTCTAACATGTCTTAACAATTCTTTTCTTGCTTGTGATTTAGATCCTCGTTTATTTAATGATAGGTCACGAGAAATCTAAACTCTAAGCTTTGATCCTTCAAGGCTTCACATTGCGTGAATGTGTTAAGTGTTACCTACATAATTACCATTGTTGTACCCATTCACTTATCTACTTGTATAAAGCGTGGTTGGTGTTATAAACCACAAGTGTAGAAGTGTATAAGGCGTTGTTGTGCCTTTGTAAAAACGATTCATCTTAAGCTTAGGTGTCGTTAAATATTGTAAGTTTATGTGTGATGGTTTCTCCGCCGGTGTAAAGGAGATTCACTACTAGTGAAGTAGATCTCTCGAGTGGATACTCGAGGAGTGGAAGTAGTAGCAAGATAAGTGAGATCTTGTTAGGCCGAACCACTATAAATCATCGTGCATTGTGGTCTATTTCTTTATTGCTTCAATTCATTTACTTTACTAATTCACACTTCGTCTATATCAATTCACAATCACGAAAAAGTTTCTAAATAACTAAAACTAATCGGTAAAAACTGTTCAACCCCCTTCTAGTTTTCTACAACGGGTTATGGTCAATTATTAATACTTAATGGATATATGTTATTGTTTATGGTTAGAGGTTAAGTTTTATGCGTGATGGTTACGAGGCTAGGGTTATGGGTTACGGTCAAGTGGTCAATTATTATCGCTTAATGGATACAGGTTATTGGTTAACTATTACGACTTCATTTATAGCGATGAAACAACTACTACTTCATTGAACATCTAATGTACTTCGTTGAATATCTCATGTATAGAATATTCCACTGAACATTCATGTAAAATGATAACATCTTGATCATCCATTGAACATCTCATGTATCACGTTATCACATCAATCATTCACTGAACATCTATAGCATCTCGACTACTCCGTTTAACATCTCATGTTTAACTATATCCTATATACTTCGTTTACCGCCTCATGTAAACGATATCCTATTGAATCATCCGTTGAACATCTCGTGTACAACCATACCACATCTATTCCTCCGTTTACCATCTCTTATACAACGATATCACAAATACTACTAAGTTAACATATCATGTACAACGATATCACATGTACTCCTCCGTTGAAAATCTCATGTACATGTATGATATCACATATATTCCCTCGTTTAACATTTCATGTAAAATGATATCACATATACTGGTACGTTCAACATCTCATGTATAATGATATCACATCTACTACTCCGTTGAACATCTCCACATAACATCTAAATAGGATGAGAATAACCAGGAATAATCGATCCGGACCTACCGAACCAAACCCATTTCACTCAGGTCCTCAGTCTGTGGTTTTGGCCTAAATCCGTCTCGGACCGGTCTAGTAGTTGACCATTATGATTTTTTGATTACTTGAAAATAAAGTTGATGAAATGGCATTTATACATGATCTCATCGTTCTTTTCGGGCTTTAAATGCATACAATGTCATAAAATACCATATATATGCTTGTTTTTCTTTTCTTGTGTATTTTCGGTATGGATATCGTGAAAAAGACAAAATCACAAGAAACAAGGAAAAACGAACACGAGAAACGAAGCCGCACAATGAACCGGGCCCTAGTTTGAAAATTATCAAAGAAAAGCCCATGAAGATTTGAAGATGTACAAGATTGAGCCGTCATTTATGAAGAAATGACACTTAATACCCTTGTATATTCATAATTACAATTTTGGTCCCTTAAGTTTGTCAAAATTACAAAAAGGTCCTCCAAGTTTGAAGAATTGGCAAATTTAGTCCCTCAACAATACTAAATTGTCAATAATGGTCCTTCATAATGTCCAAGATCCAAAGAAACCCATAAATTTCAAGAATATTACACTTCTAGTCCTTTTAAAATGGATTAAATATAAAAAGGACTGAAGTTGTAATTAACCTAAAGTTTAAAAAGCCCTAAAACCCTTCCCAAAACTTTTTGTGGCCAGAGTCCAAATTCAGAAACTTAAATAACAAAGGAAATCGTTTGTTTAAGCTGAAAATCTTATTATACCACATTTCCTAATTGACACGGACTCATATTGCCATTTCCCAAAGTTTAAACCAGACAAACACGCGCCAAACACCAATCCTCCCCTAATTTCGGATCAAATGTTTTACTATTCACCATGAAGAACCCAGATTAACCTTCACTTAAACAAAGGGTAAAAACCAATTACCCAGTCCCACGCTTAATTCACACGCCCAAAAACTCATCCCACACCTAAAACCCCAATCCCCACTCACCATGTGACCTCACCATTCAACATGTTACCCAATCACATGACAACTTCCCCTCCAAGGAATGCCACGTGGCCTAATCAACGTCCCACACTCAATACTTGGCCCCAAAGCATAAATGAACAATCAGGATCATTTTGGACAGCTCACATCAACAAACGCGTCTAGAAGACTCAAGGGAAAATTTGGGTTTTTCTAGCTAGGGTTTTGATGTATTTCTCATTCTAGAATCATCCTTAGTCGTCTATATAAGGAGGCCTCAACATGTGAGAGCCCCTTTGTTCCAGATTTTAGCTAATTTCTTTGTAATTCCTTTTTATGAAATAAAAGTTAGTTTTCTGAAAATATTGAATTCTCTTTTGTGTTTTATGAAAGTTTGGTGTTTGATTAGCTAAGATATGAGTTCCATTTACATTTTTGGTTGATTTTGAAGAAAGGTTTTAAGGTTTAAAACTCTTGTTTTCAAAAATCAAAGGATAATCTGTTTTGAGTTCACTTTTGTGTTTGTTCTTCTTAGTAGTTGTGGAAGCTGGTGCTTGTTCTTGCTAGCACCTAAGCTCAAACATTCCAAAGTGTGGATGTGCATTTTGGAGGTTTGCATCTCTATTCCCTTTTATATTTTCTGAATATTGTCTAATTTTTGGTGATTTTGCATATTTGATTGTGAATCTGAGATATTGTGGTTGATTTGTGTTCTCTGAGGTTTGATTGTTGATATTAAGTTTAAATTTTGGATTGAGAGTTAAATCACAACAATCCTTTGGAAATTTGAGAAATCAGATTTCAAAGGGGTGTTTGGGTTAACTGATTTATCAAGGTTTAAGGCACTTGAGTGGTTGTTTGTTGTTGCTTTTTGTTGATACTTGTTTACCTGGTGCATTTGGTCATTTATCTACAAGTTTTGAGGGTCTAAACACTCAAATCCAACAAAGGGCTTAAAAATCTGTTTTACTTGGAATTTTAGGCTAAAATTTTGGGGACACCTAGATCTAAGGGTATACTAGGGTTAACAAGTGCTAAGTGTTAGTTAACATAACCAGGGAAAGGGATTTGGAGGTTTAAAATTGGATTGGTGGTCAAATAGATCAGCAAAAGGATTTTGGATAATCACCTTTGTTCATCAGTAACTATTTGTGCTTGAATCTGATTCTAATCTTTGATCCAGTTTTTTAACAAGTTTGATTTTGCTTATTGTATTTTATTATAGCTTGTGTATGCATATGTTTCAATTTAGTTGGCTTATTCATGCTAAAACTGCTTTTTAGTTCATAATCTGCTTATTTGCATGTCTGTATCATATCTGGCGACTGTTTGCTTATTCTGTGCTTATTGGCTGAACCAAATTGTTATTTCTTTGCTGATATTGACTCCTTGTGATCCACTGATAGCAAGGATGCCTTTGTTTTCCATTGAATCCAACTAGATCTCTCTAAAAATGCAAGTCAAATAGTCAAAGCATTGGGAACTCCTTTCCACTGCTGCTAGCCACTGCTAGTGTTATTTCACCTTGTACTTATCAATAAGCTGTTATAGGTTATTTAAACCTGCAACAACTTTAATTTTGTAATAGGTGTTACTTATTTGACCCATTTGTTCATACTAGAGCATTGGAGGGGTTGACTTTGAGCTTTGACTAGAAAACCAATAACTTTGACATTTACATAAGTGCTTATCAGCTTATTCAGCTTATTTGGCTTGGCTTATTGAACTTTTCTTTGTTGATTTGTCTTAATTAAGTCATTTAGAGTCTTTTGCAACTTATTTCAAGGTCTGAGGTTGTCTAGAACTCTAAGTCGACTATTTTGTCTTTTAGTGAAAATTTACTTTGCTTGTTTCTGACTTATTGGTTGAGCTTATATGAAATTTCTTTTCACGGATCTCTTAGGCATCTCAAAATAAGGTTGTGTGTCAAATCTGAGCTTATGGCATTGGCTTATTGCTTAATGGGCCAAAAAGCCCATTAAGAATAAGCTGTTGTTCTATTAAGCTATGATAAGCTCACATTCAGCTTTTGGGCCTTCAGACTTGTGTGCTTAGAATTGAATTTTAAGCTAGACTAGTGATTTTCAGCTTATTTGGTTAAGCTTCATTTTATTGGGCCCAAAAGCCCATTTCACTTGGCTGTTTTTGGTTTTAGCCCATTTGGGGGCCCATTAAGGGTATTTTGGTAATTTCATTTTCATTTTCTGTTTACTTAGGTTAAAATAAACTATTTTTCAAGTTTTTAGAATTTTTTATAATTTTTGGATTTCTAATAATATTTTAATATTATTTTATTATTAAATATCAATTTTCACATTTTTGCAACTTTTATATTTTTCTAGGGTTAAATAAATTAAAATAGGATTTTTAAAACTCATAGATTAATTTTAGCATCATTTTCTTAATTTCTAGAATTATTTTATTATTTTAATAGTTTTTAATCATTTAAAAATAGTTTTCCTCAGTTTAAAATTTTATAAAAATAATTTTTAGTCTTTTTAAGTCATTTTAGAGGTTTACAAAGTGAAAAATCTTAATTTGGGCTTTTTAATAATTAATTGGATTTTTAGGGCTTTAATTAGCATTTAAAAATTAATATTTAATTAATTAAAAAGTTTGAAAAAGTTATGATCATTTCTAAACTCTAAGTTTATTTAATTTATTTTTGGTCATTTTTGGGAATTTTTAGAATGAATTTTTATTTTTGCACTTTTTACGGTTTTTAATTTAGTCGTCGTAGTAATAATTTTCACGTATCCGTCATTCTATTTTCTCATCCCTTCTTTCTTCAATATTAATCTTAAATCATTTACATTTTAGTTACACGCATATACCTCCTTGGGAAACGAACTTAGTTGGGTCATTAGTGTTTGATTTTCCTAAATCGTCACTTAATACTTACCGCTCATATACGCTCTTTTATTTTCCTAAACAAGAGACGTATTTTACCACAATCATTTTGGCGTCGCTGCCGGGGAGGTGTGTCGTGATTAATTTGTCATTTTGTTTTTAATATTAGCCGTAAATAGTATTTGTGTTAGTAGAACTCTACTAATACGTATTATCTGTTTTTTCGTTTTTCTTGTGAAATTATTATTACTATATTGTATAAGTATCACAACAAATACAAAATATCTCCAAAAGTGTGCAAACACAACCTTAATTGGAATTTGATCTCCTAATTATGTTGATCCCAAACTTAGATCGATTAGCTTTGTGTATACGAGATTAGATCAAGTATAACACGTAGAGAAACCTTTGTTATATGCTTTGTGAATCTAAGTATTATGCGGAATTTAATACTTAAACAAGAACACAAGATGTAAACAATACTTTCACTTTGATTATCAATGTCGAACTTGCTTACAATGAAAGATGTTTACGAATGAAAAACTTAATGAAAACTTGATATCAAACATTAACCTAAAGGCCTTCTTTTATAGACTAAGAAGCCTTGTACAATAAGCTACGTATCAACTATTATAGGTAAAGATAAACATAGAAAATACATTGTCGTTTCTATCCTTACTAGAAGTATTCTAGAATATAATAAACGTGTAGCTCACATCTTCCATCAGTGCTTGTCTTCAATCTGTCAACGCTTGACTTTAACTTGTCAACGCTTATGCTGTCAGCGCTCACTTTGCTCTTGTCAACGCTTGAGTTGTTCTTGTCAGCGTTCAAGTGATCTGGCCTTAATTTATTCCCAACAATCCTCCCCTAAACTTGATATCCACTCTTATGATCAAGTTTCTGAATAAACATTAAGAACTTGGAGGAGTCTGACAAACCTTATCATATTGGTAATAAATAAATCTGATCAAATTCTTTGCCACGTCACTTGTATAGTCTATCTCCAACTGGGTGTCCTTCATCTTTTCCAAAACAGCCTTGGATATGAAATACTGAGCATCTACAAGTAAATACTCAGCAAACTTTGTAGAACTCAAATGGTATACACCTGCAGCTGAATATAACCTCCATTGAAGACCACTGAGGTCATCTTCAAGATCCTTCCATATTTCAGGATCTTCTTCTTTTGTCCAACACATTCTTTTGAATGTGGTCCAAAGTTTTATTCCATTGGCTGAAGTTGGTGCTTCAGCCTCATACTTGGTCTCTAGCAACCTCCAAAGGTCCACCAAGTCTTCTCTATCACAACTTGCAAATAAAGATATGAGAGTGGTAAAAGTGTGTACCTCCTTGCCAAATCTTCCAATCTTCCAGAATCCACATTCATCTTCATCATAACTCACAATTGGATTCCTGGAATCTAGTGGTAACACATGCACCATATCTGAAGCTTCTAATGGGGAGAGCTTGAGGCTCTTTCTAATAACTGCTTCACTTGGATATAGTTGATTCATATCTTTTGGAAACTCAAGTGTAAATCCCTTCTTTACTGGTCTGGGAACTATCATAGCTTTCTTGATTTCCATCTCTTCTGCAAGTTGCTCCTTTCTTTCATCTGAAAGAAGTCTGAAAGTGTTTTCTTCTTGCACTTTCACCCAAATAGGATAAGCCCTATGTTCCAACTCATCAAATGTCAAAGCCTTCAGCTTCTCATGTGTCCATCCAACTCCATGACATTTGAGCAACATAAAGTAGAGCTTCCTTCTATCCCTTTTCAACTCAGAGAGAATGTTGCTTGCCTTGTGCTTCAAAATCACCTTACAATCCTTCTGAACTCTAAGAAGAATTTCCAAACCCCATATCTGATCTGAAATGGTCAAGTCTGGATTATTCATACAGCTTTCTTCCCAAGAATTGTACATCTGAACCACCTCTGGCATATCAAAATCAATCTGCAACTTTAAATCTCTCAGCTTTTCCCTAGCAAGCTCATCACCATACTCAAGTCTTTCTGGTTCAACAATCATCACACTTGAATCTGAGCTAGCCCCATCACTTTCTTCTTCAGAAGTCACAACAAATGGTGACTTTTCCTTTTCACCTTGTTCCATCATTTGCTCAGCCAATCTTCTATCAAATTCAACCTGAGCTGCATTCTTTGGAACAATTTCTTCTACCAACTTACCCTTACCCTTATCTGATGGTGCAATTGTTGGTAAGGTAGATGGTAATACCTGAGTAGAAACATCCTTGATGATAGATGATGACTGGAATACATCACCTCCATATGCAGATCTGTCAACGCCCAAATTTCCTCTATCAGCGCCCAAAATACTTCTATCAGCGTCCAAACTTGTCTTGTCAACGCTCAAATATTTTCCCTCAGCGCCTTGTGTAACCTCTCTCAACATATCTGTAAATGATAAATTTAAATTGGTTGGAGAGATCAAGGACGTATCAAAAACTGTTTGTTCCTTCAAAGTAGTAAGAGCTTCAGCAACATCCAATGATTGACCATCTTGACTGCTCTTATCACTCAGATTTCTTTGATCTTCCTCCCCTTTGGAAGACTCCTCCATACCTCCCTTTGCATGAGCACTCTCCAAAACAACAATCCTCTCTCTCAATTCCTTGAGTTCAAGGCCTTGGTTACTGACAATTTGTACCAAGTCTGCATTCTGCTTTTGCAAGCTAATGCAGACAGCCGTCAATTCCAAAAGAGTCATTGGTTCCAGTCTGCCCTCTTCTGAAATGGGGATTTGACCTCCCAAGTCAGGTTCATTGGGCATGGATGAGGACTTAATTATGGTGGGACTGCCTTGGCCAGCCTCTAAGCCAGAACCAATAGTCCCAGCCTCATCCAGGTCACCAGCCACACTTGTGGTGGTGGTTCTCTCTGCTTCATGGCTAGGACCACCAGAGGAGAACACTCCAGCAGTCCTTTGGCGTTTAAACAACCTATATTCAGGTGGTGTGGAAGATGGTGTGGAAAAAGGTGTAGATGTGGGTTGGTTAAGGGGTGTTTGGGATTGTGATGGTTGGGTGTCAGCGTTGGAAATAGGCACGTCAACGCCCACATTAGATGTGTCAGCGTCAAAGGGATTTTGGTCTATTTTCATTTGGTCAGGTGAGGGTAAAGGTTCAGGGATAGGTTCAAGTTGTGGGTGAGGGTCAATATGAGGTTGGGGTCTGGTTGGGGTTGTGCTGCTGCAATAACAGCAAGCATGGCTAGGGTTAAAGGTAGGTCTCTATGAGGTGGTGAATTCATCTTGGTAAAAATAGCTTTCTTTTGTTCAGGGATTTTATAAAAATCATTGTGATCCCTTGAACAATATCTTTGATCATCAAAAATCATTTGCAGAAAACGAGGATAAGCTAAAGTCATTTTTGTCCCCTTGTTTTTACACATTCCTTCAAAAATCATTTTAGACCAGTTATATTTTTGCCCTGTTGCAATACACACAATAGCAGTTGCAATGGATCTATTGATCTCATTGTGTGCAGTACATTTGGGACTCAAACATTGAAGGAGAATGTGAATGAGGTACTTCCAGGCTGGGGGAAATTCCTGCTTATGGTACTTATTAAGAGTACCTTCATCAGGAATATGGTATCCCAAAGCCCTAAGCCCTTGTTCTATTTCAGTTATGGGAAGAATGGTTATACCATCAGCATCATCAAGATGCAAGGCCTGGCGTACCAAGGCCTCAGTAACCACCCAAGATCTCCCATGAACAATAGAAGTTAATGTGGTCACTCCATTAACTGTTGAGGAACTTACAGTGTTCCAAAACTGTTTAATGTGTGTGACTGGAATGAGTGGTGCATGAGAAAGAGCATACCTTAATGGGGATGCATTCAAATACACCACCATTTGTGTGTATTGAGGGAACAAAGTATTATCAGCAACAAGATAAGCAATCATGTTGTGTTGAGACTTGAACCCCAAATCCAATTCTGCTGAGTTAAATCTTGGTGCCATTGATGAAAGCTGTTAATTTGAAGTATAGAAGATGAGGTTGATAAGAGAAAAGTGTTAGACAAGAATTATAGATACCCTGTTTAAAAATAGGAGCCAAATTTATAGGAGTGGATGAATGCATGTGATAGGCCCAAAAATAGGCAAAGATTTTCAAAAACTAATCATGAAAATATTGAAAAAGTTATAAGTTATCTCATGCATTTAATGAAAGTAACAACTCCTAAAATTACGGCTTGAAAATATGTCAAAAAGTAACAACGGGGTAGGTCCCATTGATTGTCAACGGTCAAATATAACCCATCAACGCCCAACGGCTATAATCTTGTCAACGTTCGCCTAAAGCCATGTCAGCGTCCAATTTGGTCACAACAACGCTTGGAAAAATCTTGTCAGCGTCCAAAAATAAAATTGTTTTAAAAAGTGAAAAATGACCTTAACAAGTAATTTATCCTAGAGAAGATAACCAAAAGCTGATAATTATCATAGGGCGGCAAGCACTGTCCAGTTATGCACACTTGCATAAGCAAGATAGACATAACAGTCCTCTAGTGTCCCTTGCTAACCAAAATTCTTAACAACCAAGTTACCTTATAAAATCCTTGTTACTCCCAAGTAAAACCCATATCAAAATGATTCCCAAGTCTCCCAACAGACCACCACCAATTCTAGGCCAAAAATGTCTTGGCAGCATGCAAAGTTGATATACTATGCATGCTACAGTGCCTCATGGTTTAGTAAAACTAACCCATACTCACCTGTGGACACAATCTAGAATTGTGATAAGAGTATCATATGGATACCCAAAAATCCTAAAGGTTCCTAAAACCTCCCCTTAAACAAAGATACAAAGAGTTTGCCAAAAATATGCATGAACATAAAAAAATTTATGTCAAGATAGGAATGAAACATTCCAACCATCATCCATAAACAAAAACATGTCCAAATGCTTCTCCTTTGATCCATAAGCAACTCTGTATCCAATGGTATACTGCTAACACCATCTGCACATTTAGATTAAAAACCACAAAACTAACATTGTTGATGACAACGCCCCGATAACACTTAACAGCGTTGAAGGAAGCTTTGTCAGCGTTAGACAATTATATTGCTGACAACGTTGTAAACACACTTATCAGTGTTCAAACAACCTTTGTCAGTGTTAGAAAAATATAGTGGAAAATCTAAATTACCAATAAGACCAATAATAGTAATGCATCATCCTGTACAAACTTTTACAAAAAGAATGCAAAACACATATTAAGTGAGATTAACCATTCCAATACTTGTTACCAAGTACTGAAATCTTCCAGTATCAAAAGGTTTAGTTAATAAATCTGACACATTTTCCTCAGTGTCAACCCTATCTGGTTGTATTAAACCTTTCTCAAAGCAATCTCTTATAAAATGGTGTCTAATTTCTATGTGTTTAGTTTTAGAATGATGCACAGGATTCTTAATGATGCATAAAGTACTATTATTGTCAACAAATATCTTAGTATGCATGAAGTTATACCCATAATCCAACAGCTGGTTCTGAATCCACAACACTTGACCACAACATGCTGCTGCAGCCACATATTCTGCTTCAGTTGTAGAGTTAGCCACCACTGTTTGTTTCTTGCATTGCGAAGATATTAATCTGCTCCCAAGAAATTGACATCCACCAGTTGTGGATTTCCTATCAAACTTGTCACCACCATAATCACTATCTGAATATGCAATCAGCTCCAATGGTGAATCTTTTGGGTACCACAAACCAAGATCTGGATAACATCTTAGATACCTAAAGATTCTCTTCACAGCATAAAGGTGACATTCTTTGGGAGTCACTTGATGGCGTGCACATGCACACACAGCAAACATGATATCAGGTCTGGAAGCAGTAAGATACATCAAGGATCCAATCATGGATCTATAATGCCTGACATCAACATCTTTCCCATCTCCAATCTTTCCCCAAGGGTGTTCTCTATCCATAGGAGTAGAAGCCCTCTTTTCATGTGGAGAAAAGCCAAACTTCTTCAAGATTTCAGCAACATATTTGTCTTGGGAGATGAAGATACCATCTTCTTTCTGCTGAACTTGTAAACCAAGAAAGAAGTTCATCTCCCCCATAGCACTCATCTTGAATTTGTCTGTCATGAGCTTGGAGAAATCCTCACTCATCTTTGGATCAATAGACCCAAAAATGATATAATCAACATAGACCTGCACAAGCAACACATCTTTGCCTTTCTTCTTTGTAAATAGTGTCTGATCTATGGTGCCCCTCTTGAATCCATTGTCCACCAAGTAGGTAGACAAAGTACCATACCATGCTCTAGGGGCTTGATGAAGGCCATACATAGCCTTTTTGACTCTATACACTTTGTCTGGATGCTCAGGATCCTCAAAACCAGGAGGTTGCATGACATAAACTTCTTCAACAATGGTGCCATACAAGAATGCACTCTTTACATCCATTTGATAGACTGTAAAGCCCATGCAAGATGCATAGGCTAGAAAAATCCTAATAGCCTCAATCCTTGCAACTGGTGCAAAGACTTCTTCATAGTCTATCCCCTCCTCTTGTGTATAACCTTGAGCCACTAACCTTGCCTTGTTTCTGACCACAATACCTCTTTCATCTCTTTTGTTCCTGAGAACCCATCTTGTCCCAATTGGTCTGACATATCTAGGACAATCAACCAGCTCCCAAACATCCTGAATAGCAAATTGGTGAAGCTTATCCTGCATTGCTTCCACCCAACTTGGTTCTTTGAGAGCATCAAATATCTTCTTGGGTTCTTCTTGTGACAGAAAACATGCAAACAAACATGCTTGTACAAGAGGGGTATCAACCTTCTTGTGTATATTGGCAATAAATCCACCTAGACTTTGATGGGATCTTCTTGTCTGAACTGGAGTCATAACATCACCAATGATCTGAGATGGGGGGTGATTCTTCATTGTGGAAGTGAGAACTCCTCCTTCAAAAAGTCTGGTGTCCTCAACTTCACGCTCCATGTTGCCAATATCTTCTTCATCAGACTCTCTTTGATCAACAGGGATCTCTTCATGGACATTGGAAGGTCCACCTTGTTCAAAATTTGAAGAGAAAAGATGTGCAAAGGTGTTGTCAACGTCTGAACCTTGTTTGTCAGCGCTTGGGCTAACAACGCTTGAACTGTTGTTGTCAACGTCTGAGCCATCAACGTCTGAATTGCTCATGTCAGCGCTTGATTTACCTTTGTCAGCGCCTGAAGAACCATGCATGTTTGTATCTGGTGGTATTTGGAAACCACCATTATCTTGTCCAGCAGCAGCAGCAGCAGCAAAAGCATCAGTCCAAATGGGAATTGTGACATATTCAAATGTAGGAGATGCCTTTTCTGCTTGTGATCCAACTCTTTCATCAACCTGTGTACCTGAAACATGAACAACTTGTTCCTCCACAACATTTGAAGTTACCTTCATAATGTCTGGATTAGTGACAGGCATATAATTTAAAGTTCTAGATAAGGGTTCCAAATCAAACAACCAATTAGGACCACTTTCAGGATCACTAGGTTTATTCTCTAAGAACCTAACATGTACTCTTTCAACAATACGTTTGTCCTCCTTAAGATAAACCCTATAACCCTTGCTCTGCACTGAATACCCCATGAAGTAACCTTCATCACCTTTTGCACTAAATTTCCCTAAGGCATCACTAGTGTCTAAGACTACTACATGACATCCAAAAGCTCTGAGAAAACCAATATTAGGTTTTCTTCCCCAAAGTAACTCATAAGGTGTCTTGTTCTGAATTTTGTTAACCAATGCTCTATTTTGCACATAACATGCTGTATTAACAGCCTCAGCCCAAAAGGCTATGGGAAAGTGAGCATCAGCCAACATTGTTCTGGCTGCTTCAATTAGGGTTCTATTCTTCCTTTCAGCAACCCCATTTTGTTGTGGGGTTCTAGCAATACTAAACTGCCTAGTAATTCCCTTCCTGGCACAAAAATCATCTAGCTTCTTGTTCCTAAATTCTCCACCATTATCACTCCTAAGCATCTTAACCTCATTGCCAGACCTTTTCTTAATTTGAGTGATAAATTCAATAAGAACATCAGCTGTGTCACTCTTCATAGCTAGAAAGAATGTCCAAGTAAACCTAGAAAAGTCATCAGTGACAACAAAACAATATGACTTGCCATTCAAACTTTCTATATTAGTTGGACCAAAGAGGTCCATGTGAAGCATATGAAGAGGTCTGGAACTAGTACGCACCTGCTTGGACTTGAATGAGACCTTGTGCTGCTTGCCTTTAAGACATGCAACACAAGAGTGGTCATTTTGGAAGGCCTTCTCAGGCAACCATCAACTAAACCAAGCCTCACAAGTCTATTTATATTTTTAAAGTTTATGTGCCCTAGTCTCCTGTGCCACAAATTACTTTCATCTACTGAGGCCTTAGCATAAAAACAAGACATATTTGTATTCACTTTAATCCCATTTAAATTCACATTGTATATGTCCTTATGCCTAGGTTTTCTATACTCAATATACTTCTCATCAGGGATCTTAAAATCCTTGCTTAACACCAAACACTCAGTATCAGTGAAAAGAACCTTATTTTTGTTATCACACACTTGTGATACACTAAACAGATTATAGTCCAGTTCTTTTACCAGGAAGACATTCTCAAAACGTAGATTATTGGTGAGAAGGGTTCCTTTGCCTGTGATGGTGCCGTAGCCCCCTCCAAAGTATACCTTATCACCATCTTGAATAGGAGTGAAGTTTGTCAGATAGTCTTCCTTTCCTGTCATGTGCCTTGAGCATCCACTATCCCAATATCCATAGTCATTGATCTGCTTTTGAATGCCCTGCACATAAAGAAAACAAATTAGTTTTCTTTGGGAACCCAAGTCTCAAAAGACTTGGATTCATCTGGTTGTTCAATAAGAACAGACTTAGTTCTCACAACAACCCCATTCTCATCCCTTTTAGGATGAAATACCCAGTTAACCCCAATTGGTTTTGTAATGACTTTTGAAATATAGTTAAACCTGTTGCAAGTCATTGAAATTCCATTATTATTAGGGTTTTGATCTTTCTTGGGTCTCCATGTTAAGCTTGAAGAAGCTTTATACCCCTTACCTTGTGGCTGCAAATACTTAGGTCTGGTCACGTTTCTGTCAGCGTTGGATTTTATCCTGTCAACGCTGAATTTACCCTTATCAGCGTTGAACCTAGGGTTTGCTACAGGAACCCATTGCCTATTTGACCAGGTATTTGTCTTTTGAAAAGGTCTTTGTCCATGAATGTTAGACCTTCTAGTAAAGAATGGGGCTGGTCTAATCACTTGTGGACTTTGCTGCACACCAGGTCTGGGTCTGACAACGTTTGACTTCCTAACAACATTGACTTTCTTCCTATCAGCGCTGAAATTGTTCCTATCAACGCTGACTTTGGGAGCGTTGACACATTTGTATGCCAAATGTGAAAAGCTACCACAAGTATAACAGGCTTTCTTAGACAGATTCTTAGGTCTAGAAGCAAAGAAACCTGTTCCATGATTGTTAACTTGGCTCTTGGGTGACCTATTATTTCTATACATCTCTGCATATTTAATGGTAGGTCTTCTAACAGTGTTGGAGCCTAGGTCAACAGCTTTACCAGTAACTGGGTGAGTAACCTTAATGGGTGGGGATTCAATGGGACTTTCACACAGCAAACCTCCCTTAACAAATAAAGTAGGGTTAGCTTTCTTCCACTCATTTAGGTCAGTCAGTTTTTGTTGATACTCTTCTACTGGGGTGACAACTCTTGGTGGAGGAATAAATTCCTCTTCTTGGCATTCTGGAATACCAGTCCAAGATAAATCCTTTCTAATGACACCATAGAAGTCACCATCTGGTGGTGGAACCAGAGAGTAATCATTCTCATTCATCCCAAGCCCAGTCATATCCTTAGGATCTCTTTGTTTAGCTACACAGTCTCCTAGGGCTTGGGTGGCTCTATCAAATCTTTGAATCTTGAGGTCAACATTATCTTTATTCTTAATGGCCTCATCTAACTTAGCCTGTAGGTCTTTATTGACTTTTGACATGATATTTCTAACATCCATACTACCCTCTAGCTCATGTTTTAAGATATTTATCTTGTCTTTTAAATCAAATTCCATTTTCTTATATTCAGAAACGGTTTTCTCAGTTTCAGTAAGAGCTAGTTGGTAATTGGATAATTTACACCTTTCAGTGCTCATATCCTCTTTTAGTTTTAACACTTCTTTGTTAAGTCTGTCAGTGTTTAACCTACAACCTTTGCTACAAAAAGCATCATCATATACCTCATTATCAGATGAAGAGGAGGAGTGTGCCATGAGAGCATATTCAACATGCTCTTCTTCTTCAATGTCAGAAATCAAAGCTTTGTCCTCTTCAGCATCCTTGGCCAGATAGCTCCAATCCCATCCAGTACCATCAATTCCTTGAACTGCAACCATGGCTTTGGATTCTTGAGCTTTAACAACCTGACTTGAGGGTTTACCAGCATCAGATCTTCTAGGAGATCTGCATTCCCTCATGAAGTGCCCCATGCGATGACAGTTGTAGCACTCAACTTTGGATTTATCAAATCCAGCAGTGTCTTTAGCATTGAAGGTCATCTTCTTCTTGAACCTCCTATTCCACCTATTTGCTCTTATACTAGCAAGAGCCATGTTCCACTTGATGTCCATCTCTTCCAAGTGTTCATCCCTTATCTGCTCAAGGTCCTCATATGTAATCACTGAACCATTGGGCAAAGAAGCAATGTAAGCACAAACAGTATCCAAATCCAAGCCAGCAGGTTTAACTCTTAGTGAGTCATTCATGAATGTGTCAGCGTCTGAAGAGGAGACGTTGACAGGACTTGTTCCAGCGCTGACAAATGGTGATCCAGTAACTGGATGCATAAAAGAGTCCTGCTGATTGAATTGACCTTCACTATGAGAAAAGAAGGCCATGTTGCTGGTGCTAGCTTTGCTTGAAAGAGTTTCATCTTCCAACAATCTTAGTTTGTTGTAGATGTCATCAAACGAAGAGCTCTTGTGAGTATTATTGGCAAGAATAGATCTTGCCTCAATCTTCCATGTCTCACCAAGACTTTTCAGAAAAGTAGCATTGATGTCAATATCACCAACTTGTGTCCCCATGAAGGACAATTTGCTTGTGATGTCAAGCAATCTGCTTCTCACACTGCTCAGTTTCTCATTGGGCTGAGCTTTGAAGACAGCATAATCATGCAGAAGTTGCTTTTTCTTTTCTTCCTTAGTTTCTGCATTACCACCATATGCAACTTCAATTGCTTCCCAAAGATCCTTAGCAGATTCATAGCTTCTATATTTGTGCTGATTTTCTTGTCCCAGAGACACTTTCAGAATATTTAGGGCTTTCATGTCAGCCCTTTTCTTTGCAATATCTTCAGCACTTACAGCTCTACCATCTCTAGGTTTTTCTTTCTTATCTTCTTCAGGACATCCTTCAACAGCTGTTCTTGTCGCAATGGCATTCAGAATCTTTTGAGCTTTATTGAATGAGTTTCCATATTCAATAATGTCCCAGAGTGTGTAGTCAAAGATCCCCAGATATTGTTCGAAGTTGAACCTCCATAAGTCAAAGTTGGTTGCATCAAGCATGGGAAT
The DNA here is from genome assembly GCA_025667525.1 of Glebionis coronaria. Taxonomy (NCBI): domain Eukaryota; kingdom Viridiplantae; phylum Streptophyta; class Magnoliopsida; order Asterales; family Asteraceae; genus Glebionis; species Glebionis coronaria. The sequence continues at coordinate 274,944,620 of CM046876.1, forward strand.
CTTGATGTTTGGTAAGGATGAAGAGGAGGACATGATGTTTGCTTCAGACATGATGTTTTTAGGGTTTTGAGAAAATTAGGGTTTTGGTGTTCGTATATCGTTCTGGTGTTCTTCAAAGATCAAAAGTTCCTCAACAAGCTCTGATACCACTTGTTGATCCCAAACTTAGATCGATTAGCTTTGTGTATACGAGATTAGATCAAGTATAACACGTAGAGAAACCTTTGTTATATGCTTTGTGAATCTAAGTATTATGCGGAATTTAATACTTAAACAAGAACACAAGATGTAAACAATACTTTCACTTTGATTATCAATGTCGAACTTGCTTACAATGAAAGATGTTTACGAATGAAAAACTTAATGAAAACTTGATATCAAACATTAACCTAAAGGCCTTCTTTTATAGACTAAGAAGCCTTGTACAATAAGCTACGTATCAACTATTCTAGGTAAAGATAAACATAGAAAATACATTGTCGTTTCTATCCTTACTAGAAGTATTCTAGAATATAATAAACGTGTAGCTCACATCTTCCATCAGTGCTTGTCTTCAATCTGTCAACGCTTGACTTTAACTTGTCAACGCTTATGCTGTCAGCGCTCACTTTGCTCTTGTCAACGCTTGAGTTGTTCTTGTCAGCGTTCAAGTGATCTGGCCTTAATTTATTCCCAACAAATTATTGTATTCGAATCTCAAACAAAAAGAAAAAGGCAAAAATAGATAAATACTTTCGTGAAGCTCGATTTTGAAAAATACAAACTATAAGGTGGGTATAAGGCGGGTATTATAAAATATACCCTAAAGAAAAAGGCTCTTAAGTGCTTCGCACCGCCTCGTTTCTCCGCTTGCTTGTGAGTATTTTGAGATTGAAAGCTAATCGAGGATTTTGCCGCCCAAAGTATTATTACGTATCATATATAATTGCTTGGTTTCTTTGTGATTAAACCCTCTTGAACAATTTGGTTTTCACCAAAGTTCTAAAGTCATTCGAAGGCATTCACTCCACGTGATCATTTTCATTCTTTTGAGGCTTCTTTAATCAAGAGTTTGATTCGAGGAGAGATTTGGTAGATTGTTGTCTACAAATACACACAAAATCCAAAAAAATTAAAAACAATCAAAAACCCAAAAAAATTGAAAATTCAAAAAACACCCAAAAAGAATCTTCTTTGCTCACCTCCCATTCTACATCAAGTTTATGCTAACTCGTAATCAAGCAAAACGAGCTCGTAAACGTCGTCAAAGTCAAGCAAATCAAAGTCCTTTGATTGAAGAACAAACTCCAATTGTCAAACCCATTGTAAAACCAATAGTCACCATGGCTAATCGTACTATGATGGAGTTGCTTCAAGCACCCACCAAGGGTTTTGGAGAAGCTATTGTGATTCCCACCATCCTTGCGGAGACTTTCGAGATTAAGACGGGTTTAATGTCGATGTTGCAAGCAAATAAGTTTAGAGGTCATGAAAAAGACAACCCACATTACCACATAAGGAATTTTAATCGTCTCACCGCAACAAGCAAGTTTAAGGATGTTCCACATGACGCCATTAAGATGATGTTGTTTCCATACTCGTTGGATGGAACCGCAAAAATTTGGCTCGAGAAAGAACCGCCAAATTCGATTTTGACATGGGGTGATCTCGTCTCTAAGTTTGTTAACCAATTTTTTCCACCATCTAAAACAACACATTTGTAAAATGAGATTTCAAGGTTTACACAACGTAATAATGAAAGTTTTTCAATGGCATGGGAGCGATTTAAGGAAATGTTACATGAATGTCCACACCATGATTTTTCGTAATTGCATCAAATAGATACTTTTTACAGTGGGCTTAATGATCATGAACGAGATTATTTGTATGCCGCCGCGGGTGGTAATTTTTTGTGTAAAACGACCGATGAGGCTTTAAACATTATCGAGAATAGATCTATGTTTTATAACCCTCGTAACACACCGAGTGTTGCCAATATGGTTTCGTCATCGTCGTCATCGTCTCGTAACATTAATGCCTTACATGATGAAGCAAATGAGGAAAATCAGTTTTTCGATAGGTTTTTTATGCTTATGACACATTGGAAAGCACAAGATACTTTGAATTCCGCATCGGTTAAAGCGGTTGAAAAGAGTTGTTTATTTTGTGGTGGAGCTCACGATCTTTCCGAGTGCATTACCGCCGGTGGTAACACTTCGAGTGCTTATGTAGCAACGGGAACTTACAACTAAAACAGCAAAGGTTCCCGCCTAAATCAAGCTCCATCAAATCAAAATGCTAACAACTATTGAAACTACAATCAAAATGGTGGTTATCAAGGCAATTCACGTAATTACAACAAAGGGAATTATCAAAGTGGGAATGGACAAGTTTCAAATCAAAACCAAATCCGTGATTTTCAAAACACCACACAAGGTTTTCAAAATGCTCACACTAAAAATTTTAATGGAGAATTTTTGGATTATGCAAAAGCAAATGATGCTAAGTTTGATAATATGCAACATGAGATGATTAGCTTAAGATCCGAGTTGAAAAACGAGCTTAAAACGAACTTGCTAATGAACTTAAGACTCATGCTAATAAAATGGAAAGAAACGTTCAACGTCTTCAACAAAATCAACAAAAGATGGAACAAGGAAAACATGAGATTAAGCAAGAGTTGTTAAAAGCGGATGCTAGGCAATCAAAATTTGAAGACTGAATGGAAAAAATGTTTGAAGCAATCATGTGTAAACCCACTTCCTCGGGTGGTCTTCCTAGTGATACCATTAACAACCCGAGGGGAGAAATGAAGGTTATTAATACACGTAGTGGTAAAACATTCAAGGAACCAATCTCTCGTCCAAATACTTCTACGGAGAAGGAAATCAAGAAAGAGCCTGAGGTGATGGTCGAAAAGGAGCATATCACAAGCCCACGAAGTACCGCTCATACCACACCTACGGTTGAACCAATACCTATTATGGAACCCGAGATTCCAAGGCCGTTGCCTAATGTCCAACCCACACCACCCTTTCCTTACCCTTCGAGACGAAACAAGGAAAAAGCACAAGAACGGAATAATTATCAATTTGAGCTATTTATGAAAAAAATTCGTGATATACATTTTAATATAAGTTTTGTCGACGCTCTTATCATGATGCCTCGATTTGCCGCGAACTTCAAAATTATGTTGTATAACAAAGACAAGATACGAAAATCGTCTAGTTGTTCATCGTTTTTTCTTAGCCGCATACCACAAAAAGTCGGTGATCCCGGTAAATTTTTGATTCCGTGTGCAATACAAGATATGGAGGAATGCTACGCCGTGCTAGTATTAATTTAATGCCTCTTGAGATTTTCAAATCGCTTTCGCTTCCGGCTCTTACTCCTTCAAACATGTCTATCGAGATGGACGATCGTTCTACGATTTTAGCATGTGGAGTAGCCGAGGATGTTTTCGTCAAAGTCGGAAAGTTTTACTATCCCGTTGACTTTATCGTTGTAGACATTCCCATCGATTGAAAAGTTCCTTTCATTTTGGGTCGTTCATTTTTGGATACATCGAGAGCACTTATTGATGTTCATGCTCAAAAAATCACCCTTCGTTTCAATGAGGAAGAACTTGTCATCAATGCAACACAAAACTCCAAGCTTTCTCATGTCTATTCTATTGCAACTTTAAACCATGGTGACTCAACCAATGTCGTTTGTAAAGAATTTTCACCAAGAGTTTTAGGAAGTGTCAACAAGAACGATTTACCATTTCCTCCGCTGGTGGAGGTTATGAGTGTTAATACAAGGTTTTCACCAAGTATAAAAATTTGTTCGTCAAGATTCAATTTGAATTGATTACCATTTGAAAGTGCGACTCAGTCATTCTTGGTGGAAAAATAAAGTGGTGTGATTATCTATTTTAAACTAAAAGTAAAAATTGAAAATGTAAATGTCGTTTAGTAAAAATGAAAGCTTTAAAAAGTTAAACTAAAAATTTAGACTTAAAATAAATGACGAGAGATTAAAACTTTAAAAAGTAAATTTTGAAAACTTAATAAAAATGAAAACTTATCTAAGTTAAAACAAATAAAATAACACTTAATAAAATTAGTGGGAAAAATACGTATTTAAAAATAATTCGGGAAACAAAAACAAAAACACAACCTAATTCGGAATAGTAGATGCAAGACCTAGTTCGGAATCCATGTCTTGCTTCTAACTCGAAATCCTTGGTTCTGATGTAGTTTGGAATAAGCTAATCATGGACCTAATTCGGAATGCAAAATGTTGACCTAATTCGGAATATAAAACCAGGACTCAATTCGGAATTTGCAAGCCTGAACCTAGTTCGAAATCTGTTGCTACCTGACCTAGTTCGGAATGTTTAAACTTGATGTAATTCAGAATACCCAACAAGGACCTAGTTCGGAATGGAGTGCCATATGTAGTTTGGAATACACTAATCCACATGTAATTCGGAATGAAGAATTTGATGTAGTTCGGAATGTTGGTTTCCAACCTAATTCGGAATATGCGATGAAGTTAATTCGGGAAAAGGGAAATTATACATAACTCGGAATATGGTGATGGATACAGTTCGGAATGAGCTAAATCTTCACTCACTTCGGGATACTATGGTTTTGGTATAACCCGAACTATATCAAAAATAAGCAAAAACTAAAACTAAGCTAAAACCAATTAAGCACTTATTTAAAAACTTAACCAAATCAGTTTTAAGAAAAAGTAAATAAGCCAAAATTTAAAAACTTTTAAAAACACTAAATAAGCAAAAATTTAAAATCAACTTTTTATAAAAATATCAAACTATCAGAATCAACTTATTTTAAAAACTAATAAACATGAAAATTAAGCAAATAAATACCTTAATCTAAAAACTCTAAACACACCAACTCAATAAGCACAATCAAATAAGCAAAACAATCACATCATCAACAAAATTAAACCAACTACATGATTAATTAAGCAAAAATAATAGATTATTAAGAAAGGTAGAATGAGAATTATGAAATAAACTTGATTAAATTAAAGATTAATATCAAAGATTACAAGATTAAGATGAAGATTTGATAAGCTTGAAAAAAAACTAGAGAGAAGAAAAATAAAACACACTTAAAAATAAAACTAGAAAATTAAAGACTAAAATTAACTCACTCCTCTAATGACTCATTAAAAGACTATATATAGGGGAGGTGGTAAGCTTGTTTCTTCTCTTTTCTTCTCGTCTTTCTCGACTTAGGCTCGGGATTAGTCGAATGATAACTTGACCTCGTCTTCTATTTTTCTTCTTTTAATAGACTTGGTTCTTCGACTTCGTTAAACTTCCGTCTTTAGACTTTTTCTTCGATAAATCTTCAGAATAGGCCTTCGACTTCCGTTCTTCTTGCACTTTTGACCTTTTGACTTCGTCTTTTGTCTTTTTCTTCGATAAAAGCCCGTGATAGCCCGTGTTTTCTCCCTTTTTCATATTTTTATTCTGAAACACAATAAAAACACAAACCACGCATAATACCGACTTTTACGACATAAAATACACGTTTTGGTCTTGTTATTATTGGAAATAAGTGGTAAAAAGGTAAGTGTTTTCACACTTATTAAATCCCCTACACTTGACCATTACAATGCCCTCATGCAATGCATTAATTTCAAAGCACTGTTTACATTTTTCATCATAAATAACCCACCTTGGCCTTTATTAAATACTAAACACTAAGGAGACTAAATGATAGAAATATATACAAAACAAGTAAAGAAATCAAAGACTTACTGTAACACTCTCAAATTTCGTATCGGTACAGCGGAAGAGTCTTTTAGAGTGTTACGGAATAGAACAATAACTCCAATCATAGACAACACATAAAAATGGTTGTACAAGGTTCAATATACATTCATTCGATAAAAAGTTTTAAGTGTACAACATGTCCCAAATTATATAGGTCATTAAGTTTACAAAACATAGATCGAATGAACATTTTTATTATTATGTGGGCCATCAGAGTCGATCTCCATCCGGATTACCTTCAAGCACCTGAGATAAAAACATGCAAAAATCATATCAGCGAATGCCGATTGAATTCATAGAGTTTAATAAAACCGTTATATAAAACAATCGTTGAAATCAGAACACAAGTATAATATCAGAAGTAAGTCCTCGTATTGCTAGTCAGGCAATATCTAAATCAAAGCATACATCTTAAACCGTCCATGAGACCTTAGCCTCAATATTACCATTATAGGTAATATTATTATCGTTATTCGTATCATTATTAAATCGTATTGGATTATTATTAGCCGCATGACATTGTTACCTTACTATCACAACAAAGGGCCGCGAACCCGACAAACAATTTGCCCATCTAAGTTAGCGTGTCGTCACAAAAATCACGCTATGTAAATCTTCTCATACATAAATTCGCTTACCAATCAATGTGGTACGACGGGGATCAACCGTCAAGGCGCGAACTGGGGTGATCGTCCCCAAATAGTACTATCATATGCATAAGCGTCTACCAAATCCCGATAGTTTACAGTTCATGCTAATGGGACTTTGTGTGACATAACCTAACTACTAATAATCCTTTTTATCTCTTTTATTGGGTCATCGCATCATTCGGGTCCATATCATTAAGCATACCATCGGGACTACTTGTGTTCTATTTTTATCAAAAACTAGCATGTTATCTCCCTCACGGGTTTTCAAATCATTTTATAAAACATTTAAAAGAGTGCGAGGCTATGAACTCACGTTGATAATGAAAGGCGGATTATCGGCTACAGGCGTGCTTGGGTCACGGAAACCTATATAAATAATAATCGGTCTTAGACTTTTGTCCAATGACTTTATCAAAATAACAAGTATACATATGATGATTTTATACATATGATGATGATCAAGTGGGTTTATACATTCTCATTTACTCATTTTAGTGTTTATGTATCGGTAACTTTTATACTAGTTTACTAGTTTTACCTATTTACATGTTTTAGGTCTAATAAGCCTATTATAAGTCCATTAACTTGTATTAATCCATTTTATACTTGTATTATCAGTATTATACTTTACATGTTGGGCCCAAGTGGGTTAAGCCCAATAAGTAAATTTATAAGTGTTTAGCCCATTTAGTTGGATTAATCGTCCAATAATGCTAACTTAGCTCGTTAATGTCCGTATGTTATATAGTTCGGGTTTTATCGGTTTTTACTTGTTTTATGTACTTATATATCAGTATATGACTTTTAAAAAGTTTACATTAGACGGGTCCGATTGTCTAATTTTTAATTGGTGAAAAACGTTAATTTTACGGTAATAGCCGAAAAGACGTAAAAATCATGTTTATAATTTTTATAACTTATAAAACTTATTCAACTACCATTTTTATAAAATGTCCATTTGTTTAACCTTATACATATTTATATAAATGAAATATATAAGTTAGTGGGTTTTAATTTCACATTTTATACTATATTATTTTGAGTGCTTATATAATAGTATTAAACTTTAATTTCACCAAATCTGATTTTTAGTTTCCTCTTCATCATTTTTATCATATCTTGAGTTCTATAAAGAGATAGAAGCTCATTTTTGGATGGAATAAACTTCATATTATGTGCTACAAATAAGTTAGTTATAGCTAGTGCTTAATCTATGTCTAAGTATCCTTAACAGTCCCTACAAAACAGACTATTCAGATTGGTATACTAATTTTGTTTTGATCATATCTCACTCATTTTGATGATTCCATTGCATGGCCAATTCTCACATGTGTATGAAATCTAATACTTACTGTAAATTTATTCCACCATGCAATTTTATCAGTTTATAACTTGGTTACTTACTGTTTTTATACAGCCAACATTTTAAGCATGATTTTAATATTATTACCTATGGTTTTTCATCTCTTTAATCATATTTATCAACACTTGATCCCCACACAACATTTTTATCATCATATATTCATGATATACATATACAATAAGAAAGAAAATACATTTAATCTTTACAAAAATAACAAGAGAAATGGAAAGGATCATCTTCTTTACCAACCAAGATTATATCTTGTTTTTGGATGACAATAACTTGATGAACACCAAATATATCTTCAAGATCATCAACCACCAAGATTGTTTGTTGGGAAATTAGCCCTAGGACACAAGCAAATCACCTTCTTTGATGTTAATATGACACCAATCAATCAAGGCTTCAAGGTTTCTCTAAGATATGAATAGATAACATAAGATTTGTGGCTTGAATTGGTCAAAAGGGGTGTTTGATGGTGGATATGGGATGGCAAGGAAGGAGGGTGTGAGAGAGTTTGTTAATTGTTTTGCATGTGTGAATGAGTGCAAATGGTATGGGTAAGTGGTTTTGATGTTTGGTGGAAGATTTTAGCTTACATGTTAAGCATAAGCTTACATGTGTAAGCTTCTAACTTATAAGGGTGCCACATCAAGTGATGTGGTGTCCCATTTTGGCCGTCCCTTTTAGTAGTGGGGTGGGATAAACTTGTTTTGTCCCATCCTGCTAATTTACGGGTATTCCTCGATTCTAGTTTCCTCAATTTGCGTGCCCTCGGGTCATTTTACGAAAAACGTTTTTATAAATTATGAATCAACGGCACAAAACGAATCTAATAAAAGTTGTCTCATCAAAAACGGAGTTCAAAAACGTAAATATGTAATCCTAAGGTTTTCGGTTTAGTCGTAAAGGACACTAAATTATGCACGTAAGCCCAAATTTAAATCCGTAAATTGAAAGTTCATTAACCAACACAAAAATAAGTTTCAAAATATTATACGAGAAAATAATTCACTACCTGAAAATGTTAGATTGTCACAGCTTTTCCTCCTCAAAGGGATCAACATCCTCGTGATCCATTTCATTTTGATGTCTAATAGGTGTGTAAACACCCACCCTTTTTACCACTTAATTACAATAATAACCGAGCCTAAACGTTTATTTTATGTCATTTATGTCAGAATTATGCGTGGTTTGTGTTTTTGTTGTGATTTAGGACGAAAATGTGAAAAATGGAGAAAACACGGGCATTCACGGGCTTTTATCGAAGAAAAAGACGAAAGACGAAGTCAAGAAGTCAAGAGTGCAAAAAGAACGGAAGTCCAAGACCAATTCTGAAGATTTATCGAAGAAAAAGTCAAAACACGGAAGTTTACTAAAAGCCGAAGAACTCAAGTCTAATTTATTGAAGAATTACAAGACGAGTTCAAAGAAATCCCGAGACAAAGTCATTAAAGTCCAAGATTTAAGAAGATTAAGAAGATTAAGGACTTAATCTTGCAATTAAGGAAAAGAAGAAAGAGGGGAGGAAGCTTCCTAAGCACTCCCTAATCCTCCCCTATAAATAGATTAGATAGGATTTACATTTCTCTTGTTGGCTAGTTTGACAAACTATGCTCTTCCACTTTAATTTTTGCACATTTAATTACATGTCATTTACTTAATTGTCAAATTTAAATACTTGTCTTGCACCTTAAATTCCTTTAATTTCAAGTAAGTTTTCTTTTAATTCTTGTCAATCTTTATTTTTATTGTTCATCTCCTATCTACCTTTATTTAATCTTTGATCTTTAGTTTTATGTTCATTTTCATGTTCTTATTTTATTGATTTGATTAAAGTGGGTTTTGATTATTTTGATTAGTTTTATTAGTTTTATTGTTTTGGTTTGATTGTTTATGATTAGTAGATGTTTTTTTGTTTAATTAGATCCGTAGTTTTTTTTCCTCTCTCCTTGTTCTTCGTTGTGTTACTGTATTCCCAGGTACATTCCGGATCAACCCCAGTTATTCTGAGTGAAGGTGTTTGTTGAAAAAGTTCCGGATCAAGGGCGTTCATCCGGAATAAGTGACATATTCCGGATCAGACTCTCATTCCGAATCAACCAAACATTCCGGATCAAAGGTTTAGCCAAAGTGTTCATCCGGAATATCCAACATTCCTAATCAAGGAAACATTCCGGATCAGTCTTGTTTATTCGGAATAATTTAACATTCCGGATCAAACCTTTCATTCGGAATACCATATATTCTGGATCAAGGAGTTTTATTCGGAATAATTAATTATTCTGGATCAAGGTCTTCATCCGGAATCTTCAACATTCCGGATCAAGGGGATTCAAAATATTCCGGATCAGCAACATTCCAGATCAAGCTTAAGTATTACGAATCAAGACTTTATTCCAGATAAGTGACATATTCCGGATAAAGGATTTATTCCGGAGCAAGGTTTTTGGTAAATATTCTGAGTGAAGAAGAATCATTCCGAACGAAGGTGACATTCCGGATGAGTGATTATTCCAAACAAAGAATTATTCCGGATGAGCTATTTTTCAGGTTCTTTTAATTTCAGTTTTTAACTTTCTGTTTTTAATTTTCAAGCTTTACTTTTCCCGCCTTTTTACTTAGTTGCACTTTAAGTTTATTTGTCTTAGATTTATTTTAGCCTTGCCTTAGTTTTAAGTTTTAGCTGCGTATTTAAGTTTGCCTTAGATAGTTTTAAGTTTGCGTTGTTTACTTTAATTGTCCTTTAATTTCCCCTCACGCTTTTAATTTCTTGTCATTTATTTTAAATTACACTTAGATTTACTTTAACGTCATTTTCATTTACGTCTTTGCACTTTTATTTTAAAAAACAACCAAAAACATTCTTTTTCACCAAAAACAATTGAGTCCTACTTTGAACCGGAAATCAATTTGTTAAGATACCGAGAAACGAACTTTTCAACTAGTAAAATTTCTTCATTAAAATGGCGCCGCTGCCGGCTCTTTTCGTAAAGAGTATGGTTTTCTGTGAGAGACCCGTTGCTTTTTGGGATCCGTTCACTCGTGAACATTATACTTCGTGTCAAAAATTTTCAAAAAAATCCCAAAAACCTTTGAAAAATCATAAAAAACATTTCTTTTTCAAAGTTTTGCACTAAAAATATTCCTCTTTCTCCTCTATTATGTTTAATTCTATTCTTTACCCCTCTTAGTTATAATTCTTCATGGATTCGTCTTGTGTACGGTGTGGGAGACCATAGCATGGTTTTCAAACATGTCAATGGTGTACTTGTGAGCGGTGTGGTTTTGATATCGACAATATACAATTTGGATTTTGTCCATTTTGCAATTCAACAAATTCATACTTCTCCTCTTACAATACTTTCTCACCTTCTCCCGTCTATGACAATCCTTATCCTCAAGATGTACCGGGTTTTTCTCCATACCCGTGGTGCTATATTTGTGGGGGCCCTCACGATGCTTCTTCTTGTGATCCGTCGAAGGTCTTTGAGAAAGTTTCGTGCTATCATCCCAGTGTGTACAACTTTGAGCCCCCACGTCACACCGTCAGTCATCAACCCTTTTGTGCACTTCCTCCTAAGCAAATGGCCACACTTTTTGACACCTTTCAAAAAGTTCAAGAAGCTTGCAACAAGATCATGGAGAAATGTCAAACGGGTCAGCAACAAGAGCAAGTATCTAACCTTAATGCCTATACTCCTCCTCTTGTGCCTCCATATTATTATGATAGTGATGACGATGAGAGTCCTATTTCTTGGAACGAAGAGAATTCTATTCCTTCGCCCGACTTGCCGGCTTTGGAGCCTAAGGATTCACCCATCCTAGGGGATGAGGATCTTTGCACAATTCCTGCAAAGGAATCCGACGAATTCAATACGTCTAGTGCTGATAACCTTGTCCCAATTCCAAGTGAATATGAGTTGACGTCCGACAGTGACGATGAGTATGATGCACTTTCTTCTGATGATGTTCCTTCCACCAACACCTTGGGAGAGGATTCTTTGGCTTTCTCTAATCCTCTTTTTGATCAAGATGATGATTTTACTTCTAGTGATGACGAGTCACTATTTGATGAAGACGTTACGAAGGAAACTTTCAAGATTTATTCGAACCCTTTATTTGATTTTGATGACGATTACATATCTAGTGAGGTGAATCCTCTCTTTGACAAAGGGATTGAGGACATTGATAGCTCTGCTTCTCTTGCTATTGATGAGCATACTTTGTTAGCCATGCCCCCTTCTATAGCAGAGGTGGAGAGATTTGACTCTACTGGACAGGTGACACGGATGGAAGGTAATTCTTCTCTTACTTCTCATACTATATTGCCCCCTCATCCTACTGAATGCACGCCCAAGCGGGTGATGTATCAGTTTCACTCTCCAGGGAATGAGGATGAGTGCTTTGACCCGGGAGGTGACAATGACCATTCTATGATTGATAACCTTGCGGCTTTGCCAATTGGTCCGCATCCATTGTCTTTGGAGGATGACAATGTGATTCCTTTACCCATCCCACCTCCCGTGGATCAAGATTTCACATACTTCTCGTATGTTGAAAGGACCTTCCTACCATTCAAGACTTATCCTCCTGCCTCTCCTTTATTATATTCCTCCGGGAACGAGGACAAGGTCTTTGATCCCGGTATTACATTTGAGGCTTCCCCATGGACCATTTAATTCGGGGACGAGTCAGGCTCGTGACTCGGTTAACAAAAACAAGCGCTTTTTGGGAGGCAACCCAATTATTTATCTATTTTTCCTTATTTTCACCATAAGTGTAGGGGGAGCCCCGTGGTGTTTCTTGTTCTCTTTCTTATCATGTGTAGGGATTCGAGCGCTCAATGATCCACTCTTGATGATTCTTGACGACCCGTGATTCTGTGTTTCCGTTTTCCCGGTTCTATCCTAAACTCTTTTCGATTCACTATTTTATATCTCTCAATATTAAAATAGGAATCTCGTTAGTTTTCTTTTCCTTAGCAAGATTTAAACAACGTGCACAATCTCCTAAGTGTAGGGGAGTTTACTCCCACATGCTTAAACATTGAGGACAATGTTCATATTAAGTGTAGGGGGACTTCTATCGAAGTTAAGTGGCTCTTTTCCTTGTATTTGTCCTCATTTTAACCGGAAAATCAATTTTTCGACATTTTTCAAAAATTTTGATCTATTTTGGCCCATTAGTTTTTCCCTTTGTATAGTTATTTTCTTTCCTTGCTAGAATAAATTTTTAATAAAGTGGTTTTAGTTTTCAAACGTTGTGAATCTTTTGACTCAACCCGAGTTTATTTATATAAGTTTACTCTAGCTAGTATTCTTAACGTGTTTAAGTCAAGTTTTGCTAGGCTTTTATATAGGGAGCTATAAAACGCGAAAGTCTTAACTCTCACGGGTTAAGAACAAGAACTTTTCGCAAGTTCCTATAATTGATCCTAGAGAGTTGTTTATCAAGGGAACTTTAAAATGCGATTTCTAAACTTGAAAAAGTCTAAGAATTTGCAAGATCCTATAGACGACTCGAAAACCCAAAGCTTTGATTTAATAGGCTAAGCTTCCACGAGTCTCATTCCTTGAGATTTTAAACTGTGGAGAACGAGAGATGATAGAGTCAATTATAAGTTTGGTATTCTTTCGTGAATTTATGTGAGTTAATTATGAGCCTATTCTCCCATCACTTGCTAATAAATTTATCTTCAATAAATAAGGTTGTACGATTTGAAAAGTTACTTAGCTTCAAGCCCAAGATCGTTTAAAAGTTGCTCGGTATGGATTAGAGTTCATAGCCAAGGCATAACTTATTGAAGCGGGGTGCGAAGATTGGCGAGTCCAAAAAGGTCCTAACAAGACATGAGAGCTACATTTTGTTGCTAAAGATCCAAAGTGATGTGAAGAATCAATTATCAAAAATCAATATGAAGGATCGAGACACACGACGAAAAGCAAATACTCCCCAAAAGATCATGGAGAAGTCTATCCAAAAGGCCCTAACAAGGTATGAGGATAAATAGATCCAAGTCCAAAAAGGAGGCGGATCGTTGTATATCAAAGTCCAAAATAAAGATTGGAGAAAAATGAAGAAGTCGTGGTCCAAATATGAAGAATCTCTCAAAACTTCAAGTGAAGAAATTCCTATTATGAAGAGAAGACCATTATTTCATGAACGTCTCTCAAGATTTGAAGTATGAAGTCGCTGCCAAATATCGGTCCGAGAAAGGTCTCAAATCGCGAAGCGAGTTATGCCAAGATATGAACTTTATGAGGTCCCGAGAAGCAGTTTTAAAATATTTTGTCCTTTAGCTAACTAATGATTAAATCGTCCCACTTTATTTTCAGACTTAATAACTATCGAAATAAGTCAACAATGCATCCTCGTGATCATTCAAGACAACAATAAAATATAAGAGATACACCTAGGAATAAGGGAGTCTAAGTGAATAATTGGCCCACATGAGTTCGGGTTAGTTTGCTAACTTATAATAACAATGATCTCGTTTTTAAGCTTGGTTTGGAGAAAGTGAAAACTTGAGGATGATGATCATTCATAACATTTCCAAAACCCGAAGGTATGATTTCTTTACATTGAATGTTTATAATTTTCTATCTCTTTAATAAAGGCCAACGTGGATTGATTGTGATGAAAAATGTAAACGTGCTTTGTAACTAATGCATTGCATGAGGACATTGCAATGGTCAAGTGTAGGGGATTTGATAGGTGTGTAAACACCCACCCTTTTTACCATTTAATTACAATAGTAACCGAGCCAAAACGTGTATTTTATGTCATTTATGTCGGAATTATGCGTGGTTTGTGTTTTTGTTGTGATTTAGGACGAAAAGGTGAAAAGTGGAGAAAACACGGGCATTCACGGGCTTTTATCGAAGAAAAAGACGAAAGACGAAGTCAAGTGATAGTTGAGTTTTTGTACACCTTTGTTTTAGGAAAAACAAGGTATAATGGGGGCAAGTATTAAGTTGCACGTTTTAGGAAAAACGCGAAACCGAACAAATGCGGGTTCGTTCTCGAGGAGGTGTGTGGATTAATGTGCCAAAATATATAATCAAAGTATTAGGGTAGTGTCGTGTTTAGATGAGAAAAGAAAGAAAAACTAAGACGAGCTACGATTACAATTAAACTACGACGAAAGACGTAAAACGCGAACGTAAGTACGTAAAACGTGAAAATTTAAAAATTTTAAAACCTAAAAATTAATTAAAAGCTAAAACAAGTCCAAAATAATATAAATAAGAAATAAAATACAATAAAAATATTTTAAAACCTTTTATTAATTAAATATTCAAATTTTAAATGCTAATTAAAGCCCTAAAATTAAATATAATTAATCAAAATGTCCAAAATACTATTTTATTAGACAAATAACTCACTTATATTATTTATAAACTAAAAAGTATTTTTCCTAAATTTTAATTACTATTTTCCTATTTTTAAAACACTAAAAACTATTTTAAAACTAAAATAATTATAAAAAATAATAAAATAATGCTAAAAATAACCTACCAATTTTAAAAATCCTAATTTACTCTAATGAACAGTAGAAAAATGAAAAAAATTGAAAAATATTAAATTTTTCACTAAATGACAAAACTAGTTTAATTAAAACCCTAATTAAGTTAAATTAATTATAAAAAAAAAATAAGAAGATGAACAGTACAAACCTTTTATACTAAAACTCTTAAAATATTATTCTAAACCTAGGAAAAATGTTTAAAATGAAAAAGAAGTATTTTTGGCACTAAATGCCAAAAACAGAAAATAAAAAGTTAATTAAAAAAGGCTATTTAATCTAAAAAATAGAAAAGGAACAGTAAGTAAAAATCTTTTTAACTGAAAAATCACAAATTAAATTAGAAAAATTTCAAAACTAAAATCAAGTCCTAACTCTAAAATTTGTGCACTAAAGACAAAAAAGTTTGAATTCTGAAAGTGACGTGTTGACTAGATTTGTCTTCTTGCTTAGCAGGGGAAACAAATGCACAAGCAGGGGGAATGATGTTCCCACTGCTAGTGTTAATTCTAGGTCTGGTGACCTTTGAGCTTAGGAAAGCTCTTTGGACTTGTTTTCTTTGGACAGCAAGGCACCCTTACACCAATTGGGTTGTGGGGGGTCTGAGTAAACACAAAAAACACCAAGTCACAACACAAAATTAAGCTCAAATAGCACCCAATGTTTCTGGTCTAGCATGCACTTGACTGATGAACAATTGACTGGTTTTATATGCACAAAATCGAATTTAAATGGCCAATAATATGCACAACACTCAACCAATTGTCATGTAAGCAATACTCAACCCTAAACAATCCTAAAATCTAGCAGACTTACAAATTTCAAGCACAAAATTCAACAAAAACAGTCACACAAGCAGTTTTCTGATTAGGCAATGTTTTAATTTTGTAAACATGCAAAAGTGATTAAAACTTACTCAATCTCAAACTAAAGAGCATACAACACTTAAAGACAACCTAGGGAATGTTTCTAAACAGGTTTTAACATAAAATTTAATCTCAAATCTTTGCTAATCCCTTGTCCCAAACACCCCTTAAAAACTGAAACTCAACTTTTTACAAATCAAACCCCTTCAAAACACACTCAAATTGATTCTAAACACTCTTATCATGCATATGGCATCTAATGACCAATATTCAAGCACATACACAAACCTTTAATCACTTTGCATACAAAATCACATAAACACCAAAATTAAACACAAACTGAAAATGAAATGGGAATCAAGAAGCTACCTTAAGGGTCCTACATCCAGGACCCTTTGTGGTTGAAAAACCACCTCCAATAGACCCGGGTCTATGCAGGACCTTGAACAGCAACAAGCTCAAACCTGAGAAAATGAAAACAAGCACAAAACAAAACTTTCTGATTTTCTGAAAACTTATAACCCTTTTCAAAAACCTTGAAACCAATTAACACCTTTCAAAAACAGCTTCAAACTCACAAATCCAACACCTCCTTATCCACTTTCACTTCAAAGGAGTTTTGGGTTTCTGAAATTTGAACTAACTTGAAACTTTTTGAAAAACTGAAACTTCAAACACACAAGTGTTAACAAGATATTTTATGGAACTCAGAATTTTTAGCTAAAACCATACCAAACTTTTACCAATCATAAAAGGAAAACTGTTTCTCAAACAAAAACCACTTTATATTGCATAAAAAGGAATTACAAAATTTTGCTAAAAATTCTGGAACAAACTTATAGGGACACATACGTCTCCTATATATACTACTGAAAAGAAAAGTCTAGAACTACAAAACCCTAGTATATGAAAGTCCTATAATGCCCTTGGAATCTTTCTTCAAAAATCAGTCAAAGGGGTGAACATGTGATCTTGTACTGTCTTGGTGATGTCCAGCTGTGATGAATGATCTTGGGACGTCCATTTGTCCTTGGGGGTCAAGGAGATGATCTGGGATGTTGGTTTGGTCGGGTTTAGGGTTTTGAGGGAAAGTGATGGGTGCAGGGGAGGGTCCCACAAGACACATGGGTGTGTCTTGTGGCGTTTTGTGAAGTGGGTTTGAGTGAGAGTGACATGAATCATCAATCTGCACAAAATCAAGGAAAAACTCTTTGATTTGTGCAAATTAAGGATTAGGGTTTATGGGTGTGTTTGAATGATAAACAGTTGTGTTTGATGGTGATTAGGGGTTTAAAAAGTTTAAATTGTTGTTTACCACCAAAATAAAAATCTGTTTATTTAAATTTGGCTGTAAGTGGAAAGTGACGTAGAGGGGGTTGTGAAGTGGAGGCTTGTAATTGGTGGTGGTGGGTGATGTGGCAGAATGATAGGTTGTGGGTTGTTTGGTTGTCTGGCAAATATGGCCCCCAAGGTTCTATCTTTTGTTCAATTTGTAATAAACAGCAACAACGCCCAATTTCCCTTTATCAACTTTGGAGGACTTGTCATAAATGGCACAAAATGTTTCAAAACTTTTAACAAGGGCTCCTTTTGTATTTTCTTAATTTTCCAAGGGCTGATCTTGTATAGTCTTCAAACTTTAGGGACCCTATTCATAATTTTGAGTATTTGAGGGGTATAAAGTGTAAATCTTCAAAAGTTGAGGGACCAAACTTGCCAATCTTCAATTCTTCAAGGGCATTTTTGTAAAATCCAAACTTGGGCCCGGTTCATTGTGCGGCTTCGTTTCTCGTGTTCGTTTTTCAATGATTCTTGTGATCTTTTGCCATTTCCTCAATATCCGTACCTAAAAATACACAAGTAACAAAGACGAGCATATATTTGGTATATTTGATGATATTTTGTGCATTTTAAGTCCGATTTGGACGATGAGACAATGTATAAAAGCAGTCTCATCATCAAGAAGTCAAGAGTGCAAAAAGAACGGAAGTCCAAGGCCAATTCTGAAGATTTATCGAAGAAAAAGTCAAAATACGGAAGTTTACTAAAAGCCGAAGAACTCAAGTCTAATTTATTGAAGAATTACAAGACGAGTTCAAAGAAATCCTGAGACAAAGTCATTAAAGTCCAAGATTTAAGAAGATTAAGAAGATTAAGGACTTAATCTTGCAATTAAGGAAAAGAAGAAAGAGGGGAGGAAGCTTCCTAAGCACTCCCTAATCCTCCCCTATAAATAGATTATATATGATTTACATTTCTCTTGTTGGCTAGTTTGACAAACTATGCTCTTCCACTTTAATTTTTGCACATTTAATTACATGTCATTTACTTAATTGTCAAATTTAAATACTTGTCTTGCACCTTAAATTCCTTTAATTTCAAGTAAGTTTTCTTTTAATTCTTGTCAATCTTTATTTTTATTGTTCATCTCCTATCTACCTTTCTTTAATCTTTGATCTTTAGGTTTATGTTCATGTTCATGTTCTTATTTTATTGATTTGATTAAAGTGGGTTTTGATTATTTTGATTAGTTTTGTTAGTTTTATTGTTTTGGTTTGATTTTTTATGATTAGTAGATGTTATTTTGTTTAATTATATCCGTAGTTTATTTTCCTCTCTCCTTGTTCTTCGCTGTGTTACTGAATTCCCAGGTACATTCCGGATCAAGCCCAGTTATTCCGAGTGAAGATGTTTGTTGAAAAAGTTCCGGATCAAGGGCGTTCATCCGGAATAAGTGACATATTCCGGATCATACTCTCATTCCGAATCATCCAAACATTCCGGATCAAAGGTTTAGCCAAAGTGTTCATCCGGAATATCCAACATTCCGGATCAAGGAAACATTCCGGATCAGTCTTGTTTATTCGGAATAATTTAACATTCCGGATCAAACCTTTCATTCGGAATACCATATATTCTGGATCAATGATGTTAATGCAAGTAATGCCTAAAAACATTATTAGTATTAACTAATCTTTCTTAGTTTTGATCACAACAAACCATACAACACATTTAGTGTAGAAACACAAAATGAATTATTTAACTAACACTATCATCAAGGTAATAATCATATCACTAACCTTTCTTAATCATACTTAGTGATCATCAAAATGATTATCCTTAAAACTCACTTTTGCTAATAAGACAAAAGTATTTTTAATAAACTTTCTTTTTTAGAAAATGTTTTATTAAAATGGAAAATGAAAATTTGAAAATAGCATATTCCAAATGCTGTTAGAATATCCTTTGAAGGGTTTAAATACCTCAGATATTCCTACCCCACTAAAAGACAAAAAACGGAGCGGAGTCTAGTGGCGGTACCTTAAGTACCTAGGCTGTACCTTATCGATAAGGTACCGCGGGGTGAGATAAGGTACCGCGCACAGAAGACCGTTGTAGATCCGTTATACTTTGTCTCCTTTAAATAGTGGGTCAAATCTCATTTTCCAGTAAGCCTCTTGGACGATTTTCTCAGCCCTCTTTCTATTTTATATAGCATAATCATTAGTAAATGATCACTTAATTTGTTAAGGATGTTTACATATGATTATCCTCTTGATCCCCTCCTTTACCATGTCCAATGAGAAGATCACTCACTCACTAGTGTTGTGATAAAGATGAATCTATAAGCTAGTCATATTCATCATCATACCTTTTTGTTTTAGGTCAATCCAATGTATTTATGAATACTTGTACTAGTTGTGTTCATCCAAGTTATTTGTGGATACTTGGATTTGTTGTGTACATCCATTGCATATGTGTTTGCTTGGATTTGTGTTGTGTAAATCCAAGCTACATGTGTGTACTTGGATAAGTCTAGTTGAGTTGTAATAGATTTGATTTGGAGTTCTCACTAAACTATAAAGTGATGTGGTTGTGTCTTGTGAGTTCTCACTAAACTTTAAAGTGACTAGTAGTTGTGTTGTGTGAAGTTCTCACTTAGCTTCAAAGTGAAGAGTCGTGAAGATTGGTTCTAGCTTTCGATTAGAACTCGACATCTAGCCTTGTGTCGTTAAATGGTGAAGTAGTCTCATCACTCCCCCATACTAAACCATTGTCGTGCTCTCACGCAATGCTAGAATAAAGTATCATAGCATCTCCAAAATTTAATTTTATTCACTTTTATTGAAATGATAAACTAGCTAATACTACTACTATTACTACTACTTGCGTTTTAGACATAATGTATGATTTTCATCGCAAAATGGGACGTTTAGGTTCATAGAACAAGAACACGTGAATGCTTCGTTAGAAATAATTTCGTCGTCCTCGATTTTCACTCCAATTTCCATGCCAAGCATGCAACGAGATCATTGTCATTATAAGTTAGTAATGCTAACACTACTCATATGCCCTAATCACGTACTTATCCTCCCATTATTCCTAAGTTGTATCTCTTATATTTTATTATGTCTTAATGATCACGAGGATACATTGTTGACTTATGCGATAATAGAGATTTAGGTCTAAAAATAGAGTCCTAACGGTGTAACTAAGACCATCAAATCAATAACCCCTCCTAATAGACAACGATGTTAAAAAATTAATTTGACAAGAAGAATCGATAAACACGGTTTTATAACGGTTTTGAACATGAGACTTATTACCAAGACTTTTATACGCCCCCTAACGGAAGGGCCTTATTATCTTTGGTTTACCTCCATCTTTTATTCAACTTCGCCATGAAGCTTTTATTATGACTTCGGTCTTGCCTTGCCTTTTATTATCCGCCTCATCGGTGGTTTTATTATCCAAAGACGTATATCCTCACGCTAAAGCGAATTTTGGATCTTTAAAGCTTCAAAGATTAAGGCTTGATTCACTTTCAATTTTGCATAGATTTTAGGCCTTGTGGGGCTTCAAATTGTTTGCTAGATTTAGGTGAGCACTTGAAATCTTATTATTGGGTGAAGCTTTCGATTATTTGGGTGCCAATACTTCAAAACCGTGACGCTGGCGATACCTTAAGGTCTTCCCAATTTAATTACACGGAAGCTACTAGAAAATACTAGAAACCCAACAATCAAAACTAAACCGCTAAATCAATATTTATTAAGCAAAAAATATTTACAAGCGAAGGGAGAATAAGCAAACAATGAGAACACATGAGTTTTTGAAAGAATACGAGTACTCTACGTTTAGCATAGTAACTTATAATTAACTCTATCATTTCTCGTCCTCATTTAAGAGACTTAGCCTAATGTAAGTTAAGGAATCAGAGCTAAGTTCTCAACACGCACGGTCGAGTCAAAAATTACTCTTATTCTCGCCATCGGAAAATCTACATTCGTGTCTTCAAACACTTATAAAAACATGAGAAAAAATTTTAAAATTTGGCCATTTTTAGCCTTATTTTGCAACAAAACGATAAACAAAAAGATAAACTTTGGAAAGCGTGAAGGTTTGGTAAGGCAAGTATCTATTCACCCCCCATACTAAAGTTAAACATTGTCCTTAATGTTTCGAGTCTAGGGGTGCAAACACCCTCATACTAGAGACGTGGTCGAATGCCTAATCTAGCATGGAAAGGGTGTAACCAATAAGTAATAGCCGTTTATGAAGTGTGCTATAAACCTAAGGTTAGAACATAAAAGGATATATCATATGGATATTGGGAAAGGCCTCCAAAGTAAACGATCGAGTGCTCCATAAAACGAACACGAGAGGCTCCAATCATGAAGATCATGATCTAAAAACCACAATGCAGAAACAACCACGGAACAAAGGTTGGAAGGGCACAAATCCCCTCACATTAAACTAATTAGAAAGCAATAATATGTACATGGATAAGCATGGGTCTCCCCCACGAGGCACCTTGTTTTTAATAACCGAGTCAAAAGCTCGACTCGAATCCCCATAAATGTGATAATTTAGGGATAATCATGGTGTGGTCAATTTTTGGTGGGGCTTACATGTAATCAAGGCCCAAAAGCAACCGTAAATAAAGGCAAAACCTCTATACCGGGATCAAAGATCGTGTCTTCGTTTTCGGATGAAATAACAACGTCCCAAAGGGACACAAGAAAATAGCATAAGAAAAGAAGGGTGGGACATTGGTTGGGCATAAAAATCGAGTCACTCGAGGTAAACTCTCACCGTAAGTGTAGAAAGATTTTCTAGTGACTTCTTCGGTAAAAGACCGAGATTTTATCTTAAACGTGATACCGGGGTTAAAAATCTCGTCCTCGGTGGAGAAGTGTGAGGGAACAAATGGGGCTTCCCCCATACTAGATCCACACAAAACGTCGTCAAAAGAAGTAGACGCGTTTGTAGCAAGTTCAATTAAACGAGGTGATGACGGAGTTAACTTTGGAAAATTTTTCAAATCAATTGTAAAATCTTTTCCTTTTTCATTTTTTAACTCTTTGTTACGAAAACCCAAGTTGATTAAATTGAAAATATTTGGTGTTTCTAAAATAACTCTAGGCACACTTAAAATTTCCACATTTATCTTGAAGGCGGGAGGAGGATTTGAATTTTTAAAACGTGAATCGACTAATAAAACATCCCCCTCCGGGCTAACGCAACGGTCCTCATCAAACTCGAAAATCGAAAGCGGGTTATCAAGAATACGTTTGATCTCGCAAAAATCTCCATCGGGATCAAAAACGTCTTCTCTTCCTCGTGGAAGAGGGTGAGCAATAAAGTCGTCGATAATCGAGTCGCTAGCTTCAACCGTCGTGAAACTAGGAAAAGAAGGCTCTTCGATTGAAGATTTTGCCTTTGGCGTTTTGACCTCGATATCGAAAAACGTATCAATGTGAGCAAGGCCATCGGCGGACTTCTCACATGATAAATCCAAAATCTCACTCGGTGTGGGATTAGGAGTAAAAGGCTCGTCTCGTGACGATGTTGCCTTGACGGTCTCAACTTTGTCCTTTGAAGGGATCGAACGTGGGTTTTCAAACATTTTAGCAAAATTACAAACACGTCCCTTCGGAATTAATTTTCGTTCATCTTGTAAAAACGAGGGTTCAACGATTTCCTTTAAAACCTTTTCACATTTTTCTTTTTTAAAATCATTTAATGGAATTTCTTCGTCAAAATTAAGTGTATATTGATTTAGAAAATCCTCAATAATTTTATCCTCATTAGAAAAATTAGGTTCACAAGGTATTAAATTCAATACTCCCAAGTATCCTACGAGTTTTTCCTTTGGTTTATTTTCAAAAACATCTTTCGAAACTTCGTTGGATAACTTTTTCGTTTCCTTTATGGTTTTACAAGACGATGAAGGTTGCACGACTCTAAAATTCGAGAGATATGGATCAATACGAGACGTACGAGTCTTAGGAGTCGAAGTAACTTGAACCTCTCCCACGGGGTTAGGATTGGTCACATTTGACAACGAATTAAATATTTCCACTAAGCTCTCGAACATTAAAAGAATTTTATCTTTATCATTGGCGTGATCATCCTTAATTTTATCTACATATTCTCTCCACATCACTTGACTTTGGTCATACAAACGTTGTTGCTCTTCAAAAAGGGTATCATAATCGTTTTCCATTTTTTTGAAAGTTTCCCCTTGGGTTGCCAATTTATCTTTGTAATACTTATCGAGATCTACCACGTGTTCTTGAAGTGACTCTATAAGTTTGTTATGACGGCTCATATAATCACAAAAAGATTCATCTTGATTCATTTCATTATTTTGATTTTCATCACAATTAAAAGACGAATAAGACGAATATGGTTGGTGATCTTGGTCGTTAGATTGAAAATTATCACCATAACCATGTGGAGGAGAGTTATAGATATAACCCTCTCGACCTCCAATAACCTCACAATTGAAACAATTAGCCCCATCGGGTGGGCCTCCACAACATGGACACGAGTAATAACCCTCATCATTTGACATGATGCAACGAGAACGGTGTTACGAGAATTAAACGTTATAGAGGGTGAAAGAAGATAATTATGAAATTAGAGGGAATGTAGAAGATTATTTTTGTGCTTTTGATTGTTTTTTAATTTTTTTGGTATTTTAAATGTATTACGTAGACAAAAATCTACAAATCTCTCCTCGAATCGATTTTCTCGATTAAAAGAGCCTCAAGGAATGAAAACGATCACGTGGAGTGAACGCTTTCGATGACTTTAGAACGATGGTTGAACACCAAAACGTTCAAGAGGGTTTAATCTTGAAAACAAGCAAATATATATATACTTAGATAATACTTTGGTTGGCAAACCCTTGATTAGCCCTTTTTCTCAAAACACGCACAAGCAAGCGGGGGAAACGAGGCGGCGCTAAGCACTTAAGAGCCTTTTTCCCTTAGGTCGTGAAATACAACCGCCTTATACCCACCTTATAGTTTGTGTCAATTGAAATCAAGCCTCACGAAAGTATTTATCTATTTTGCCTTTTACTTTTGCTTTGGATTCGAATACAATGATCGAGTGATGAAATCCCGAATCAAGGTTGTGATTTCTCACGTATTTGGAGTACTTGTATTTTTATTGTTCTACGTAAGTACAATATATTAATAATATTCACAATAAAAACGAAAACTAATATATCTACAATATAGTAAACTGATGTTGTGTGTTTAATTTAGGAAAACTAAACACAATTTATTTGGATACTATAATATAATAAGGAAAATAACAAAAATGAGTATGTACGATATTCACGCTTTTCAAAATGTGAAAAGCAAAAACGCACCACTCACAAAAACACGATACTAATAATGGAACACTAAAAACACCTCCCCGACAACGGCGCCATTTTTGATAGTTGAGTTTTTGTACACCTTTGTTTTAGGAAAAACAAGGTATAATGAGGGCAAGTATTAAGTTGCACGTTTTAGGAAAAACGCGAAACCGAACAAATGCGGGTTCGTTCTCGAGGAGGTGTGTGGATTAATGTGCCAAAATATATAATCAAAGTATTAGGGTAGTGTCATTTTTAGATGAGAAAAGAAAGAAAAACTAAGACGAGCTACAATTACAATTAAACTACGACGAAAGACGTAAAACGCGAACGTAAGTACGTAAAACGTGAAAATTTAAAAATTTAAAAACCTAAAAATTAATTATAAGCTAAAACAAGTCCAAAATAATATAAATAAGAAATAAAATCCAATAAAAATATTTTAAAACCTTTTATTAATTAAATATTCAAATTTTAAATGCTAATTAAAGCCCTAAAATTAAATATAATTAATCAAAATGTCCAAAATACTATTTTATTGGACAAATAACTCACTCATATTATTTATAAACTAAAAAGTGTTTTTCCTAAATTTTAATTACTATTTTCCTATTTTTAAAACACTAAAAACTATTTTAAAACTAAAATAATTATAAAAAATAATAAAATAATGCTAAAAATAACCTACCAATTTTAAAAATCCTAATTTACTCTAATGAACAGTATAAAAGTGAAAAAAATTGAAAAATATTAAATTTTTCACTAAATGACAAAACTAGTTTAATTAAAACCCTAATTAAGTTAAATTAATTATAAAAAAAATAAGAAGATGAACAGTAAAAACCTTTTATACTAAAACTCTTAAAATATTATTCTAAACCTAGGAAAAATGTTTAAAATGAAAAAGAAGTATTTTTGGCACTAAATGCCAAAAACAGAAAATAAAAAGTTAATTAAAAAAGGCTATTTAATCTAAAAAATAGAAAAGGAACGGTAACTAAAAATCTTTTTAACTGAAAAATCACAAATTAAATTAGAAAAATTTCAAAACTAAAATCAAGTCCTAACTCTAAAATTTGTGCACTAAAGACAAAAAAGTTTGAATTCTGAAAGTGACGTGTTGATTGGATTTGTCTTCTTGCTTAGCAGAGGAAACAAATGCACAAGCAGGGGGAATGATGTTCCCACTGCTAGTGTTAATTCTAGGTCTGGTGACCTTTGAGCTTAGGAAAGCTCTTTGGACTTGTTTTCTTTGGACAGCAAGGCACCCCCACACCAATTGGGTTGTAGGGAGTCTGAGTAAACACAAAAAACACCAAGTCACAACACAAAATTAAGCTCAAATAGCACCCAATGTTTCTGGTCTAGCATGCACTTGACTGATGAACAATTGACTGGTTTTATATGCACAAAATCGAATTTAAATGGCCAATAATATGCACAACACTCAACCAATTGTCATGTAAGCAATACTCAATCCTAAACAATCCTAAAATCTAGCAGACTTACAAATTTCAAGCACAAAATTCAACAAAAACAGTCACACAAGCAGTTTTCTGATTAGGCAATGTTTTAATTTTGTAAACATGCAAAAGTGATTAAAACTTACTCAATCTGAAACTAAAGAGCATACAACACTTAAAGAAAACCTAGGGAATGTTTCTAAACAGGTTTTAACATAAAATTTAATCTCAAATCTTTGCTAATCCCTTGTCCCAAACACCCCTTAAAAACTGAAACTCAACTTTTTACAAATCAAACCCCTTCAAAACACACTCAAATTGATTCTAAACACTCTTATCATGCATATGGCATCTAATGACCAATATTCAAGCACATACACAAACCTTTAATCACTTTGCATACAAAATAACATAAACACCAAAATTAAACATAAACTGAAAATGAAATGGGAATCAAGAAGCTACCTTAAGGGTCCTACATCCAGGACCCTTTGTGGTTGAAAAACCACCTCCAATAGACCCGGGTCTATGCAGGACCTTGAACAGCAACAAGCTCAAACCTGAGAAAATGAAAACAAGCACAAAACAAAACTTTCTGATTTTCTGAAAACTTATAACCCTTTTCAAAAACCTTGAAACCAATTAACACCTTTCAAAAACAGCTTCAAACTCACAAATCCAACACCTCCTTATCCACTTTCACTTCAAAGGAGTTTTGGCTTTCTGAAATTTGAACTAACTTGAAACTTTTTGAAAAACTGAAACTCCAAACACACAAGTGTTAACAATATATTTTATGGAACTCAGAATTTTTAGCTAAAACCATACCAAACTTTTACCAATCATAAAAGGAAAACTGTTTCTCAAACAAAAACCACTTTATATTGCATAAAAAGGAATTACAAAATTTTGCTAAAAATTCTGGAACAAACTTATAGGGACACATACGTCTCCTATATATACTACTGAAAAGAAAAGTCTAGAACTACAAAACCCTAGTATATGAAAGTCCTATAATGCCCTTGGAATCTTTCTTCAAAAATCAGTCAAAGGGGTGAACATGTGATCTTGTACTGTCTTGGTGATGTCCAGCTGTGATGAATGATCTTGGGACGTCCATTTGTCCTTGGGGGTCAAGGAGATGATCTGGGATCTTGGTTTGGTCGGGTTTAGGGTTTTGAGGGAAAGTGATGGGTGCAGGGGAGGGTCCCACAAGACACATGGGTGTGTCTTGTGGCGTTTTGTGAAGTGGGTTTGAGTGAGAGTGACATGAATCATCAATCTGCACAAAATCAAGGAAAAACCCTTTGATTTGTGCAAATTAAGGATTAGGGTTTATGGGTGTGTTTGAATGATAAACAGTTGTGTTTGATGGTGATTAGGGGTTTAAAAAGTTTAAATTGTTGTTTACCACCAAAATAAAAATCTGTTTATTTAAATTTGGCTGTAAGTGGAAAGTGACGTAGAGGGGGTTGTGAAGTGGAGGCTTGTAATTGGTGGTGGTGGGTGATGTAGCAGAATGATAGGTTGTGGGTTGTTTGGTTGTCTGGCAAATATGGCCCCCAAGGTTCTATCTTTTGTTTAATTTGTAATAAACAGCAACAACGCCCAATTTCCCTTTATCAACTTTGGAGGACTTGTCATAAATGGCACAAAATGTTTCAAAACTTTTAACAAGGGCTCCTTTTGTATTTTCTTAATTTTCCAAGGGCTGATCTTATATAGTCTTCAAACTTTAGGGACCCTATTCATAATTTTGAATATTTGAGGGGTATAAAGTGTAAATCTTCAAAAGTTGAGGGACCAAACTTGCCAATCTTCAATTCTTCAAGGGCATTTTTGTAAAATCCAAACTTGGGCCCGGTTCATTGTGCGGCTTTGTTTCCCGTGTTTGTTTTTCAATGATTCTTGTGATCTTTTGCCATTTCCTCAATATCCGTACCTAAAAATACACAAGTAACAAACACGAGCATATATTTGGTATATTTGATGATATTTTGTGCATTTTAAGCCCGATTTGGACGATGAGACCATGTATAAAAGCAGTCTCATCATCAAGAAGTCAAGAGTGCAAAAAGAACGGAAGTCCAAGACCAATTCTGAAGATTTATCGAAGAAAAAGTCAAAAGACGGAAGTTTACTAAAAGCCGAAGAACTCAAGTCTAATTTATTGAAGAATTACAAGACGAGTTCAAAGAAATCCTGAGACAAAGTCATTAAAGTCCAAGATTTAAGAAGATTAAGAAGATTAAGGACTTAATCTTGCAATTAAGGAAAAGAAGAAAGAGGGGAGGAAGCTTCCTAAGCACTCCCTAATCCTCCCCTACAAATAGATTAGATATGATTTACATTTCTCTTGTTGGCTAGTTTGACAAACTATGCTCTTCCACTTTAATTTTTGCACATTTAATTACATGTCATTTACTTAATTGTCAAATTTAAATACTTGTCTTGCACCTTAAATTCCTTTAATTTCAAGTAAGTTTTCTTTTAATTCTTGTCAATCTTTATTTTTATTGTTCATCTCCTATCTACCTTTCTTTAATCTTTGATCTTTAGGTTTATGTTCATGTTCATGTTCTTATTTTATTGATTTGATTAAAGTGGGTTTTGATTATTTTTATTAGTTTTGTTAGTTTTATTGTTTTGGTTTGATTTTTTATGATTAGTAGATGTTATTTTGTTTAATTATATCCGTAGTTTTTTTTCCTCTCTCCTTGTTCTTCGCTGTGTTACTGAATTCCCAGGTACATTCCGGATCAAGCCCAGTTATTCCGAGTGAAGGTGTTTGTTGAAAAAGTTCCGGATCAAGGGCGTTCATCCGGAATAAGTGACATATTCCGGATCATACTCTCATTCCGAATCATCCAAACATTCCGGATCAAAGGTTTAGCCAAAGTGTTCATCCGGAATATCCAACATTCCGGATCAAGGAAACATTCCGGATCAGTCTTGTTTATTCGGAATAATTTAACATTCCGGATCAAACCTTTCATTCGGAATACCATATATTCTGGATCAATGATGTTAATGCAAGTAATGCCTAAAAACATTATTAGTGTTAACTAATCTTTCTTAGTTTTGATCACAACAAACCATACAACACATTTAGTGTAGAAACACAAAATGAATTATTTAACTAACACTATCATCAAGGTAATAATCATATCACTAACCTTTCTTAATCATACTTAGTGATCATCAAAATGATTATCCTTAAAACTCACTTTTGCTAATAAGACAAAAGTATTTTTAATAAACTTTCTTTTTTAGAAAATGTTTTATTAAAATGGAAAATGAAAATTTGAAAATAGCATATTCCAAATGCTGTTAGAATATCCTTTGAAGGGTTTAAATACCTCAGATATTCCTACCCCACTAAAAGACAAAAAACGGAGCGGAGTCTAGTGGCGGTACCTTAAGTACCTAGGCTGTACCTTATCGATAAGGTACCGCGGGGTGAGATAAGGTACCGCGCACAGAAGACCGTTATAGATCCGTTATACTTTGTCTCCTTTAAATAGTGGGTCAAATCTCATTTTCCAGTAAGCCTCTTAGACGATTTTCTCAGCCCTCTTTCTATTTTATATAGCATAATCATTAGTAAATGATCACTTAATTTGTTAAGGATGTTTACATATGATTATCCTCTTGATCCCCTCCTTTACCATGTCCAATGAGAAGATCACTCACTCACTAGTGTTGTGATAAAGATGAATCTATAAGCTAGTCATATTCATCATCATACCTTTTTGTTTTAGGTCAATCCAATGTATTTATGAATACTTGTACTAGTTGTGTTCATCCAAGTTATTTGTGGATACTTGGATTTGTTGTGTACATCCATTGCATATGTGTTTGCTTGGATTTGTGTTGTGTAAATCCAAGCTACATGTGTGTACTTGGATAAGTCTAGTTGAGTTGTAATAGATTTGATTAGGAGTTCTCACTAAACTATAAAGTGATGTGGTTGTGTCTTGTGAGTTCTCACTAAACTTTAAAGTGACTAGTAGTTGTGTTGTGTGAAGTTCTCACTTAGCTTCAAAGTGAAGAGTCGTGAAGATTGGTTCTAGCTTTCGATTAGAACTCGACATCTAGCCTTGTGTCATTAATTGGTGAAGTAGGCAACGTCGTGAAGATTGGTTCTACCTTTCGATTAGAACTCGACATCTAGCCTTGTGTCATTAAATTGTGAAGTAGGCAACGTCGTGTAGATTGGTCCTAGCTAAAGATTAGGTCTCGACATTTAGCTTAGTGTCAGAAAATAATGTAAGCAACGTTGTAAGGTTTTCTCCGCCGAGAAGGGAGCTTGTGGATATAGTGGAAATCTCGAGTAGGTGTACTCGAGGAGTGGAGTAGAAACGAGGATAGAGCCTCGTTGTCGAACCACTATAAATCTTGGTGTCTTCCCACTAGGTTGTTTCCTTCCTTGCTCTTTACATATTTCATTATCATTATACTTGCTTATTAGTATTGCTAGTGCATTTCAATTGAACCTAATCATTATGCAACTTAGCTTTAAGTAAAAGATAGTTTTGATACAAACCAAATTGAAAGTAATTTTAATTTGGTCACCAATCAAAGAGAAAATATTCAACCCCCCCCCCCCCCCCCTTCTAGTTTCTACAATTGGTATCAGAGCGATGGTCACTCAAGATCTTTGAAGTATATTGTACTTTAAAACTTGGATCGATCCATTGTCTCCTCAAATTAGAAGGTCTAGTTGTACTAAAGTTTCTCTTTGGTCAAAACTATGTTTTCTTTGAAAAATAGGTCTTTTAATTAAAAATATTGCATCCCACTTAAGATTAGTAGCCTTTATGCATTTTAGATATACTCTTGAAATGTATCTACTAGTTTGCATCTTGCTTTGTGTAGGTACTCATGCAGATCAATCAATTTATTGGTTATGGATTGAGTTACTTGCACTTGTAGAAGAATCATTTTCATTGATCTTCAACATCTTTGAATAATGATACCAAGATGATTGGGAATGATAGTAGTCCTTGAATACTTAGTACTCATCATAGTCATTGATTGGGCATAGCACTTATTCCTCCATGGATTGCTCTTTGTGGCCAAGGTACGCTCTCGTTCTTCCACACACCCTTTGATCACTCTTTTGATCATTACTTGACTATGTGCTTGTTCTTGGCATCCTTGCCTTGACATTTATTTGTGATGTGTGTTTCTTTTCTTTTATGCTCTCAAACCTTCATTGCTTGGATACTTGACTCACTATGGTGATGTAGAGTGAGTTAGTAGAAGCTTAAAGTATCAAGCATGATTTCCATGGTTTGCACCCATACGGTTAGTAGGCCCTTTGTAGGAGAGAAAGTGAATTAATACATTGCTCATATTTTGGTTAGACTAAGACTATTATTGAAAGTGATCTTAGTTTAGACTTGAATAATTACTTTGTGCTCATTCATTACCAAAGCCATTTATCGTTTCGCCGGAAAGGCACGTCTTAAACCACTATATATGACACAAGCTCTTCGTTTCAACTACATGAAGCTTGTCATTAATCCCTTGAGCATTGATCCTAGTCTTGATTCACTTCTCTTGACTTCTCTCCACTTAGTCGTTTTGCTACGAGTAGTCGTTTGTCCGTTTCGGTTCTTTTCGATCTTGATTTAACTCGTAATCCTTCATTAAGGCATATTGCTTAGTGTTATGATGATCCAATGATATTCTAAAAGGCTCATGATTTACTTTTAAGTATTTTAGAAAAACTAGATTTTCAAAATTTCGCGTTTTTCAGAGATAGAAACCAGCCTCTGCCGGCGGTTCCTTATCTCCGCGGCTCAAAACCCGCGGTACCTTATCGAAAGGTACCGCGGGCAGAAACTTTTGTCAGAGCGCCAGTTTTTGTTTTTTATTCTTTTTCAAACCAAACTCTCTCTCTCCCAAAAACACACAGCCGACGGGTTTTACCTTTTCCACCATCGTTGAAGCTTCCAAAACCTTCAATCACTCAAATTAATTGATTCCAAGTCGTGGGTTTCACTCATCCATCATCTAGCATCAATTAATTGTAAGTATTTTCTTTCAATTTCATCTATTTTGTTCTAGGGTTCATCCTTTCATAATTGGGGATTTTTAAAATTGAAATTGAATTAAAACCTTAATGGGAATATGGGTTGACATGGTAATCTTACTATGATTCCTTAGGTTGATATTCATTAAGATTTCACTAAAACCCATTTATAGAACAAATCCGAATTTAGGCTAAGTGATTTTGGTCGAATTATGGATTTGAGATGAACCCATGAACAAGTAGGTAATGACATTGTTAATGCTTACCTAAAAAAAACCTTGTTTTGAAAAACCAATGTTCCAATCCATTATTGATCTAACATTGATCATGTGTTCTTGGTCAATGATGGAATGGACACATTGTGAACATGAAAATGATATGGAATCAATCCTATGTTTGTAAAGTAATTGATATAACACATTTTCATTTTTCATTTTTCTTTTTGATTTTCATATGAGTGATTGGAGAAATATTGTCTTGTGTTTGTATTTAGGTACTTAATCATGCCTTCTCAATTTCACAAAGATCATCAATTCACTAGAGATTATATGCCCGACATCTCTCAAACCTTTGTTTCCCCTCAACTCCAAAACGCTTTTCCATCCCTTTCCTCTCGTTGTTTCCATGAGGGTAGGATTGTAGACTCAAGAATAGCGGGAGATAATTATATCAACTCTATGTTCGAGCTAATTGGGTTTGATTGTTTGCTTTACATAGACGAGGTAATTTATCCCTTGTTCCTTCTTGAGTTCTTTAGTACTTACTCAATGCTTGAAATCAACGACCAAATCTTTATCCGTTTCTTGTTGAATGGTCAAATCATTCAATATTCCCTCGATGACTTTGGTGATATTCTTGGTGTGCCATTTGAAGGCACTTGTCGCTTCACGGATAAGTGGAGACTAGATGCTCTCTTGGAGTCAAACGACAAGCCTCCAAATGACACCACCGAAGTTGATCGAAATTTCATCCTTGAAATCATCACGAAAGAGCGTAGTGGAAACGTTGTGAGAAGCCTTCATACAAATGTGCGAAATGTGAATAGGTATGAAGTGCTCTCAAGCGACCTTAAGGATTATATGCTCCAATGGGCAAACATCCTTAGGGAAAATGTGTTTTGTCTTGGTGGGAACCGGGATCATATCCCGGCTTTCATGGGGCATATGTTGTTTTTCCTATTTACTTCCACCAAGTACAATCTTGCATATTACATCGCTCGACGTATAAATTATGCTCTTTCCAAACCCAAAACAAACCTCCCTTATGCTATGCTTCTCACTCGCCTTTTTAGAAGGGTTGGTCAAGATTTTCCTCAACTCGATCTTTCTCGCTTTCACCCGGTTCAACGGGTTATGTTGCCTATTCAAAAGGCGTATCAACAAAAGCAAAGAAGTGACCGTGGTTCGAGAAAATCCGACCATCAAGAGCCGGATGAGGAGGACACTGATATGCCACCAAGTGATGGTGATGGCATCGGTCCTAGTTCTCATTATGACTCTTCGAGCAACTCCCATCCATCCTCAAATCAATTCGAGGATGATTTTGAAGACTTAGCTCCTCCTCCTCACCCTTCTAGTGATGTTCCTGAAGATCTCAAAATGGAGCATCTTTATCGTGAAAATCTTAGAACCCGGGGAGAATTACATGAACACCGAGTGGAGTCAAGAAAAGGGTTCAAGTATTTGGGAAAGATGATCAAGGGTTTAGGAAAGAAAAGGAGGTGAAGACTTTGAAGTTGTGTCAAAGTTTGGATTTGATGGTTTAACATTTGGTTATTAACACTTTGGTTTGGTTGTTTATTAACTTGTGTTGCATGCTTGGATTACAACTTATTTTGATCCTTAATGTTTGTTATGCCATCTTGTTTGTGCTTTACATAGCTTTGTGCATGCCATATGATAGTTAGCTTATTAGATTATGATCTGTAGTTAACTTTGGCTTGTAAAACCTTTGGGAAAAATCTGGGTTTATCAAAAACTGAAATGGGAAAATTTTTGAAATCCTTCTGGACGCGGTTCCATATCGACCCGCGGTTCCTTATCGATAAGGTACCGCCGGTCTTATATAAGGGACCGCCGGCCACTGTGCACGACAACATCTTTGCTTTACACTGTTTTCTTAATTTTGTGTAAACCTTGCATGATTTTCAGTAATAAACTGCACATTTCCTAAACTAGGGTATCTAAATTCATTATTCACCTAAAATGATTTTAACCCATTACTAGTTTGGATCATCCCCTCAACCATTTAAACCCACCTTGTTTGCCATGTTCTTCACACATCAAACATACTTCCCTAAACCTTAAACCACCCTAATCAACCATGGTGTGTACCAAAACCTCAAACACTTCCAAAACCTCCACCCCAAGAAAAACACTCAAAATAAGGGTTAAGGTAGCTAAGCCTAACTCTTAAACTTTCCATACACCTAAGAATGAGAATGATCCTATCCTCATTTCTTCATCACCTTCCCCACCTCTTGCACCATGCAAGACCTCCTCCACCCATGGTACTAACCACTCCATTGGTTCTACCTCCTCTTCATTCAATTCTAGAATGAATGAGCTTTCCTCACCCTTCACTCCAAGTGCACCCTTGGAAGTGACCACACAACCTCAACCAATCCAAAGCATTCCTTTTGGGAATGACTTTGATGACACTTTGGTGACTTCACCATTTACCCCTCACAACTCACCCATTTTACCAACCTTGGAGGATTTACCTCCACACTCACCCATTTCCCCTTTAGGAAACATGCCTCCACTTTCACCCACATCACCCTTGGAGAACTTGCCTCCTCCACCTCCACCCAACTCAAACATCCCAATTTTGGGTGTCCCTCTTCCCCTCCTCTTGGGTGATCCTTACTTTGGGTTCCAACAAACTCATGGTCCTAGATGTCCATGTTGTCTCTACAACCACTTCCTCATCCAAAACCTAAGGATGGATATGTATGGACTACATAGGGGTTTGCAAGATTTCTTGCTTACTTTGTTCTCCATGCCTCCTCCTAGGAGATGAATGATGGAGTCATTTCATAATAAGAGTTTTCAACAACAAGCCAAAGAAAACTATTTATCTAGATTTTATGATAAGCTAGCTATGTATTATTTAGTTTCATTTATCTTTGTTCTTGTTTCCTTATTAATGAATGTTTATGATTGTTGTGTTATGGATTTAGCTTTGTGTGATTCTATCCTTTTGTGCACACTAATCAACTTCAATTTGAAATTAAAATTGAACCTAAATCTATTACAACCCCTAAACTTGACTAAAATTGGTTCAAAATGATATCTAAATTATTTTGTCACCCTTTGTCAAGACATTCTTTGTGAATGTGTTGCTTTATGCAACCCTAGCATATTTTGGTTCTAATAGAGGTAAAAATCCAAGATTTGCAACTTTTTTGAAAAAGTCTTAGTTTTTCCCAAAACCCAGGATAAACTTGGTTTAAAGTCCTCTGGACGCGGTTCCTTAAGGACCCGCGGTTCCTTAGCGATATGGAACCGCCGGCCCATATAAGGTTCCGCGGCCAGAATGTGACTTTTGACGAATTTTTGGTCAAAACCTTTAAACCCTATTCCCAGTCAAGATTCCTTGTTTACTCAAATTGACTAAACATTCCTTGACAATACACATTTTGTATTCAAATTCTTACCTTGATTACATTTTACTTATACCCCAACCTTGAGATTTCATTCTCACACCTTCCCAACCTTGAGAATTCATTCTCACATTACCTTGAGATATCATTCTCACACTCTCACAATGCCTAACTCCTACATTCCTAACCTTGACATTTCTTTGTCACAACACTCACCCAAAGCTTGCTCATCCAAGCTTTCTAAGAAACCGAAAATCTCGGTTCGACCCGTTTGGGTTAAGAAGAATGAACCATCTTCGTCCAAACCACCCAAAAACCCTACCTTCTCTCCAATCAAGTATTGGAATGAGACTTACACCATAAACCCCATCACCGGAGCAAAAGAACATGTTCCACCACCACCACAATCCTTCAACACCCCCCAACTCAATGACCTTTCCACCTTCCCAAACCTCCAAAGACATTGTGAAAACACTCCCAAACCCTTTACCCCACCACCTCCAAACCCTAAGTTTGATGCTATACCCACATCAAACGATTTTGTGTTGCATCATGGATCCTCGTGTGATTGTTGCCGTTTTCAACAAATTGAACTTGCTCATGTGTATGAGAAGTTAAATTTTCTTGAATTCCTCCTCACTCGACCTCCTATTCAAGTTTTCGTTCCGGTGGACAAAACTTCGAATGATGCATCGTCGTCTTTTTTGTTTTATTTTTTTTTGCAATCTTGGAAAATATCACTATTAGACTAGCTTATGCTTAGTGGTTTATTATCCATACTTATTGCTTTTAGATACTCATACTATGTGTATGACTATCCTCTTTGTTGTTTTTTTTAACTTGTGTGTTATTTGTGTGCTATCTAATTAGTTCTATTTTTTGAGTTGATCTTGGTTAAATTTTTACAATTGCTTATGGGTGATTCCATCAATTCTAAAGCTTTAACCCATTGACAAGCCTATCATCTTCATTTTATTGAAGTTTGATTTTGTCAATTACCTCTTTGGACATACTTAGCAAAATACTTGCTTCTAATTTGAGATTTCTTCTCTTTCTCCCTCTCAAGTTACTTAGTAGGTAGTGATCATATATACATTGGTGTTTATTTCCTTTCTACTAACCTTTGTGTAGCATGTCACCTTAGCTCACAAACTTGGTGCCCCAAGCTAGGGGGAGCAACCACCAAGGGGGAGCTACTAGCAAAGTTCGATGCACTTCAAAGACTTATGCTAACCTTTTTGCTACGACAAAGGGGGAGAAATGATAGTGATAAACTAGTTAATAATTCCATAGTTTGTGTTTATACGTAAATGAGTTTATTGTTTGTCGTAATCAAAAAGGGGGAGATTGTTAATGCAAGTAATGCCTAAAAACATTATTAGTGTTAACTAATCTTTCTTAGTTTTGATCACAACAAACCATACAACACATTTAGTGTAGAAACACAAAATGAATTATTTAACTAACACTATCATCAAGGTAATAATCATATCACTAACCTTTCTTAATCATACTTAGTGATCATCAAAATGATTATCCTTAAAACTCACTTTTGCTAATAAGACAAAAGTATTTTTAATAAACTTTCTTTTTTAGAAAATGTTTTATTAAAATGGAAATGAAAATTTGAAAATGGCATATTCCAAAGGCTGTTAGAATATCCTTTGAAGGGTTTAAATACCTCAGATATTCCTACCCCACTAAAAGACAAAAAATAGAGCGGAGTCTAGTGGCGGTACCTTAAGTACCTAGGTGGTACCTTATCGATAAGGTACCGCGGGGTGAGATAGGGTACCGCACACAGAAGACCATTATAGATCCGTTATACTTTGTCTCCTTTAAATAGTGGGTCAAATCTCATTTTCCAGTAAGCCTCTTGGACGATTTTCTCAGCCCTCTTTCTATTTTCTATAGCATAATCATTAGTAAATGATCACTTAATTTGTTAAGGATGTTTACATATGATTATCCTCTTGATCCCCTCCTTTACCATGTCCAATGAAAAGATCACTCACTCACTAGTGTTGTGATAAAGATGAATCTATGAGCTAGTCATATTCATCATCATACCTTTTTGTTTTAGGTCAATCCAGTGTATTTATGAATACTTGGACTAGTTGTGTTCATCCAAGTTATTTGTGGATACTTGGATTTGTTGTATACATCCATTGCATATGTGTTTGCTTAGATTTGTGTTGTGTAAATCCAAGCTACATGTGTGTACTTGGATAAGTCTAGTTGAGTTGTAATAGATTTGATTAGGAGTTCTCACTAAACTATAAAGTGATGTGGTTGTGTCTTGTGAGTTCTCACTAAACTTTAAAGTGACTAGTAGTTGTGTTGTGTGAAGTTCTCACTTAGCTTCAAAGTGAAGAGTCGTGAAGATTGGTTCTAGCTTTCGATTAGAACTCGACATCTAGCCTTGTGTCGTTAAATGGTGAAGTAGGAAACGTCGTGAAGATTGGTTCTACCTTTCGATTAGAACTCGACATCTAGCCTTGTGTCGTTAAATTGTGAAGTAGGCAACGTCGTGTAGATTGGTCCTAGCTAAAGATTAGGTCTCGACATTTAGCTTAATGTCGGAAAATAATGTAAGCAACGTTGTAAGGTTTTCTCCGCTGAGAAGGGAGCTTGTGGATATAGTGGAAATCTCGAGTAGGTGTACTCGAGGAGTGGAGTAGAAACGAGGATAGAGCCTCGTTGTCGAACCACTATAAATCTTGGTGTCTTCCCACTAGGTTGTTTCCTTCCTTGCTCTTTACATATTTCATTATCATTATACTTGCTTATTAGTATTGCTAGTGCATTTCAATTGAACCTAATCATTATGCAACTTAGCTTTAAGTAAAAGATAGTTTTGATACAAACCAAATTGAAAGTAATTTTAATTTGGTCACCAATCGAAGAGAAACTATTCAACCCCCCCCCCCCCCCCCCCCTTCTAGTTTCTACAAAGGAGTTTTATTCGGAGTAATTAATTATTCCGGATCAAGGTCTTCATCCGGAATCTTCAACATTCCGGATCAAGGGGATTCAAAATATTCCGGATCAGCAACATTCCGGATCAAGCTTAAGTATTCTGAATCAAGACTTTATTCCGGATAAGTGACATATTCCGGATAAAGGATTTATTCCGGATAACGGATTTATTCCGGATCAAGGGTTTTGGTAAATATTCCGAGTGAAGAAGAATCATTCCGAACAAAACTGACATTCCGGATGAGTGATTATTCCAACCAAAGAATTATTCCGGATGAGCTATTTTTTAGGTTCTTTTAATTTCAGTTTTTAACTTTTATTGTTTTTAATTTTCAAGCTTTACTTTTCCCGCCTTTTTACTTAGTTGCACTTTAAGTTTATTTGTCTTAGATTTATTTTAGCCTTGCCTTAGTTTTAAGTTTTAGTTGCGTATTTAAGTTTGCCTTAGATTGTTTTAAGTTTGCGTTGTTTACTTTAATTGTCCTTTAATTTCCCGTCACACTTTTAATTTCTTGTCATTTATTTTAAATTAGACTTAGATTTACTTTAACATCATTTTCATTTACGTCTTTGCACTTTTATTTTAAAAAACAACCAAAAACATTCTTTTTCACCAAAAACAATTGAGTCGTACTTTGAACCGGAAATCAATTCGTTAAGATACCGAGAAACGAACTTTTCAACTAGTAAAATCTCTTCATTATTGTCCGTTTATTATTGAAATCAAAGAGGTGGGGATATTTCTTCCACATTTCATCCTCTCGTTCCCAAGTAAATTCTGGTCCATGCTTTGAATTCCATCGGATCATGACAATAGGTATCCGACTTTGTTTCAGTTGCTTTACCTCACGATGTATAACCTCTACGGGTTCTTCGATAAAATGCAACTTCCCATCTATTCGAACCTTACCCAACGAAATTTTCTCATCACTCACTGCTAAACATTTCTTAAGATTAGATACATGGAATGTGTTGTGAACACCATGAAGTTCTGGGGGTAACTCTACTTTGTAAGCCACCGGACCTACTCTAGATAAAATCTTAAAGGGTCCAATATAGCGAGGATTCAATTTTCCTCGCTTTCCAAATCTTATAATGCCTTTCCATGGCGATACTTTCAACATTACTCGGTCGCCCACTTTAAACTCCATCGGCTTCCGACGCACATCCGCGTAACTTTTATGTCTACTACGGGCAGTAAACAGCCTATTATTAATCTAAACTATCATCTCCGTAGTCTCCCTGATCAATTCCGGTCCCGTGAGCTGGGTATCCCCAACTTCACTCCAACATACAGGAGATCTACACTTCCTTCCATACAAAGCTTCAAACGGTGCAGCCTTAATACTAGAATGGTAACTATCGTTATACGAAAACTCTGCTAAAGGCAAATGTTTATCCCAATTCTTACCAAAATCTATCACACAAGCTCTCAACATATCTTCCAGTGTTTGTACCGTTCTTTCACTCTGCCCACCAGTCTGGGGTGATAAGCAGTGCTCATGTCGAGATTCGTTCCCAAAGATCTTTGGAGAGATTTCCAAAAATTCGATGCCAATCTAGGATCTCGATCTGAAATGATCGATACAGGCACTCTATGCTTGCATACAACATTATCAAGATAAATACGAGTCAACTTCTCCAGTGAGAACTGCTCTTTAACCGGAATGAAGTATGCTGATTTGGTCAGTCTGTCGACAATAACCCAAATCGAGTTATTTCCAGATGATGTTCTAGGAAGCTTGGTGATAAAGTCCATCGTAATTCGCTCCCACTTCCATTCAGGAATCTTTGGTTGTTGAAGTAGTCCTGATGGCTTTTGATGTTTGATGAGATGGCATTTACACATGATCTCATCGTTCTTTTCGGGCTTTAAATGCATAAAAATGTCATAAAATACCATATATATGCTTGTGTTTGTTTACTTGTGTATTTTAGGTATGGATATCGTGAAAAAGACAAAAGATCACAAGAAACAAGGAAAACAGACACGAGAAACGAAGCCGTACAAAGAACCGGGCCCTAGATCATGTTTTATCCAACAAATACCCTTGAACACTTGAAGACATGCAAGATTGATCCTCATTGAATGAAGAAATGACACTTAAAACCCTTGTATATTGATAATTACAAGTTTGGTCCCTTAAGTTTGTCAAAATTACACAAATGGTCCTTCAACTTTGAAGAAATGGCAAATTTAGTCCCTCAACAATTCTCTATTATTACAAATTATGGTCCCTCATAAAGTCAAAGTTATATTGAAGACCTTTGAAGATCAACAATGTCCAAGATCAGCCCTTGAAATATGCAAAAATGGCAAAAACAATCCTTATAACTCTTTTTCCAAAAGTTTGTGCCAAAATTGTCAAGTTCCAATAGTTGTTAACAAAGGAATTGGGCGCTGATACATTTCCAAACACAAATGAAAGAAGAAAAGAAGAAGGAGGACCAAAAGTGCCAAGTTGAAACTTCAAACTCCTAAACACGCGGGTAACACTTACTGTTTGGATTTTTACCATCAAGAACACCTCTTTTACCCAGGTTTAAAAAGAGGAAAACAAAGGGGAAAACAAAATTGGCTATACCCACGTATGATTCACATCACCTCAATCAAATCCCACAACAAAAACCATAAATCCCACTACCAGAATGATACCCCCATTCCCACTCACAATACGACGCCTGGCATTTGATCATGACATGGCAAGATCAATGAACCAAAACCTTTCCTTGGTCACTAAGCACCCAACAAACATCCAGGATTCACCCAAACCAGTTGGCAACATGCCTAGAATATTCTGTAAGGATAGAATAGGAAATTCAGTTCTAGGGTTTGTGAATAGTGCTAGCCTTGGCATTTGCCTATAAATAGACTCCTCAACCTGTGAGAGAGCTTTTGTTCCAGTTTTAGGCTATTAAATCTTTGTAATTCATTTTTAATTAATAAAATTTGATTTTCTGAATTTTGAAAAATCTCTTTTATATTTTGTTAAAAGTTGGTGTTAGAATAGCCTGATTCTGAGTTCCATTTACATGTTTGAAGGTTTTTGAGGCAAGGTTTTAAGTGATAAAGCTTGTGCTTCAAAAATCAGAAATTTTGGTTTATTTGATCTCACCTTTGTGGTTTGTTTTTCTTAGCAGCTTGGAAGCTGGTACTTGTTTTGCTAGTACCTAAGCTCAAACAATCCAAGGCCTGGATGTAGGTCTTGGAGGTTTGCACCTTCTTCCCTTTTCAATTTCTCTCTTATTTTTCTAAATTTTGTGATATTGGCTTGTTTGTTCTTGAATCTGTGATTTGGTGGTTGATTATTGTTCATTTGGTGATGTTTGATGTTTATGAGGTGTTGTTAGTCTGATTTGTGCTTTGAATCTAGATGATCCTTTGAAAAGTTGTCAAAATAGGTTTTTAAGGGGTGTTTGGGTTAACTGAATAAATTGGATTTGTGGTTTGTTAAGAGGTGGTTTTGTGTTTGCAAGTGTTGGTATCTGTTTATTGGTTGCTATTGTTCATCTGTTTGCAAGTTTTGAGGTTTGAAACACATAGATTCATAAATTGGGTATAAAATCTTGTTTACTTGGTGAAATTGACTGAAATTTAGGGGACACCTAGATCTAACCATAGACTAGGGTTAACAAGTGTTAAATCTAGGTTAACTACACCAGGGAAGAAGGATTTGAGGCTTGAATTTGGATCTAGTGTCAAATAGATCAGCAAATAGTTTCTGCATATGCACCTTGTTCATCAGTAATGTTATATGCTTTGATCTTGTTATTTACTTTGCTTCAGTGTTTGATTTGAGTTTATTTGTGCTTATTCAGAGTTTATATAGCTTGTGTATGCATCCTGTTGAGTTTGGTTGGCTTATTCTTACTAAATCTGCTTATTAAGTGCATAACTGCTTATTTTCATGTCTATGGTGTATCTGGTAACTGTTTGATCATTTGTGGCTTATTGTGTGAACCAACTTTGGATTTTCTTGTTTCTATTGACTCCTTGTGATTCACTGATCACAAGGGTGCCCTTGTTTCCAATTAAATCCAACTAAATCTCTCCAAAAAAGCTTGGTCAAATAGTCAAAGCAGTGGGAACTCCTTTCCCCTGTTAGTTACCACTGCTAGTGTTAATTGGGTTTCAGCTTATCATTAAGCTATAATAGCTTATTTTAACCAGGAACAACTTGGATTTTGTAATAGGTGCTCATTATTTGACCAATTTGTTCATACTGGAGCATTTGGAGGGTTGACTTTAGGGTTTGACTAGAAAACCAACTTAATTGACTTTTTCATAAGTGCTTATTGGCTTATTCTGGGTTATTGGTTTTGCTTATTGGAATTTTGTTGATTGTTTTGGCTTATTGAGTCCATTTGTGATCTTTTGCAAGTTGAATCAAGTCCTGAGGTGCCTTATTTCTCAAAAACGACTATTTTGTCTTTTAGTGAAATATTACTTTGCTTATTTCTGGCTTATTGAGTGTGATTTTTCAAAATTTCTTTTTACAGATCTCATAAGCATCCCAAAAGAAGGTTGTGTGTCAAATTAGGGCTTATGGCATTAGCTTATTGCTTAATGGGCTACAAAGCCCAATAACGATAAGCTGTTTGCTTATTAAGCTGTGATAAGCTCACATTTAGCTTTTGGGCCTTTAGAGTTTTGTGTTTAGAATCAAATTTTGAGTCAGATAGGGCTTTTCCAAGTCAATTGGGCCAAGTTTGACATTTTGGGCTAAAAAGCCCATTTAGGTTGACTGTTTTTGGTTTTGGCCCTTTTGAGGGCCCAATAGGGGTATTCTGGTCATTCCACTTTGATTTTCTGATTATTTAGGGTAAAATAAACTAGTTTGCAAGTTTTTAGAATTTTTTATAATTTTTAAATTTTTAATATTATTTTAATATTATTTTATTATTATTTTTCAAATTTCACATTTTTCTACTTTTTACATTTTTCTTAGCTTAAATACATTAAAATAGGAATTTAGCAACTTTTAGAATAATTTTATCACTTCTAGATTAATTTTTATAATTATTTAAAGTTTTAATAGTTTTTAAATCATTTTAAATAGTTTTTATTAGTATAAAAATTTCTAAAAATAGTTTTTAATCTTTTTAGGTCATTTTAGAGGTTTACCAATTGAAAAATCTTTATTTGGGATTTTTGATAATTTATTTGATTTTTAGGGCTTTAATTAGCATTTAAAAATTGAATATT
Organism: Glebionis coronaria; assembly: GCA_025667525.1. NCBI lineage: Eukaryota > Viridiplantae > Streptophyta > Magnoliopsida > Asterales > Asteraceae > Glebionis > Glebionis coronaria. The sequence goes on from CM046876.1 coordinate 274,988,751, forward strand.
TAATTATTTAAAAGGTTTGAAAAAAGTTTTGATCATTGGTAAACTCTTAGTTTATTTATTTTGATTTTTGGTGAATTTTTAGTAATTTTTAGAATTAATTTTTATTTTTATAGTTTTTACGGTTTTACGTTTTGTCGTCGTAGTAATAATTTTCACGTCTTCGTCATCTTCTTTTCTCATCCCCTTCTAAACCAATCATTAATCACAAACATTTAACAAGTTTTTCACACACATATACCTCCTTGGGAAACGAACTTTCACACCATAAGGGTCATTAGTGTTTACGTTTTCCTAAACGTACACTTAATACTTACCGCTTTTACGCTCCTTTTCCTAAAGGTCGTATTTTACCACAATCATTTTGGCGCCGCTGCCGGGGAGGTGTGTCGTGATTAATTTGCATTGTTATTTTTAATATTAACCATAAATAGTATTTGTATTAGTAGAAATCTACTAATACGTATTATCGGTTTTCTTGGTGTTTCTTGTGAAATTATTATTACTATATTGTATTAAGTATCACAACAAATAAGCAATATCTCCAAAAGTGTGAAAACACAACCTTAATTGGGATTTGATCTCCTAATTATTGTATTCGAATCTCAAACAAAAAGAAAAAGGCAAAAATAGATAAATACTTTCGTGAAGCTCGATTTTGAAAAATACAAACTATAAGGTGGGTATAAGGCGGGTATTATAAAATATACCCTAAGGAAAAAGGCTCTTAAGTGCTTCGCGCCGCCTCGTTTCCCCGCTTGCTTGTGAGTATTTTGAGATTGAAGGCTAATCGAGGGTTTTGCCGCCCAAAGTATTATTACGTATAATATTTGCTTGGTTTCATTGTGATTAAAACCTCTTGAAGAATTTGGTTTTCACCAAAGTTCTAAAGTCATTCGAAGGCGTTCACTCCACGTGATCGTTTTCATTCCTTTGAGGCTTCTTTAATCAAGAGTTTGATTCGAGGAGAAATTTGGTAGATTGTTGTCTACGAAGATACACCAAAATCCAATAAAAAATTAAAAACAATCAAAAACACAAAAAATTGAAAATTCACAAAACACCCAAAAAGAATCTTCTTTGCTCACCTCCCATTCTTCGTGAAGTTTATGATCACTCGTAATCAAGCAAAACAAGCTTCTAAACGTCTTCAAAAGCAAGCCAATCAAGAGACGTTGATTGAAGAACAACCTCCAATTGTTGAACCTATTGTAGAACAAGAAGTCGTCATGGCTAATCGTACTATGATGGAGTTGCTACAAGCACCCACCGAGGGTTTTGGAGAGGCCATTGTGATTCCCGCCATCCTTGCGGATAATTTCGAGATTAAGACGGGTTTAATGTCGATGTTGCAAGCAAATAAGTTTAGAGGTCATGAGAAAGACAACCCGCACTATCACATTAGGAATTTTAATCGTCTCACCGCTACTAGCAAGTTTAAGGATGTTCCACATGACGCCATTAAGATGATGTTGTTTCCATACTCGTTAGATGGACCCGCTAAAATTTGGCTTGAGAAAGAACCGCCAAATTCGATTTTGACATGGGGTGATCTCGTTTCTAAATTTGTGAACAAGTTTTTTCCACCATCTAAAACAACACATTTGAAAAATAAGATTTCACGATTTGTGCAAAGAAATAATGAAAGTTTTTCAATGGCATGGGAACGCTTTAAAGAAATGTTACATGAATGTCCACACCATGATTTTTCGGAATTGCATCAAATTGATACTTTTTATAATGGGCTTAATGATCATGAACGAGATTATTTGAATGCCGCCGCGGGTGGTAATTTTTTGTGCAAGACGACCAATGAGGCTTTGAAAATCATCGAGAATAGATCTAAGGTTTATAGCCCTCGTAACACACCGAGTGTTGCCAATTTGGGTTCGTCATCTTCGTCATCTTCGTCATCGTCTCGTAGCATTAATTCCTTACATGATGAAGCTAATGAGGAAAATCGGTTTTTTGATAGATTTGCTAATCTTATGTCCCATTGGAAAGCTCAAGAAGCTTCAAATTCCACTTCGGTTAAAGCGGTTGCTAAGAGTTGTTTGTCTTGTGGTGGAGCTCATGATCTTTCCGAGTGCATTACCGCGGATGGTAACACTTCGAGTGCTTACGTAGCAACGGGAACTTACAACCAAAACAGTCAAGGTTCCCGCCAAAATCAAGCTCCACCAAATCAAAATGCTAATAACTATCGAAACAACAACCAAGGTGGTAATTACCAAGGCAATTCACGTAACTACAACAAGGGGAATTATCAAAATGGGAATGGACAAGTCACTAATCAAAACCAAAACCGTGATTTTCAAAATACTACACAAGGTTTTCAAAATGCTCACACTAAAAATCTTCAAGGAGAATTTTTGGATTATGCTAAAGCAAATGATGCTAAATTTGATAACATGCAACGTGAGATGATTAGCTTTAGATCCGAGTTGAAAAACGAGCTTAAAAATGAACTTGCTAATGAACTTAAAACTCATTAAAATAAAATGGAAGGAAATGTCCAACGTCTTCAACAAAATCAACAAAAGATGGAATTAGGACAACATGAGATTAAGCAAGAATTGTTAAAAGCGGATGCTAGGCAATCAAAATTTGAGGACCGAATGGCTAAGATGTTTGAAGCAATCATGTGTAAAACCTCTTCCTCGGGTGGTCTTCCTAGTGATACCATTGCAAACCCGAAGGGAGAAATGAAGGTTATTACTACACGAAGTGGTAAAACTTTCAAGGAACCAATCTCTCGTCCAAGTAATTCTACGGAGAAGGAAATCGAGAAAGAACCCGAGGTGATGGTCGAAAAGAAGCACATTACAATCCCACGAAGTACCGCTCATACCACACCTACGGTTGAACCAATACTAATTGTGGAACCCAAGTTTCCAAGGTCGTTGCCTAATGACCAACCCACACCACCTTTAGCCTACCCTTCAAGACGAAACAAAGAGAAATTGCAAGAACGTAACAAACAACAGATCGAGCTTTTATAAAAATGTTTCAACAAGTGCATTTTGATGTGAGTTTAGCCGACGCGTTGTTGTATATGCCTCGTTTCGCTTCCACTTTTAAAAGTATGATGAGCGATAAGGAAAAGCTTTCAAAGCTTGCTAATTGTTCTTCGGTTTATCTTAACCGCATACCGGAAAAAGTTGGTGACCCCGGAAAGTTTCTCATTCCTTGTGATATACAAGATATGAAAGAATGCCTCGCCTTGGCCGATCTTGGTGCGAGCATTAATTTGATGCCATTTTCCATTTGGAAATCGCTTTCTCTTCCGGCTCTTATTCCTTCGAACATGTCTATCGAGATGGCCGATCATTCTACGATTTTAGCATGTGGAGTAGCCGAAGATGTTTTCGTGAAAGTGGGGAAGTTCTACTATCCCGTTGATTTTATAGTAGTTGACATCCCCGCGGATCCTCAAGTTCCTCTAATTTTAGGTCGTTCATTTTTAGACACCTCGAGATCGCTTATCGATGTTCATGCAAGAACTATCACTTTGAGATTCAACGAAGAGGAACTTGTTATAAACGCTACTCAAAACTCGAAACCTTCTCATGTTTATGCAATCGCTACCATCAATCACATTGACATCGTTGATGTGGTTTGCGATGAGTTTTCACAAGAAGTGTTAGGTTTTTCCGATAGCTCGTCAAGTGGCAATCCCACTATTTTGGATCCGATTCTTGCTAATTCCACACCAAATCTCACTCCATTCCAAGGAGGCGATCTCACTTCAAATGAAATCGACAATGAAGATGAGGTGTTGATTAGTGATGATACTTCTATTCCACCATCTCTTCCGCCGATGGAAGTTATGAGTGTTGAACCAAAATCTTCAATCGAGGAACCACCTATCCTTGAATTGAAAGATCTTCCTTCTCACCTTGAATACGCATTCTTGGAAGGTGATGACAAGTTGCCGGTTATTATTGCAAGAGGTCTTGCTAATGATGAAAAAACCGAGCTCTTGAAAGTTCTTAAGGCTCATAAAGGGGCAATTGCGTGGAAAATATCCGACATTAAGGGTATTGACCCAAAATTTTGTACTCACAAGATTTTAATGGAGGAGGACTACAAACCCGCAATTCAAAGTCAAAGAAGGGTGAATCCCAAAATTCACGATGTCATTAAAAAGGAAGTGTTGAAACTCCTTGACGCGGGAATGATTTATCCTATCTCCGATAGCCCATGGGTGAGCCCAATCCATTGTGTCCCTAAAAAGAGAGGAATGACCGTTGTGCCTAATGAAAACAACGAGGTAATTCCCACTCGTGTTGTGACCGGTTGGAGAGTGTGCATTGACTACCAAAAGTTAAATGACGCCACTCGTAAAGACCACTTTCCTTTGCCCTTCATGGATCAAATGTTGGAGCGACTCGCGGGAAATGAATTCTATTGCTTTTTAGATGGTTTTCTTCCGGTTACTTTCAAATCCCTATCGACCCTCGTGATCAAGAAAAGACTACTTTTACGTGTCCTTATGGAACGTTCGCTTATCGTAGGATGCCTTTCGGACTTTGTAATGCACCAGGTACGTATCAACGGTGTATGATGGCGATTTTTCACGATATTATCGAAAAGTCGATGGAAGTGTTTATGGATGACTTCTCGGTGTTTGGCAATTCGTTCACGTTGTGCTTATCTAATCTCGAGCAAATGTTAAAACGTTGTGAAGAAACCAATCTTGTGCTTAATTGGGAAAAATGTCATTTTATGTGTAAACAAGGAATCGTCTTAGGACATAAGGTGTCGAAAGCGGGGATTGAGGTCGATAAAGCTAAGGTAGACGTCATCGCCAAGTTACCTCATCCCAAAACCGTTAAGGGAGTTAGGAGTTTCCTAGGCCACGCGGGCTTTTATCGTCGTTTCATCAAGGACTTTTCGAAAATCTCTCGACCTATGACACACCTTCTCGAGAAGGATGCTCCTTTTAACTTCAGTGAGGATTGTGTTAGAGCTTTTGAAACTCTCAAAAGGAAACTTACCGAAGCTCCCATTCTTGTTGCTCCTAATTGGGAATTACCCTTTGAAATCATGTGCGATGCAAGTGATTATGCTATAGGGGCCGTCTTAGGGCAACGTTATGACAAACATTTCCGTCCTATCCACTATGCTAGTAAGACGATGACCGAGGCTCAACTAAAGTACACCACAACGGAGAAAGGAATTCCTTGCCGTGGTCTATGCTTTTGAGAAATTCCGGCCTTATCTCGTCTTAACTAAAAGCATCGTGTATACCGACCATTCGGCTATCAAGTATCTCTTAGCTAAGCAAGATGCTAAGCCGAGATTGCTTCGTTGGATGCTCCTCCTCCAAGAATTTGATGTCACCGTGCTTGACAAAAAAGGAGCCGAGAATCTAGCGGCTGATCATCTCTCTCGTCTAGAAGATCCTCACAAAGATGTTTTCGAGAATAAGGAAATCACCGAAACATTTCCTCTTGAGACTCTCGGTGTAGTGAATTCTAAAGACACCACCCCATGGTTTGCCGACATTGCAAATTACCATGCGGGAAATTTCATAATCAAGGGTATGACGAAAAAACAAAAGCGAAAATTCTTTCGTGACGTTAAGTTCTATTTTTGGGACGACCCTTATCTCTTTCGGGTTTGTGCGGTTCAACTCGTTCGACGTTGTGTTTTTGGTGCCGAAGCTTCTAATATCCTTAGAGCTTGTCACGAGGGACCTACGGGTGGTCACCACGGTGCTAATCTCACGGCTAAGAAAGTGTTCGATGCCGGCTTCTTTTGGCCTTCTATCTATCGTGATGCACACGCACTTGTGAAGTCGTGTGATTCGTGCCAACGTCAAGGAAAATCGTCTCAACGTGATGAAATGCCGCAAAACATAATTCAAGTGTGTGAGATTTTCGACATATGGGGAATAGACTTTATGGGGTCGTTCCCATCGTCTCATGGCAACAAATATATCCTCATCACGGTGGACTACCTTTCTAAGTGGGTGGAAGCTAAGGCTTTGCCTACTAATGATGCTCGTGTGGTAGTGAAGTTTTTGAAGCAACTATTATCCCAGTTCGGAACCCCTCGTGCTATTATAAGCGATCGTGGAACCCATTTTTGTAATGACCAATTCGAAAAGGTTCTAAAGAAATATGGAGTTACTCATCGTCTTTCTACGGCTTATCACCCGCAAACGAGTGGGCAAGTGGAGGTTTCGAACCGAGCTTTGAAGAGGATTTTAGAAAGGTCAATTGGAGAAAACCGTGCTTCATGGTCCGACAAACTCGATGACGCTTTATGGGCCTTTAGGACCGCTTATAAGACACCTATCGGTTGCACTCCTTATAAATTAGTCTATGGGAAGAATTGTCATTTGCCCATTGAATTGGAGCACAAGGCATATTGGGCCCTTAAGCATGCAAACTTTAACTTGAAGACCGCAGGAGATCACCGGAAAATACAATTGAATGAATTGGATGAATTAAGAGATAATGCTTATGAAAAATCATTAATTTTTAAAGAAAAGACTAAAAAGTTTCATGATTCAAAGATTAAAAACCGGGTTTTTAACGTTGGTGATCAAGTGCTACTTTTTAACTCTCGACTTAAGATATTTTCCAGGAAATTGAAATCTCGTTGGTCGGGTCCGTTAACCATTACACAAGTGTTTCCTTATGGGACCATCGAGCTAGCTTAAGATGATGGTCCTAACTTCAAGGTGAATGGACATAGGCTTAAGCACTACTTTGGTGGGGAAATTCCTTCAATGGTTTCCCTCGACCAAGTCACCTTCCCCAATGATAATTAGCATTGAGGGGATCGAGTCGAGCTCATGACTCGGTAATCAAAAACGAGGTGCCTCGTGGGGGAGATCCCATGCTTATCCTTTTTATCGCTTTCTAATAGTATAATGAGAGGGGATTTGTGCCCTTCCAACTCGTTGTCTCGTGGTTGTTTGTGAATGTGTTATCTAGATCATCATCATTGCTACGATTGAAGACTCTCGTGTTCGTTAAAGTGAGCCTCGATCGTTTTCTTGAAGAAGTTTTTCACGAATCCATGACATATCCTTTATTGTTCCAACAATTATCTTTTAGCATAATTAATAAACGGCTTTAGATATATTGTTGATCACCCTTTCCATGCTAGATCCTAAGCATTCGACTCTTCGTCTCTAGTATGGGGTGCTCCACCTTTAGACTCGAAACATTGAGGACAATATTTAATTTTAGTATGGGGGTGAATAGATACTTGCTTTGCTACGCCCTCACGTTTTCCAACTTTCAACATTTTGTTTTATTTTGTTGCTAATAAGGCTAAAAATGGCCAAATTTTAAAAATTTTCTTAGTTTTTCATAAGTGTTTTAAAGACACGAATGTATATTTTCCGATGGGTAGAATAAGAGTTAATTTTTGATTTGATGGGCATTTAGAGCCCTTTAAATTCCTTAACCCGCTCAAATTAAGTTTTGCTAGACTTTTATATAGGGAACTTTAAAACGCGAAATTCTTAGTTCATTCGGGTTAAGAACAAGAACTTTTCGCAAGTTCTTATAATTGATCCTAGAAAGTCACTTATCAAGGGAACTATAAAATGCATTCTCTAAACTTGAAAAAGTCCAAGAAAGTGCGAGATCCTATAGGTGGCTTGAAAACCCAAAACTTCGATTTGATATAGTCTTAATGGAAGATAATCCAAATTTGGCTTAATTTTGACTAGCATGGCTAAGTATTCACGAGTCTCTTTAATTAGAGGTCTTTAAATAGTGAAGAATGAGAAATGATAGAGTTAGACAAGTGATCATGCTAAACGTAGAACATGAAAATGTTCTTTCAAAAACTCATATGTTTTTAATTGTGGCTTTTTCTCCCAAAAGATCAATGCATTAGGAATAAAAATAATTGCAATAAGTAAGGTCGTACGATTTGAAAGGTTACTTAGCTTCTAGCACAAGAACGTTTAAAAATTGATCGGGGTTGAATAAAATTCATAGCCAAGGCATAACTTATTGAAGCGAGATGTGAAGATTGGTGAAGATCCAAAAAGGCCCTAACAAGGCATGAGGAGCTCTATTTTGTTGCTAAAGATCCAAGATGATGTGAAGTATCATTGTTCCTAAATCAATATGAAGGATCGAGACACACGACGAAAGCAATTACTCCCCTAAAGATCATGGAGAAAGTCTATCCAAAAAGACCCTTACAAGGTATAAGGATAAATACATCCAAGTCCTAAAAGGAGGCGGATCGTTGTATATCAAAATCCAAAATAAAGATTGAAGAAAAATGTTGAAGTCGTGGTCCAAGTATAAAGAATCTCTCAAAAACGTCAAGTGAAGAAATTCTAAAATATGAAGAGAAGACCATAATTTCAAGAACGTCTTCCCAAGATTTGAAGTATGAAGTACATGCCAAATATTGGTCCGAGAAAGGTCTCAAATCGTGAAACGAGTTATGTTAAGATATGAACTTAAGGAGATACTCGAGAAGCCGTTTTAAAAGATTTTGTCCTTCGGCTAACTATCGATTAAATCGTGCTACTTTATTTTCGGACCAATAAATACTCAAATAAGTCAATATGAATCACTTGTGATCCATGACAAATAGTTAGAAAAATTCTAGAAACCCATTTCCTTTCATAATAACTAGGATTGTGAGGAGAAAAAGTATTACACAATTTGGACGTATGAATGGTGTTAACATTGTGACTTGTACCAACAATGATCTCGTTTTTGCACTTAGCATGGAATGTATGACAATCAAGGATGATGAACTTACTCTATAGGACATTCACTTGTTTATATTTATTGACCCTAAAAGTCACACACGTGATGAAAATCATACATTATGTCTTTACACATCTTCGTAGTATTGTTGCAAGTCTTTTGCTTTTTAATAAAGGGTAATAAAATTGAATTTTGGAGATGCTTAGATACTTTATTCTAGCATTGCATGAGGGCACGGCAATGGCTTAGTATGGGGGAGTGATAAGATGGCATTTATACATGATCTCATCGTTCTTTTCGGGCTTTAAATGCATAAAATGTCATAAAATACCATATATATGCTTGTGTTTGTTTTCTTGTATATTTTAGGTATGGATATCATGAAAAAGACAAAAGATCACAAGAAACAAGGAAAAACGAACACAAGAAACGAAGCCGCACAATGAACCGGGCCCTAGTTTGAAAATTAACAAAGAAAAACCCTTGAAGATTTGAAGATGTACAAGATTGAGCCCTCATTTATGAAGAAATGACACTTAATACCCTTGTATTTTCATCATTTCAAGTTTGGTCCCTTAAGTTTGTCAAAATTAAAAAAAGGTCCTCCAAGTTTAAATAATTAGCAAATTTATTCCCTCCACAATACTAAATTGTCAATAATGGTCCTTCATAATGTCCAAGATCTAAAGAAACCCTTGAAGTTCAAGAATATTACACTTCTATTCCTTTTAAAATTGATTAAATATCAAAAGGACTGAAGTTGTAATTAACCTAAAGTTTAAAAAGCCCTAAAACCCATTCCCAAAACTTTTTGTGGCCAAAGTCTAAATTCAGAAACTTAAATAACAAAGGAAATCGTTTGTTTAAGCTAAAAATCTTATTATAACACATTTCCCAATAGACAAGGACTCATATTACCATTTCCTAAAGTTTAAACCAGACAAACACGCGCCAAACACCAATCCTCCCCTAATTTCGGATCAAATGTTTTACTATTCACCATGAAGAACCCATATTTACCTTCACTTAAAACAAAAGGTAAAAACCAATTACCCAGTCCCACGCTTAATTCACACGCCCAGAAACTCATCCCACACCTAATACCCCAATTCCCACTCACCATGTGACCCCACCATTCAACCCGTTACCCAATCACATGACAACTTCCCCTCCAAGGAATGCCACGTGGCCTAATCAACGTCCCACACTCAATACATGGCCCCAAAGCATAAATGAACAATCAGGATCATTTTGGACAACTCACATCAACAAACGCGTCTAGAAGACTCAAGGGCAAATTTAGGATTTTCTAGCTAGGGTTTTGATGTATTTCTCATTCTAGAATCATCCTTAGTCGTCTATATAAGGAGGCCTCAACATGCGAGAGCCCCTTTTTTTCCAGATTTTAGCTAATTTCTTTGTAATTCCTTTTTGTGAAATAAAAGTTAGTTTTCTGAAAATATTGAATTCTCTTTTGTGTTTTATGAAAGTTTGGTGTTTGATTAGCTAAGATCATAGTTCCATTTACATGTTTGGTTGATTTTAAGGAAAGGTTTTAAGGTTTAAAACTCTTGTTTTCAAAAATCAAAGGATAACCTGTTTTGAGTTCACTTTTGTGTTTGTTCTTCTTAGCAGCTGTGGAAGCTGGTGCTTGTTCTTGCTAGCACCTAAGCTCAAACATTCCAAAGTGTGGATGGGCATTTTTGAGGTTTGCATCTCTATTCCCTTTTATATTTTCTAAATATTGCATAATTTTTGGTGATTCTGCATATTTGATTGTGAATCTGAGATATTGTGGTTGATTTGTGTTCTCTGAGGTTTGATTGTTGATATTAGGTTGTTTAGATCTTGGATTGATAGTTAAGTCACAACAATCCTTTGAAAATTTGAGAAATCAGATTCCAAAGGGGTGTTTGGGTTAACTAATCTATCAAGGTTTAAGGCAACTTTAGTGGTTGTTTGTTGTTGCTTTGTGTTGATACTTGTTTACCTGGTGCATTTGGTCATTTATTTGTAAGTTTTGAGGGTCTAAACACTCAAATCCAACAAAGGGCTTAAAATCTGTTTTACTTGGAATTTTTGGCTAAAATTTTGGGGACACCTAGATCCAAGGGTAGACTAGGGTTAACAAGTGCTAAGTATTAGTTAACATAACCAGGGAAAGGGATTTGGAGGTTTAAAATTGGATTGGTGGCCAATAGATCAACAAAAGGATTTTGGATAATCACTGATAGGTGTGAAAACACCCATCTTTTTACCACTTAATTACAATAATAACCGAGCCAAAACGTGTATTTTATGTCGTAAATGTCAGAATTATGCGTGGTTTGTGTTTTTGTTGTGATTTAGGACGAAAAGGTGAAAAGTGGAGAAAACACGGGCATTCACGGGCTTTTATCGAAGAAAACGACAAAAAGACAAAGTCACGAGATCACGAATGCAAAAAGAACGGAAGTCCAAGGCCTATTCTGAAGATTTATCGAAGAACAAGTCTAAAAGACAGAAGTTTAATAAAGCCAAAGAACTCGAGTCTAATAAATAAATAAATTATAAGACGAGTTTAATTAATCCCGAGACAAAGTCGATAAAGTCGAAGAACTTAAAAGACGAGAAGACGTGAAGAGAGAAAGAAAGAGGAGGCAACACATGCACCTCCCCATTTCCTATAAATACCCTCCTAAACTCATTTAGGAGGGTTGGTTAGTTTTAGTAAGAGTAGTTTCCATTTTCATTTTTGGTAGGTGATTCTAGAGAGAGAAAGTGACAGTTTCTCTCACTAGGATCTCAATCTTTTATCTTCCTTTCATGTTTTTAATCATATCTTTACTTTTGATAGTTTAATTCTTGTCTTAATCTTAATCTTATTCTACCTTTCTTGATCTTGATTCATCTTTTATCCGAAATCTTTATGCTTTTTTGTTTAATGGTGATGTTTGATTAAAAAGTTCATCTTTTTGTTTCCATCTAAGCTTTTATACGAATTAAGCTATAAGTTTGACAATCTTATTGGCTTATTTTGTGTTTAGCTTATTTGATTTTAAAGTTTTCTAAAAAGTTTGTATACCTTTAAAGTTTGCTTATTTTGTTTTCTTATTTTGTGTTTTTATAAAGTTTATGAATTTTGTCTTTTAAAAGCTTTCTAATTTATGCTTATTAAGTTGTTCAAGTTTCGGTTTAGTGTGCTTATTGATAGTGCTTATTGAACTTTGGCTTATTTGCATTTTCGGATTATTTTTGTGTTCCATCAAAATATTGAGCTTTTACACATTCCGACGGATTGCTTGTTTAGATCGCAATAACCCTTAAGGGTTCTACTTTGCGATCAAAGTGTAATATTCCCTTATTCCGATCGAGGATTGCGATTGCCCTTGGCATCGTGGATTGCGATCGGAATTTAAGGCATATTGCGACGAAGTGCTGCCCAAATTTTGACAGCCACATTCGGATGGATTTTGGTACTTTAGTTATTCCGACAGTTTTTATTTTTTAGACATTTCAATAGTTTTAAAAAAAAAAAAACATTGCGACACAAAAATAAAAATATTCCGATACTACAAAAAAATAAACCACATTCCGATACAAATCAACAACATTGCGATGGACCAGCATGCATGCATGCTTCCATTCATTTAGGCGCCAAAAGTGAGCAGCTAGGCTGGCTGCTTCCAGCAGCTAGCCTGCCTGCTTGCTTATTTAATAGTATTCTTCCGTAATTGTTTAGTTTTATCTGAAAGTTGTTCCGATTTTATTTCTGAAAGTTACGTATTTTTAGTTGAATTTTTCGTCGATTTTTAGTATTAATATTTTTTCGTAAAGTTCAAGTTTTATCTTTTATTTAGTACCCGCTTTAGGTTTTTCCTCGTTTAGCTTTAAAGTACCATTTTAGTTTTATTCTCTCCTTTTTCATTTAGTAAACTTTATTTTCGAGTCGATAGTTAATTTCGTCCTTTAGTTTTATTTTTACTAATTGTTTCGCTTTGAATTTCGTTTTATTATTTGTTTTAATATTCGTTTTAATATCGTTTTAATTTTTAGTTTTTAATATTCACCTTGTTTTACTTTTATTATTTGTACTTGTCTTTAGTTTGTTTTTTTAAATACTTTTCGCATTTACTTTTTAATTAGTTATAGATAATCAACTTCACTTTTTTCTTAACCAAAAACAACTGAGTCACACATTTAACCGGAAATCAATTCGATTAGACACCGAGAAAACGAACTCTTTCAACTAGTAAAATCGTTACATTAAAATGGCGCCGCTGCCGGCTCTTTTCGTGAAGATTAACGGTTTTTTGTGAGAGACGCGTTGGCTTTTGGGATCCGTTCACTCGTGAACGTTATTTTTCGTGTCCAAAAATTTTCAAAAATACAAAAACATTTGAAAAATCATAAAAAGCATTTCTTTTTCAAAGTTTTGCACCAAAAATATTCTTCTTGCTTATCTATCTTTCTTTATGGATTTTTATGTCCATTGCGTCGGGTGTGGGAGACGATTGTACGGGAACGACTCTTGTCAATGGTGTACATGTGAGCGGTGCGGAAACGATATCGACAACACACAATTCGGATTTTGTCCTTTGTGCAACTCGACTAATTCGTCCTTTTTGAACCCACCTCCTGTTCCCCGTGCATCTATTGTGGAAGCGATTCTCATTGGCATGTTTCGTGCCTGATTCAATACCCGTATGGTCACGAGCAAGAACCGGGGTACAATTATGACTATGATAATAGCTATCCACAAGACGCACCCAGTCTTTCTCCTCAACCGTTTTGCAACAACTGTGGGGGTCCTCACGATACTTCTTATTGTCAACCAATGAATTATTATGAGCAAAATCCGTGTCATCAGTTTTCTTCACCAATGGATTATTATGAACCAAACCCGGTTTCTAATTCTTCTCAACCGATGAACTACTATGAGCCACAACCATGCTATAATTCAGGTTTTCAACACTTTGAGCCCCCACATCACACCTTCAATCATCAATCCTCTCAGCAAATTAGTCTTGACCAACAACTCACTTCTTTGAACCATATTCTAGAAGGTCTAGCTCAACTCCGAGCTGACTTGCATCAAGAAAGGAAACCGTTGCTTGATGTGGACGAAACCTTGAAAACCACTGACACCTTTTTGAGCCAATTTAGTCGTTTTCCCTTCTTTTCTACACCAAAATGTTTAATTACAGCGTGGGATAGAATTGGTGAAATTGAACATACTCGGGGCGATGAACAACAAAAGTTGCTGCATGAGCTTCTTAAAGATGTGGAGGTTATCAGGGAAGAGTTAGCCGACTACGTCACTCCTAACTGGACTCGTCCCATCTATTATGATGATGACGACAACGATGATGTCTACACTTTTAACCAATCTACTGAAGTTGCTGCTCCTACTCTCGATGTTCCTACTGCATCTAAGGATCTAGATTCGTTAAATGAGCTTAGTGATGTTGGTCTCGACAAATTATTGGATGATGAGGTTTGTGACTTACCTGCTATGGAGCCTGAGGACGACGTTGCTCTTACGGAAGAGATCGATCTTAGTGATGACGATTCTTCTCTCCGCTATGAGAATTTCACTTTTGAAATTTCTCAATCTCCACCGGGAGATGCGGGCGATGACGATTTATTCTCTCCGGCTTACGAGAAGTTCACCGATGAACATTGTAAAACCCGCATTTAAAAATCAGAATATTTAAATACGCAGGTTAATTTTAATAAACTATATAAGTATTAATTATTAGACAGAGATATAAACGCAGAAATTAAATACGCAATCCCAGTTTATTTAAATACTAAATATTACAGTTTATACAGATAATAAGTATTTAGTCTCATAAAATATTTCAGATGAATTATTTATTTTATAGAAATAATTAAACGTTAACAAGAATCACGTAGTCTCAGTTTTAATTAATATCGCGACGTAATTTAATTATTCAGAAAATAATTATTGGTTAATAATTTAATTACTAGCTATTTAGTATTACGTGCATATTTATGTTCAGAAAATAAACAGATACGTAACGGGATTTAAATCACGAACACGCAAGTTATATGACTTTAAACGAAGCAAGTCGAAAACATTGCGAGAATTGAATATGTTGGCACGTAAACAATACTTAAAGTCTTTTTAAATAAATAAAATAAAAAAAACAAAAATGGAAGTTATATAAGTAAAAGGGCCTTAAGGCCGGTTTGTTAAAAAAAGAGAGAAGAGAAAGAATTGGGCTTGGCCCGTTTGGTTCTAGAGAAGGAAAAGGAACGGGGTTTCCCCTTTACACTCACAGCGAACAAAAAAAAGAATTCCTAGGGTTTGTGCTTGTGTTTGGCCGCCGGCTTAGAAGAAAAAAAAGGGGTGTTTCGACCCCATTGTTACCAAATATTCGTGTAAGCAATCGTCCTTATCAGTCCTGAAACGGTATTTACACTCGTTCCTATTCCTTTTGATTATCACGTTTTCTCTTGTTTTGATTTGGTGTACACAAACAGAATCATGGGGTAACCATGATATAATCATAAAGGGGTGTCGGGGTTTTGCCTAGATCACGGAAACCGAGAGCCCAAGGCTCTCGGTGTGTTGCTGCTCAACCCAGCCGAGACCACAGCAAGGTCTCGGTGTTTCTTTTTGTGACCAGCCCGAAACAAACCCCACAGCAGGGGTGTTTGGCTTTTCGAACAGCAGAAAACACCAACAGGGGTGTTTGGGGTTAATTTTGCATAAGGGTGCGTTTGGCTAGTATAAACGGTGGGAAAATAGAACCTAGCAGTGGGAACTAGGTGCTTAATCAGTGGGAAAAAGGGGACAGAAAAACAGAAATATTACATAACTTTAGCGACAGTTTTGCGACAGTTTTCCTGTCGCAGAGATGTTATATATATGCAGTTTATAAGGGACAGCTTTAGCGACAGTTTTTAGTGACACAGAATTCTGTCACAAATTCTTGTTGACAGATTTCGTATTATATGTGGATTCGGTTAGTGCGACCGAGATGGGCTCGGTAGGCTCGGGACATAGTTGTAAATAATAAAATAAATATTTTTAATTATACCTTTTTTTTAAGTTGAATTGTTTTATAAATATTTAAAATATATTGTAAGTGTATTAAATTAAAATGTTTCTTTAATATTTAAAAAGGGTATTTTTTTTTAGGAAATGAATTAAAGTATTTGAGAACTTTCTAAATTAAGAAACTTTCTATTTTAGCGGGGTTCTTAATATGGCAATATTATAACGTCAAGAAATACGTTGTACTGTAATTAATACTAGAAAATAATACATTAAGATGAATTATTATAAGTTCAGATTTATCGGTTGGTATACGTACAGAATTTCAGAATCAAAATAAATGAATAAATAAGAAACCAATAAGATCAGTAAAATTTAATAACGAATATCAGTTAACTTATTCGCGTCCTTTATTCATGTAGCACGCGTGAAGCCCGAGTAGTATTCGTTCAGTCTTCCATTCAGTCAGTTACTGGACTAGAGGTACGGATTTCCCGTCCTTTCAGTAAGGACTTCCTTTCTATGCATGATTAGGATTTCCCCATCTTCAGCCAAATGTTTTCCCCAGTATATGTTTAAACTTATCAGTAATCATGTTAAGAAATAAATAAATTGTCTGAGCATTATATACAAGCATGTTTAGTTTATGTACTAGTTACGGAGGTACCGTAACCACGGCACTAGAGGCACCGGTGTCGTGACTCACATGCAGGAGAGTGATATCCTGTATCGTCCCACTCAGCTCAGCTTGGCCATTTTATCAGTATTATTAGTGGGGCGTATGGATGCATCCTAGGCTACAGTTTACAGTTTAGCAGGTGAATGTGGTGTGTGCTCTACATCCTTCACATTGGAGCTGATCCCTCCACCCAGCACAGTTATTTAGAGGTCACCCCTCTACAGCATGACGAGGTCACCCCTCTATGTATTCATGCAGCAGTTGTTACAGCACATGACCTATATAAGCTCTTGGCAATTAAAATACAGTAAATGCATGTTATACAGATTTAACAGATAATAGTTCAATTTCATTTTTGATAAATCAGACTTTACAGATTATTTACAGATTTCCGTTGCAACCTTATTTATCATTCTTACCGCTTCAGTATTTATCATCTACTTCATTTCAGTAATTCCCTATCATGTTTCATATCCGTTCACTGAGCGTTATGCTCAGCCGTAGTTCCTTTCATGTTCTAACGGCAGGAACACCAGGATGCTTTTAGGATTCTAAGAGCATGTGCATTTGGAGGGAAGCTATCCAGACTTCTTACTTTATGCATTTCTTACATTAGTCTGCTTATTTGGACATTGTTTAGTCCTTTCATTCAGTATTTTATCATTCATGTTTCTCATGGATTATTCAGTCAGTTTTCTTCATTATCAGTCAATTTTCTTAAAGTTTTGACTAAGTAAAAGGTTGGTACATAACTAGCCATATTTAGTCGCATGTGTTTTTAGCGAATTTTCGTTTTGGTGAGCTGACCATAGGCGCTCATCCTTGCCGTTCAGATTTTGTATTGGTAAACCGACCATAGGCGTTTACCCTTACTCATGACAGATTCATGTTTCCAGTCAAATATCACTTGGTGAACCAGCCATATACGTTCACCAATGTTCAGATCGAATTTCATGCTTTTCAGTCAAATGATGTTTTGTGAATTGAACCATAGATGTCCACCCTTGCACATATCACAATAATTTATAAAGTTTGACAAGCATGATTTGGACTACAACCAACCGTGTTTAGTCCCAGATTGTAAATTTCTATACTCGACAGTTCTCAGAAAATTTTGACAAGTATGGATCGAACCAGAATCACCATACTTAGTCACATGTTCTTCTTTGAATTCTATGAAGGGAACCATAGCCGTCCACATCAGTTGATATTAAACCTCAGTTGATATTAAATTTCAGTTGATTAGACTTTTTTATGTTCCTTGTAACAGTCAAATTTTCATACCCTCACGTTGATGTCATCTACATGATGATTCAGTTTCATGTCTCCTTACGAGGATTATATTTTCAGCAAAGTAATGATGTTTTCATGTTAAGATACACAAGAACTTCAGTAAAACCTGTTTTCATGATAAAACATGACTGCCTTCATTAATCATGCTTCATGCTGACCACTGTTGGGACTTCGATTATATCATACTTTTCAGCCTCGAAACAACCAGCAGTAAGTCGACGCAGGAATTGTCAGCCTATCATGTTACTTATTTCAGATCAGTTTACTACCGTTTAAATCAATTTATTTCTCTGATAATGTCAGAGAAGAGACACCAGTATCAATCATCCCATAAAATTTCCACCAGCTCCAGGTACAGTATTCCATATGTACCCCATGTACAGTATCTCAGTTATACCCCATGTACAGTATTTCATGTGCACTCCACGTATAGTGTCTCAGATATGCTCCATGTGCAGTATTCATTTTGTACTTCATGTACAGTAGTCCAGGTGTACCCCAGGTACCCTATTCCATGGATATTGCTAATCGATCCTCAATCATCTTAGGCGTTTCCACTTGTCGATATTCTACCAAGTGCTGATGCTGCTCGTGAGTTGAAGATTTTGCTAGATGCTGATGCCGCTAACACTTTGAAGACCTCACAAATGCTGATGCTGCTGAACTTTGGAGATTTCGCAAGACGCTGATGCCGTTATACTATGAAGACTGCGGAAAGAGGACGAAAACTATAAATTTGAAATTTCTGACAAGAATAAATTCAACCATCAGACACTACCATTCCACTCCATACTTTTACCTTCTCAGTTAGATGTCACACTTCACTCAGTAAATCTTTCTGTCGGAAGAGTGGGAACTGGCAACCAGCCGGCCACTCAGAAGAAATGATTACATGAATCACGGTCATGATATCGACCGTCAGCAAACTGACAGACAAAGTAGTAGTGACAACCATCGTACTTATAATTAATCAGTCAGTAACCATCGGAACTCCGGAACGGACGTGACCAGAAATACAAAGGTCAGTAGTCTAACCGGTCCGCCAATCCTAGCAGTTACCAGAAATTCTTAACCTTATTCAGACTCACCATTAAAAAAAATATATACATGTCCAGACAATAGTTAAGTCACAAGTCTTATGTATCATTTCGGAAGACACATATCAGGACACCAGTCATGGTACACGTCACACGAATCTTTTCTCAAAATACGAGTCAGGACTCATAACTCCAGTATGTTTCTAAATCAGGCCCTCAGAAATTCAGAGTACCCTTCAGAAAGGAGTATACCCGTTCTATTATGCCACGCATGAATCAGATCATTAAAATTCAGTCACCACACTAGTTTATTATTCATATTAAACACACGGTAATCATTATGTGAGGTTACAGACGAACACATTTAGTGAAAAGTCGCCATGTTTACTTCACGTATTCATATGTCAGCTTTATCTTAAATCATGTAGTACCTACCTCCCAGCCAAAAAGACTCCACCCTACCATCCAGATTTATTAAGTTTTTCTTTCAGTTAACGATGACATCCGTTTTACTAGATCCCAAATATTGTCATTTTAGTTTCTGCCAGAGAATCAGTACAAGTTATACTTTACAGCAAGTGACTTATTATTCTGAAGCTACGAAGACCTTTCAGCTACCGGTTATAAATTCACTTTTGAAATTCCTTTAATTCATGATCAACAGACCATTCCAGAGTTCCAGATATAATTTCAGAAAGTTCTCTAGAAATTCCTTCTAACCATGAGGCAAAATTTAACATCGAGCTCGTCTCAAGAACAGAACCTATTTTTTAGAACTCTTGATCACAGGGCTTAAGCTAAGTTAAAAGAGTTGCAGCAATTGCTGCAAGAGTTACCGAAACTAGGCTTTATTCACCCTAGTGCACCATCGAAAAATTTATCAGATCACCATTCTTAATCGATATTCATTCCACGAATAGAAAGTTTAATTGACCTACTACGAGGTGTTTTAAACATTCTTCTAGAAAATTCAAGATCATGCCACCATCAGTGGTGAGGGAAGAACATGATGTTCTTCAGACCGTTGTTGCACATATTATAGCCACTCTAAAAATTTTAAATTTTACTTCTGAGCTCCCTAATGCCAGCTATAGTATAAAAATTTATGAATAAATTTTTTCTTGATTCTCAGACAAAATCGTCAGCGTATTCATTGATCACATTTTGGTATGATAAATTCTAGAGAAGAATACGAGAGTCATCTTCTCACAATTGTATAGAATCTTCGATAAGAGTTATTTTTTTTTATACACAGCTTTCCAGATATGACTTCCAATTGAACAAAGTGGCATTTCTGAACCATTCTACCTCAGTAGGAAGAAATTTCAAACAATGCTGCGAAGGTGAAGGCCATCACCTGATGGTCCCGACTGATGACTGTGAGCGAAGTACAATTTTTTTTTAGAAATCAATTGACTGCTAACGCAGAAATTGCTGACAGTCATCACTAAAGCCTAGGCTAACGCATAAATTCTGCTATGACTATTCAACCAGATTCACACCAGAATGTCCCATAAGACTAGGCAGAATTTTGATAGAAACTGTATTATACATTAATGCAGCTATGTTCATATCTAGATGCCTGACCTACTGCGGGTTCAAGATAGAACGCTGTCATGTTAGTGAGTTACTACAACCCTTAGAAATTTCTGAACAGAAATGAGACGAAATTTCATGAAATTGTTATCAGCTACCACAGGCTCAGAGAAAGTATGATACTATCTAAGTTATCATCAACCATGTAATCAGCCTGCGCGTTTATTTCATCCGAAAGGATCACGCAGTAACGGAAAACCTTGAAGTTCAGCAGTGAATCGTACAAATTCAAGGCATTCCATTGACCATCATATCAGACAAAATTCATGTTCACGATCACGCGGATGTTTAAGTTAATGTTTATTTTCACTTTCACGTTTACGTCTCCTTCGCAGCATGATGCTGTTTCAGTTCATCTTTTATGATATCTCGTGATTTAAGCTCACGTTAGCGTTCATAATATTTTTCACGTTCAAGTTCGTGTGCCATTTCGCGATACACGTTTCACAGTTTATTACCGAATACGGTTATAGAAAGCTTGAGAAACCAGACTCAAGTTTAGCACATCTATTCCATAACCAGGCAGACGTTACACACCTCAGGCCGTATCGCTTGGCATTTATTCCTCAGTCAGCATACGTTATGATATGTTCTAGTATCAACGTTCATAGTAGGATTCACTTATCATATTCTAATTCCATGTCAGCGCTCCTCATATAATTATGAACCACGTTCACAATTGCTCACTTAGCATGTTCACAATTGTTCACGTAGTTCGTCCCTATATATATTCTCAGCAGCTTGCTCAGTGTTATAAATGTGATCTCTTCAGGATAATTGTGCGTACCGTTTCGTGTATACTACATGCTATGGCTTATTTATTCAGGTTCAGGAAATCCATCTTAAGTATGGAACCTGAAAATATTCAGCATCATCAGGACAGGGTCATCAGGATCAAGATTTGTTTTATTATGTTTAGACCTTTGAAGGAATCGTTTCGAGCGGGAAGCCACTCGAAACGGAGGAGTCCAACCGGACCTCTCATTATTTTCTTCAATAAATTCAGTTATGTTCTTTCAGTCATGTCAGATTTATACCTATCACCAGCATTATGTCTTAATTTAAAAGACAAATTATCCTTCAGCTTAATTGTCTTTTCAGTTTACGTGTTCTTTCAGTTCTTATAACTTCATCAGCTTATTACCTTTAATTCGAGGACGAATTCCTCCTTTTTAGAGGGGAAGAATTGTAAAACCCAGTATGGTCGTATCTTTAATTCGGGGACGAATTATTGTTTTTAGAGGGGAAGAATTGTAAAACCCGTATTTAAAAATCAGAATATTTAAATACGCAGGTTAATTTTAATAAACTATATAAGTATTAATTATTAGACAGAGATATAAACGCAGAAATTAAATACGCAATCCCAGTTTATTTAAATACTAAATATTACAGTTTATACAGATAATAAGTATTTAGTCTCATAAAATATTTCAGATGAATTATTTATTTTATAGAAATAATTAAACGTTAACAAGAATCACGCAGTCTCATTGTTAATTAATATCGCGACGTAATTTAATTATTCAGAAAATAATTATTGGTTAATAATTTAATTACTAGCTATTTAGTATTACGTGCATATTTATGTTCAGAAAATAAACAGATACGTAACGGGATTTAAATCACGAACACGCAAGTTATATGACTTTAAACGAAGCAAGTCGAAAACATTGCGAGAATTGAATATGTTGGCACGTAAACAATACTTAAAGTCTTTTTAAATAAATAAAATAAAAAAAAAACAAAAATGGAAGTTATATAAGTAAAAGGGCCTTAAGGCCGGTTTGTTAAAAAAAAGAGAGAAGAGAAAGAATTGGGCTTGGCCCGTTTGGTTCTAGAGAAAGAAAAGGAACGGGGTTTCCCCTTTACACTCACAGCGAACAAAAAAAAGAATTCCTAGGGTTTGTGCTTGTGTTTGGCCGCCGGCTTAGAAGAAAAAAAAAAGGGGTGTTTCGACCCTATTGTTACCAAAGATTCGTGTAAGCAATCGTCCTTATCAGTCCTGAAACGGTATTTACACTCGTTCCTATTCCTTTTGATTATCACGTTTTCTCTTGTTTTGATTTGGTGTACACAAACAGAATCATGGGGTAACCATGATATAATCATAAAGGGGTGTCGGGGTTTTGCCTAGATCACGGAAACCGAGAGCCCAAGGCTCTCGGTGTGTTGCTGCTCGACCCAGCCGAGACCACAGCAAGGTCTCGGTGTTTCTTTTTGTGACCAGCCCGAAACAAACCCCACAACAGGGGTGTTTGGCTTTTCGAACAGCAGAAAACACCAACAGGGGTGTTTGGGGTTAATTTTACATAAGGGTGCGTTTGGCTAGTATAAACGGTGGGAAAATAGAACCTAGCAGTGGGAACTAGGTGCTTAATCAGTGGGAAAAAGGGGACAGAAAAATAGAAATATTACATAACTTTAGCGACAGTTTTGCGACAGTTTTCCTGTCGCAGAGTTGTTATATATATGCAGTTTATAAGGGACAGCTTTAGCGACAGTTTTTAGTGACACAGAATTCTGTCACAAATTCTTGTTGACAGATTTCGTATTATATGTGGATTCGGTTAGTGCGACCGAGATGGGCTCGGTAGGCTCGGGACATAGTTGTAAATAATAAAATACATATTTTTAATTATACCTTTTTTTAAGTTGAATTGTTTTATAAATATTTAAAATATATTGTAAGTGTATTAAATTAAAATGTTTCTTTAATATTTAAAAAGGGTATATTTTTTTAGGAAATGAATTAAAGTATTTGAGAACTTTCTAAATTAAGAAACTTTCTATTTTAGCGGGGTTCTTAATATGGCAATATTATAACGTCAAGAAATACGTTGTACTGTAATTAATACTAGAAAATAATACATTAAGATGAATTATTATAAGTTCAGATTTATCGGTTGGTATACGTACAGAATTTCAGAATCAAAATAAATGAATAAATAAGAAACCAATAAGATCAGTAAAATTTAATAACGAATATCAGTTAACTTATTCGCGTCCTTTATTCATGTAGCACGCGTGAAGCCCGAGTAGTATTCGTTCAGTCTTCCATTCAGTCAGTTACTGGACTAGAGGTACGGATTTCCCGTCCTTTCAGTAAGGACTTCCTTTCTATGCATGATTAGGATTTCCCCATCTTCAGCCAAATGTTTTCCCCAGTATATGTTTAAACTTATCAGTAATCATGTTAAGAAATAAATAAATTGTCTGAGCATTATATACAAGCATGTTTAGTTTATGTACTAGTTACGGAGGTACCATAACCACGGCACTAGAGGCACCGGTGTCGTGACTCACATGCAGGAGAGTGATATCCTACATCGTCCCACTCAGCTCAGCTTGGCCATTTTATCAGTATTATTAGTGGGGCGTATGGATGCATCCTAGGCTACAGTTTACAGTTTAGCAGGTGAATGTGGTGTGTGCTCTACATCCTTCACATTGGAGCTGATCCCTCCACCCAGCACAGTTATTTAGAGGTCACCCCTCTACAGCATGACGAGGTCACCCCTCTATGTATTCATGCAGCAGTTGTTACAGCACATGACCTATATAAGCTCTTGGCAATTAAAATACAGTAAATGCATGTTATACAGATTTAACAGATAACAGTTCAATTTCATTTTTGATAAATCAGACTTTACAGATTATTTACAGATTTCCACTACAACCTTATTTATCAGTCTTACCGCTTCAGTATTTATCATCTACTTCATTTCAGTAATTCCCTATCATGTTTCATATCCATTCATTGAGCGTTATGCTCAGCCGTAGTTCCTTTCATGTTCTAACGGCAGGAACACCAGGATGCTTTTAGGATTCTAAGAGCATGTGCATTTGGAGGGAAGCTATCCAGACTTCTTACTTTATGCATTTCTTACATTAGTCTGCTTATTTGGACATTGTTTAGTCCTTTCATTCAGTATTTTATTTTTCATGTTTTGGGCTTATGTTTGGATTGTCGATGTTTGATTCCGGTATTTCCTTTATGGTCAGTTAATGTTTTAGGACATTTACCTTATGCTTTGATGACACGCCATAAATACACGTAACGGTCCACTTATCCAAGTGGGGTGTTACAAACATGATCTTGTGGATGAGGTTGAAGACGTGCTTCTTCGCGATAGATTACGGAAAGTGCATCTTCTTATTGCTCAAATCGAAGAGTTGACTTCTCCTCCTCTTTCCGAGTCTTTACCTCCATCTATTCCTCCCGTTGAAGATAATGACCCATTGCTGGAAGAAATCGACATTCACTCCATGCCTCCAGGTATTGATGATAATGATACGGAGGGGGACATTATTTTTGATAATTTGCTGTAGGAAGATATTGTCCCAAGTCCCCCTCCCGAGCACCTTTCATCCTCCCCTTTAGCCACTATTACGGAGGATGAGTGCTTTGACCCAGGAGGTGACATTGATTATGTTTTGATTGATAACCTTACGGCTTTTCCGACTGCTTACTATCCATTGTTTTTGGGGGATGACAATGTGCTTACTTTACCAACCCCACCTCCTGTGGATCTTGATTTCACATACTTTTCGTATGTTGAAAGGGTTTTTCTCCCATTCAAGACTTATCCCCCCGCCTCTCCTTTGTTGATGTCAACCGGGAACGAGGACAAGGTCTTTGATCCCGGTATCACATTCGAGGCTTCCCCATGGACCATTTAATTCGGGGACGAGTCAGGCTCGTGACTGGTTACAAAAAACAAGCGCTTTTTGGGAGGCAACCCAATTATCTATCTATCTTTACTTGTTTTCACCATAAGTGTAGGCGGAGCCCCGTGGTGTTTCTTGCTTTCTTTCTTATCATGTGCAGGGATTAGAGCCTCAAAGACACACTATTGATGACTTTTGACGAACCGTGACTCCGTGTTCCCTTCTTCCCGGTTCTATCCTAAACTCTTTTCGATTCACTATTTTATATTTCTCAATATTAAAATAGGAATCTCTTTAGTTGTCTCTTCCTTAGCCAGATTTAAACAAAGTGCACAATGTCCTAAGTGTAGGGGAGTTTACTCCCACATGCTTAAACATTGAGGACAATGTTTATATTAAGTGTAGGGGGGACTTCTATCGAAGTTAAGTGGTCTTTTCCTTGTATTTGTCCTCATTTTAACCGGAAATTCAAAAAATTTCGACATTTTTCAAATTTTTTGATCTATTTTGGCCTATTAGTTTTTCCTTTTGTATAGTTATTTTCTCTCTTTGCTAGAATAAATTTTGAATAAAGTGGTTTTAATTTTCAAACGTTGTGAATATTTTGACTCGACCCGAGTTTACTTATCTAAGTTTGCTTTAGCTAGTATCCTTAACGTGTTTAAGTCAAGTTTTGCTAGGCTTTTATATAGGGAGCTATAAAACGCAAAAGTCTTAACTCTCACGGGTTAAGAACAAGAACTTTTCGCAAGTTCCTACAATTGATCCTAGAGAGTTGTTTATCAAGGGAACTTTAAAATGCAAATTCTAAACTTGAAAAAGTCTAAGAATTTGCAAGATCCTATAGATGACTCGAAAACCCAAAACTTTGATTTAATAGGCTAAGCATCCACGAGTCTCATTACTTGAGATTTTTAAACTGTGGAGAACGAGAGATGATAGAGTCAATTATAAGTTCGGTATTCTTTCGTGAATTTATGTGAGTTAATTATAAGCCTATTCTCCCTTCGCTTGTTAATAAATTTATTTGCAATAAATAAGGTTGTACGATTTAAAAGGTTACTTAGCTTCTAGCCCAAGATCGTTTAAAAGTTGCTCGGTACGGATTAGAGTTCATAGCTAAGGCATAACTTATTGAAGCGGGATGCGAAGATTGGCGAGTCCGAAAAGGCCCTAACAAGGCATGAGGGCTACATTTTGTTGCTAAAGATCCAAAAGTGATGTGAAGAATCATTTATCGAAAATCAATATGAAGGATCGAGACACACGACGAAAAGCAAATACTCCCCTAAAGATCATGGAGAAGTCTATCCAAAAAGGCCCTAACAAGGTATGAGGATAAATAGATCCAAGTCCTAAAAGGAGTCGGATCGTTGTATATCAAAGTCCAAAGTAATGATTGGAGAAAAATGAAGAAGTCGTGGTCCATTTATGAAGAATCTCTCAAAACTTCAAGTGAAGAAATTCCTATTATGAAGAGAAGGCCATTATTTCATGAACGTCTCTCAAGATTTGAAGTATGAAGTCGCTGCCAAATATCGGTCCGAGAAAGGTCTCAAATCGCGAAGCGAGTTATGCCAAGATATGAACTTTGTGAGGTCCCGAGAATCAGTTTTAAAAGATTTTGTCCTTTAGCTAACTATTGATTAAATCGTCCCACTTTATTTTCAGCCTAATAAACTATCGAAATAAGTCAACAATGCATGCTCGTGATCATTCAATACAACAATAAAATATAAGAGATACACCTAGGAATAAGGGAGTCTAAGTGAATAATTGGCCCACATGAGTTCGTGTTAGTTTGCTAACTTATAATAACAATGATCTCGTTTTTAAGCTTGGTTTGGAGAAAGTGAAAACTTGAGGATGATGATCATTCATGGCATTTTCAAAACCCTAAGGTATGTTTTTGATTTCTTTCTTACTTTGAATGTTTATAATTTTCTATCTCTTTAATAAAGGCCAACGTGGATTGATTATGATGAAAAATGTAATCGTGTTTTGTAACTAATGCATTGCATGAGGACATTGCAATGGTCAAGTGTAGGGGATTTGATAGGTGTGAAAACACCCATCTTTTTACCACTTAATTACAATAATAACCGAGCCAAAACGTGTATTTTATGTCGTAAATGTCGGAATTATGCGTGGTTTGTGTTTTTGTTGTGATTTAGGACGAAAAGGTGAAAAGTGGAGAAAACACGGGCATTCACGGGCTTTTATCGAAGAAAACGACAAAAAGACAAAGTCAAGAGATTACGAATGCAAAAAGAACGGAAGTCCAAGGCCTATTCTGAAGATTTATCGAAGAACAAGTCTAAAAGACAGAAGTTTAATAAAGCCCAAGAACTCGAGTCTAATAAATAAATAAATTATAAGACGCGTTTAATTAATCCCGAGACAAAGTCGATAAAGTCGAAGAACTTAAAAGACGAGAAGACGTGAAGAGAGAAAGAAAGAGGAGGCAACACATGCACCTCCCCATTTCCTATAAATACCCTCCTAAACTCATTTAGGAGGGTTGGTTAGTTTTAGTAAGAGTAGTTTCCATTTTCATTTTTGGTAGGTGATTCTAGAGAGAGAAAGTGACAGTTTCTCTCACTAGGATCTCAATCTTTTATCTTCCTTTCATGTTTTAATCATATCTTTACTTTGGATAGTTTAATTCTTGTCTTAATCTTAATCTTATTCTACCTTTCTTGATCTTGATTCATCTTTTATCCGAAATCTTTATGCTTTTTTGTTTAATGGTGATGTTTGATTAAAAAGTTCATCTTTTTGTTTCCATCTAAGCTTTTATACGAATTAAGCTATAAGTTTGACAATCTTATTGGCTTATTTTGTGTTTAGCTTATTTGATTTTAAAGTTTTCTAAAAAGTTTGTATACCTTTAAAGTTTGCTTATTTTGTTTTCTTATTTTGTGTTTTTATAAAGTTTATGGATTTTGTCTTTTAAAGCTTTCTAATTTATGCTTATTAAGTTGTTCAAGTTTCGGTTTAGTGTGCTTATTGATAGTGCTTATTGAACTTTGGCTTATTTGCATTTTCGGATTATTTTTGTGTTCCATCGAAATATTGAGCTTTTACACATTCCGACGGATTGCTTGTTTAGATCGCAATAACCCTTAAGGGTTCTACTTTGCGATCAAAGTGTAATATTCCCTTATTCCGATCGAGGATTGCGATTGCCCTTGGCATCGTGGATTGCGATAGGAATTTAAGGCATATTGCGACGAAGTGCTGCCCAAATTTTGACAGCCACATTCGGATGGATTTTGGTACTTTAGTTATTACGACAGTTTTTATTTTTTAGACATTTCGATAGTTTAAAAAAACAAAAAAAAAAACATTGCGACACAAAAATAAAAATATTCCGATACTACAAAAAAATAAACCACATTCCGATACAAATCAACAACATTGCGATGGACCAGCATGCATGCATGCTTCCATTCATTTAGGCGCCAAAAGTGAGCAGCTAGGCTGGCTGCTTCCAGCAGCTAGCCTGCCTGCTTGCTTATTTAATAGTATTCTTTAGTAATTGTTTAGTTTTATCTGAAAGTTGTTCCGATTTTATTTCTGAAAGTTACGTATTTTTAGTTGAATTTTTCGTCGATTTTTAGTATTAATATTTTTTCGTAAAGTTCAAGTTTTATCTTTTATTTAGTACCCGCTTTAGGTTTTTCCTCGTTTAGCTTTAAAGTACCATTTTAGTTTTATTCTCTCCTTTTTCATTTAGTAAATTTTATTTTCGAGTCGATAGTTAATTTCGTCCTTTTGTTTTATTTTTACTAATTGTTTCGCTTTGAATTTCGTTTTATTATTTGTTTTAATATTCGTTTTAATATCGTTTTAATTTTTAGTTTTTAATATTCACCTTGTTTTACTTTTATTATTTGTACTTGTCTTTAGTTTGTTTTTTTAAATACTTTTCGCACTTACTTTTTAATTAGTTATAGATAATCAACTTCACTTTTTTCTTAACCAAAAACAACTGAGTCACACATTTAACCGGAAATCAATTCGATTAGACACCGAGAAAACGAACTCTTTCAACTAGTAAAATCATTACATTAATCACCTTTGTTCATCAATAACTGTTTGTACTTGAATCTGCTTCTAATCTTTGATCCAGTGTTTAAAAAAAGTTTGATTGTGCTTATTGGACTTTATTATAGCTTGTGTATGCATATGGTTCAATTTGGTTGGCTTATTCATGCTAAAACTGCTTTTTATTTCATAATCTGCTTATTTGCAAGTCTGGATCATATCTGGTGACTGTTTACTTATTCTGTGCTTATTGGCTGGCCCAAATTGTGATTTCTTTGCTGATATTGACTCCTTGTGATCCACTGATTGCAAGGGTACCTTTGTTTTCCATTGAATCCAATTGGATCTCTCTAAAAAAGCAAGTCAAATAGTCAAAGCAATGGGAACTCCTTTCCCCTGCTGCTAGCCACTGCTAGTGTTATTTCACCTTGTGCTTATCAATAAGTTGTTCAAGCTTATTTAAATTTGCAACAACTTTAATTTTGTAATAGGTGTTACTTATTTGACCCATTTGTTCATACTGGAGCATTTGAGGGGTTGACTTTGAGCTTTGACTAGAAAAGCAATGACTTTGACTTTTACATAAGTGCTTATCAGCTTATTTGGCTTGGCTTATTGAACTTTTCTTTGTTGATTTGTCTTAATTAAGTCATTTAGAGTCTTTTGCAACTTATTTCAAGGTCTGAGGTTGTCTAGGACTCTAAGTCGACTATTTTGTGTTTTAGTGAAAACTTACTTTACTTGTTTTTGACTTATTGGTTGAGCTTATTTGAAATTTCTTTTCACAGATCTCTTAGGCATCTAAAAAGAAGGTTGTGTGTCAAATCTGAGCTTATGGCATTGGCTTATTGCTTAATGGGACAAAAAGCCCATTAAGAATAAGTTGTTGTTCTATTAAGCTGTGATAAGCTCACATTCAGCTTTTGGGCCTTCAGACTTTTGTGTTTAGAATTGAATTTAAGCTAGACTAGTGATTTTAAGCTTATTTGGTTAAGTTTCATTTTATTGGGCCCAAAAGCCATTTCACTTGGCTGTTTTTTGTTTTAGCCCATTTGGGGGCCCACTTAGGGGTATTTTGGTAATTTCACTTTCTTTTTCTGTTTATTTAGGTTAAAATAATATAGTTTGCAAGTTTTTAGAATTTTTGGATTTTTAATAATATTTTAATATTATTTTATTATTAAATTTCAATTTTCACATTTTGCAACTTTTATATTTTTCTAGGGTCAAATACATTAAATAGGATTTTTAAAACTCTTAGATTAATTTTAGCATCATTTTTTTAATTTCTAGAATTATTTTGTTATTTTAATAGTTTTTAATCATTTAAAAATAGTTTTCCTTAGTTTAAAAATTTATAAAAATAGTTTTTAGTCTTTTTAAGTCATTTTAGAGGTTTACAAAATGAAAAATATTTATTTGGGCTTTCTAATAATTAATTGGATTTTTAGGGCTTTAATTAGTATTTAAAAATTAATATTTAATTAATTAAAAGGTTTGAAAAAGTTTTGATCATTTGTAAACTCTTAGTTTATTTAATTTGATTTTTGGAAATGTTTTTGAAATTTTTAGAATTAATTTTTATTTTTGCACTTTTTACGGTTTTTAATTTAGTCGTCGTAGTGATAATTTTCACGTATCCGTCATTCTATTTTCTCATCCCTTCTTTCTTCAATATTAATCTCAAATCATTTACATTTTAGTCACACACATATACCTCCTTGGGAAACAAACTTAATTGGGTCATTAGTGTTTGATTTTCCTAAATCATCACTTAATACTTACAGCTCATATACGCTCTTTTGTTTTCCTAAACAAGAGACGTATTTTACCACAATCAAAAGTCTTTAGTTTGAGCATGTACTTAAGAACACGACTTGAACTGTATAACGTTACACCACTATCGTCTAATCCTACACATGTTTGGTACAACATTCAGTACGGTCCATGGGTCCAGTATTCGATCAGGTCCAATGATAGGTGTGTAAACACCCATCCTTTTACCACTTAATTCGGGCTAAACCGAGACCAAAACACGTATTTAATATCATTTGTTTGGAATTATGCGTGGTTTTTGTGTTTATTGTATTTTCAGAGCCAACCGGATAAATACTGAAGAAAACATGGGATTGCACGGGTTTTACTGAAGAAAAAGACTCAAGATGAAGTCTATTGTCCAAGAGATGCAAAAGATTTGAAGTCACTGGGCCTATTCGAAGATTTATCGAAGAAAAGGACCAAAGATGGAAGATTTATAAAAGTCGAAGAAACTCAAGTCTATTGAACGAAGAAATTAAAAGACGAGTTGAATTTAATCGACAACAAATCCCGAATCAGAATCAAAAACGGAAACTTTTCTGAAAAGACGGAAATGCAAGAAGAACGGGAGAAAGCCCACTCACCAACCAAAAGACAAGGCTATAAATAGCCTTCCCCTCACACATTTTGAGAGCTAGCTTTATTTTTTCTTTTTCCCCACTCTTTCTTCTTCCTGTTTCGTAGCATCACCATCACCACTAGGGTGATTGGTGATTTTAATCTTTGTTTTTCCAAATCTTGTTATTTTAATTCTTGTTTAATCTTGTCAAAACATTAATCATTCAATACAAAGTCCTTGTTTAATCTTTTTATTTTGTTCATCATCATCTTTATCTTCAAGTTCTTAAGTTTTCATTTTTCTTGATTTGATCTTCAAAAAGTTGTTGGGATTTGTGTTTTTATTGGTGGGATTCGTTGCTTATGGTGTCTAAATGATTTGTGTTTAATTTGGTAAATCCTTTTTAAGTATTTGGTTTGATTTTGATTAAAATTCGTGTTCCGTGTTCTTCGCATGTCTGCTACTGTATCTGGGTTTCAAAACTTCCGAACCAGCTAAAAGTTCCGAATGAAGCCATCATTCGGAAGGTTCCGAACCAATCATTAAGTTCCGGATAAGTCTCAAACTTCTGAACCAACCTCTAAGTTCCGAACCAGGCAAAATCTTCCGAATCAATTTCAATACTTCCGAACCGAACCTTCATTCGGAAGGTTCCGAACCAAGCAGGACTTCTGAATCAAACCTTCATTCGGAAGGTTCCGAACCAAGCTAGACTTCCGAACCAATTGCTTTTCAAAAAGTTCCGGATGAATGAACAGTAACTTCCGCATCAGAAAGTTCCGAATGAGTTCTCAAGTTCCGGATGAATGAAAGTTCCGAACAAAGGTTAAAGTTCCGAATCAATGTTTCTTTTAGGTTACTGTTTGTTTGCTTAACTGCTCCTTTGTGTTTATTGAACTTTAAATTTCAATTTTAATTTTAATCTTGATTTTAATCTTAAGTTTAATACAAGTCTTTGTTAATCATAATTAAAGTAATTGTCTTTGACTTAAATTTTCATTTCCACTTCTTATTAGATTAGAAAACCAAACCCTTTTATTTAGTAACCAAGAACAATCATTCCACTTAAGACCTAGATCAATTCGAGAGGATATCGAGAGTAAAATTGAACCCTTTGCAAATCCATGTATCAAATGGCGCCGCTGCCGGCTCTTCTCGTTAAGATCAAAAGTTTTTTGTGAGAACTTGGATTTTGGGATCCGTTCCCCGTGAACGTTACTTTTTTCATAAAAATATTCAAAAACACTAAAAAAATATAAAATTTTCAAAAATCCTAAAAATTAAAAAACAATAAAAACCAAAAATATTTTTGCTTTGTTTTTCTTTGTTCGTTCTTTTGCAGGTGTATGCGCACTCGATCCACGTCTTATCAAGAGCCCGAGCCTCTCGATAACTTAGACATGGCTGGTGTACAAAACAACAATAACATACCACCTCCGAACAACAATAATAACAACAACAACCCGCCTTTCAACAACATGAACAATAACAACAACAATGAGCACCTTCCGGATAATCGCCCAATGATTGAATTGCTCCAAGCTCATGTCGATGGCAACACGGATCCAATTGTTATACCACCAATTGCTGCCAACAATTTCGAGCTAAAATCAGGCTTTATCCAGATGGTCTCAGCTCAACCATTCTTGGGACGAACCATTGATGACCCACACGACCATATCAAGAGATTTCTACAACTCACCAACACGGTCAAGTTCAATGGAGTTCCACAGGAGGTTATAAGGTTACAACTTTTTCCCTTTTCTTTAGAGGGACAAGCCCGGCATTGGCTTGCTAAGGAACCGCCACAGAGTATTCTCTCGTGGACGGATTTGGAAACAAAGTTTATCAACTACTTTTTTCCACCCTCTCGTACTACCGCTTTGCGGAATGAGATCATAAATTTTGAACAAAAGTACGATGAGTCATTCAGTGAATCTTGGGATCGCTTTAAAGATCTTTTAAGAAAATGCCCACAACATGGTTTTACCAAAGTACATCAAATCAATACTTTTCAATACAAAGTTTTGTTTAATCTTTCCATTTAATCTTGTTCATCTTCATCTTTATCTTCAAGTTCTTAAGTTTTTATTTTTCTTGATTTGATCTTCAAAAGTTGATGGGATTTGTGTTTTTATTGGTGGGATTCGTTGCTTATGGTGTCTAAATGATTTGTGTTTAATTTGGTAAATCCTTTTTAAGTATTTGGTTTGATTTTGATTAAAATTCGTGTTCCGTGTTCTTCGCATGTCTGCTACTGTATCTGGGTTTCAAAACTTCCGAACCAGCTAAAAGTTCCGAATGAAGCCATCATTCGGAAGGTTCCGAACCAATCATTAAGTTCCGGATAAGTCTCAAACTTCCGAACCAACCTCTAAGTTCCGAACCAGGCAAAATCTTCCGAATCAATTTCAATACTTCCGAACCGAACCTTTATTCGGAAGGTTCCGAACCAAGCAGGACTTCCGAATCAAACCTTCATTCGGAAGGTTCCGAACCAAGCTAGACTTCCGAACCAATTGCTTTTCAAAAAGTTCCGGATGAATGAACAGTAACTTCCGCATCAGAAAGTTCCGAATGAGTTCTCAAGTTCCGGATGAATGAAAGTTCCGAACAAAGGTTAAAGTTCCGAATCAATGTTTCTTTTAGGTTACTGTTTGTTTGCTTAACTGCTCCTTTGTGTTTATTGAACTTTAAATTTCAATTTTAATTTTAATCTTGATTTTAATCTTAAGTTTAATACAAGTCTTTGTTAATCATAATTAAAGTAATTGTCTTTGACTTAAATTTTCATTTCCACTTCTTATTAGATTAGAAAACCAAACCCTTTTATTTAGTAACCAAGAACAATCATTCCACTTAAGACCTAGATCAATTCGAGAGGATATCGAGAACTTTAATCTGAACCCCTTTGCAAATCTCTGTATCAAATGGCGCCGCTGCCGGCTCTTCTCGTTAAGATCAAAAGTTTTTTGTGAGAACTTGGATTTTGGGATCCGTTCCCCGTGAACGTTACTTTTTCATAAAAATTTTCAAAAACACTAAAAAATATAAAATTTTCAAAAATCCTAAAAAGTAAAAAAAACATAAAAACCAAAAATATTTTTGCTTTGTTTTTCTTTGTTCGTTCTTTTGCAGATGTATGCGCACTCGATCCACGTCTTATCAAGAGCCCGAGCCTCTCGATAACTTAGACATGGCTGGTGTACAAAACAACAATAACATACCACCTCCGAACAACAATAATAACAACAACAATCCGCCTTTCAACAACATGAACAATAACAACAACAATGAGCACCTTCCGGATAATCGCCCAATGATTGAATTGCTGCAAGCTCATGTCGATGGCAATACGGATCCAATTGTTATACCACCAATTGCCGCCAACAATTTCGAGCTAAAGTCAGGCTTTATCCAGATGGTCTCAGCTCAACCATTCTTGGGACGAACCATTGATGACCCACACGACCATATCAAGAGATTTCTACAACTCACCAACACGGTCAAGTTCAATGGAGTTCCACAAGAGGTTATAAGGTTACAACTTTTTCCCTTTTCTCTAGAGGGACAAGCCCGGCATTGGCTTGCTAAGGAACCGCCACAGAGTATTCTCTCGTGGACGGATTTGGAAACAAAGTTTATCAACTACTTTTTTCCACCCTCTCGTACTACCGCTTTGCGGAATGAGATCATAAATTTTGAACAAAAGTACGATGAGTCATTCAGTGAATCTTGGGATCGCTTTAAAGATCTTTTAAGAAAATGCCCACAACATGGTTTTACCAAAGTACATCAAATCAATACTTTTTACAATGGTTTAAGCATGAGTGACCAAGATTCACTGAACAGTGCCTCGGGGGGTAATCTATTGGCTAAGACTTCCAATGCTGCTTGGGATATCATTGAGAACAAATCTCGTGTGCAAACCAAGAGTGTTAGGACCAATGTTGCTAGTGCTAGCACTAATGACAGCCACAAGCGACTTGACAAAATCACCACGCTTCTTGAATCGCTTGTCACCCACACCGTCAGCAACAACAACAGCAACAACACCAAAAACGCACAAGTGAACGCTGTCAGCCAACCTTGTGAGATATGCGGTGGTCCCCACTCTTACACAACTTGTACCGCCACCCAAGATTACCCTGTTGAGAATGTGAATGCGGCATATGGCACCTACCAACAACCTGCTTATCAAGCTAGACCTCAAGGTGACCGTAACTTGCTTAGCTATCGATCCAACAACTACCTTTCACCACCTGGTTTTCCTCCAACCAACCCAAACCAACAACAAAACCTTAACCGCCCTCCTCAACAACAACAACAACCTCGACAACCATACATCCCACCTCACAAGCAGCAACAACCACCTCAACGTAACAATCAAGTCTACCAACAACCTGCTTACCAACCACCTGCATACAATGCTCCTTCCAACCAAACCACCACTGCTTTACACCAAGAGGTCGCAACCTACATGAGAACCAATGATGTGATAGTGGGAAATCTCCAAGAGGAAGTGCGCAATTTGAAAGCGGACTTGGTCAAGCAAGGAAATGATTTGAGAGCCGATATGAGAACTACGTTGGATAGCCAAACAAATGACCTGAGGAACATGATGGCTAGTTTCTTCCAAGGTAATCAACCCTCTTCTTCGGGTACTCTTCCGAGTAACACCGTTGCGAACCCAAGAGGGGAGATGAAAGCAATCACTACTCGAAGTGGTAAAGGTACCAAGGAACCCGAGCTTCCTATACCTCCATCGGTGGTTGTGACTAAGGAGAACGAGTCGCCTGCTCCTATTCCTTCTCCTTCACCTTCCCCAATTTCTCCACCTCTTCTTTCTACCCCTCCTCCACCCGTCGTTGTGAGTGATCCTATTCCCCTAAAGACTTCCTCTTCTTCCAATATACCTTATCCTTCAAGGTTGAGGAAAGAGAAGCAAAAGAGCAAGGATGATATTCAAGTTTCGAACTTCCTAAAAATGTTCAAAAAACTGAATTTCAATATCTCCTTCGCTGAGGCTCTCGCTCACATGCCCAAATACGCCAAAATGTTTAAAGATCTTCTGAGCGACAAGGAAAAGCTCCTCGATCTCGCCAACACCCAACTTAATGAGAACTGCTCTGCAGTGCTCTTAAGGAAATTGCCAATCAAGCTTGGTGATCCGGGTCGTTTTCTTATCCCTTGCAATTTCCCGGGAGTAGAGAATTGCATGGCCCTAGCCGATCTAGGTGCCAGTATTAATCTCATGCCTCTAAGTGTTTGGAAGCAATTATCTCTCCCAGAGCTAGTCCCCACCAAAATGACTTTGGAATTAGCTAACCGTACGGTTGCTTATCCAGTGGGGATAGCCGAAGACGTCATTGTAGGAGTCGACAAATTCACCTTCCCTGCTGATTTTGTTGTCGTCGACTACGAGATGGACCCCCGTGTGCCACTCATTGTTGGTCGTCCATTCTTGAGGACCGGTCGCACTCTCATCGATGTTGAAGCCGGTGAGCTTATCATGAGAGTGGGTGACGATAAAGTAGTCTTCAACATGGGAAAGTTATCTAAACAGCCTTCTTCTTACGAGAATGTTAATTGTATTGACGTTCTTGATGAGGCTTGTGAAGAACACTTCAAGGATGCTTGTAAAAACATTCCTACCTCTCTTCCCAATGTTGAGACCGTTTCCTCTATCGACTCATCACTATCTTTATTTAGAGAAAGTGATTTCCTTTGGAAAGATTTGGAAGCCACCTTGGAAGATGTGAAGCAAGACAATGACGATTCTACTGCCAATTGGGATGACGATCTCAGTTTCAGTGCAAACCTCCTCAGAGAAGACAATCCTTCCACTCCATCTCCCACTGTTATTGCTATCGAGACTCCGACTTCGAATACGCCTCCCGTCGACAATCCTCCGGATTTGGAACTTAAGGAGTTGCCACCCCATCTTGAGTATGTATTCCTCGAAGAAGAGAAGAAGTCGCCAGTCATCATTGCTAAGGATTTGAAGGATGAAGAGAAAGCCCGACTTGTCGCTGTGTTGAAAGATCATAAGAAGGCTATCGCTTGGAAGATTTCCGATATTCGTGGAATTGATCCTCACTTCTGCACACACAAAATTCTCATGGAGGACGACTTCAAGCCCACTATTCAAAGCCAACGAAGGGTGAATCCAAAAATACATGAAGTCATCAAAACAGAGGTTATCAAACTTCTAGATGCGGGTATGATTTACCCTATTTCGGATTCACCGTGGGTTAGTCCAATCCATTGTGTGCCCAAGAAGGGCGGAATAACCGTTGTTCCCAATGAACACAACGAGTTGATTCCCACTCGTCTCGTTACTGGGTGGAGAGTTTGTATAGACTACCGCAAACTCAATGATGCCACGAGAAAGGATCATTTCCCTCTACCTTTCATGGACCAAATGCTTGAACGATTAGCCGGTAATGAATATTACTGCTTTCTTGATGGTTTCTCGGGTAATTTCCAAATACCCATCGATCCCCAAGATCAAGAGAAGACTACATTCACTTGTCCCTATGGCACTTTCGCTTACAAAAGAATGCCTTTTGGCTTATGTAATGCGCCCGGGACTTTCCAAAGGTGCATGTTAGCTATCTTCCATGACATGGTTGAACAAACCATGGAAGTCTTCATGGATGATTTCTCGGTCTTCGGGGATTCCTTCTCTGCTTGCCTTGCCAATTTGGAACGTATGCTAAAGCGGTGCGAAGACACTCGCCTAGTTCTGAATTGGGAAAAATGCCATTTTATGGTAAAAGAAGGCGTCGTGCTTGGACATAAGATCTCGAAAGCCGGTCTTGAAGTTGACCGTGCTAAAGTCGATGTTATCGCAAAGTTGCCTCCACCTTCAACCGTGAAGGGTGTGAGAAGTTTCCTGGGTCATGCGGGCTTCTACCGTCGATTCATCAAAGATTTCTCGCACATCGCTCGCCCGATGACCCACCTCTTAGAGAAAGATACTCCTTTTATCTTCTCCAAAGAGTGTCTTGAAGCCTTCAACTCGCTTAAGGATAAGCTAACTAAGGCACCCGTCTTGGTTACCCCTAATTGGGAGCTGCCCTTTGAGTTGATGTGCGATGCTAGTGATTTTGCTATTGGAGCGGTTCTTGGACAAAGGGTGAACAAACACTTCCAACCGATCCATTACGCTAGCAAGACAATGACTGGGGCACAATTGCATTATACGACAACCGAGAAAGAGCTTTTAGCTGTTGTCTATGCTTTTGAAAAATTCCGCCCCTATCTTGTCCTTTCTACCACCATTGTGTACACCGATCATTCCGCGCTGAAGTACTTGTTGACAAAGCAAGATTCCAAACCAAGACTTCTTCGCTGGGTTTTGCTGCTCCAGGAATTTAAAATCGAAATCCGCGATAAAAAAGGAGCAGAAAACCTAGCCGCGGACCATCTTAGCAGACTTGAGGATCCATACCAAGGGGATCATCCGACCAAAGAAATCAATGATTTTTTTCCCTTGGAGACCTTAATGTCTATAAACTCGAAGTCGAATGAAACCCCGTGGTTTGCGGACTTTGCAAACTACTTGGCGGGTGGAATTCTCAAGGAAGGGTTGGCGTCCCAACAAAAGAAGAAGTTCTTCACCGACATCAAGACTTACTTTTGGGACGACCCTTACCTATTCAAACAATGTGCTGACCTGATTATTCGCCGATGTGTTGATGGACCGGCAGCGTCTGAAATCCTTAAGGCTTGCCACAAAGGACCCACCGGTGGTCACTTTGGTCCCAACTACACCGCTAAAAAAGTGTTTGATTCCGGATTTTATTGGCCCTCCATATACCGTGACGCTCACGATATGGTCAAACGATGTGATGTTTGCCAAAAGCAAGGCAAAATCACACATAAAGACGAGATGCCTCAGAATTTTATTCAAGAGTGTGAAATTTTTGATGTTTGGGGTATCGACTTTATGGGGCCATTCCCTTCTTCTAAAGGAAACAAATACATCCTTGTAGCCGTTGACTACGTTTCAAAGTGGGTTGAAGCCAAAGATTTACCTACTAATGACGCAAGAGTGGTTTGTATCTTTTTGAAAGCTCTTTTCGCTAGATTCGGTGTGCCTCGCGCCATTATTAGTGATCGTGGGACTCATTTCTGCAATGAACAATTTGCTCGAGTCATGGCTAAGTACGGTGTAAACCATCGTCTTTCCACAGCCTACCACCCACAAACTAATGGCCAGGCTGAAATATCCAACCGAGGACTGAAGCGAATTCTTGAAAGGACCGTGGGAGAGCATCGTGCCTCATGGGCTGATAAACTTGATGATGCTTTGTGGGCTTTCCGTACTGCTTACAAGACCCCGATCGGCTGTACGCCTTATCGTCTTGTGTACGGGAAAGCGTGCCACCTCCCCATTGAGTTGGAGCACAAGGCTTACTGGGCCTTGAAGTGGGCTAATTTTGATATAAACAAAGCCGGTGACCTACGCAAGATCCAACTCAATGAGCTGAATGAACTCCGTAATGAGGCTTATGAAAATTCTTTGATCTATAAGGAAAGAACTAAGCTCATTCACGACTCCAAGATCAAAAACCGAGAGTTCCATGTTGGAGACAAAGTCTTACTTTTTAACTCTCGGTTGAAAATCTTCTCGGGAAAGCTCAAATCTCGTTGGTCCGGCCCATTCACCATTGCCCAAATTTTTCCATATGGTACTCTCGAGCTCGCTCAACCTGATGGACCAAATTTTAAGGTGAATGGCCAACGAGTGAAGTTGTATTTTGGTGAGGACACCTCTAAGGAGGTGATTCCATCCCTCACCACGTTCCCCATGAACTAATTTTGGGTCGAGTCAGGCTCGTGACTCGGTTATCAAAAACAAGCGCTCCTCGGGAGGCAGCCCGAGTATCTATCCTTTTATGTTTTAATCCCCTAAGTGTAGGGGGGACTTCTATATGTGTTTGTCTTTATATGGTGTGATTACAGGGATAAGTGCACTCTTGGAATCTTTGAAGAACCGTGCTCCCGTGTTATCCAAAATCCGGTTCTATCTCTCAACTATCGTGATTCAATTTTCTTCATACTCACATTTGAAATTGATCACTTTAGTCGTCTCTTCCTTAACTTGAGTTAACCAACGTGCACAATGCCATAAGTGTAGGGGAAACTTTTCCCACATGCTTAAACATTGAGGACAATGTTTATCTTAAGTGTAGGGGGGACTTCTATCGAAGTTTTAAGTGGACTTTTCCATGAAAATGCCTTCAATTAACCGGAAAATCATATTTTTCAACATTTTTCAAATTTTTTATTAACTTTGGCCAATTAGTTGTAATTTTTAAATGTTTATCGTTGCTTTCATATGTATATATTCCACAATAAAATCAAAAATATTAATAAAGTGGTGTAGCTAGTTTAGAAGTCTTTGACATATTAGGCCCGTTGCGTTTATTTTGACTCAACCCGAATAGACTTATCCAAGTTTATTCTAGCTAGTATCCTTAACCATGTAGACCTTAATTGGTTTATTAGGCTAAGTATCCACGAGTCTCATTACTTGAGATTTTAAATTGTGGAGGACGAGAAATGATAGAGTCAATTATAAGACGGTATTCTTGCGCAAGCTCACTTGGTATAATTATTTGCCTTTTCTCCCATCACTTGCTAATAAATTATCTGCAATAAGTAAGGTCGTACGATTTGAAAAGTTACTTAGCTTCTAGCCCAAGATCGTTTAAAAGTTGCTCGGTAATGATAAGAGTTCATAGCCAAGGCATAACTTATGAAGCGGGGCGCGAAGATTGGCGAGTCCGAAAAGGCCCTAACAAGGCATGAGGATTCAATTTTATTGCTGAAGATCCAAAATGATGTGAAAAGCATTATTCCTAAAATCAATATGAATGATCAAGACTCACGACGAAAAGCAATCAACTCCCATAAAGATCATGGAGAAGTCTATCCGAAAAGACCCTAACAAGGTATGAGGATAAATAGATCCAAGTCCGAAAAGGAGGCGGATCGTTGTATCTCAAAATCCCAATTAGAGATTGAAGAAATAATCATGAAGTTGTGGTCAACAAAGTTGGAGTACCCCTCAAAAGTCTCCAAGTGAAGAAACTCTATTATGATGAGAAGACCATTATCTCAAGAACGTCTCTCGAAGATATGAAGTATGAAGTACATGCCAAATATCGGCCCGAGAAAGGTCTCAAATCGTGAACCAAGTTATGCCAAGATATGAACTTTTTGATATCCCGAGAAGCAGTTTTAAGAGATTTTGTCCTTTAGCTAACTATTGATCAAATCGTCCTACTTTGCTTTCAGCCCTAATAAACTATCGAAATAAGTCCAAAAATGCATCTTCATGATCATTCTAAGACAAAAATAAAATATAAGAGATACACCTAGGAATAAGGGAGTTTAAGCATTTAATTAAGCCATGTGTGTAAGTGTTTGAATTGCTAACTTATAATAACAATGATCTCGTTTTTAAGCTTAGTTTGGGGAACGTGAAACTTGAGGGTGATAAATCTTCGCAGCACCAAAGCCCTAATATAAGTCATCGATTTCTTTGCAAGTTATTTCCATATAGCTATTTTCAAGTGAAAATGGTTTTCTATCCTTTTGTTTCCTTCAAAGTCTTAATTCCCTTTAGTACTTTAATTTTTGTTTTTTGTTTAGTAGTATTTTAAATAATGCCAAGGTTGATTAATTATGAGAAAAATGTAAACTTACTTTATCACTAAGCATTGCATGAGGGCATGGCAATGGTTAAGTGTAGGGGATTTGATAGGTGTGTAAACACCCATCCTTTTACCACTTAATTCGGGCTAAAACGAGACCAAAACACGTATTTAATATCATTTGTTTGGAATTATGCGTGGTTTTTGTGTTTATTGTATTTTCAGAGCCAACCGGATAAATACTGAAGAAAACATGGGATTGCACGGGTTTT
Organism: Glebionis coronaria; assembly: GCA_025667525.1. Lineage (NCBI taxonomy): Eukaryota > Viridiplantae > Streptophyta > Magnoliopsida > Asterales > Asteraceae > Glebionis > Glebionis coronaria. The sequence continues at coordinate 275,031,101 of CM046876.1, forward strand.
ACTGAAGAAAAAGACTCAAGATGAAGTCTATTGTCCAAGAGATGCAAAAGATTTGAAGTCACTGGGCCTATTCGAAGATTTATCGAAGAAAAGGACCAAAGATGGAAGATTTATAAAAGTCGAAGAAACTCAAGTCTATTAAACGAAGAAATTAAAAGACGAGTTGAATTTAATCGACAACAAATCCCGAATCAGAATCGAAAACGGAAACTTTTCTGAAAAGACGGAAATGCAAGAAGAACGGGAGAAAGCCCACTCACCAACGAAAAGACAAGGCTATAAATAGCCTTCCCCTCACACATTTTGAGAGCTAGCTTTATTTTTCTTTTTCCCACTCTTCCTTCTTCCTGTTTCGTAGCATCACCATCACCACTAGGGTGATTGGTGATTTTTATCTTTGTCTTTCCAATCTTGTTGTTTTAATTCTTGTTTTGATCTTGTTTAAACATTAATCATTCAATACAAAGTCTTGTTTAATCTTTCATTTTAATCTTGTTCATCTTCTTCTTTATCTTCAAGTTCTTAAGTTTTTATTTTTCTTGATTTGATCTTCAAAAGTTGATGGGATTTGTGTTTTTATTGGTGGGATTTGTTGCTTATGGTGTCTAAATGATTTGTGTTTAATTTGGTAAAACCTTTTTAAGTATTTGGTTTGATTTTGATTAAAATTCGTGTTCCTTGTTCTTCGCATGTCTGCTACTGTATCTGGGTTTCAAAACTTCCGAACCAGCTAAAAGTTCCGAATGAAGCCATCATTCGGAAGGTTCCGAACCAATCATTAAGTTCCGGATAAGTCTCAAACTTCCGAACCAAGTTTTAAGTTCCGAACCAGGAAAAATCTTCCGAATCAATTTCAATACTTCCGAACCGAACCTTCATTCGGAAGGTTCCGAACCAAGCAAGACTTCCGAATCAAACCTTCATTCGGAAGGTTCCGAACCAAGCAAGACTTCCGAACCAATTGTTTTTCAAAAGTTCCGGATGAATGAACAGTAACTTCCGCATCAGAAAGTTCCGAATGAGTTCTCAAGTTCCGGATGAATGAAAGTTCCGAACAAAGGTTAAAGTTCCGAATCAATGTTTCTTTTAGGTTACTGTTTGTTTGCTTGAATTTCAATTTTAATTTTAATCTTAAATTTTAATCTTAAGTTTAATACAAGTCTTTGTTAATCATAATTAAAGTAATTGTCTTTGATTTAAATTTTCATTTCCACTTCTTATTAGACTAGAAAACCAAACCCCTTTTCTTTAGTAACCAAGAACAATCATTCCACTTAAGACCTAGATCAATTCGAGAGGATATCGAGAGTAAAATCTGAACCCATTGCAAATGCTTGTATCAAATCAAAGACAATTTTACTCTCGATATCCTCTCGAATTGATCTAGGTCTTAAGTGGAATGATTGTTCTTGGTTACTAAATAAAAGGGTTTGGTTTTCTAATCTAATAAGAAGTGGAAATGAAAATTTAAGTCAAAGACAATTACTTTAATTATGATTAACAAAGACTTGTATTAAACTTAAGATTAAAATCAAGATTAAAATTAAAATTGAAATTTAAAGTTCAATAAACACAAAGGAGCAGTTAAGCAAACAAACAGTAACCTAAAAGAAACATTGATTCGGAACTTTAACCTTTGTTCGGAACTTTCATTCATCCGGAACTTGAGAACTCATTCGGAACTTTCTGATGCGGAAGTTACTGTTCATTCATCCGGAACTTTTTGAAAAGCAATTGGTTCGGAAGTCTAGCTTGGTTCGGAACCTTCCGAATGAAGGTTTGATTCGGAAGTCCTGCTTGGTTCGGAACCTTCCGAATGAAGGTTCGGTTCGGAAGTATTGAAATTGATTCGGAAGATTTTGCCTGGTTCGGAACTTAGAGGTTGGTTCGGAAGTTTGAGACTTATCCGGAACTTAATGATTGGTTCGGAACCTTCCGAATGATGGCTTCATTCGGAACTTTTAGCTGGTTCGGAAGTTTTGAAACCCAGATATAGTAGCAGACATGCGAAGAACACGGAACACGAATTTTAATCAAAATCAAACCAAATACTTAAAAAGGATTTACCAAATTAAACACAAATCATTTAGACACCATAAGCAACGAATCCCACCAATAAAAACACAAATCCCAACAACTTTTTGAAGATCAAATCAAGAAAAATGAAAACTTAAGAACTTGAAGATAAAGATGATGATGAACAAAATAAAAAGATTAAACAAGGACTTTGTATATAATGATTAATGTTTTGACAAGATTAAACAAGAATTAAAATAACCAGATTTGGAAAAACAAAGATTAAAATCACCAATCACCCTAGTGGTGATGGTGATGCTACGAAACAGGAAGAAGAAAGAGTGGGGAAAAAGAAAAAATAAAGCTAGCTCTAAAAATGTGTGAGGGGAAGGCTATTTATAGCCTTGTCTTTTGGTTGGTGAGTGGGCTTTCTCCCGTTCTTCTTGTCTTTTCGTCTTTTGAGAAAAGTTTCCGTTTTCGATTCTGATTCGGGATTTGTCGTCGATTAAATTCAACTCGTCTTTTAATTTCTTCGTTTAATAGACTTGAGTTTCTTCGACTTATATAAATCTTCCATCTTTGGTCCTTTTCTTCAATAAATCTTCGAATAGGCCCAGTGATTCAAATCTTTTGCATCTCTTGGATAATAGACTTTATCTTGAGTCTTTTTATTCAGTAAAACCCGTGCAATCCCATGTTTTCTTCAGTATTCATCCGGTTGGCTCTGAAAATATAATAAACACAAAAACCATGCATAATTCCAAACAAATGATATTAAATACGTGTTTTGGTCTCGTTTTAGCCTGAATTAAGTGGTAAAAGGATGGGTGTTTACACACCTATCAAATCCCCTACACTTAACCATTGCCATGCCCTCATGCAATGCTTAGTGATAAAGCAAGCTTACACTTTTCTCATAATTAATCAACCTTGGCCTTATTTAAAATTCTACTAAACAAAAATTAAAGAAATAAAACTTCAAAGATAACAAAGGGATAGAAAACCATTTTCTCTTTGAAAATAGCTATATGGAAATAACTTGCAAAGAAATCGATGACTTACATTAGGGCTTTGGTGCTGCGAAGATTTATCACCCTCAAGTTTCACGTTCCCCAAGCTAAGCTTAAAAACGAGATCATTGTTATTATAAGTTAGCAATTCAAACACTTACACACATGGCTTAATTAAATGCTTAAACTCCCTTATTCCTAGGTGTATCTCTTATATTTTATTTTTGTCTTAGAATGATCATGAAGATGCATTTTTGGACTTATTTCGATAGTTTATTAGGGCTGAAAGCAAAGTAGGACGATTTGATCAATAGTTAGCTAAAGGACAAAATCTCTTAAAACTGCTTCTCGGGATATCAAAAAGTTCATATCTTGGCATAACTTGGTTCACGATTTGAGACCTTTCTCGGGCCGATATTTGGCATGTACTTCATACTTCATATCTTCGAGAGACGTTCTTGAGATAATGGTCTTCTCATCATAATAGAGTTTCTTCACTTGGAGACTTTTGAGGGGTACTCCAACTTTGTTGACCACGACTTCATGATTATTTCTTCAATCTCTAATTGGGATTTTGAGATACAACGATCCGCCTCCTTTTCGGACTTGGATCTATTTATCCTCATACCTTGTTAGGGTCTTTTCGGATAGACTTCTCCATGATCTTTATGGGAGTTGATTGCTTTTCGTCCTGAGTCTTGATCCTTCATATTGATTTTAGGAATAATGCTTTTCACATCACTTTGGATCTTCAGCAATAAAATCGAATCCTCATGCCTTGTTAGGGCCTTTTCGGACTCGTCAATCTTCGCGCCCCGCTTCATAAGTTATGCCTTGGCTATGAACTCTTATCATTACCGAGCAACTTTTAAACGATCTTGGGCTAGAAGCTAAGTAACTTTTCAAATCGTACGACCTTACTTATTGCAGATAAATTTTTAGCAAGTGATGGGAGAATAGGCAAATAATTACACCAAGTGAGCTTGCGCAAGAATACCGACTTATAATTGACTCTATCATTTCTCGTCCTCCACAATTTAAAATCTCAAGTAATGAGATTCGTGGACACTTAGCCTAATAAACCAATTAAGGTCTACACGGTTAAGGATACTAGCTAGAATAAACTTGGATAAGTCTATTCGGGTTGAGTCAAAATAAACGCAACGGGCCTAATATGTCAAAGACCTCTAAACTAGCTACACCACTTTATTAATATTTTTGACTTTATTGCGGAATATATACTTATGAAAGCAATGATAAAAATTTAAAAATTACGACTAAATGGCCAAAGTTGATAAAAAATTTGAAAAATGTTGAAAAATAGGATTTTCCGGTTAATTGAAGGCATTTTCATGGAAAAGTCCACTTAAAACTTCGATAGAAGTCCCCCTACACTTAAGATAAACATTGTCCTCAATGTTTAAGCATGTGGGAAAAGTCTCCCCTATACTTATGACATTGTGCACGTTGGTTAACTTAAGTTAAGGAAGAGACGACTAAAGTGATCAATTTCAAATGTGAGTATGAAGAAAATTGAATCACGATAGTGGAGAGATAGAACCGGATTTCGGATAACACGGGAGCACGGTTCTTCAGAAATTCCAAGAGTTCACTTATCCCTGTAATCACACCACACAAAGACAAACACGTATAGAAGTCCCCCCTACACTTAGGGGATTAAAATATAAAAGGATAGATACTCGGGCTGCCTCCCGAGGAGCGCTTGTTTTTGATAACCGAGTCACGAGCCTGACTCGACCCAAAATTAGTTCATGGGGAACGTGGTGAGGGATGGAATCACCTCCTGAGAGGTGTCCTCACCAAAGTACAACTTCATCTCGTTGGCCATTCACCTTAAAATTTGGTCCATTAGGTTTAGTGAGCTCGAGAGTACCATATGGAAAAATTTGGGCAATGGTGAATGGGCCGGACCAACGAGATTTGAGCTTTCCCGAGAAGATTTTCAACCGAGAGTTAAAAAGTAAGACTTTATCTCCAACATGGAACTCTCGGTTTTTGATCTTGGAGTCGTGAATGAGCTTAGTTCTTTCCTTATAGATCAAAGAATTTTCATAAGCCTCATTACGGAGTTCATTCAGCTCATTGAGTTGGATCTTGCGTAGGTCACCGGCTTTGTTTATATCAAAATTAGCCCACTTCAAGGCCCAGTAAGCCTTGTGCTCCAACTCAATGGGGAGGTGGCACGCTTTCCCGTACACAAGACGATAAGGCGTACAGCCGATCAGGGTCTTGTAAGCAGTACGGAAAGCCCACAAAGCATCATCAAGTTTATCAGCCCATGAGGCACGATGCTCTCCCATGGTCCTTTCAAGAATTCGCTTCAGTCCTCGGTTAGATATTTCAGCCTGGCCATTAGTTTGTGGGTGGTAGGCTGTGGAAAGACGATGGTTTACACCGTACTTAGCCATGACTCGAGCAAATTGTTCATTGCAGAAATGAGTCCCACGATCACTAATAATGGCGCGAGGCACACCGAATCTAGCGAACAGAGCTTTCAAAAAGTTACAAACCACTCTTACGTCATTAGTAGGTAAAGCTTTGGCTTCAACCCACTTTGAAACGTAGTCAACGGCTACAAGGATGTATTTGTTTCCTTTAGAAGAAGGGAATGGCCCCATAAAGTCGATACCCCAAACATCAAAAATTTCACACTCTTGAATAAAATTCTGAGGCATCTCGTCTTTATGTGTGATTTTGCCTTGCTTTTGGCAAACATCACATCGTTTGACCATATCGTGAGCGTCACGGTATATGGAGGGCCAATAAAATCCGGAATCAAACACTTTTTTAGCGGTGTAGTTGGGACCAAAGTGACCACCGGTGGGTCCTTTGTGGCAAGCATTAAGGATTTCAGACGTTGCCGGTCCATCAACACATCAGCGAATAATCAGGTCAGCACATTGTTTGAATAGGTAAGGGTCGTCCCAAAAGTAAGTCTTGATGTCGGTGAAGAACTTCTTCTTTTGTTGGGACGTCAACCCTTCCTTGAGAATTCCACCCGCCAAGTAGTTTGCAAAGTCCGCAAACCACGGGGTTTCATTCGGCTTCGAGTTTACAGACATTAAGGTTTCCAAGGGAAAAGAATCATTGATTTCTTTGGTCGGATGATCCCCTTGGTATGGATCCTCAAGTCTGCTAAGATGGTCCGCGGCTAGGTTTTCTGCTCCTTTTTTATCGCGAATTTCGATTTTAAATTCTTGGAGCAGCAAAACCCAGCGAAGAAGTCTTGGTTTGGAATCTTGCTTTGTCAACAAGTACTTCAGCGCGGAATGATCGGTGTACACAATGGTGGTAGAAAGGACAAGATAGGGGCGGAATTTTTCAAAAGCATAGACAACAGCTAAAAGCTCTTTTTCGGTTGTCGTATAATGCAATTGTGCCCCAGTCATTGTCTTGCTAGCGTAATGGATCGGTTGGAAGTGTTTGTTCACTCTTTGTCCAAGAACCGCTCCAATAGCAAAATCACTAGCATCGTACATCAACTCAAAGGGAAGCTCCCAATTAGGGGTAACCAAGACCGGTGCCTTAGTTAGCTTATCCTTAAGCGAGTTGAAGGCTTCAAGGCACTCTTTGGAAAAGATAAAAGGAGTATCTTTTTCCAAGAGGTGGGTCATCGGGCGAGCGATTTGAGAAAAATCTTTGATAAATCGACGGTAGAAGCCCGCATGACCCAAGAAACTTCTCACACCCTTCACGGTTGAAGGTGGAGGCAACTTTGCGATAACATCGACTTTAGCACGGTCTACTTCAAGACCGGCTTTCGAGATCTTATGTCCAAGCACGACGCCTTCTTTTACCATAAAATGGCATTTTTCCCAATTCAGAACAAGGCGAGTGTCTTCGCACCGCTTTAGCATACGTTCTAAATTGGCAAGGCAAGCAGAGAAGGAATCCCCGAAGACCGAGAAATCATCCATGAAGACTTCCATGGTTTATTCAACCATGTCATGGAAGATAGCTAACATACACCTTTGGAAAGTCCCAGGCGCATTACATAAGACAAAAGGCATTCTTTTGTAAGCGAAAGTGCCATAGGGACAAGTGAATGTAGTCTTCTCTTGATCTTGGGGATCGATGGGTATTTGGAAGTAACCCGAGAAACCATCAAGAAAGCAGTAATATTCATTTCCTGCTAAGCGTTCAAGCATTTGGTCCATAAAAGGTAGAGGGAAATGATCCTTTCTCGTGGCATCATTGAGTTTGCGGTAGTCTATACAAACTCTCCACCCAGTAACGAGACGAGTGGGAATCAACTCGTTGTGTTCATTGGGAACAACGGTTATTCCGCCCTTCTTGGGCACACAATGGATTGGACTAACCCATGGGGAATCCGAAATAGGGTAAATCATACCCGCATCAAGAAGTTTGATAACCTCTGTTTTGATGACTTCATGGATTTTTGGATTCACCCTTCGTTGGCTTTGAATAGTGGGCTTGAAGTCGTCCTCCATGAGAATTTTGTGTGTGCAGAAGTGAGGATCAATTCCACGAATATCGGAAATCTTCCAAGCGATAGCCTTCTTATGATCTTTCAACACAGCGACAAGTCGGGCTTTCTCTTCATCCTTCAAATCCTTAGCAATGATGACTGGTGACTTCTTCTCTTCTTCGAGGAATACATACTCAAGATGGGGTGGCAACTCCTTAAGTTCCAAATCCGGAGGATTGTCGACGGGAGGCGTATTCGAAGTCGGAGTCTCGATAGCAATAACAGTGGGAGATGGAGGGGAAGGATTGTCTTCTCTGAGGAGGTTTGCAATGAAACTGAGATCGTCATCCCAAGTGGCAGTAGAATCGTCATTGTCTTGCTTCACATCTTCCAAGGTGGCTTCCAAATCTTTCCAAAGGAAATCACTTTCTCCAAATAGAGATAGTGATGAGTCGATAGAGGAAACGGTCTCAACATTGGGAAGAGAGGTAGGAATGTTTTTACAAGCATCCTTGAAGTGTTCTTCACAAGCCTCATCAAGAATGTCAATACAATTAACATTCTCGTAAGAAGAAGGCTGTTTAGATAACTTTCCCATGTTGAAGACTACTTTATCGTCACCCACTCTCATGATAAGCTCACCGGCTTCAACATCAATGAGAGTGCGACCGGTCCTCAAGAATGGACGACCAACAATGAGTGGCACACGGGGGTCCATCTCGTAGTCGACGACAACAAAATCAGCAGGGAAGGTGAATTTGTCGACTCCTACAATGACGTCTTCGGCTATCCCCACTGGATAAGCAACCGTACGGTTAGCTAATTCCAAAGTCATTTTGGTGGGGACTAGCTCTGGGAGAGATAATTGCTTCCAAACACTTAGAGGCATGAGATTAATACTGGCACCTAGATCGGCTAGGGCCATGCAATTTTCTACTCCCGGGAAATTGCAAGGGATAAGAAAACGACCCGGATCACCAAGCTTGATTGGCAATTTCCTTAAGAGCACTGCAGAGCAGTTCTCATTAAGTTGGGTGTTGGCGAGATCGAGGAGCTTTTCCTTGTCGCTCAGAAGATCTTTTAACATTTTGGCATACTTGGGCATGTGAGCGAGAGCCTCAGCGAAGGAGATATTGAAATTCAGTTTCTTGAACATTTTTAGGAAGTTCGAAACTTGAATATCATCCTTGCTCTTTTGCTTCTCTTTCCTCAACCTTGAAGGATAAGGTATATTGGAAGAAAAGGAAGGCTTTAGGGGAATAGGATCACTCACAAGCACGGGTGGAGGAGGGGTAGAAAGAAGAGGTGGAGAAATTGGGGAAGGGGAAGGAGGAGGAATAGGAGCAGGCGACTCGTTCTCCTTAGTCACAACCACCGGTGGAGGTATAGGAAGCTCGGGTTCCTTGGTACCTTTACCACTTCGAGTAGTGATTGCTTTCATCTCCCCTCTTGGGTTCGCAACGGTGTTACTCGGAAGAGTACCCGAAGAAGAGGGTTGACTACTTTGGAAGAAACTAGCCATCATGTTCCTTAGATCATTGGTTTGGCTATCCAACGTAGTTCTCATATCGGCTCTCAAATCATTTCCTTGCTTGACCAAGTCTGCCTTCAAATTGCGCACTTCCTCTTGGAGATTTCCCACTATCACATCATTGGTTCTCATGTAGGTTGCAACCTCTTGGTGTAATGCAGTGGTGGCTTGGTTGGGAGGAGCATTGTATGCAGGTGGTTGGTAAGCAGGTTGTTGGTAGACTTGATTGTTCCGTTGAGGTGGTTGTTGTTGCTTGTGAGGTGGGATGTATGGTTGTCGAGGTTGTTGTTGTTGTTGAGGAGGGCGGTTGAGGTTTTGTTGTTGATTTTGGTTGGTAGGAGGAAAGCCAGGTGGTGAAAGATAGTTGTTGCTGCGGTAGCTAAGCAAGTTACGGTCACCTTGAGGTCTAGCTTGATAAGCAGGTTGTTGGTAGGTGCCATATGCCGCATTCACATTCTCAGCAGGGTAATCTTGGGTGGCGGTACAAGTTGTGTAAGAGTGGGGACCACCGCATATCTCACAAGGTGGGCTGACAGCGTTCACTTGAGCGTTTTTGGCGTTGTTGCTGTTGTTGTTGCTGACGGTGTGGGTGACAAGCGATTCAAGAAGCGTGGTGATTTTGTCAAGTCGCTTGTCGCTGTCATTAGTGCTAGCACTAGCAACATTGGTCCGAACACTCTTGGTTTGCACACGAGATTTGTTCTCAATGATATCCCAAGCAGCATTGGAAGTCTTAGCCAATAGATTACCCCCTGAGGCACTATTCAGTGAATCTTGGTCACTCATGCTTAAACCATTGTAAAAAGTATTGATTTGATGTACTTTGGTAAAACCATGTTGTGGGCATTTTCTTAAAAGATCTTTAAAGCGATCCCAAGATTCACTGAATGACTCATCGTACTTTTGTTCAAAGTTTATAATCTCATTCCGCAAAGCGGTAGTACGAGAGGGTGGAAAAAAGTAGTTGATAAACTTTGTTTCCAAATCCGTCCACGAGAGAATACTCTGTGGCGGTTCCTTAGCAAGCCAATGCCGGGCTTGTCCCTCTAAAGAAAAGGGAAAAAGTTGTAACCTTATAACCTCCTGTGGAACTCCATTGAACTTGACCGTGTTGGTGAGTTGTAGAAATCTCTTGATATGGTCGTGTGGGTCATCAATGGTTCGTCCCAAGAATGGTTGAGCTGAGACCATCTGGATAAAGCCTGATTTTAGCTCGAAATTATTGGCGGCAATTGGTGGTATAACAATTGGATCCGTGTTGCCATCGACATGAGCTTGGAGCAATTAAATCATTGGGCGATTATCCGGAAGGTGCTCATTGTTGTTGTTATTGTTCATGTTGTTGAAAGGCGGGTTGTTGTTGTTATTATTGTTGTTCGGAGGTGGTATGTTATTGTTGTTTTGTACATCAGCCATGTCTAAGTTATCGAGAGGCTCGGGCTCTTGATAAGACGTGGATCGAGTGCGCATACACCTGCAAAAGAACGAACAAAGAAAAACAAAGCAAAAATATTTTTGGTTTTTATTGTTTTTTAATTTTTAGGATTTTTGAAAATTTTATATTTTTTTAGTGTTTTTGAATATTTTTATGAAAAAAGTAACGTTCACGGGGAACAGATCCCAAAATCCAAGTTCTCACAAAAAACTTTTGATCTTAACGAGAAGAGCCGGCAGGGCGCCATTTGATACATGGATTTGCAAAGGGTTCAATTTTACTCTCGATATCCTCTCGAATTGATCTAGGTCTTAAGTGGAATGATTGTTCTTGGTTACTAAATAAAAGGGTTTGGTTTTCTAATCTAATAAGAAGTGGAAATGAAAATTTAAGTCAAAGACAATTACTTTAATTATGATTAACAAAGACTTGTATTAAACTTAAGATTAAAATCAAGATTAAAATTAAAATTGAAATTTAAAGTTCAATAAACACAAAGGAGCAGTTAAGCAAACAAACAGTAACCTAAAAGAAACATTGATTCGGAACTTTAACCTTTGTTCGGAACTTTCATTCATCCGGAACTTGAGAACTCATTCGGAACTTTCTGATGCGGAAGTTACTGTTCATTCATCCGGAACTTTTTGAAAAGCAATTGGTTCGGAAGTCTAGCTTGGTTCGGAACCTTCCGAATGAAGGTTTGATTCGGAAGTCCTGCTTGGTTCGGAACCTTCCGAATGAAGGTTCGGTTCGGAAGTATTGAAATTGATTCGGAAGATTTTGCCTGGTTCGGAACTTAGAGGTTGGTTCGGAAGTTTGAGACTTATCCGGAACTTAATGATTGGTTCGGAACCTTCCGAATGATGGCTTCATTCGGAACTTTTAGCTGGTTCGAAAGTTTTGAAACCCAGATACAGTAGCAGACATGCGAAGAACACGGAACACGAATTTTAATCAAAATCAAACCAAATACTTAAAAAGGATTTACCAAATTAAACACAAATCATTTAGACACCATAAGCAACGAATCCCACCAATAAAAACACAAATCCCAACAACTTTTTTAAGATCAAATCAAGAAAAATGAAAACTTAAGAACTTGAAGATAAAGATGATGATGAACAAAATAAAAAGATTAAACAAGGACTTTGTATTGAATGATTAATGTTTTGACAAGATTAAACAAGAATTAAAATAACAAGATTTGGAAAAACAAAGATTAAAATCACCAATCACCCTAGTGGTGATGGTGATGCTACGAAACAGGAAGAAGAGAGAGTGGGGAAAAAGAAAAAATAAAGCTAGCTCTAAAAATGTGTGAGGGGAAGGCTATTTATAGCCTTGTCTTTTGGTTGGTGAGTGGGCTTTCTCCCGTTCTTCTTGTCTTTTCGTCTTTTCAGAAAAGTTTCCGTTTTCGATTCTGATTCGGGATTTGTCGTCGATTAAATTCAACTCGTCTTTTAATTTCTTCGTTTAATAGACTTGAGTTTCTTCGACTTATATAAATCTTCCATCTTTGGTCCTTTTCTTCGATAAATCTTCGAATAGGCCCAGTGACTTCAAATCTTTTGCATCTCTTGGATAATAGACTTTATCTTGAGTCTTTTTCTTCAGTAAAACCTGTGCAATCCCATGTTTTCTTCAGTATTCATCCGGTTGGCTCTGAAAATATAATAAACACAAAAACCACGCATAATTCCAAACAAATGATATTAAATACGTGTTTTGGTCTCGTTTTAGCCCGAATTAAGTGGTAAAAGGATAGGTGTGCATTTGATAAATGGATTTGCAAAGGGTTCAATTTTACTCTCGATATCCTCTCGAATTGATCTAGGTCTTAAGTGGAATGATTGTTCTTGGTTACTAAATAAAAGGGTTTGGTTTTCTAATCTAATAAGAAGTGGAAATGAAAATTTAAGTCAAAGACAATTACTTTAATTATGATTAACAAAGACTTGTATTAAACTTAAGATTAAAATCAAGATTAAAATTAAAATTGAAATTTAAAGTTCAATAAACACAAAGGAGCAGTTAAGCAAACAAACAGTAACCTAAAAGAAACATTGATTCGGAACTTTAACCTTTGTTCGGAACTTTCATTCATCCGGAACTTGAGAACTCATTCGGAACTTTCTGATGCGGAAGTTACTGTTCATTCATCCGGAACTTTTTGAAAAGCAATTGGTTCGGAAGTCTAGCTTGGTTCGGAACCTTCCGAATGAAGGTTTGATTCGGAAGTCCTGCTTGGTTCGGAACCTTCCGAATGAAGGTTCGGTTCGGAAGTATTGAAATTGATTCGGAAGATTTTGCCTGGTTCGGAACTTAGAGGTTGGTTCGGAAGTTTGAGACTTATCCGGAACTTAATGATTGGTTCGGAACCTTCCGAATGATGGCTTCATTCGGAACTTTTAGCTGGTTCGGAAGTTTTGAAACCCAGATACAGTAGCAGACATGCGAAGAACACGGAACACGAATTTTAATCAAAATCAAACCAAATACTTAAAAAGGATTTACCAAATTAAACACAAATCATTTAGACACCATAAGCAACGAATCCCACCAATAAAAACACAAATCCCAACAACTTTTTAAAGATCAAATCAAGAAAAATGAAAACTTAAGAACTTGAAGATAAAGATGATGATGAACAAAATAAAAAGATTAAACAAGGACTTTGTATTGAATGATTAATGTTTTGACAAGATTAAACAAGAATTAAAATAACAAGATTTGGAAAAACAAAGATTAAAATCACCAATCACCCTAGTGGTGATGGTGATGCTACGAAACAGGAAGAAGAAAGAGTGGGGAAAAAGAAAAAATAAAGCTAGCTCTAAAAATGTGTGAGGGGAAGGCTATTTATAGCCTTGTCTTTTGGTTGGTGAGTGGGCTTTCTCCCGTTCTTCTTGTCTTTTCGTCTTTTCAGAAAAGTTTCCGTTTTCAATTCTGATTCGGGATTTGTCGTCGATTAAATTCAACTCGTCTTTTAATTTCTTCGTTTAATAGACTTGAGTTTCTTCGACTTATATAAATCTTCCATCTTTGGTCCTTTTCTTCGATAAATCTTCGAATAGGCCAAGTGACTTCAAATCTTTTGCATCTCTTGGATAATAGACTTTATCTTGAGTCTTTTTCTTCAGTAAAACCCGTGCAATCCCATGTTTTCTTCAGTATTCATCCGGTTGGCTCTGAAAATATAATAAACACAAAAACCACGCATAATTCCAAACAAATGATATTAAATACGTGTTTTGGTCTCGTTTTAGCCCGAATTAAGTGGTAAAAGGATGGGTGTTTACACACCTATCAAATCCCCTACACTTAACCATTGCCATGCCCTCATGCAATGCTTAGTGATAAAGCAAGCTTACACTTTTCTCATAATTAATCAACCTTGGCCTTATTTAAAATTCTACTAAACAAAAATTAAAGAAATAAAACTTCAAAGATAACAAAGGGATAGAAAACCATTTTCTCTTTGAAAATAGCTATATGGAAATAACTTGCAAAGAAATCGATGACTTACATTAGGGCTTTGGTGCTGCGAAGATTTATCACCCTCAAGTTTCACGTTCCCCAAGCTAAGCTTAAAAACGAGATCATTTTTATTATAAGTTAGCAATTCAAACACTTACACACATGGCTTAATTAAATGCTTAAACTCCCTTATTCCTAGGTGTATCTCTTATATTTTATTTTTGTCTTAGAATGATCATGAAGATGCATTTTTGGACTTATTTCGATAGTTTATTAGAGCTGAAAGCAAAGTAGGACGATTTGATCAATAGTTAGCTAAAGGACAAAATCTCTTAAAACTGCTTCTCGGGATATCAAAAAGTTCATATCTTGGCATAACTTGGTTCACGATTTGAGACCTTTCTCGGGCCGATATTTGGCATGTACTTCATACTTCATATCTTCGAGAGACGTTCTTGAGATAATGGTCTTCTCATCATAATAGAGTTTCTTCACTTGGAGACTTTTGAGGGGTACTCCAACTTTGTTGACCACGACTTCATGATTATTTCTTCAATCTCTAATTGGGATTTTGAGATACAACGATCCACCTCCTTTTCGGACTTGGATCTATTTATCCTCATACCTTGTTAGGGTCTTTTCGGATAGACTTCTCCATGATCTTTATGGGAGTTGATTGCTTTTCGTCGTGAGTCTTGATCCTTCATATTGATTTTAGGAATAATGCTTTTCACATCACTTTGGATCTTCAGCAATAAAATCGAATCCTCATGCCTTGTTAGGGCCTTTTCGGACTCGCCAATCTTCGCGCCCCGCTTCATAAGTTATGCCTTGGCTATGAACTCTTATCATTACCGAGCAACTTTTAAACGATCTTGGGCTAGAAGCTAAGTAACTTTTCAAATCGTACGACCTTACTTATTGCAGATAAATTTTTAGCAAGTGATGGGAGAATAGGCAAATAATTACACCAAGTGAGCTTGCGCAAGAATACCGACTTATAATTGACTCTATCATTTCTCGTCCTCCACAATTTAAAATCACAAGTAATGAGATTCGTGGACACTTAGCCTAATAAACCAATTAAGGTCTACACGGTTAAGGATACTAGCTAGAATAAACTTGGATAAGTCTATTCGGGTTGAGTCAAAATAAACGCAACGGGCCTAATATGTCAAAGACCTCTAAACTAGCTACACCACTTTATTAATATTTTTGACTTTATTGCGGAATATATACTTATGAAAGCAATGATAAAATTTAAAAATTACGACTAAATGGCCAAAGTTGATAAAAAATTTGAAAAATGTTGAAAAATAGGATTTTCCGGTTAATTGAAGGCATTTTCATGGAAAAGTCCACTTAAAACTTCGATAGAAGTCCCCCCTACACTTAAGATAAACATTGTCCTAAATGTTTAAGCATGTGGGAAAAGTCTCCCCTACACTTATGACATTGTGCACGTTGGTTAACTCAAGTTAAGGAAGAGACGACTAAAGTGATCAATTTCAAATGTGAGTATGAAGAAAATTGAATCACGATAGTGGAGAGATAGAACTGGATTTCGGATAACACGGGAGCACGGTTCTTCAGAAATTCCAAGAGTTCACTTATCCCTGTAATCACACCACACAAAGACAAACACGTATAGAAGTCCCCCCTACACTTAGGGGATTAAAATATAAAAGGATAGATACTCGGGCTGCCTCCCGAGGAGCGCTTGTTTTTTATAACCGAGTCACGAGCCTGACTCGACCCAAAATTAGTTCATGGGGAACGTGGTGAGGGATGGAATCACCTCCTGAGAGGTGTCCTCACCAAAGTACAACTTCACTCGTTGGCCATTCACCTTAAAATTTGGTCCATTAGGTTGAGCAAGCTCGAGAGTACCATATGGAAAAATTTGGGCAATGGTGAATGGGCCGGACCAACGAGATTTGAGCTTTCCCGAGAAGATTTTCAACCGAGAGTTAAAAAGTAAGACTTTCTCTCCAACATGGAACTCTCGGTTTTTGATCTTAGAGTCATGAATGAGCTTAGTTCTTTCCTTATAGATCAAAGAATTTTCATAAGCCTCATTACGGAGTTCATTCAGCTCATTGAGTTGGATCTTGCGTAGGTCACCGGCTTTGTTTATATCAAAATTAGCCCACTTCAAGGCCCAGTAAGCCTTGTGCTCCAACTCAATGGGGAGGTGGCACGCTTTCCCGTACACAAGACGATAAGGCGTACAGCCGATCGGGGTCTTGTAAGCAGTACGGAAAGCCCACAAAGCATCATCAAGTTTATCAGCCCATGAGGCACGATGCTCTCCCACGGTCCTTTCAAGAATTCGCTTCAGTCCTCGGTTGGATATTTCAGCCTGGCCATTAGTTTGTGGGTGGTAGGCCGTGGAAAGACGATGGTTTACACCGTACTTAGCCATGACTCGAGCAAATTGTTCATTGCAGAAATGAGTCCCACGATCACTAATAATGGCGCGAGGCACACCGAATCTAGCGAAAAGAGCTTTCAAAAAGTTACAAACCACTCTTGCGTCATTAGTAGGTAAAGCTTTGGCTTCAACCCACTTTGAAACGTAGTCAACGGCTACAAGGATGTATTTGTTTCCTTTAGAAGAAGGGAATGGCCCCATAAAGTCGATACCCCAAACATCAAAAATTTCACACTCTTGAATAAAATTCTGAGGCATCTCGTCTTTATGTGTGATTTTGCCTTGCTTTTGGCAAACATCACATCGTTTGACCATATCGTGAGCGTCACGGTATATGGAGGGCCAATAAAATCCGGAATCAAACACTTTTTTAGCGGTGTAGTTGGGACCAAAGTGACCACCGGTGGGTCCTTTGTGGCAAGCATTAAGGATTTCAGACGCTGCCGGTCCATCAACACATCGGCGAATAATCAGGTCAGCACATTGTTTGAATAGGTAAGGGTCGTCCCAAAAGTAAGTCTTGATGTCGGTGAAGAACTTCTTCTTTTGTTGGGACGTCAACCCTTCCTTGAGAATTCCACCCGCCAAGTAGTTTGCAAAGTCCGCAAACCACGGGGTTTCATTCGGCTTCGAGTTTACAGACATTAAGGTCTCCAAGGGAAAAGAATCATTGATTTCTTTGGTCGGATGATCCCCTTGGTATGGATCCTCAAGTCTGCTAAGATGGTCTGCGGCTAGGTTTTCTGCTCCTTTTTTATCGCGAATTTCGATTTTAAATTCCTGGAGCAGCAAAACCCAGTGAAGAAGTCTTGGTTTGGAATCTTGCTTTGTCAACAAGTACTTCAGCGCGGAATGATCGGTGTACACAATGGTGGTAGAAAGGACAAGATAGGGGCGGAATTTTTCAAAAGCATAGACAACAGCTAAAAGCTCTTTTTCGGTTGTCGTATAATGCAATTGTGCCCCAGTCATTGTCTTGCTAGCGTAATGGATCGGTTGGAAGTGTTTGTTCACTCTTTGTCCAAGAACCGCTCCAATAGCAAAATCACTAGCATCGCACATCAACTCAAAGGGAAGCTCCCAATTAGGGGTAACCAAGACGGGTGCCTTAGTTAGCTTATCCTTAAGCGAGTTGAAGGCTTCAAGGCACTCTTTGGAAAAGATAAAAGGAGTATCTTTTTCCAAGAGGTGGGTCATCGGGCGAGCGATTTGAGAAAAATCTTTGATAAATCGACGGTAGAAGCCCGCATGACCCAAGAAACTTCTCACACCCTTCACGGTTGAAGGTGGAGGCAACTTTGCGATAACATCGACTTTAGCACGGTCTACTTCAAGACCGGCTTTCGAGATCTTATGTCCAAGCACGACGCCTTCTTTTACCATAAAATGGCATTTTTCCCAATTCAGAACAAGGCGAGTGTCTTCGCACCGCTTTAGCATACGTTCTAAATTGGCAAGGCAAGCAGAGAAGGAATCCCCGAAGACCGAGAAATCATCCATGAAGACTTCCATGGTTTGTTCAACCATGTCATGGAAGATAGCTAACATACACCTTTGGAAAGTCCCAGGCGCATTACATAAGCCAAAAGGCATTCTTTTGTAAGCGAAAGTGCCATAGGGACAAGTGAATGTAGTCTTCTCTTGATCTTGGGGATCGATGGGTATTTGGAAGTGACCCGAGAAACCATCAAGAAAGCAGTAATATTCATTTCCTGCTAAGCGTTCAAGCATTTGGTCCATAAAAGGTAGAGGGAAATGATCCTTTCTCGTGGCATCATTGAGTTTGCGGTAGTCTATACAAACTCTCCACCCAGTAACGAGACGAGTGGGAATCAACTCGTTGTGTTCATTGGGAACAACGGTTATTCCGCCCTTCTTGGGCACACAATGGATTGGACTAACCCATGGGGAATCCGAAATAGGGTAAATCATACCCGCATCAAGAAGTTTGATAACCTCTGTTTTGATGACTTCATGGATTTTTGGATTCACCCTTCGTTGGCTTTGAATAGTGGGCTTGAAGTCGTCCTCCATGAGAATTTTGTGTGTGCAGAAGTGAGGATCAATTTCACGAATATCGGAAATCTTCCAAGCGATAGCCTTCTTATGATCTTTCAACACAGCGACAAGTCGGGCTTTCTCTTCATCCTTCAAATCCTTAGCAATGATGACTGGTGACTTCTTCTCTTCTTCGAGGAATACATACTCAAGATGGGGTGGCAACTCCTTAAGTTCCAAATCCGGAGGATTGTCGACGGGAGGCGTATTCGAAGTCGGAGTCTCGATAGCAATAACAGTGGGAGATGGAGGGGAAGGATTGTCTTCTCTGAGGAGGTTTGCAATGAAACTGAGATCGTCATCCCAAGTGGCAGTAGAATCGTCATTGTCTTGCTTTACATCTTCCAAGGTGGCTTCCAAATCTTTCCAAAGGAAATCACTTTCTCCAAATAGAGATAGTGATGAGTCGATAGAGGAAACGGTCTCAACATTGGGAAGAGAGGTAGGAATGTTTTTACAAGCATCCTTGAAGTGTTCTTCACAAGCCTCATCAAGAACGTCAATACAATTAACATTCTCGTAAGAAGAAGGCTGTTTAGATAACTTTCCCATGTTGAAGACTACTTTATCGTCACCCACTCTCATGATAAGCTCACCGGCTTCAACATCAATGAGAGTGCGACCGGTCCTCAAGAATGGACGACCAACAATGAGTGGCACACGGGGGTCCATCTCGTAGTCGACGACAACAAAATCAGCAGGGAAGGTGAATTTGTCGACTCCTACAATGACGTCTTCGGCTATCCCCACTGGATAAGCAACCGTACGGTTAGCTAATTCCAAAGTCATTTTGGTGGGGACTAGCTCTGGGAGAGATAATTGCTTCCAAACACTTAGAGGCATGAGATTAATACTGGCACCTAGATCGGCTAGGGCCATGCAATTCTCTACTCCCGGGAAATTGCAAGGGATAAGAAAACGACCCGGATCACCAAGCTTGATTGGCAATTTCCTTAAGAGCACTGCAGAGCAGTTCTCATTAAGTTGGGTGTTGGCGAGATCGAGGAGCTTTTCCTTGTCGCTCAGAAGATCTTTAAACATTTTGGCATACTTGGGCATGTGAGCGAGAGCCTCAGCGAAGGAGATATTGAAATTCAGTTATCTCTCCCAGAGCTAGTCCCCACCAAAATGACTTTGGAATTAGCTAACCGTACGGTTGCTTATCCAGTGGGGATAGCCGAAGACGTCATTGTAGGAGTCGACAAATTCACCTTCCCTGCTGATTTTGTTGTCGTCGACTACGAGATGGACCCCCGTGTGCCACTCATTGTTGGTCGTCCATTCTTGAGGACCGGTCGCACTCTCATTGATGTTGAAGCCGGTGAGCTTATCATGAGAGTGGGTGACGATAAAGTAGTCTTCAACATGGGAAAGTTGTCTAAACAACCTTATTCCTACGAGAGTGCTAATTGTATTGACGTTCTTGATGAGGCTTGTGAAGAACACTTCAAGGATGCTTGTAAAAACATTCCTACCTCTCTTCCCAGTGTTGAGACCGTTTCCTCTATCGACTCATCACTATCTCTATTTGGAGAAAGTGATTTCCTTTGGAAAGATTTGGAAGCCACCTTGGAAGATGTGAGGCAAGACAATGACGATTCTACTGCCACTTGGGATGAAGACCTCAGTTTCATTGGAAACCTCCTCAGAGAAGACAATCCTTCCCCTCCATCTCCCACTGTTATTGCTATCGAGACTCCGACTTCGAATACGCCTCCCGTCGACAATCCTCCGGATTTAGAACTTAAGGAGTTGCCACCCCATCTTGAGTATGTATTCCTCGAAGAAGAGAAGAAGTCGCCAGTCATCATTGCTAAGGATTTGAAGGATGAAGAGAAAGCCCGACTTGTCGCTGTATTGAAAGATCATAAGAAGGCTATTGCTTGGAAGATTTCGGATATTCGTGGAATTGATCCTCACTTCTGCACACACAAAATTCTCATGGAGGACGACTTCAAGCCCACTATTCAAAGCCAACGAAGGGTGAATCCAAAAATACATGAAGTCATCAAAACAGAGGTTATCAAACTTCTTGATGCGGGTATGATTTACCCTATTTCGGATTCACCGTGGGTTAGTCCAATCCATTGTGTGCCCAAGAAGGGCGGAATTACCGTTGTTCCCAATGAACACAACGAGTTGATTCCCACTCGTCTCGTTACTGGGTGGAGAGTTTGTATAGACTACCGCAAACTCAATGATGCCACGAGAAAGGATCATTTCCCTCTACCTTTTATGGACCAAATGCTTGAACGCTTAGCAGGAAATGAATATTACTGCTTTCTTGATGGTTTCTCGGGTTATTTCCAAATACCCATCGATCCCCAAGATCAAGAGAAGACTACATTCACTTGTCCCTATGGCACTTTCGCTTACAAAAGAATGCCTTTTGGCTTATGTAATGCGCCCGGGACTTTCCAAAGGTGCATGTTAGCTATCTTCCATGACATGGTTGAACAAACCATGGAAGTCTTCATGGATGATTTCTCGGTCTTCGGGGATTCCTTCTCTGCTTGCCTTGCCAATTTAGAACGTATGCTAAAGCGGTGCGAAGACACTCGCCTTGTTCTGAATTGGGAAAAATGCCATTTTATGGTAAAAGAAGGCGTCGTGCTTGGACATAAGATCTCGAAAGCCGGTCTTGAAGTTGACCGTGCTAAAGTCGATGTTATCGTAAAGTTGCCTCCACCTTCAACCGTGAAGGGTGTGAGAAGTTTCTTGGGTCATGCAGGCTTCTACCGTCGATTTATCAAAGATTTTTCTCAAATCGCTCGCCCGATGACCCACCTCTTGGAAAAAGATACTCCTTTTATCTTTTCCAAAGAGTGCCTTGAAGCCTTCAACTCGCTTAAGGATAAGCTAACTAAGGCACCCGTCTTGGTTACCCCTAATTGGGAGCTTCCCTTTGAGTTGATGTGCGATGCTAGCGATTTTGCTGTTGGAGCGGTTCTTGGACAAAGAGTGAACAAACACTTCCAACCGATCCATTACGCTAGCAAGACAATGACTGGGGCACAATTGCATTATACGACAACCGAAAAAGAGCTTTTAGCTGTTGTCTATGCTTTTGAAAAATTCCGCCCCTATCTTGTCCTTTCTACCACCATTGTGTACACCGATCATTCCGCGCTGAAGTACTTGTTGACAAAGCAAGATTCCAAACCAAGACTTCTTCGCTGGGTTTTGCTGCTCCAGGAATTTAAAATCGAAATCCGCGATAAAAAAGGAGCAGAAAACCTAGCCGCGGACCATCTTAGTAGACTTGAGGATCCTTACCAAGGGGATCATCCGACCAACGAAATCAATGATTCTTTTCCCTTGGAGACCTTAATGTCTATAAACTCGAAGCCGAATGAAACCCCGTGGTTTGCGGACTTTGCAAACTACTTGGCGGGTGGAATTCTCAAGGAAGGGTTGACGTCCCAACAAAAGAAAAAGTTCTTCAGCGACGTTAAGACTTACTTTTGGGACGACCCTTACCTATTCAAACAATGTGCTGACCTGATAATTCGCCGATGTGTTGATGGACCGGCAGCGTCTGAAATCCTTAATGCTTGCCACAAAGGACCAAACGGTGGTCACTTTGGTCCCAACTACACTGCTAAAAAAGTGTTTGATTCCGGATTTTATTGGCCCTCCATATACCGTGACGCTCACGATATGGTCAAACGATGTGATGTTTGCCAAAAGCAAGGCAAAATCACACATAAAGACGAGATGCCTCAGAATTTCATTCAAGAGTGTGAAATTTTTGATGTTTGGGGTATCGACTTTATGGGGCCATTCCCTTCGTCTAAAGGAAACAAATACATCCTTGTAGCCGTTGACTACGTTTCAAAGTGGGTTGAAGCCAAAGCTTTGCCTACTAATGACGCAAGGGTGGTTTGTAACTTTTTGAAAGCTCTTTTCGCTAGATTCGGTGTGCCTCGCGCCATTATTAGTGATCGTGGGACTCATTTCTGCAATGAACAATTTGCTCGAGTCATGGCTAAGTACGGTGTAAACCATCGTCTTTCCACAGCCTACCACCCACAAACTAATGGCCAGGCTGAAATATCCAACCGAGGACTGAAGCGAATTCTTGAAAGGACCGTGGGAGAGCATCGTGCCTCATGGGCTGATAAACTTGATGATGCTTTGTGGGCTTTCCGTACCGCTTACAAGACCCCGATCGGCTGTACGCCTTATCGTCTTGTGTACGGGAAAGCGTGCCACCTCCCCATTGAGTTGGAGCACAAGGCTTATTGGGCCTTGAAGTGGGCTAATTTTGATATAAACAAAGCCGGTGACCTACGCAAGATCCAACTCAATGAGCTAAATGAACTCCGTAATGAGGCTTATGAAAATTCTTTGATCTATAAGGAAAGGACTAAGCTCATTCACGATTCTAAGATTAAAAACCGAGAGTTCCATGTTGGAGACAAAGTCTTACTTTTTAACTCTCGGTTGAAAATCTTCTCGGGAAAGCTCAAATCTCGTTGGTCCGGCCCATTCACCATTGCCCAAATTTTTCCATATGGTACTCTCGAGCTCGCTCAACTTGATGGACCAAATTTTAAGGTGAATGGCCAACGAGTGAAGTTGTATTTTGGTGAGGACACCTCTAAGGAGGTGATTCCATCCCTCACCACGTTCCCCATGAACTAATTTTGGGTCGAGTCAGGCTCGTGACTCGGTTATCAAAAACAAGCGCTCCTCGGGAGGCAGCCCGAGTATCTATCCTTTTATGTTTTAATCCCCTATGTGTAGGGGGGGACTTCTATACGTGTTTGTCTTTGTGTGGTGTGATTACAGGGATAAGTGCACTCTTGGAATTTCTGAACAACCGTGCTCCCGTGTTATCCGAAATCCGGTTCTATCTCTCAACTATCGTGATTCAATTTTCTTCATACTCACATTTGAAATTGATCACTTTAGTCGTCTCTTCCTTAACTTGAGTTAACCAACGTGCACAATGTCATAAGTGTAGGGGAAACTTTTCCCACATGCTTAAACATTAAGGACAATGTTTATCTTAAGTGTAGGGGGGACTTCTATCGAAGTTTTAAGTGGACTTTTCCATAAAAATGCCTTCAATTAACCGGAAAATCCTATTTTTCAACATTTTTCAAATTTTTTATCAACTATGGCCATTTAGTCGTAATTTTTAAATTTTTATCATTTCTTTCATAAGTATATATTCCGCAATAAAGTCAAAAATATTAATAAAGTGGTGTAGCTAGTTTAGAAGTCTTTGACATATTAGGCCCGTTGCGTTTATTTTGACTCAACCCGAATAGACTTATCCAAGTTTATTCTAGCTAGTATCCTTAACCATGTAGACCTTAATTGGTTTATTAGGCTAAGTATCCACGAGTCTCATTACTTGAGATTTTAAATTGTGGAGGACGAGAAATGATAGAGTCAATTATAAGTCGGTATTCTTGCGCAAGCTCACTTGGTGTAAGTATTTGCCTTTTCTCCCATCACTTGCTAATAAATTATCTGCAATAAGTAAGGTCGTACGATTTGAAAAGTTACTTAGCTTCTAGCCCAAGATCGTTTAAAAGTTGCTCGGTAATGATAAGAGTTCATAGCCAAGGCATAACTTATGAAGCGGGGCGCGAAGATTGGCGAGTCCGAAAAGGCCCTAACAAGGCATGAAAAGCATTATTGCTGAAGATCCAAAGTGATGTGAAAAGCATTATTCCTAAAATCAATATGAAGGATCAAGACTCACGACGAAAAGCAATCAACTCCCATAAAGATCATGGAGAAGTCTATCCGAAAAGACCCTAACAAGGTATGAGGATAAATAGATCCAAGTCCGAAAAGGAGGCGGATCGTTGTATCTCAAAATCCCAATTAGAGATTGAAGAAATAATCATGAAGTCGTGGTCAACAAAGTTGGAGTACCCCTCAAAAGTCTCCAAGTGAAGAAACTCTATTATGATGAGAAGACCATTATCTCAAGAACGTCTCTCGAAGATATGAAGTATGAAGTACATGCCAAATATCGGCCCGAGAAAGGTCTCAAATCGTGAACCAAGTTATGCCAAGATATGAACTTTTTGATATCCCGAGAAGCAGTTTTAAGAGATTTTGTCCTTTAGCTAACTATTGATCAAATCGTCCTACTTTGCTTTCAGCCCTAATAAACTATCGAAATAAGTCCAAAAATGCATCTTCATGATCATTCTAAGACAAAAATAAAATATAAGAGATACACCTAGGAATAAGGGAGTTTAAGCATTTAATTAAGCCATGTGTGTAAGTGTTTGAATTGCTAACTTATAATAACAATGATCTCGTTTTTAAGCTTAGCTTGGGGAACGTGAAACTTGAGGGTGATAAATCTTCGCAGCACCAAAGCCCTAATGTAAGTCATCGATTTCTTTGCAAGTTATTTCCATATAGCTATTTTCAAAGAGAAAATGGTTTTCTATCCCTTTGTTATCTTTGAAGTTTTATTTCTTTAATTTTTGTTTAGTAGTATTTTAAATAAGGCCAAGGTTGATTAATTATGAGAAAAATGTAAACTTGCTTTATCACTAAGCATTGCATGAGGGCATGGCAATGGTTAAGTGTAGGGGATTTGATAGGTGTGTAAACACCCATCCTTTTACCACTTAATTCGGGCTAAAACGAGACCAAAACACGTATTTAATATCATTTGTTTGGAATTATGCGTGGTTTTTGTGTTTATTGTATTTTCAGAGCCAACCGGATAAATACTGAAGAAAACATGGGATTGCACGGGTTTTACTGAAGAAAAAGACTCAAGATGAAGTCTATTGTCCAAGAGATGCAAAAGATTTGAAGTCACTGGGCCTATTCGAAGATTTATCGAAGAAAAGGACCAAAGATGGAAGATTTATAAAAGTCGAAGAAACTCAAGTCTATTAAACGAAGAAATTAAAAGACGAGTTGAATTTAATCGACAACAAATCCCGAATCAGAATCAAAAACGGAAACTTTTCTGAAAAGACGGAAATGCAAGAAGAACGGGAGAAAGCCCACTCACCAACCAAAAGACAAGGCTATAAATAGCCTTCCCCTCACACATTTTGAGAGCTAGCTTTAGTTTTTCTTTTTCCCCACTCTTTCTTCTTCCTGTTTCGTAGCATCACCATCACCACTAGGGTGATTGGTGATTTTAATCTTTGTTTTTCCAAATCTTGTTATTTTAATTCTTGTTTAATCTTGTCAAAACATTAATCATTCAATACAAAGTCCTTGTTTAATCTTTTTATTTTGTTCATCATCATCTTTATCTTCAAGTTCTTAAGTTTTCATTTTTCTTGATTTGATCTTCAAAAAGTTGTTGGGATTTGTGTTTTTATTGGTGGGATTCGTTGCTTATGGTGTCTAAATGATTTGTGTTTAATTTGGTAAATCCTTTTTAAGTATTTGGTTTGATTTTGATTAAAATTCGTGTTCCGTGTTCTTCGCATGTCTGCTACTGTATCTGGGTTTCAAAACTTCCGAACCAGCTAAAAGTTCCGAATGAAGCCATCATTCGGAAGGTTCCGAACCAATCATTAAGTTCCGGATAAGTCTCAAACTTCCGAACCAACCTCTAAGTTCCGAACCAGGCAAAATCTTCCGAATCAATTTCAATACTTCCGAACCGAACCTTCATTCGGAAGGTTCCGAACCAAGCAGGACTTCCGAATCAAACCTTCATTCGGAAGGTTCCGAACCAAGCTAGACTTCCGAACCAATTGCTTTTCAAAAAGTTCCGGATGAATGAACAGTAACTTCCGCATCAGAAAGTTCCGAATGAGTTCTCAAGTTCCGGATGAATGAAAGTTCCGAACAAAGGTTAAAGTTCCGAATCAATGTTTCTTTTAGGTTACTGTTTGTTTGCTTAACTGCTCCTTTGTGTTTATTGAACTTTAAATTTCAATTTTAATTTTAATCTTGATTTTAATCTTAAGTTTAATACAAGTCTTTGTTAATCATAATTAAAGTAATTGTCTTTGACTTAAATTTTCATTTCCACTTCTTATTAGATTAGAAAACCAAATCCTTTTATTTAGTAACCAAGAACAATCATTCCACTTAAGACCTAGATCAATTCGAGAGGATATCGAGAGTAAAATTGAACCCTTTGCAAATCCATGTACCATCCAATAAAGCATAATTGTCAGTTTTGCTCAAAACCGAACCAGACCAAAAGGAAATGAAAAAAAAAATGAACCAATGACCAAAATGAAATATCTTCGATCAAATCAATCTGCGGTCTCTTATGGCTCACCCTTATACAAAACTAGTATCATTTTAGATTAAATTTACTTTTAAAACTAATTTGTTATCTAGAGTATTTTTCATTGTTAATTTTAAAAAAATTTGCCAAAATTTATTTTTTCTCCAAAAATATTTCCATCGTCCCGCCCAGCTTTTCCACAAATTCAAAATAATAATTTTTTTAACACCCCCAAAATATACTACGCTGCGGAAATACACATTTGGGTGCTAAAATCAAACATCATTACAGTAAAACACTTTGAACGATCTCAAAATGAGACATTTGGAATATAAGAGGAAATAATTTAACCATTGTCTAAAACCGTCGATCCCAATTAAAACAATAGTTTAACAATCAGAGTAGCGTTTTGGTCCCTCAAAGATCTCAACCAATCAACAAGCATTTTTACCAAAATACATAACCAAACATAATTAATTTTATGACAAAATGGAAAGAAATCAGTTTTAGACCCAAAAATCACAAAAGCAACCCACAATCCTTCTCTAGCAAGCTCCGCCATCAATCAACTTCAATCACCTGAAATACATGCTTAAAATCATCAACACAATGGTTGAGCAAGTTAATAGGTTTACCAAATAATCATTTGAACACAAGAGAAAAATCAATCATAATCATTTAATAGAATTGCTACGTATACAATCTATTATTCAGGTATTTCATCTTATAGCATAAGCTATACAACTGTGTTTAAGCTCATGACACCGACCCGTTATAACCAATCATCCGCCTAAAGGCCGGCATGATAAAAATTGAAACCATTTCCCCTCTTAAGGTAATCGTTGTAAATTTTACCTTGTCTCTAATTCAAGTTATCCGTCCGAGCAGCGCACTCAGCGTACTAACTCTCGTCTCGGATAGGGATGTCAACCCCGATAGTACTATCAATTGTTTAAGCGGTTATTTCAAACCCATACAAGGGCAAGACAATAGTTAACGGTCATGAATTTAGGGCCTTCTACAACTTGGTACTCAACACAATTCAGGCAACATTCGGGTCCAAAGGCAACATACGGGTCCAAACAATTATGCATAACTTGTGTTCCATTTATTCTCAAACAGCATGTGTCCCCCTCGCGGGTTTTAAAATCGTTCAAAACAATTACAAAGAGAGGATATAGACTCACCTTGAGTAATAGAAGTAGCAAGACGATCTTCGACGATAGATGATGCCCGTTAAACACGAAAACCGCTACCTACCAAATAAGGTGTGCTCGTTAATAATTGACTCAAGTATAATCCATACTTAATATATTATAAAACTCAAAATAATAAAACCATGACAATCCCGAAAGAAAAAAAAATACAAGTGATACGACTATACCCTTCTACGTGTTTACTTTATTAAACAACACCCTTGATAAAATATGCCGGTGCATACCAAATGTACAAGCCAATTTACCCTACCAAGACATCTTCAATCTTTATGAAATTTGCTGTATAACTCACTCACATCGTATAGAAAACCATCAACAATTTTCATCAAAAGATTTGACCTTTAAGACCTTCTGCCCGACACATCTTCGAATTACAAAAATCGGACAGTTTTAAGTCTTCAACTCATAAAACCATTTTAACCTCTCTAAACAACTCCATTTACAAAACCGACACTTGAGTTTGAAAATAGACTCACAACCCTAGGTCTAGAAATTAATAACAGTCCTTGACCATTTTTATAACTCATTTTATAGTCCCCGAGATTCGATCCAAATATCGACAACAACTTCGGATTGTGTCGATACTCGTCTCCCGTTACACGAATAATCAAACTAGCATAATTCTTCCTCGTTTTGAGTTAGAAGCTCTAATTTATATCAAAATGAAGCTAATGAAAACCTCTACGACACTATCTTATTAGTTTAACAATAATTCAAACATAAGACACCCGAAAACAGCCCCAAACTCACTGCCCTAAATCATCTTTCTAAAACTCATACAAAATCACTTTTTCAACCCACTCTAACTACTTTTCTACTAATCCTAATCTCCTAATATTACCCACTTTCAATCCTAGCACTTGCATGATACACAAAATAAAAACCAAAATCAAAACTCAAATTTTTAACATCAAAATAGCATGATCTTATCAAGATCATCACATGCATGATCATCAAGAACTCTCACCAATCCTAGTTCATAACCAAATTTCAAAACATCATG
This sequence comes from Glebionis coronaria, assembly GCA_025667525.1. Classification (NCBI taxonomy): domain Eukaryota; kingdom Viridiplantae; phylum Streptophyta; class Magnoliopsida; order Asterales; family Asteraceae; genus Glebionis; species Glebionis coronaria. Next base: position 275,059,920 of record CM046876.1, read on the forward strand.
CATGTAAGGAATTTTGGTATCATAATTATCACCTTTTGGTTTTAAGATAGAGACTTGTTTTAGTTTTAAAGGATTCAAACTAGAAATCAAGATTTTTGATGATTTAGGGGTGTTATGGCTCACGGTTGGAAGAACAAGAGAGAGGGATGAGTTTATTTTTTTTTATCAACTTGTTACTATGTGTTTTAGATAGTGTAATTTTAATATATAGTGGTAGCTAGGGACCAAACTTGTCAATTGTGCAATCTTTTAGACCAAAATGCAATTAAATAGTTTAAAGAGTAGAAAATGACTATTAGTCAATTTTGAGAATATTTACGGGATTCGTGTTTCGTTAAAATACTTTTCAAAAGTTAAAACGCACACAAATATGATATATATATATATATATATATATATATATATATATATATATATATATATATATATATATATATATATATATATATATATATATATATATATATATATATATATATATATATATATATATATATATATATATATATATATATATATATATATATATAGTCCCGGCACGACTTAATACATAATTAAAAATAAAAACGTCAAAAATATAAACAACGAAACAACAAAAAATAAAACGTAAAATTTCGGGCATCCGTCGATATCGCAATAACTAGTAGTCCTCGCAACTAGTAAAAAGGTAAAAATAAGGCTTGCAACATCGGTTTTAAATTAAACCACCAAACTTCATAGCATTCAAGCTCATCAAAAATTTCAAAAATATTATAATTTAGGATTAAATAATGACCTGGGTTTTGGGTTATCACGATTTTATATCCTTCCATCTTTTTTTCCTTATCCAAAGGGAGGTGATTTGCACACTCCTCATATTGATTGGGACACTCAAAATTAGTATGTTTTGACGTATATACCCTCCGTTCACTTCTAATCATGTTTCATTTATAAGGGTATATGTGTCAAGACACACTAATTTAGAGTGTGCCAATCAATTTGAGGAGTGTGCAAATCACTTCCCTTATCCGAACGCTCAACTGTTTCTCCCAAAATCCTCTCCCACCAAGTAAACCAACCCACATAATACAGATTTAATACTCACAAATTTATTTAATCTATTATGATCAGATCCATCAGATCCGAAATTTGTTTCCGCCAACTGCTGCATGGTCGTCGTTATGATCATCATCATAGAAAAGTAATTGTTACATTTGATGTATAATTGGTTTTCTATCATCAGATTCTCAAATTATTTACTTGTTTTCGTAATCAATTTTATTCAATATCAACTTAAAAAAATAAAAGTTGTTTTATTCAATAGGATGAATCACTGTTATTATCATATTATATGGGTATGTCCATTTATTATCCATCATCATCTTTTAAAAAGATGATAAATATGACGGTGAAGATTTTGCTTTGCTAATTCTTAGTCATTTTCTGGATAAATACATATAATGAACGAATTTGGTTACATATATATAAGTAAGTTGTTTATTGCTCTATGGGTATGTTACAGGTGGAAAACCATGGGTATGTCATGATCAGTGATTTCGTTGAACACTTGAAATTGATGACAACGAGGATGAAGCTTGTTTGACTAGTCAAAGCAAAAACTCATCTCAAGAAATGAAAAGTTCTGATCGAGCTAGTAGTTGTCCATATCCCTCTGCGATTGAGGAAAAAACAAGACTTGGAATATTAAGTGAAAAGGAAGAGAGCCATTCGCTTGACAGCAAAGAAGGAAAACATAAATAAATAAAAAGAGAAAAGTAGATGCAATAGTAAAATTTGAGACGGTTGTGTTTATGAGGTTGCAGGCATGTATGGAACTGCTGGTTGGGTCAGTGATATATGAACTCAACTTAGCTCAGCCGCTTCCAGCAGCCATAGTGCCATCATGAACCAGAAACAATCTTTCGTTCGGATTTGTTGAGTGGTGAGATTTCAGGTGGTGGAAATGGAACCTCAAAAACGAGGAAAAGAAATATAAGTTTTATTTCATCGGCAAACATAGTATTACATTTTGTTTTTCTAAAATATACACCCTTTTTGTCTAGTTACTTAGTAATGTAGAAAACTAAGTAATTTTAATTGTTTTCTGTTCAGATTAATGGGATTCTAAATACAGTGAGTTGGGAAATTATTTTTTCCCATGGGATTCTAAATACAATATTAGACAGAACATGTTTAGAACTATGGAAAAAGATCGATACCAGACACCTAGGTACATAAACATAAAATATGGAACATATGTATACTTAATAAGCCTAGCATTTGGCCCGTAGTCATTATCAGGAGGTAAGAAATAATTACTTTTGACAAACCCACAACACATCAACCAGCTTGTTTCTGAGACGTGTGGTAAGAATGTCATTTGACACAGTTGCTGCTTGCACCACCATGGTAAACCAGAATGTAAGCAATACGTGCGGAACACACAGATTGTTCTAGCTAAGGTATTAGTTGATTCCAAATTATCGTGTCAGTTGTCAACTTATAATGAACTAGTTTTTTCTAAAGATTATATTTTGTGTCTTTGTATGTTAACGCTAACAACTACTTATAAGTCGAGCAGTCCAAAGATATCTGCAGTTCAAAGACATTTGCAGTCCAAAGATACTTTTGTATTTGTTTGTGTGTCGAGCATGACAAACCCTCAATCTCTAAACTGGGGAAAAATAAGACGGATCAAATGGATTGCGCGTGATAAATGGGTCAAATATCTTCAAACGGGTCAGAAGATGACGAAATCAACATAGATTTAAGCACCATTACAAATGAAATAACCTATTTCATTTTTATGCTTGCTTTTTTGACACCTGGATTTTCTTGTACTATTTGAAGTGACTAAAACTAATCATTACTTTGTGTTATGTTTTGAGGTCTGCTATTGCTGATGTGATCTCAAAGTGATATGAATGGATGAAGTAGTGTGAAGAATTCAGTACTCATCGTCCAATTTGGTATAGTCGCCTTGTCTTAATCTATGTTGTATATATCTTTTTTAAATGACATTGTGTTTTGGAAAAGGACAGTGATGAGAACCTAGTCATTTAAGCATAATAGTAGTAAGATATAACCTAGACCGAATTGGACATGTACTGAATTATGATTTATTCTTATTTTATATAACTAAGGTGTTGATTCATTATTTTGTTCATTTCTGTTTCATAACCTATGCCTACTGCACACACCCAAATTCAAAATGCTTCACAACTTAGACGAACATTTGATCTTCAAGTGAATGGAAATTTAATTCCAGTTGGTTCACAAAGGATGTATCCTCTAACCAACTTAATTTGAAGCTGCAGAGATTGCATTCTATAAAATAAAACATGGTCAAAATGCACAACAGAATGTAAATTTCTTGTGTAAAGTAAACCAGATTGTGTTTCTCATGTGTTCATTCTCAGCATAGTATTGTATTTGTGTTCTTGCAGATGCAAAAGATAAGCGTGGACTGCAAAGGACAAAGGTGGTACTCACCCAGGTTTTAGGATTTGCTTCTCAGCTTAACCGTAAGAGCGATGTGATTTTAGAAACTCTAATATCCCACGATGTAAGCTTATCCAAACTTCCCTTTAGGTTATGTTTTATTTCTACTTATACTGTTATCGAGTAGTCTGAACTTAATCATTGGTTGCTTTGGTTGCCCTTAATTCTTTAATTGTGTGTTTTGGTACTAGAGTCGGATCATTTATATTTTACTATTAATTTGAGATATGATGACGTATAGTCCCTATTCGGGTTGTATAACCCGACTCATGGGTACTACCCATATCCATTGGGTATGGATTATCACTGTGCAGCGCGCGCAAAGCCCAGGAGGCCCAGTAAGCCATTGTCGCACAACGGTTGATTACTTAACCAAGTCCTCGTCGCCATGCGACAAGATAAAATAGAATATAATATATTCTATGATTATATTCTCCTACTGAAAAGGAGATATACACTTACCATAGCTACGCGATAAGGATTAATCTATTTCTAGTCATTATCTCTTCTTTGGCCACAAGAGTAGGAGAGCCCAGCCGGGACTCTCTCAGGTATAAAAGGAGCCCTCGAGGTTCCACAAAGGTACGATACACAATACTCTAAAACCCTCACATATAATCAAACCGATTACTTACTCTCACAATGGAGTCTAATCGTGGGACAAGCGCCCATGGTAAGCCTAACGGTGTCTATTATTTAGTATCCCTGGTCTTCAAACAAGATTCACTTGGTGCAAGAGTCGGAGTCCACAGGACCCCGAATTAAGCCTAATTCGAGTCTAGCTCGTCCATCTAACTTTTGTATCAACATGTAGGCGCCATCCGTGGGACCCTACACGAAACCCTTTCGTAATGAACAAAGGTGGCGGAAACCCATCCCATCCAAAGCAGGGACCTAAGAAGCCACAAGGGCCATCCTTGGGACTTGAATCACTCAACAACCTAGGACGAGGATTGGGAGGAAAGGGACCGCAAGTTCCTGCTCCCTCACTATTCACCCGTAGCTCACAGGCGGCAGGAGATGCATCATCCTCGCGTGAAACCCCCGCTATGCCACTTAGCGAGGCATTAACCGCAAGGACTGAGCTAACACTACAAACCACAGTAGAAAATCCTCCTGAACCTGACCAAGACATGAGCCAATATGTTGCAAAGAACTTCACATCTCTGGTTTCGCTCATGAAGCCACAAATGAAGTCAAACCCGACAAGGGACTTGAGGATCATCCTAGATTTCGATAGAGAGTTTAAGGCTCTAGAAGGGTCGAGTTCTAAAAAGGAACTACAAAGAGAAAGGAGGAAAAGGAGAAGAGAAGGGGAACTATACATGTCGACACCTCACCCTGACGCGCTACTCACTAAAGACGCGCTATCTCCACACAACTCCGATAGCTCAAGAGGGGAGGATGCTTTTCTCACACCAGCAAACAACATGAGACATAAGAACGTGAAAGACAGGTTAGGACCTAACCCAAGGGGAACCAACGCGCCATCCTAGCCATACCCTCTTGAGCCTTTCCTGCTCAGTTGTCGGAAAGAACTGACCATAAAGTAGAGTTTTGAATTGATCTCATGTCAAAGCAACTAACCAAACATCACCTTCATTTGCTAGCTTGTATGCCCTCCACCAAGCTAAGGCATCTCCTTTAAACTTATAGCAAGCCGATCTTGCCTTCTAGATTCCATCACATCCCATAACATCGAAAATTTTCTCCAATGCAAAATCTAGTTTTCCGCATCACATGATATCTCAACCCTCTCAAAAGATCGAGGTTTTTGCTTGTTAAACCTCTCAATCCAAGTTTGTAGAGTAACGGTGGAGGAGGAAGAGGATTGTTGTTATGATTCAGAATGTTTTGGTATTCAACCCGGATCTGGTTCCTGATTTGTAGAAGCATAGCTTGCAGTGCTGCTTAGACAGCGGCTGCCAGCTCCTATTCAAGTGTCGTGACCATCTGACAGTTTAAAAGAGGAAAATGAAATGATTAAGCTGATTATAACATAGCCAACGAAATAATCCATTGGCAATAGTGGACTCCTATGGGTCGGTCCACATAGCAAAATTGACATGAGCAAAGGTGAACGCCTATAGGTCGGTTCACAAAAGGAAATTCGAATGAAAACCATGTGCGACTAAATATGGCCAGTCCTTTACCAACCTTTACTTATTGAAAAACTTAACATAAAACAATGATGATGCATGAAATGAAATGAGTAAAATGTACTGTCAGTTTTAGGAAGACACTGATGACTACCCACTAGTCACAAGTAAATTTTAAGAGCCTACAGGTCGAAACCTTGGCTCTGATACCATAATTGTAACACCTCATTTCAATAAATGGACTGTTACGTAGTAATTATGACGTGTCATCAAAGCATGCAAGGTAAATGTCTAAAACGTTAAATGACCATAAATGAAACCGGAAACAAACATCGGTTCCAACATAAGCTCAACAAACAAAATGCATAAGTATAGAATGTAAGGGAAGGACTAAACAATGCTCAGCAAAGCAAAAGTATGTAAATGCATTATAAGAGAAAGAAGAGTAGGCGCCTCCATCCCATGCACGTACTCTTGAATCCTAGCTTTGCCCTTTAGCACCTGCCGTATTGGGACATGGAAAGAAAATACGGTTGAACAATACGCTCAGTGTGCGGATATATGACAATGAAATGTAATACATAAACATAATCAAGTAATGAGATGAAATGAATAACAGTGGAATAAGTGTATGTCCTGTAAAACCTGGTTTAAGCTTATGAGACTTGTTTTATATATCTGAAAAGACTTACGTTTAGTTTATTATGAAAAGCTGTATTTTAACTATGCCCGGAGCCTATATAGGTCATGTTATATTAACGTGCATGAATACTTGCAGGGGTAACCTCATCATGCAATTAGAGGGGTTCCTTCTAATTATAAAAATATAAGTGGAGGGATCAGATCCTGTAACGGATGTAAGGCACACACTATAGTTACCGTGAAATCTTACTAACTTGTCCTAGGATGCACCCACATGATAATAATAACAAAGGCCAAATACTGTAAAGGGATGCTGTGAGCAATCATTCTCACCATAGAAGAGTCATAACACCGGTGCTATGGTTATGGAACCCCCATAACTAGGTGAAACCAGCATGCATGTAAATAAACATCATATACTAAAAGTGTTTAAGACACGTAAACTACTAAGGAAAACAGATGACTACAAACGGGGAATCCTAGTATAGGAAAGAAGTGTCCTTACTGAAGGACGAAATACCGTACCTTATGTAGTAAATGAAGACGAAAACGAACGCGAAAGATCACTCCGACTTCACAATAGCTACATAATAAATGGACATGAATAATTGTTTGTTCTACTTTTACATACTGATTATTTAGTTTACTTGACGTGTTCTTACTTATAATACTTGTTCTTGTCTTGTTTTATTATTTCATGTTTAATCATGTGTTTCTTAGTCTTTCATGTGTTTTAGATTCATGTATTTCATGTCTTAAGTATGATAGTACTTGTTATAACATAATGAGTAACTATCTAAAAATCGAAGGTTTCTATGTATAGTAACTTTCCAAAAATAGCATGTTTCCATATATAGTAACTTTCAAAAAATAGCAAGTCTCCTTAAATAGTAAGTTTCCAAAAATAGAAAGTTTCTATATTTAGTAAGTTTCCAAAAATAGAAAGTTTCCATATTTAGCATGTTTCCATAAATAGCATGTTACCATATTTAGTATGTTTCCATAATTATCATGTTACCATATTTAGTATATTTCCATATTTAACATGTTTCTTTAATTAATCGTAGGCTTATTAAATAATTAAGTGATATAACATATAGTTTTAATAAGCTTATAATATGTCATGTATAGTTATATTGTAAAGTTTAATAATGATTAAATACTTAGGCTTAACTTATAATTATTAATTAATAACGATTTTACATGTTATCATAAGTTATTATTAATTAATAATATTACATGATTAAATAATTAAACTTTACCATAAAATGATATTAATTAATTAAGCTAAGTTTTAAATAAATTAATTAAATGTACATGAATAATTAAGTAATTAATTATTTTATCATAAGTTTATTTATATAAATTGTACATTCATAATAACATGATTTTATTTAAATAAAATGATAACTTAAGTCATGTAAATTACTTAATTTAATTAACATGTTTTAATTAAACTAATTGAATAATTATAATACATGTTTTAAAAAAAAATTTAGCCAAACACCCCCAACACACCACCACAGCCGGCGGCTGGGAGGTTTGGCTGGCGGCAAATCAGCCAAAGCTGCTGCAAGTTCCCACTAATCGACCAGAGTTCACCCCGGCTGGCCTGGGTTCCCCCTGCCGAGTCACATGTACCAACCGAGACCAACACATGGTCTCGGTTCCCACTACACGACCACAGTTCCTACTGTGGGGCTGGTGGCTTGCGGCTGACATTAACCAAACACCACCGCACACATTAGGGTCGCGGCTGGTGGCCAGAAAACCCCACTGGTTTGTGTGCAACCGAAACAAAAACAAACCAAAGCCCACCTTTTCTTGTTTTAATCTTAACCATAACATGTTTTTACTTGATGATTTCAAAATCTATGAACATATGATCATAATTAAAATAAATAGATTAAAAAGGTTAAGGTGCGATTAATACCAATTGCGTGGATTGATTTAGGATTGAAACACGAACACAAACACGTAATTCTCCAAGATCAAAACCCAAAAATCTTTCCTTGTGTTCTTGTGGTATGTCGCGGCAAGGGAGGAGACCAAGTAGGGTTTCTTTATGTTTTTCTAAAAGTGATATTATGTAATCCATGGAGGTTAATTGTTTTACAAAATGGATTACAAAATGGGCCGGGTCATGAGGCCCTCTCTCTTCCTTCTTACTGCGGCTAAATACAAGCCCAAGACCAAAACCATACAATTTTCATGTTTAATTATTATTCGTGAATGTTCGTGTTTTAAATGTCGTGAATCAAATAATCTACGTAAACATTTATCGTGTATTTATTATATATACAATACTTGTAATTAAATGCTCGTGTTTTATGTCTTTTATGATTTAAGTATTTTACGTGAATACTTATCGTGTATTAATATTCATGTTTTCATACGTAATACTTATAATAACTAATTAATATACGTAACATTCGTATTAAATTTTCATGATTCATGTCGTATATTAATTAATTAAAAAGTATAAATTTAACCGTAAATTCGTGCATTTAATGATCTTAAGGATTTTAAAGCGGGTTTTACAAACACAAACACGTAGTTCCCCATGATCAAAACCCAAAATCACCTCTTGTGTCCTTGTGGTATGCCGTGGCTAGGGAGAGACCAAAGTAGGGTTTCTTTGTGTTTTTCTAAAAGTGATATTATGTAAATCCCTGGAGGTTAATTGCTTTACAAATTGGATTACAAAATGGGTCGGGCCATGAGGCCCTCTCTCTTCCTTCTTGTCGGGCTAAACCCAAGCCCAAGACCAAAACCATACAATTTTTCATGTTTAATTATTATTCATAAATGTTCGTGTTTTAAATGTCGTGAATTAAATATTCTACGTAAACATTTATCGTGTATCTATTTAAACTAATATATCACAGTTTTTAGTCAAGACTATTAATTTTTTCCTAAAATACCTTTTAATGTCATCTCGCCACGTGGACTAAGTCATTTTAATCTAAAAAAGTCATTAAATCTACCATATTCGTTAGTATTAATTTTTGATTTGTTAAATTCATTTTTCATTGGTTTAACACAATAAAATTGCTGAAGAAGTCTTTATTGCCAAATTTAAAATTGCTAGTTGTCAAATTCAATGCTTTTTAGTTAACTAAGGAATTGAAATATGGATTTGAAATAAAAAGTTTTCATAAATTCTTTGAATTTTGCATTTTCATTTAGCCTTTTCAATCTTGGATCAAACAAAGTCTGTTTAGGAAGTTCTATGTATGTACATTCACTTTGTTTTCTTCTCTCTTTTGTAGAAATCATTTTCTTCAACAAAACCCACTGTCTACACAACGTTCTATGTTCTTCTCATTGTCATGTTAATCTTGCATGAAATGTAAGTGAATAAAGGAATATAGCGTATAGATAGATCATAGATGCAGAATGATTACTCTATATATATATGGAGGTAAGAGCATCTATTGTTATGGTTAGAACATTACATTAATTTCTAAATTCATTAATTTATCGTCTTGATTTGCCGATCTTTGTAGTTTTCATGCCATTTTTCATAAGATATTTAATGATACAAAAGTTGAGATCAAGGAGTATAAGGAACCATGAGAGGAGGAGCATAAAAATCATTATTTAAAAATCATTATTTAAGATATCGTCTTCATCATTTGTTCAACCAATAATTTTGAAGTATACTTGCACTTTTTGATAGTTTCTTCCATCAACATGTGTAGTTATAAGTGAGTGTAGAAATTTTTGTTTATATTTAATCTTTTTGTGAGGATACTATGTTTAGTTTGACATGTTTTAGTTATATATAATCTTGTCATTGTCATTCTAAGTCACTAATATCGTGATGATACAGTGTGGAAACAATGATAGTCAACACAAGGTGGATTCAATATTTCGGCTATTACTATAATAATTCAATCTTATTCTTAACAAATAAAAGCGCTAAAAAATACAGTAGTTGTTAGTCCTCTTGTGCTTATAAACGAACTGGAATTTGACCCGCGCGTTGCAGCGGGCTAATTTAAGTTAACTTTACTTATCGTTGTGTAACGTTATGTGTGATCAATACATTATCTATTTATTGTTTGCTATTAGTTTGATATGTATTTTTTTGGATAAGCGTGGTTTGTGCATAAATTTACTATATTGTTAGGAGTGATAGTAGAAAAGTCTTTACTTTTCTATTATCTCTTATAAAACATCGTCTAATACGGTCTCAAAAATATCTACAAAATATCTACAGCCTCTAAGTTCTCGGTCCATAAAGAGTTTGTAACTAAGAAACGATTTTGGAACACCGACCTTCCAAAAGTATGTAAATCTGTTAACAACCATTTATTATTATATTCATAGTTATTGTACTTTCCATTATTTGTTTGGACTTGCTAATCTTTTTGATGGTAACTTACTAATTAAATCTTTTTGTGGTAAGGAGAAGTGTTTGTAATTGTGGCAACCATCGTCCTCATTCAGGAGGAAGAGGGCCGGTGGTATTTGTTATGTAGAAAGTGTCATTAGAATGTGGGTTGTAATGATGGCAAGTGGATCCGGATCCGCAGATTCCTCTAATTCTACTAAAGACAATAATGGTTATTTTTGCAAAACCTGTAACCTTCCGTGCTCAAGCGTTGTCACAAGGTATTTCAACAATACTTTTTTAATATCTTCAACCACTCATTTTTTCTAACCATCTTACTTAAACATTTCAATTTTGTATGATCAGGTTATGTGTCAAGTGTCGCGTCCAGGATGAGACAGGTACCGCAAGCTTGCTGCTATTTGAAAAGGATGTCAAAAGTATATTGAGTGAAGATTCTGCATATAAGCTTTTGGCAACACAAGAAAAGGTAAAACATACAAGGTTATTTTGGCACATAAAAATTCATATTATACTTTTATACATGCAAAAAGGTAAGTTAGATATAACTCAACCAAATACTTGATCGCAAGTATGCTTTCAAAATTAGTATGGATGAGCGACAGTCAAAGAATTTATTACCATTATGGACCATCCAGAAAATGTCTCATGATTCTGACATCATAAAAGCACTCATTCCTTGGATAACACCGTTAAAGGTACTAATCTATTAAACATGAGCGCATTAAAATACAATGTTGGTCTATGTTCTTATACATGTTTAAATTACATCAGGGACAGACAAGTGATTCTATTTTGAAGGATACAATTTTCGCAACTGGCAATTGTTACCACATTTATAATTTTTACTTATATAATATGAGCTACAAAGCCCCTCCGTTGGACGGCTAGCTTTAAGATTTTTTGGCATACTTTACACTTTAATAGTTGTTCGATACTGTTTGATTGTTGCATAATCATCATCATTTTAATATTTTACATTTTAATAGTTTGTCTCTTTCGCGATGACAATCAACAAAAGTTAAAGACAGTCTCTCGGGCAAGGCTGTTTGTATTTGTCATGACATGTTTTTACACATGGCCAACAATATGTGGACGTGGTCATCTCTCGTGTTACGAGCAAAAAAGGATTCAAGATGGTTATTCATGTTGAAGACGGAAATCTCACTAATATCACAACTAATGTAGTCTACAAAGAAGTGCTACATCATTTATGATCACATCTTCATGTACACATATGTACACCTATGTCGCTTTTGTATAATAAAGGATTGGTGGTCTTTTGATGATTTTTCTATTGTGTTTCATATAACGGTTGTTTGATTACAGCTATATACTTTACGTTGCTTTAAGATGTGGTTGTTTTTATCTAATAACTTTGTAATAAATATTGTAATTCCCTAACTCTTTCGACGTTTCTTTTAAGATACCCGTGAATTTCACGGGTCTTTTAGCTAGTTAATAATATACATAATACTTGTAATTAAATGTCCGTGTTTTATGTCTTGTACGTTTTAAGTATTTTTACGTAAATACTTATAGTGCATTAATATTGAAAGTCCCTAATCAATGTAAGAAACCCTAATCTTAACTTAATCAACACAAGGTATTACTTTTCAAACGTAATCTTATTATTGTATAATAAAGAATTACATGTGTTATGGATAACACAGTTTGATGACAATGTGTTGTGCACACTTTGAACAACTATAAACCTAACTTATGAATACAGTCGTAGCTGTTTAATTCACTAAGTTATATGCAATAATGTTATGAATATCTCAAAGTGTTGAACATTAATGCATGGATACACATCCTATTTATAGTGTTACGAGATTGACCTAAATAGTACTTGATGGTGACTACACAAGCTTTTACAAGTTCCCACATCAGTCACATGATGTCCTTCTATTCTTGGTAGTCTTCCATTATGCTTTAAAAAAACAGTTGTCAAAACAGTTTCCTTTTTCTTCATAGTATCGAACACACAAATGGCATGTCCAAAGTGTGCTGAGAGTTATCAGGGTATTGCCACCCCTGTTAACTCTCAACCTCCCAGAGTCCCTGATACATCTTGGCTGTTATCCATCACAGCCAATGAGTATGTCTTCAGGTAATCTTCGACTTCCCTGACAATGTCCCTGACATGGACTCCTCTGAGGTTGTTCACATAGACTTGGATCTCCGTGAGTCTTGCGAAACTTGCCTGCTACCTAGGCACAGGCAAGGGACTATCTAACAGCCTAATTATGTTTAAATCAATGATCAGGGAATCTAACAAGTTTAGATTCCCAACAATCTCCCCCTATTTAAACATAAATAATGCTAGATCTAACTAAGTTAAGGTAAGTGAGTTAACAGCTTCTTCTTACGCATAACAGATCTAAACAAACATACCTCATGATTTTATTAAAACTTAAAGAAAATTACAAGTGCATTACATAAGCAAAATAAAAGATGAAGGTAAAAAGGGCTGTGAACATCTTCAATCGTCATCATTTTTAATTCTTTCTTCAACTTCAGCTAAGTCCAATCTGTTATCAATTTCATCCTGCAAAGTCTTTGCAAACCTTTTGGAATACTCTGAGTTGATCTTGAGTGACTTCTTATGACAGAGCAGCTGAATTGTTGATGCTAGGCATAACTCATCTTCCCTTTGAAAAGCATACTGGCAAGCCTTGTTCATGAATGCCATTCCTCTTTCAGGCTCTGTGTATGTCTGACCATCAACAGGGCCAACAATACCATTGGGGAGGATCAAATCCCTGTGCATGCCATCCACTTGAACATCTTCAGTAACAAAAGTTTCATTAACAATTTGTGAAATTCTTCTCCTTTTGTTGCCAATCATTGGGGGTTCTTGTTCAAAAAGCTGTGGTGGAGGATCAACCTTAAGTTTGGCAGCTGTTTCCTTGATCCAGGTAAACTTGGCCTTAAGAGTCTTAAGCAGAAGAAAATTAGCCTGTCCAGTCTTTTTGGAAGCTAAGGCTTCAAGTTCGAACCATTCTGATAACCCAAGTGTCTTTAGCCTGAAGTTGTCAAACACATCCATATTTCCCTGTTGGTTTTCCCTCCATAAGATCATCTGTGGGGTGTTTGTGGATTTATGAATGGTGTATTTGAACTTGGTTATCTTGCCAGGGGCATATCTTTTGTTCACGCAGGCATCATAGTCAGCTTTGACTTTCCTTAATGCCTCAGCGCGTTTTGCTTCCATTTCCCTCAACCTTTGTTTTTGTTTTTCTCTTTTAGGTGGTGTCATCTTCCTCAGAGTAGCTTCATTCAATTCTTTGGCTGTCTTGAGTTCATTTAATCTTTTGAATTCTTCAGCCTGTTTCTCTATTTCTTCAGGAGTTAAAGGAATCTCATCAGAAGGTGTAAAGGTTGAGAATTGGGAAATGTCTGTTGTGGATCCTCCTGTCTCTAGCATCGCAGCTATTTTCTTGAGTTTGGTGTCAGTGTCAACCAACACTATCTCCTTTCCTTTCTTTGAGACAGAGGACTCCACACTTATGTTTTTCAAAACATCAGCTCTTTTGATAAATGCTGTCTGAGCCTGAGTTTGAATTGCTTTAGGGAGGGAGCTGACAGTGAACTTTAACTTCTTGGCAGCTGGTTCATCATCATCCCCAGGCTTGCTGGTGTTAACCAAAACCAGAGACTTTGATGAGTCAGCTCCATCTTGAGTGTGTTGCTCCCCCTGAGTATTATCCTCATCATCAGATATTGTGATAGGTGTGATGACTTGGAGAGGAACAGGTGTAATGGTGGGGTTAGCTGATGATGAGCCTTGTTTAGCAGATTCAAGGCTGAGTGATGTATCTTTCTCCCCCTCACGTTCATCCTGGGTTCGAAGACGTTTGGATGAACGTGCTTGAAAATGCCTTGCAATCTGCTCGACATAGGCAGCCATAGAACGTTGTCTTTTCCTTGAAGCCCTGGCAATCTTCAGCAGGAGGTTGCCATTTGCATTTGTATTGGCCTGAACACGCCTGACAATAAAGTTAGCATGGCGGTATTGCCTGTTGCGAACAACATCAAATTGCCTGTGCATGGTGAGCTCATGTTCATGGAACATGGCAGGGACAGCTGAGTCAATGACATCTTTAATCCTTGTGGAAAGGTGACTGAGTCCTTGGGCTACACCTCTTCTTGCACCATCCTGAATGGGCTCAGTAACCGCCTCAGTCACAGACTTTTTGATGATGCCAGGAAATGTCACAGTGAAGTTGTGCATCTCAGATTTGATCACATCCAGCTTTCTTGATAAACGCTCAATATCTGATTGATGATGGACAGGCTGAAGATTCTTGATATTGAGGCTTTGCTGAGCATAGTCATCCCCCCTTGGTAAGAGATCAAAGTTGGTCTGGGCAGGATGATCAAACAAGAGAAATTCTGCTGTTGGATCATAAGTTGGTCTTTGGAATACTGTTGTTGTTGAAGTAGTAGAGTTTGGAGTATCAACAGCATCCTTGGGAGGAGAAGTCTTAGTTTCAGCTGGTGTGGACACAACTATTTCTTTGGGAGGAAAGACAGACAGCTGGTCTTCCTCATCTTCTTCATCCTCTTCATCGAACATCCCTTCAGGGAATTCATCATCAGGCATGGACTCAATATCAGAGACATAATCTTCCAATGATAGCATTTCATCATCAGCATTTAACAGAGGCTCTTCATCAGTAGGTTTGTCTTGAGTCATTGTGTCAGCCTCCTTGTCTTGTTGTACCTGAGATTCGATGACTGGCTGTACAATTTTAGCCTACAAATTGTTTCAATTAGTAACAGGGAAAAAGATAAGGGGAATGGTCGCCATTTCGCTGTCCCAGAGAGGCTGAGGGTGATTACTCAGCCACTCCAAAGGATAAATCCTTGGGATTCTTTTAAGTGTGAATAAAATGTGGTTAATGATCGCCATTCGCTGCCCCTAGCTGAGTGTGATTATTCAGCCCCCCCAAAAGGTTAAAACCTTTGGGACTCTTTTGATTGTGAGACATATGTTGTTTATGGATCGCCATTTGCTGCCCCTAGGAAAGCTGAGTGTGATTATTCAGCCCCCCCAAAAGGTTAAGAACCTTTGGGACTCTTTTAAGAGTGAAACATATGTGGTTAAAAGTCGCCTGTTACGCTGCCCCTAGGAAAGCTGAGGGTGATGATTCAGCTCCCCCTGAAAGGATAAATCCTTTAGGACTCTTTTAATGAGGGAACCAAGAGGCTGTGTGAAGTACAGCTGATCAAGGTTGAGACATTAGTGTATTCAGGTTGTTGGTAGCCTGAATACTGTCTAGAGGGTGCAGGGTCATCGCGGTGCTTTATAAACACAAATGAATCATTCCCTGGTGTAAAGACAGGGTGTACATAAGTCTTAAAGGATTCTAAGTGCATTGACAGACTTCTATGGGTCGAGGATTTCCCTAACATCACCACTCTCTCCTACAGACAAATGAGAGTGGCTGCTTGTGAACCTCTAAAAATGTACACTGATTACCTGTGAGATATCAGCTGGATCAGGCTGGTTTCCTGTTGTCTCAGTTGACTTTGAGACACTAGACTCCTGTTGTTTGTCAGCAGAAATATCTGAATCCACATGAGTATCTGGACCAGAGGAGGTGTCAGTCTTCTTTCCCTTGGCCTTAGAAACAGCTTTGGAGTGGGAAGAAGAGGGGATTTTCTTCTTCTTAGGCTGTTGGCCAGACGAAGCCTTGGACTTAGTAGTGTGCTGCCCAGAGGTCAAAGACTTAGACTTGCCAGCAACACTAGAAGTATTCACCTTCTCAGAAGAAGGGAGCAAGGGCTTCTCAGCTGTTGGTAGATGGTTGGCCACATTCATCATATGAGCGGTGACAGGGACATCTTCAACGCCTATTTCTTTGTAGATAGCACCTGTGATGCGGTAGGGCTTAAGAGCAGTCAAGGCCTTGTTGTGGTAGTTGTCTCCCAGCAGGCTTTCGAAGATCAGAGACAGGAAGCGCACATAGCAGATATTCTTTTCCCTGACCTGATTCCTTCCCTTCAGCTGTTCTACAAGATTTGAGAAGAGAACGCTTCCAACGTTAACATCAGCTCCCCAGATTAATCCATAAGCAATAGCCTGATGGTTGAAAGACATCTGATCCTGTGATCCCTACATTCCTCCCAGGGATTTAACAATGTGGGTGAAGAGGACACGCCACATGGGAGTGAAATACTTAATCTTCAGAGGAGATTTGGAGAGGACCTCAGCTGGTGTAAGTGCAGGGTTAACGTCATGGCAAGGATTGAGTGTGGTCAGGGCTTCTTTGACAGCCTTTTTATCAACAACCTTCAGGCATTCATCTCCATGCTTCAATCCGGCCACACTTGAAAAATCCTTAAGGGAAAAGGCGAATGGGTGTTCATTGCATGAAAGGCTAAATGTTATGGTGTCATCAACTACCTCAGCAGAATACCAGAATTCCCTAAGGTATTCTTGGTAAAAGGTGGAAGGGGATTTGGTAAAGGCTTCACTTAGGTCACAATTCTGCATGAAACTGACCAGATCTGAATAGGTGCTATTTGAGGCCTTAATCCATCCAGTGACGTTGTTGGAGGCGAGGATGCTTTCGGTGATCTCGAAGTTAACATTTGCTGCTTTGGGAACTGAGAACGCCATGGATTCGAGGTTGAAGGTGAAAGAAAATGGTGGATAGGTTAAGAGAGATAAGAACTTAGAGAGAGAAGTAGATTTGAGAAATGAGAGTGGTGGTGGGTGAGAAGAGAAAAGAGACAATATATATTCAAACAAGGTGAACAGTTATTCAACCGTATTAAATGCAAGGAGCGAAAGTGACTGTTCAAGGGTCCCCTTGACCTTTCAAAATAGTTTGTCTCCTCGTTATCTGAAAAATAAAAGATTAAATATTTGAGAATGTTTTTTGTATTTACTTGGAAAGTAACTACCTAGTTTCATGTGAAAAACATTTAATATAGAATCAATCATTTAATGAACACATTTAATATCAAGCCACAGGCTTTGAGATATTGAGCATCCCTAGCTTAGCAACTAGCCTGTTGAACGAAGGTTCAACCAAAGGCTTTGTAAAGATATCAGCTAGTTGCAGCTCTGTGGGAACAAAGTGCAGCTCAATATCTCCCTTCATTATATGATCCCTGATAAAATGATACCTGATATCAATGTGTTTGGTACGAGAGTGAAGAACATGGTTGTTGGATATGGCAATGGCGCTGGTGTTGTCACAAAAGATTGGCACTTTGTCATACAATATTTCATAGTCAGCCAATTGACTTTTCATCCAGAGCACCTGAGCACAACAACTGGCTGCAGCGACATATTCTGCTTCAGCTGAAGACATAGCCACAGAGTTTTGCTTCTTAGCACTCCATCCAACCAATTTTCCTCCTAGGATTTGACAGCTGCCTGAAGTGCTTTTCCTGTCAATACAGCATCCAGCATAGTCTGAATCTGAATAGGCCTTGAGATCAAAGCCTGATTCCTTTGGATACCATAGGCCTAGGGATGGTGTTCCTTTGAGATACCTGAAAATTCTCTTAACAGCCACTAGATGGGATTCTTTTGGGTTAGCTTGGTACCTTGCACAGAGACATGTGGAGAATTGGATATCTGGACGACTAGCTGTTAGATACATGAGTGACCCAATCATGCCTCTATATAAAGTCTCATTCACAGAGACCCCTGACTCATCAGGGCCCAAGTTGTTGGGTGGAAGCATGGGGCATTTCACTGATGCACAATCAGCTAAGTCATATTTTTTAAGTAAATCCTTAACATACTTTTCTTGACAAATTGAAATTCCCTTAGGACATTGTGTAATTTGAAAGCCCAAAAAGTAAGTTAATTCACCCATCATACTCATCTCATATTTCTTGGTCATTAATTTAGCAAAACGTTTACTAAGATTGACATTTGTTGACCCAAAGATGATATCATCCACATAAATCTGCACAATGATGAAAGCACTCTTATCCTTGAAGGTAAAGAGTGTTTTATCAATAGAACCCCTGACAAATTTATTTTCAGTTAAAAAATTTGTAAGAGTTTCATACCATGCTCTTGGAGCTTATTTCAGCCCATACATTGCCTTGTGAAGCCTATACACATGGTTGGGAAACTCGCTGTTCTCAAATCCTTCAGGTTGTGCAACATACACTTCCTCAGCCAAATCACCATTGAGGAATGCACTCTTTACATCCATCTGATACACAGTGATGTTCATATAGGCAGCATAAGCAAGGAAAATTCTGATGGCTTGAAGTCTAGCAACTAGAGCAAATGTTTCATCATAATCAATTCCTTCAGTCTGAGAGAACCCCTGTGATACCAGTCTGGCCTTGTTCCTGATGATGTTCCCAATTTCATCAATCTTATTTCTATGGATCCATCTAGTGCCTGTGATATTCTTTCCAGGTGGAGCTGGCACTAGTGTCCATACTTTGTTCTTTTTGAACTGATTGATTTCTTCTTGCATCGCAGCTACCCATCCTTCTTCAACCAGAGCCTCAGCTACTCTTTTAGGTTCAATTTGTGAGAGAAATTCAGCAAAGAGACATTCATTGGCTGAGGCTGACTCTGAGTCTTGGATTCGCTGTCTAGTTGTGACCCCTGCATTTGGTTCCCCAATAATGTTTACAAGAAGAATGTGTTGATCTCTTGACCACTTATTTTGAGGAGCTGGGGACTCAAGGATAGGAGCACTTATGGGCACAGCTGGTACAATTTGAGTTTCATCCTGCTAATTAGGAGGGCTTTCTTCAAAGACTACTTTAGTGTCAGAGTCTTCTTCAGCCATATCAAGAGGTGCTATTTCATTATCAGTAGGAGAGTCTTCAGGGATTTGAAGAATTGGTGATTCATCAATAGCATGAGAAGGACCATCAGAGATTTGAGGCTCTTCTTCATCAAGTTCCTGAGAGATAGGAACTTCTATGTTGTGAGTAGACAGAGGATCAAAGGCAGGGACATAAGGGGTGAGAGTGTTGGAGTGATGATGACTGGTAGGTCGGGGTTCTGTGAACTCATCACTTGGGAAAGATATATTTTCATTAAAATCAATTTCATCACCCTCTGTTCCCGTTCTCTGTATGACTTCATCATCTTCATTGAATCTAACATGGAATGTTTCTTCTACTTCTTGTCTTCTGATGTTGAATACTCTGAAGGCTTTGGCTGTTGGAGAGTATCCCAAAAAGAAACCATCATCAGCTTTTTCATCAAACTTTCCAAGTTTATCCCTGTAGTTATAAATAAACACAGGGCACCCAAACACATGAAAATAGCTGACGTCTGGAGATCTTTTTCTGAAAAATTCATAGGAAGTTTTACCATGTCTTTTGACAATGATTGATCTGTTTTGTGTATAGCAGGCAGTGTGAACAGCTTCTCCCCAAAATTGCTTTGGTAAGGCTGCACCATTTAACATAGTTCTTGCAGCTTCAATCAAAGTCCTGTTTCTTCTTTCAGCCACACCATTTTGTTCAGGGGTGCCAGCTGAAGAGAAGTTCTGTGAAATCCCTTTTTCATCACAAAAAGATTCAAGTTGATGATTCTTGAATTCAGTACCATTATCACTTCTTAGAGCTTTGACTCTAACATCATTCATATTTTCAACCTGTCTGATGAAGGACATGATGGTTTCAGCTGCATCACTTTTCCTTCTGAGGAAGAACACCCATGTGTATCTTGAAAATTCATCAACTATGACCAAGGTGTATTTGTTGTGATTAATGGTCTGAGGTTTGATAGGTCCAAACAAATCCATGTGAAGGAGATGTAAGCACTTGTCAATAGAGAATGATTGCCTAGTCTTGAATGAAGACCTGTGATGCTTTCCTTTGACACAGGCAGAACAAGTCTTGTCTTTGGAAAACATTACGGAAGGTAGACCAGCAACCAAGTTTTGAGTGGCTGTCTTGTTGATGTTCTTGAAGTTGAGATGAGACAGTCTTTTGTGCCACAGCCAATTGACACTTTCAGAGGCTTTAGCAAGAAAACAATTTGAGCTGTCTTCAGAGCACACAGCCATGTTGATGACATAAACATCTCTCCTTCTAGGTGCAATCAGCACAACATCATTGTTTTTGTTGAATATGGTTCCCGAGTCTTAGTAAACAAAACCTTATAGTCAGCATCACACAATTGGATGATGCTAATAAGATTGTGTTTAAGACCATTCACATATGCAACCCTGGTAAATGTAATCCCATTGCAGTTCACTGAGCCATATCCTTCTGTGTCACTTGAAGAATTATCTCCAAACACCACTTTAGGACCTGGCTCCTTTGAGTATTTGTGCAAGTATTGTTGAATCCCTGTCATGTGTCTAGAACAGCCACTATCTAGATACCATACCGATTCCTTGAGATATTTCTGCACAGATACATAGAAACAGATTAGTTCCTATGGTGAACCCACTTTCCAGTGGGTTCCCTGAATTGCTTATTAGCAATTCTTGTGTTCCTGAAAAACTTTTGGCGTTGTGAGGGACAGTTCATTGTTTCATGGTTATAACTTCCACAGATATCACACCCAGGGAAGTCACCACACTCGTCTGAGTGATGGTCTGTGAACCCACAGAATTTACAGGGAGGATAAGGTGTGTAATTTCCCTGTTGTCTTTTGGAACTCTGTGGTCTGTCCCTAGAGGGTGTCTGAGCTCTTTTAGCTGCCATGTGTCTGTCATGATCTAAGGTCGAATGGTGAGAGTTTTTACATACATTGCAATAAGGTTTGATTAACCTTTCCCCTTTGGGTTCACCTAGAACTGACTTAGGTTCATGAGAAGTAGAGCATTCAGCGTAAGGCTTAATGTGTTGTTTCAAGAGTTCTACTTATTTCATAAGAGACAACAGGCGATCTTCAGTGGTAGGGTCAACCTTGCTCACAGCTTTAGTAGCAATAGGCTTAAAAGCTACTTTTTTACCAGTTTGTTTAGCAGGCACATGAAAAACTTTAGCTGGAGGATTCTCAATATCAGTCCTAAGTTTACCCTTAGCAGATCTAGAGAACTGCTGGGTTCAACTCCAGAGAGTTTTGACAGGGAGGGTAGCTCAGCCATATCTTCAGAGACAGGATCATTAGTCAAAGTGGTATCTGACATATGAATCGTCTCTGTTGATTTAAAGACAATGTCTTTGGGTTTGGTGAGAATCTTCAGCTTATTTTTCTTAGCAGATATATCCCTTTTTAAGTCAGCAGGCACTTCATCCCTAAGCAATTGATCTATGGTAAACCTAGCACACAACCATTTTTCAATAACTTTGTTTAATTCAGAGACTTGATCATTTAAAGCAATGTTTTTCAAGGTTAATCTAGCTACTTCATTTTGCAGAGATATTTTCTCTAAATTAACCCGCCTGAGAGTATCACATTCAGTTTTAGCATTTGGCATATCAGTTTTAACAGAGTGAAACTTATCAAGTAGGTTCTTTCTTTGTTCCTCAACAAAGTGTAAATCAACAATGGTGTACAAGGACATGCTTACGTTCATCACTATCAGACATGGATAGAAGCCTGTGTACCTTTTTCATTGTGATGTCAACCCATTGTCCTGATCTTGCATCACCTTTTCCAACAGATGGTTCATCCTCAGCTATCGCCATGAAAGCCCTGACTCTGGTGGTGTCTTCTTCATCTGAAGTCAGTGGCTCATCATTTCAATCATAAGTTTCAGCAACCAACCCTTTCTCTATCTTTTTCTCACCACCCTTCTTCTTGGACAGAGCTTCAATCTTCAAGTTCATTTGTTCTAACTCAGCTTCAAGTGCCTTGTACTTATTTTTGTAGTCTTTCTTCTCAGTGTCTGAAGAATTGGATTGAGATGAGTTGTTATGTTGTTTGAACTTGTAGGATTTGGATGAAGATGATGGATAAGAGGGTGAGGATGTCTTGGTGGAAGGACAGTCTTTTTGAAAATGTCCAAGCTTTCCACAGGCAAAGCAAGTTTCTTTTGACCTGTCAGTTGGTTTACTTGCTGATCCTACTCTTCCTGATCTTTTGAAGTATCTTCTTTGGTTGGCTAGCAAGGCTCTTTCATGAAACTCTGCATTAAGGTCTGTCAAGAACTCTTGGCTGCTACGGGTATCTTCTTCAACATCAGAATCGGTGTCATGATGATGTGTTGCAGAGATCAAGGCTTTGGAAGAAGCTCCTTGGACCACAAATCTTTCAGTCTCTGACTTGTAAATAGTATCAATCAAACCTTTTCGTAATTATACTTTCCATAAAGTTGAGCAAGGGTGTCATTTTTGATTGAGTTGTTAGTCCTCTGAGTCTGATTCATACTCAGCCATTTTCTTGGAAGGCTGTTGACAAAAGTGGCATTGATCTCAGCTTGACCAATAGTGACGTCATTCATTGCTAGGTCATTGAGAAGAATCTTCAGCCTTGTATAGGTTTGCTGAACCTTTTCACCTTCAAGTGATTTGAAGGCATTAAACTGAAGTCTGAGTGCCTGAATTTTCGTCTCTCTTGTTTCAGAGGGTCCTTCATGTCCAAGGATGAGGTCTGTCCACATTTGTTTGGCTGTGGGACACTGAATGACAGACTTCATGATATGCTTGGGAAGACAGGATATTATGATGCTTTTGAGACGTTTATCTTGATTTTCCAATTTCCTATCAGCTGGAGTCCATTGTTTGAGAGGTTTGGGAAGAGGGTTTTCTTCAGTGGATGTAAGCGCCATGGGAATATAAGGACCATTTTCTAAGATTTCTAGAAGAAAAGGTTCAAGCCCATCAAGATATACAAGAAATTGACTCTTCCAACTGGCAAAATCTTCTTCATCAAATACTGGTACACTTGTGACGTGTGATCCACCTCTTGAGTCAAGAAGTTGGGGTAGATCATCGTCATTAGCAGGAGGGTTGAGTCTTGGTGAAGATGGGTTTGTGGAAGGTGACTGTGGTGGGTTAGAAGTTTCTGGCATGGTGGATCTTGATTATAAAACTGAGAACGATGTTTCTTGAAGGTTTTAATATCAAACACCTCTCAGATACCAATTGAAAGTCCCTAATCAATGCAAGAAACCCTAATCTTAACTTAATCAACACAAGGTATTACTTTTCAAACGTAATCTTATTATTGTATAATAAAGAATTACATGTGTTATGGATAACACAGTTTGATGACAATGTGTTGTGCACACTTTGAACAACTATAAACCCTAACTTATGAATACAGTCGTAGCTGTTTGATTCACTAAGTTATATGCAATAATGTTATGAATATCTCAAAGTGTTGAACATTAATGCATGGATACACATCCTATTTATAGTGTTACGAGATTGACCTAAATAGTACTTGATGGTGACTACACAAGCTTTTACAAGTTCCCACATCAGTCACATGATGTCCTTCTATTCTTGGTAGTCTTCCATTATGCTTTAAGGAAACAGTTGTCAAAACAGTTTCCTTTTTCTTCATAGTCTCGAACACACAAATGGCATGTCCAAAGTGTGCTGAGAGTTATCAGGGTATTGCCACCCCTGTTAACTCTCAACCCCTCAGAGTCCCTGATACATCTTGGCTGTTATCCATCACAGCCAATGAGTATGTCTTCAGGTAATCTTCGACTTCCCTGACAATTTCCCTGACATGGACTCCTCTGAGGTTGCTCACATAGACTTGGATCTCTGTGAGTCTTGCGAAACTTGCCTGCCTCCTAGGCACAGGCAAGGGACTATCTAACAGCCTAATTATGTTTAAATCAATGATCAGGGAATCTAACAAGTTTAGATTCCCAACAAATATTCATGTTTTCATACGTAATACTTATATTAATTAATTAATATACGTAACGTTCGTATTAAATGTTCATGATTCATGTCGTATATTAATTAATTAAAAAATTAAATTTAACCGTAAATTCGTGCATTTAATGATCTTAGGGATTTTAAAGCGGGTTTTACAGAGTTGGTGCTTACTTGTCTAAATCTTTATAGTTTTTCCATCCTTTCTAATGAGCAAATTACTTTTAAGTCTTTGATGAACGTGTTGTGTTGGTAACGGTTTTTGGGACTAAGCGCTATTCTGAATTTATATTTTGGGATAGGAAACTTTTAGACAATGTTTGTATTTATTTCAACGTCTCTTTTGAGGTCGTTTTCTATGATTATGTGTGATGTGCTATGAAGTAATGCCCAAAACTGGTATTCCGCTGCGTGGTAATTTGAGGTTGTTACAAAATGGTAATCAGAGCCACAAGTTATAGAGAACTAGGTCGATTTTGAAAAACCTAAACTATAACTTTTTGTGTCTTCTAAAAAGTTTTAAGCACGCAACTACTCCGCATGGCTCTGGTAAGACTATTCTTGCATTACTTTATGATTGATTGTAATTATGTGATACTATGTGTATGTAGTAATGGTAGTATGTATATGTATGAATATACTATGGTATTTAAAGGCATTGCACGCGAAGCAATATTCCTTGAATTGTTGTCGTACATTTTATAATGCGGTTTTGTATAGGATTTGGCCTCACCGCCAATCACCAATCTTGATAATTAGGTATTATCAGAATACGAGCTTGAATTCATTTAATACTTTCGTAATCTATCGCATATCGACTAGTTTAAGCTCGATTGTTGTCATCGCATCGTGATGTGCCATTTCAGGACATCTCATTTCGAAACGTAATTGATTAATGTGATGTTCGTGTTTCTGTTACTACTTATGATTTTGATGAATCATTTATCCGAGGCGACATCTTTTATGTAATGCGACGTGTGATTTGATTTAATATGACTACGTTTTATTGGCGAAAGGAGGATGCAAATGTTGGACCCAAAATATATATGTGTCCAAATCAACTATATAGTTGGGTACAACAAAGATATGCTCGTAGTAGTCATTCGGTTGACTGACTTAATACTTTGTATCTAAATGCAATGGGACATTTCTATATAGAGATTTTAACTTGCCCAACTAGGAGTCGTTTACGGTTGTCTTATTGAAATGGGTTAGGAAATTTGAATAAGAAAATTTTAAACCATTGGACCATAGATTGTTGTGTTTTCCTTATTCAAATGGAATGGTACATTTGAATACGAAAATCATGAAGTAAGTTTATTGACACCTTCTACCTACTGTGGTATGTAATGTGGATATGATATTGTGTTGAGAGATAGTAATACTTGAGTAGGATGACTTATAATCGTCTTGTTCAAATGGATTGGGACGCCTTTTCATTTGAACAAGAAAGTTGTAAGTTCCCGAACTGTAAATTTATAAACTCTTGTATACATGGATTTAGACGCCTTTTGATGTAGACAAGGAGTTATAAATGAGTGTCCTCAAGTATTCCTGGATTGATTGGTGGTTGTTTGGTGTGCGTACATATTTCTTCAAATCCCATTTCATTCGTATGAATCGTTTTGTGTCGTCATCATTGTGGTTATCGTCGATTATCGTCTATGTGCGAGTAACCCGCTGGACATCTCTTGAGTTATGATTTATTTTGATGGACCATTTCTAATATGTCTCGACGATCACGAGCTTTATAAGCTAATTGTTAAGATCCATTACCCATTCCGAGAAGAGATGGCTTGTCTGATCGACGACAGAATTTATGTGAGTGATAGTAGATCAATCAAAGGTTAAGGTATCACCGACAACTTGAATTGGATAAAAGATTTTTGGGATTTTACTTGCTACAATCGAAGGTTTCATAGAAGAATTTTTCTTGATGACGAAACCGTGGGACTAGTATGAAGAGTAAATAAGGAATGTGATGCATCACCTTGAGAACTGGAGCAGAAGTTAGTGAGACGCTTTTGTATGTTGAGCATTGGAGCTGAAGCTATTGGTACACTCTTATATTATGAATCTTCGCCAATGGAATGAATTTCTTAATGACTAGAATTAATAAACTAGTACCACCCCCGAGGAGTATGTTGTAGCTGAAACTACAAATGAGAAGACTTTAGAAGTTGAGTTGTTATTATCAAGGATTCGTTCAAGGTTTTCCCGATGGTAAATGATGGATATCTATATTTGAAGTTTATGTTCGACCTTTGCTTTTTAGGTATTTATGTGGTATGTGATCTAATCGAGTGATCGTAAGTTGTGCGAACTTCAAACGACATTGTCCAATGACGTCCGATCATGGAGAACACGTACTATGTAATATATGTTTTGACCTGCAACGACGATGCTTATTGAGACTTTGACTGCGTGTAGGGTGGAAGTGAGATGGTGTCTTTGTGTTATCTCGTCTTGAGTATTCTGGAACGTTTTTGATAGAGTTATGTGCGACCCATGCGACATTATTTTATGAATAATCGTTTTTATGAGTACCGTGGACGAAAGTGTAGACCACCAATTGTTGGAATGAAATAGGGGAAGGACAATTTTTTGAGAATCGTTTGTTAAACGCGAGAAGTCATTAGAAGAGTTGTGCCAATAACCGTAGGAACCCATTGGAATTTCAAGTTAGAAACATGGTAATGGTTAAGATATCACCTTGGGAAGGTGTAAATCGTTTTGGAAAATGGAGAAAAGTTAAGTCCAAGGTACGTTGGATCGTTTGAGATCATCCAACGGATGGGACTAGTTGTTCATAAATTGGAGTCGTCGGATGAGCATCGTGAAATTCGTATAATTTTAGTGTTTCGAGCTTTAAGAAGTGTTTGGAGAATAAGGATTTATTCAGCTCCTTTTGGTGAGATACAACTTGACGAAAATTTGCGTTTTGTAGAAGAACTAGTGGAAATTTTCGATCGAGAGGTTGAGTGATGAGATGACATTTATACATGATCTCATCGTTCTTTTTGGGCTTTAAATGCATAAATGTCATCAAAATGCCATATTATATGCTTGTGTTTTTGTGTA
The DNA here is from genome assembly GCA_025667525.1 of Glebionis coronaria. Taxonomy (NCBI): domain Eukaryota; kingdom Viridiplantae; phylum Streptophyta; class Magnoliopsida; order Asterales; family Asteraceae; genus Glebionis; species Glebionis coronaria. Next base: position 275,087,325 of record CM046876.1, read on the forward strand.
TTTTAGGTATGGATATCGTGAAAAATACAAAAGATCACAAGAAACAAGGAAAAACGAACACGAGAAACGAAGCCGCACAATGAACCGGGCCCTAGTTGTGATTTTCAAAGAATAAAACCTTGAAAAATTGAAGATGTCCATGAAAAGTCCTCCATTATTGAAGAAATGACACTTTATACCCTTATATATTCATAATTACAAGTTTGGTCCCTAAATTTTGTTAAAATTACAAAAAGGTCATTCAACTTTGAAGAATTGGCAAGATTAGTCCCTACAAAATGAAGACTTGTCACTTTTAGTCCTCCTCAATGTCAAACATACAAAGTAGACCTTTAAAGTTCAAGAATGTACAAGATTGGCCCTTCAAGTATCAAGAAAAGTGCAAAACAAGTCCTTATAACCCTTATTAGAAAGTTTTGTGGCAAAAGTATGAAAAACAAAACTTTTATTACAAAGGGATATAGTTTTATGAGCTGAAAAACTTATTATACATACTTTGCCAAAATACAAGGACCACTCTTGCCATTTCCAAAGTTCAAATAAACAAAACACGCGCCAAACACTTACTATTTACCTTTATACGGATTAAACCCTTTTACTTTTCACCATCCTCCCTAGAATTTACCCCTTTTAAACCAAAGGGTAAAACCCAATTGGCACTTCCCACGTGTGATTCACCCTCACGCAAACCCATCACACGCCTCACATCATACTTCCCATCAACCAATGGTCCTCACCATCAACCTCGTTCACCAATAGGAATGCAACTTCCCCTCCAAGACATCCCACGTGGCAAGATCAACGCTTTATGCTTCATACTTGGTACCAAAGGCAAAAACAAATGACCAAGATCATTTTGGACGACTCATCAACTCAAAACACATAAAGGGAAATTCTGAGATTTCATAGCTAGGGTTTATGTATTTTCAGCTTTCTATAATAGTCCATTAGCTCTATAAAAGGAGATCTCAACATGTGAGAGTCCCTTTGTTCCATTTTCTAGGTATTCTAGTGCAATACCTTCCATATCAATATAAAGTTTGTGTATTTTGTGTTTTGCAATTGTAATTCCTTTTATATTGAATGAAGTTGGTTTCAGATGCTTGAATCTGAGTTCCACAATCACTTGAAAGTTGTTTTGTTGGTTTATGTTGGCTACGTTTGTTTTTGTTTAAGTTTTGAAAAGTTTTTAAAAGTTTTCAAAAGTTTCTGAAAAGGTGTTTTGATCTAGGGTTCAAGGCTTTACCAGTTGAAGCCCTTGGAATCTAGGTGTTAGAATCCATTCATAGGCTGCCCAAGACCTTAGTTCTTGAGTGGTTTACTTGGATTTTAGGTGGAAATTTTTTTACAAAAGTTTGAAAAGTGGTTGATTCCATTGCTTTTGTTAGATCCCCCTGCTTGCATATTTTCTTATACTAACCCCTAACCAAAAGCCAAAAGCTCTTGCAAGCTTGTTGAAACCAATCTTGTGAAGGGTTTTAAGCCTTTGGTGAGGCTGTTTGCTCACATGTGTTGAAGATCCATCCCTAGAAAGTCTAGGTTTAGTTGTTGAACCATCAACAGACTTTCTCCCTTGTTCAAGGAACTTGGTCTTGTTCTAGTTGTTTAAGAAGGTCCAAGGAACATTGCTGACCTTCCCTAGGAAGTAAAGGGAAGGAGGTTCACTCATTCTCTCTTTTTCTCTTTTGAAATTTTGCTAAAAATATGCTAAGTTTAAGTTGTTATGTGATTTTGTGTTCCTGTGTTTGTGTTGGTTGTTTTTTGGTTTAAACCTATTAGTTGTCATCTAGTGGAACTATTTAGGTCATAAAATCAATAGGTTATTAATTACTTCGTGACACGTGTTCATGCTATAAAAGGAAAGTTTTAATATGTACGTATAATACAAGGCTTTTGGCCCGTATAAAAATTAAAGTTCGAAGTAGTCTAATCGAATTGATCCTGGTTCTATGTGCGACTCAGTCGTTCTTTGGTGAAACAAAAGTGTGTCGTTGTAGTATATTAAAAATGTAAAGACTTAAAAGTAAATGACGTAAAAGTAAAAGGCATTAACGTAAAACTAAGTCTAATTAAAAGAAAGGGTGCAATATTAAAAACATTGAAAAGTAAAATAATTAAATGACTTAAAGTTAAAAGCGTGACGAGAATTAAAATGACAAAGTATTAAAACGTAAACTTAAAAATTAAACAAGACAAAATATGAAAACAACCCTACCATCGGAATACATTCCGATCGGAATGCATTTACCACCTGATCGGAATGTTGATCGCAATATGTCCACCTTTCAGATCGGAAAAGTGATCGGAATCACCAATCGGAATGCTGTCACCAAACCTTGATCGGAATATCCAAACAAACCCTAAATCGGAATGATGAACTTACCTCTTGATCGGAATGAAGATGGACTACTGATCGGAATGAAGAGTGGATTATCAATCGGAATGTTAAAGCCCTTTTCCGACCAAGCCAAGGAGCTATGGTCGGAATAATAAACCCTTTTCCGACCTGTATGGTCGGAATACGGAGGAAATAACACGAAATAAGATAGAACTAATAAGCTATAAACAAATAAGCACACAGCTAAAATCCTAAGCAAACACGTATAAGAAAAAGCTAATAAACTGAAATTTAAAGACTTTTGAAACACGAAAAGAAAAAGGTTTACGAAAAACAAACTTTTATATAAAAATAACTTTTATAAAAACTTTATAAACTTAGAGATAAACACAATAAGCTATAAAAATCAATGATCTAAAACAATCAAAAGCACAAGAACATAACCTTTAATCAAATAAGCAAGACAATAAGCATGTAAACAAATAGTAAAGAATAGAAAGAAAGGTAGAATGAGAGATTAAAACAAGAAAATTAAAGAACACTTACTTGGAAATTAAAGGTATTAAAAGTGCAAGACAAGTATTTAAATTGACATGTATTTAAAGAGCAAGTAAATAAAGGTGGAAAAACTAGTGTCACTCTAGCCAACAAAAATGAAAAGATGAATCCTAATGACTATATATAGGGGAGGATTAAGGAATGCTTAGGAAGCTTCCTCCCCTCCTTCATTTCTTCTTAATTGCACCATTAAGTCCTTCCCTTCTTAATCTTTTGTTAATCTTGGACTTTAATGACTTTTGGCTCGGGATTTCTTTAAACTCGTCTTTTAATTCTTCAATAAATAAGACTTGAGTTCTTCGGCTTTTAGTAAACTTCCGTCTTTTGACTTTTTCTTCGATAAATCTTCAGAATTGGTCTTGGACTTCCGTTCTTTTTGCACTCTTGACTTCTTGACTTCATCTTTCGTCTTTTTCTTCGATAAAAGCCCGTGAATGCCCGTGTTTTCTCCACTTTTCACTTTTTCGTCCTAAATCACAACAAAAACACAAACCACGCATAATTCCGACATAAAAGACATAAAATACACGTGTTTGCTCGAATATTATTGTAATTAAGTGGTAAAAAGGATGGGTGTTTACACACCTATCATGTTCGTGTATGGTTATGAAAAGAAAAATCCATCTAGGTTTTTCTGGACGATTTTTGTGTGCGCATCAGTATTCAGAAGGTCATAACTTTTGATTGGACCGTTGGATCGTCACGAAATTTTTTATGTGTGTTCTACATACATATATCTAAACATCCACTGGAGGGATTGTTCAGATTAGCCCTCAATCAAAAGTTATTAGGCGTCAAAGTTGGTTGTAGAGATGATTTTCAGGTTTTCTGTTTTCACATAAAATTATGATTTAGGGTATCAACAAACCCTAGATCGTTCTTATACAGAAAAGAGACATGTTGCTGTTCTTAAGGACTACTTGTACTAGCCTTGGTGAGTGATTTCTTGGAATCACGATGAACCCTAGTACAAGGTTCATTGCTCTCGGTTGCTACGGTTACTAAAAGGAATTTGTTATTAGGGTTTGTCTTAAAACCCTAGAAACAATAATGGATGTCAGTAACAAGAACAGAGGGATGGTTGATCATGGTTATGCTTGAGTCTGTATTCTTGTTTGGTCTTATACAATATCTATTGCATGATATATCTAGGCAGTAGATTGGTAAGTAAACGTGTGCATGGGACAACTAGAATTTAACATGTGTGTTCACACGATACAACCAATCATGATAAGGATGTGATTGTATTCACATGTTGATGGGTCCCAGACCATGATTTACTCAGATGTGGGGATTTGGTCTTCTCAAAGGATAATTTCTACAACAGACGTGTGACATGACTGATTTCTAGGGATATATTTTTAGTTAATTATATGCATCCCTGATCTTTAGGGTTTGTGTATATTTAAATAGGATATATTTGCTACAAATTTGCATAAATAATGTTACAGACGTGGGATATGGTTCACATATATAGAAGATTGTGATGTATTCAGACGTATAGGAAAATATTAGTTGTATTCCTACTTTGTAGGGATATAATTAATTTAATATTCAAAGATATGTGCATTGAAGGTCACGTAATTTGCTGCAAAGAAAAAGGAAATATCACGTATGAAGTATCTGTTGGTGATGTCAGCAATTGAGCCAAGACGCTGACAAGGTTAGATATAGACGCTGACAGGCTTTGTTTTGACGCTGACAGAAATAAGTTTAACGCTGACAAGAAGCGTTGACATGAGTTGTCCGACATATGGTTTTTCAAATGCTGTCAAGTGTTGTCCGATATTGGACAACACACAGTGTTATATCTTGGACAAAGGAATATGTTGGACAACAAAAGGATAGCTGCTGTTGAGAAAATTGGTACGTTTTTAGCACACAAAAAGGAGGAATTTACACACAAAGGTACATGAAATCTCCGTTTTTATTTAAAATATCAAGTTGATATTTATGGCTCGGATATTTTTACAAGGAGTAAATGATTTTTAAGTAAGTTCGCAACAATTCATGAAGAATTTGATAGATATTTTAAACTATGTAATCGAGATAGCCTTGTGAAAGAGCTATCCATACAGACTTTTACATATGGTATGAAGATGTTATTTCGTTAAATTCGTCATGAAGAGGTGTTAGCTTAAGGGGAAGAATTCTTATGGTAAGTTTGATGTTTGAAGAAGATTTTCGCGAGTTCGTGTTCTATCATATCTTAAAGTTGTGAAGCCATACACTAACTTTAAAGATAACTTGTTTGTGCTTTAAATGTTTGGTGACGAAGACTTGTCATAACACTTGAAGGAGTTACATTATCGTGCTCAGTGTCTCACATAGGATGAGAATACTGACAAGGGATCGAGGTCTACTTATACTTGGTGAGACGAGTATAAGTTCTTTATCACGTGGATAGTACAAGACATGGAACATGGGTTTGGGTTATTCTACTTCTACACCAAGAATACTTTATTTATTTTTCTTCAAGATCATTATACAAAGTCTACATTTGGAGAATCTTCAAGATTGCATACATTGTTTACTTGCCTGTTGATGTGACAAAAAGGGGAAGACATACATGCTACAATTAAGGGGAAGCAATTTAAAGATGATGTACAAATTACAAGAGATACACAAAGAGTTTTGCCGACATCAACTAGGGGAAGATTGTTGGGTCAAAAAGTTTATGTGACAGAAACTCAAAAACGAAGAAAACATGAAGACATTTGTCTAAGCGTTGTCAAGAGCAAATCAAGCATTGACAAGAGAAAATCAGAGGTTGATGACTCAAACATTGTCATGTACAATCCAAGCATTGTCATGTACAAACTAAGTGATATATGGTGGAAGGTATATGTGATAATTTGGATACGTTATAGGGTAAATTAGAGAATTACCTTTAGGAAAAAGTAATAGACTAATATTACCAAAGACGAATTCAATTAAGCACGTGAATGAACCAAGTTCGTTGTACACGAAGATCGAGTGAATTTGAGACGTTTTTCTTTGATTTGGACAATCGATTCAAATTAGTTGGTGGTTTTTATACTACAATAAAAATCTACCAATTTTAAACCTATTTTAAAATCATCCTAAAGTGCATGAATCGTAAACCCCGATATTATTTATCAAAAAAACAATTACTTAAAATTAATACTATTTAAAAATTAAACTAATTTAATAATCTATAAAAATTAATCTATTTAATAAAAAATTACTTTTACACTATTTTAGAAATCTAATTAAACTTTTTAAACTAATTAACTTTATTTAAAATTACTTAAAACATATCTATTTAAAAACTATTTTTATTTAATTAAAAAAATCTAATTATTAAAATTAACTAATTAAACATTTTAAAGTAATAAAAACATTTTTATTTTTATTTTATTATATTTTGAAACTAGTTATTATTTTAAAAACTCAAATTTTACTTTAATATAAATATTAATAAAACTTTATTTTAAAAAAATGTAATTTATATAAAACAAACTTTAAATTAAAGTCTGCCTAACACAAGTCTACTATATTAATTATTTAGCCGAAAGATAACTCAAAAGTGCTTGCGAGCTCAGTGGTAAACACACAATACACTTACCCTTGAGTTCAAGGGTTCGAGTCCCACAAGGGACTCATTTTTGGTCATTATTCTTTTTGGAACAAATTCTATTATCAGTCACAGGAGGTGACGTTCGTTTGAGTTTTTGAGACTGATAAGGATATCAGTATGTGATATAACAGATTAAAAGAAATCTGTTAAGACAAAATAATATCAATCAAGCAGTAAAAGATCAAGCAAGCTAACATTCGAAACAGACCAAGCTCAAATTAGCAGAAAGAGAATGCAGACAACACAATAACAAGTAAATACGTCAGCTTAATCTAACAAACTTAACAAGCTTAATTATAACTAACATAAAGGTACTCAGGCATTGATAGGTGTGAAAACGCCCATCCTTTTACCACTTAATTCTGGCTAAAACAAGACCAAAACACGTATTTAATATCATTTGTTTGGAATTATGCGTGGTTTTTGTGTTTATTGTGTTTTCAGAGTCAACCGGATGAATATTGAAGAAAACATGGGATTGCACGGGTTTTATCGAGGAAAAAGACTCAAGACGAAGTCTAATGTCCAAGAGATGCAAAAGATTTGAAGTCATTGTGCCTATTTGAAGATTTATCGAAGAATAGAGCCAAAGATGGAAGATTCATATATGTCGAAGAACTCGAGTCTATTTAACAAAAGATTATAAGACGAGTTGGAATTATTCACCGACACTTCTCAAATCCAAAGTCGGAAACGTGTATTTAAAGAGACGAGAAGACTAAAGAAGAAAGAAGAAAAAGAAGCCCAAACCAAAGCCCAATCACAAGCCCACCACCACAAGACACGCCTATATATAGGGTTCTACTTCACAAAAATGAAGGACTTAGTTTTTTTTAGGTAGTTTTTAGTTTCATTCATTCTCTCTAGTTTTAGAGAGAGAAAGTTCTAAACTTTCTCTCACTAGATTTCATCTTTTTCTTTCAAGATCAAACCTTTGTACTATTTTTCATTAATAAAGTTCAAGTTTTTATCTTTCAATCTTTAATCTCATCCTTCCTTTCTTTGATTTTGATTGATTTTGGTACAAGTCTCGAATGATCCGTGTTTTTCATCAATGATTTTGTGCTTAAAAAGTTAATCTTTTATGTTTTCCTAAGTTTCTATACAAATAAGCTTTGAGATCCTTGTGCTTATTGGCTTATTTGTTAGTTTTGCTTATTTACTTTTTAAAAGTTTTTATGAAAAGTTCATCTTTTTATTGATCCGACTTAAAAGTTGTTTATTTTAAGTCTTGTTAAGTTGTTATTCGAGCTTATTTGATTTGATTCACTTTAGATTCGAGCTAGTTTGGTGATTGGCTTATTCATAGCTTATTGCTTGCTGAAAATTCGGATCTACATCATTTTCGGAAAGGGCAAAAGCCCTTTTCCGACCAGGTATTCCGAGCAGACTCCCCTCCCTTCATTCCGATCGTATGATCGGAAAAGGGTTTAGAGTATTCCGACCGGTTCCATTTCATGTATTCCGATTTGCCTCGTTTTCAACATATTCCGATTTGAGTGATTTTCAGTTATTCTGATTAGTCTAATTTTCAAACATTCCGATAAGGGTACTTTAGCTATATTCCGATTGGTTCCATTTTATGTATTCCGATTGACTACATTTTTAATATATTCCGATTGTGACTCTTTCTCTAACATTCCGATCATTTGATCGGAATTTATTCCGATCTTACTTTCTTGTAGTACTTTTCAACTAAGTTCATAATTTTTACAAAGTTTTCCAAGTGTTAGTTTTTATTAAGTGTTCATTTATTTTTCTCATATAATCTTTAAATTTCCAATCATTTATTTTTAAACTCGTCTTTTAGTTTAATCATTTAAAGTTTTAAGTTTACTCTTCGACACTTAATTACTTGTCATTAGTTTAAAATAGATAAACAAACCATCACCTTTTTATTAACCAAGAACAAATCATTCCACTTAGAGCCAAGATCAATTCGAGGAGATACCGAGAACACACAATTGAACCCTTGCAAAAACCATGTATTAAATGGCGCCGCTGCCGGCTCTTCTCGTTAAGATCAACAGTTTTTTGTGAGAACTTGGATTTTGGGATCCGTTCCCCGTGAACGTTACTTTTTCATAAAAATTTTCAAAAATCCTAAAAAATATAAAATTTTCAAAAATCCTAAAAATTAAAAAACATAAAAACCAAAAATATTTTTGATTTGTTTTTGCCTTGTTAGTTCTTTTGCAGGTGTATGCGCACTCGATCAACGTCTTATCAAGAGCCCGAGCCTCTCGAAGACTTAGACATGGCCGGTGTACAAAACAACAACATACCACCTCAAAACAATAATAATAACAACAACAACCCACCTTTCAACAACAATGAGCCTCTACCGTATAATCGCCCGATGATTGAACTTCTACAAGCTCATGTAGATGGCAACACTGATCCAATTGTTATACCCGCGATTGCAGCCAACAACTTTGAGCTCAAATCCGGCTTTATCCAGATGGTCTCTGCTCAACCATTCTTGGGGCGTACCATTGATGATCCACATGACCACATCAAGAGATTCTTGCAACTCACTAATACGGTCAAATTCAATGGTGTTCCACAAGAGGTAATCCGTTTACAACTTTTTCCCTTTTCTTTAGAGGGACAAGCCCGTCATTGGCTTGCTAAGGAACCGCCACAGAGTATTCTTTCGTGGACGGATTTGGAAACCAAGTTTATCAATTACTTTTTCCCACCCTCTCGTACTACCGCTTTGCGGAATGACATTATCAATTTTGAACAAAAGTACGATGAGTCGTTTAGTGAATCTTGGGATCGTTTTAAAGATCTTTTAAGAAAATGCCCACAACATGGTTTTACCAAAGTGCACCAAATTAATACTTTTTATAATGGTTTAAACATGAATGACCAAGATTCACTAAACAGTGCCTCGGGGAGTAATCTTTTGGCTAAGACTTCCAATGCTGCTTGGGATATCATTGAGAATAAGTCTCGTGTGCAAACCAAGAGTGTGCGGACCAATGTTGCTAGTGCTAGCACTAATGACAGCGACAAGCGACTTGACAAAATCACCACGCTTCTTGAATCGCTTGCTACCCAAACCGCCAGCAACACCAACAGCATCAACGCTAGAAACGCTAAAGACGCTCAAGTCAATGCTGTTAGCCAACCATGTGAAATCTGCGGGGTCCTCATTCTTACACCACTTGTACTTCCACCCAAGACTACCCTTCTAAAAATGTGAATGCAGCTTATGGCACCTATCCTCAACCCGCTTATCAAGCTCGACCTCAAGGTGACCGCAACTTGCTTAGCTACCGCTCTAACAACTATCTCTCACCACCTGGTTTTCCTCCAAACAACCCAAACCAACAACAAAACCTCAATCGCCCTCCTCAACAACAACCACCTCGTACACCATACATACCTCCTCACGAACAACAACAACCACCTCAAAGAAACAACCAAGTTTACCAGCAACCTGCTTATCAACCACCCGCATACAATGCTCCTCCCAACCAACCCACCGCTTTACACTAAGAAGTGCAGACCTACATGAGAACTAACGATGTGATCGTGGAAAATCTTCAACAGGAAGTACGCAACTTGAAAGCAGACCTGATGAAACAAGGGAACGATATGAGAGCTGATATGAGAAACACTATGGATAGTCAAACGAATGACTTAAGAAACATGATGGCTAGTTTCTTCCACGGTAATCAACCCTCTTCTTCGGGTACTCTTCCGAGTAACACCGTTGCGAATCCAAGAGGGGAGATGAAAGCAATCACCACTCGCAGTGGCAAAGGTACCAAGGAACCCGAGTTTCCTATACCTCCACCGGTGGTTGTGACTAAGGAGAACGAGTCACCTGCTCCTATTCCCCAACCTTCGACTTCCCCAGTTTCTCCACCTCTTACTTCTACCCCTCCTCCACCCAAGGATGTGAGTGATCCTTCGATCCCAAAGCCTTTCTCTTCTTCCGATATACCTTATCCATCTAGGTTGAGGAAAGAGAAGCTCAAAAGCAAGGACGATATTCAGGTTTCAAACTTTCTTAAAATGTTCAAACAATTGAATTTTAACATCTCCTTCGCTGAGGCTCTCGCTCACATGCCAAAGTATGCGAAAATGTTCAAAGATCTTCTTAGCAACAAGGAGAAGCTTCTTGATATTGCTAACACCCAACTTAATGAGAATTGCTCTGCAGTGCTCTTAAGGAAATTGCCAACCAAGCTTGGTGATCCGGGTCGTTTCTTAATCCCTTGTAACTTCCCGGGAGTAGAGAATTGCATGGCCCTAGCCAATCTAGGTGCCAGTATTAATATAATGCCTCTAAGCGTTTGGAAGCAATTATCTCTCCCTGAGATTGTCCCCACCAAAATGACTTTGGAATTAGCTAACCGTACGGTTGCTTATCCAGTGGGGATAGCCGAAGATGTCTTTGTAGGAGTCGACAAATTCACTTTTCCTGCCGATTTCGTCGTCGTCGACTACGAGATGGACCCTCGTGTTCCCTTGATCGTGGGTCGTCCATTCCTGAGGACCGGTCGCACTCTCATCGATGTTGAAGCCGGTGAGCTTATCATGAGAGTGGGTGACGATAAAATCGTTTTCAACATGGGAAAGTTGTCTAAACAACCTTATTCCAACGAGAGTGTTAATTGTATTGACGTTCTTGATGAGGCTTGTGAAGAACACTTCCAAAATGCTTGCAAAAGTATTCCTACCTCTCTCCTCAATGTTGAAACCGTTTCCTCTATTGATTCATCACTGTCTCTATTCGGAGAAAGTGATTTGTTTTGGAACGATCTTGAAGCCCACATGGGAGATGTGACATTAGCTAATGATGATTCTCCCACCGATGGGGATGAAGACATGCATTTCTTTGAAAACCTTCTCAACGAAGACAATCTTTCTCCACCATCTCCCACGGTTATTGCTATCGATGCTCCGACTCTGAAAACGCCTCCCATCGAAAATCCTCCGGATTTAGAACTGAAGGAGTTGCCGCCCCATCTCGAGTACGTGTTCCTTGAAGAAGAGAAGAAGTCGTCCGTCATCATCGCAAAGGACCTAAAGGAAGAAGAAAAATCCCGACTTATCGCCGTGTTGAAGAAGCATAAAAGAGCTATCGCTTGGAAAATCTCCAACATTCGTGGAATTGATCCTCACTTTTGCACACACAAAATTCTCATGAAGGACGACTTTAAGCCCACTATTCAAAGCCAACGAAGGGTGAATCCAAAAATACATGAAGTCATCAAAACAGAGGTTATCAAACTTCTTGATGCGGGTATGATTTACCCTATTTCGGATTCACCATGGGTTAGTCCAGTCCATTGTGTGCCTAAGAAAGGCGGAATCACCGTTGTGCCCAATGCAAACAACGAGTTGATTCCTACCTGTCTCGTTACTGGGTGGAGAGTTTGTATAGACTACCGCAAACTCAATGATGCCACGAGAAAGGATCATTTCCCTCTACCTTTTATGGACCAAATGCTTGAACGTTTAGCGGGTAATGAATATTACTGCTTTCTTGATGGTTTCTCGGGTTATTTCCAAATACACATCGATCCCCAAGATCAAGAGAAGACAACATTCACTTGTCCCTATGGAACATTTGCTTACAAAAGAATGCCTTTTGGCTTATGTAATGCCCCCGGGACTTTCCAAAGGTGCATGTTAGCGATCTTCCATGACATGGTTGAACAAACCATGGAAGTCTTCATGGATGATTTCTCGGTCTTCGGGGATTCCTTCTCTTCTTGCCTTGCCAATTTGGAACGTATGATTAAGCGGTGCGAAGACACTCGCCTTGTTCTGAATTGGGAAAAATGCCATTTTATGGTAAAAGAAGGCATCGTGCTAGGACACAAGATCTCCAAAGCCGGTCTTGAAGTAGACCGTGCTAAAGTCGATGTTATCGCTAAGTTGCCTCCACCTTCAACCGTGAAGGGTGTGAGAAGTTTTCTGGGTCATGCGGGTTTCTACCGTCGATTCATCAAAGATTTTTCTCAAATCGCTCGCCCGATGACCCACCTCTTGGAAAAAGATACTCCTTTTATCTTTTCTAAAGAGTGTCTTGAAGCCTTCAACTCGCTTAAGGATAAGCTAACTAAGGCACCCGTCTTGGTTACCCCTAATTGGGAGCTGCCTTTCGAGTTGATGTGCGATGCTAGTGACTATGCTATTGGAGCGGTTTTGGGCCAAAGAGTGAATAAACACTTCCAACCAATCCACTATGCTAGCAAGACAATGACGGGGGCCCAATTGCATTACACGACAACCGAAAAAGAGCTTTTAGCTGTTGTCTATGCTTTTGAAAAGTTCCGCCCCTATCTTGTCCTTTCCACAACAATCGTTTACACCGATCATTCCGCGCTGAAGTACTTGTTGACAAAGCAAGATTCCAAACCAAGACTTCTTCGCTGGGTTTTGCTACTCCAAGAATTTAAAATCGAAATTCGTGATAAAAAAGGAGCTGAAAACCTAGCCGCGGATCATCTCAGTAGACTTGAGGATCCTTACCAGGGGGATCATCCGAACAAAGAAATCAATGATTCTTTTCCCCTAGAGACCTTAATGTCTATCAACTCGACTTCTGATGAAACCCCGTGGTTTGCGGAAATTGCAAACTACTTGGCGGGTGGAATTCTCGTTGACGGTTAACATCCTAGAAAAAGAAAAAGTTCTTTAACGACATTAAGACTTACTTTTGGGATGACCCGTATCTATTCAAACAATGTGCTGACTTGATTATTCGTCGATTTGTTGATGGACTGGCAGCTTTAGAAATCCTTGACGCTTGCCACAAAGGACCCACCGGTGGTCACTTTGGTCCCAACTACACCGCCAAAAAAGTGTTTGACTCGGGATTTTATTGGCCCACCATCTATCGTGATGCTCACGAGATGGTTAAACGATGTGATGCTTGCCAAAAACAAGGCAAGATCACAAATAAAGATGAGATGCCTCAAAATTTCATACAAGAATGTGAAATCTTTGATGTTTGGGGTATCGACTTTATGGGGCCATTCCCTTCCTCTAAAGGAAACAAATACATCCTTGTAGCCATTGACTACGTCTCCAAATGGGTTGAAGCCAAAGCTTTACCCACTAATGACGCAAGGGTGGTTTGTAACTTTTTGAAATCGTTGTTCGCTAGATTCGGCGTTTCTCGTGCTATTATCAGTGACCGCGGGACTCATTTTTGCAACGATCAATTTGCAAGAGTCATGGCTAAGTATGGTGTCAATCACCGTCTTTCCACCGCCTATCATCCCCAAACCAATGGGCAAGCCGAGATATCCAACCGTGGATTGAAGCGAATTTTGGAGCGTACTGTGGGAGAGCATCGTGCCGCGTGGGCCGATAAGTTAGATGATGCTCTGTGAGCCTTCCGTACTGCTTATAAGACCCCGATCGGTTGTACACCTTATCGTCTTGTGTACGGGAAAGCATGCCACCTTCCCATCGAGCTGGAACATAAGGCGCACTGGGCCTTGAAGTGGGCTAACTTCGACATCAACAAAGCCGGTGATCATCGCAAGATTCAACTCAACAAGCTCAACGAACTGAGGAATGAAGCTTATGAGAACTCGCTGATCTACAAGGAGAAGACGAAGATCCTTCATGACGCAAAAATCAAGAACCGAGAGTTCCACGTTGGTGATCAAGTCTTACTTTTTAACTCTCGGTTGAAAATCTTCTCTGGCAAGTTGAAGAGCCGCTGGTCTGGTCCATTCACCATCGCCAAAGTCTTTCCATATGGGACCATTGAGCTTTCTCAGCCAAATGGGCCCAATTTCAAGGTGAATGGCCAGCGTCTGAAGCTATACTTTGGTGAGGACATCTCTCATGAGATGTTTCCATCCCTCACCACGTTCCCCATGAACTAATTTTAGGTCGAGTCAGGCTCGTGACTCGGTTATAAAAAACAAGCGCTCCTCGGGAGGCAACCCGAGTCTCTATCCTTTTATGTTTTTACCTCCTAAGTGTAGGGGGACCTGTATAGGTGTTTGTTTTTGTGTGGTGATGTGATTACAGGGATGAATGCACTCTTGGAACCTTTGAAGAACCGTGCTCCCGTGTTATCCGAAATCCGGTTCTATCTCTCAACTATCGTGATTCAATTTTCTTCATTCTCACATTTGAAATTGATCACTTTAGTCGTCTCTTCCTTAACTTGAGTTAACCAACGTGCACAATGTCATAAGTGTAGGGGAGACTTTTCCCACATGCTTAAACATTGAGGAAAATGTTTATCTTAAGTGTAGGGGGGACTTCTATCGAAGTTTTAAGTGGACTTTTCCATGAAAATGCCTTCATTTAACCGGAAAATCATCTTTTTCAACATTTTTCAAATTTTTAATTAATTTTGGCCAGGTAGTCGTAAATTTTTAAATTTTAATCGCTGCTTCATATGTATATATCCCGCAATAAAGTCAAATTTTAATAAAGTGGTGTAGCTAGTTTAGAAATCTTTGACATATTAGGCCCGTTGCGATTATTTTGACTCAACCCGAATAGACTTATTCAAGTTTATTCTAGCTAGTATCCTTAACCATGTAGACCTTAATTGGTTTATTAGGCTAAGTATCCACGAGTCTCATTATTTGAGATTTTAAATTGTGGAGAACGAGAAATGATAGAGTCAATTATAAGTCGGTATTCTTGCACAAGCTCACTTGGTGTAATTATTTGCCTATTCTCCCATCACTTGCTAATAAATTATCTGCAATAAGTAAGGTCGTACGATTTGAAAAGTTACTTAGCTTCTAGCCCAAGATCGTTTAAAAGTTGCTCGGTAATGATAAGAGTTCATAGCCAAGGCATAACTTATGAAGCGGGGCGCGAAGATTGGCGAATCCGAAAAGGCCCTAACAAGGCATGAGGATTCCATTTTATTGCTGAAGATCCAAAAGTGATGTGAAAAGCATTATTCCCAAAATCAATATGAAGGATCAAGACTCACGACGAAAAGCAATCAACTCCCATAAAGATCATGGAGAAGTCTACCCGAAAAGACCGTAACAAGGTATGAGGATAAATAGATCCAAGTCCGAAAAGGAGGCGGATCGTTGTATCTCAAAATCCCAATTAGAGATTGGAGAAATAATCAAGAGGTCGTGGTCAACCAAGTTGGAGTACCCCTCAAAAGTCTCCAAGTGAAGAAACTCTATTACGATGAGAAGACCATTATCTCAAGAACGTCTCTCAAAATATGAAGTATGAAGTACATGCCAAATATCGGCCCGAGAAAGGTCTCAAATCGCGAACCAAGTTATGCCAAGATATGAACTTTTTGATATCCCGAGAAGCAGTTTTAAGAGATTTTGTCCTTTAGCTAACTATTGATCAAATCGTCCTACTTTGCTTTCAGCCTGAATAAACTATCGAAATAAGTCCAAAAATGCATCTTCATGATCATTCTAAGACAAAAATAAAATATAAGAGATACACCTAGGAATAAGGGAGTTTAAGCATTTAATTAAGCCATGTGTGTAAGTGTTTGATTTGCTAACTTATAATAACAATGATCTCGTTTTTAAGCTTAGTTTGGGGAACGTGAAACTTGAGGGTGATAAATCTTCGCAGCACCGAAGCCCTAATGGAAGTCCTTGATCTCTTTGCAAGTTATTTCCATCCTTTTGTTTACTTTAAAGTTTGAATTTCTCTTAGTACTTTCATTTTTGTTCAGTAGTATGATAATAAGGCCAAGGTTGATTGATTATGAGAAGAGTGTAAAATTGCTTTAACACTAAGCATTGCATGAGGGCATGGCAATGGTTAAGTGTAGGGGATTTGATAGGTGTGAAAACACCCATCCTTTTACCACTTAATTCTGGCTAAAACAAGACCAAAACACGTATTTAATATCATTTGTTTGGAATTATGCGTGGTTTTTGTGTTTATTGTGTTTTCAGAGTCAACCGGATGAATATTGAAGAAAACATGGGATTGCACGGGTTTTATCGAGGAAAAAGACTCAAGACGAAGTCTAATGTCCAAGAGATGCAAAAGATTTGAAGTCATTGTGCCTATTTGAAGATTTATCGAAGAATAGAGCCAAAGATGGAAGATTCATATATGTCGAAGAACTCGAGTCTATTTAACAAAAGATTATAAGACGAGTTGGAATTATTCACCGACACTTCTCAAATCCAAATTCGGAAACGTGTATTTAAAGAGACGAGAAGACTAAAGAAGAAAGAAGAAAAAGAAGCCCAAACCAAAGCCCAATCACAAGCCCACCACCACAAGACACGCCTATATATAGGGTTCTACTTCACAAAAATGAAGGACTTAGTTTTGTTAGGTAGTTTTTAGTTTCATTCATTCTCTCTAGTTTTAGAGAGAAAAAGTTCTAAACTTTCTCTCACTAGATTTCATCTTTTTCTTTCAAGATCAAACCTTTGTACTATTTTTCATTAATCAAGTTCAAGTTTTTATCTTTCAATCTTTAATCACATCCTTCCTTTCTTTGATTTTGATTGATTTTGCTACAAGTCTCGAATGATCCGTGTTGTTCATCAATGATTTTGTGCTTAAAAAGTTAATCTTTTATGTTTTCCTAAGTTTCTATACAAATAAGCTTTGAGATCCTTGTGCTTATTGGCTTATTTGTTAGTTTTGCTTATTTACTTTTTAAAAGTTTTTATGAAAAGTTCATCTTTTTATTGATTCGACTTAAAAGTTGTTTATTTTAAGTCTTGGTAAGTTGTTATTCGAGCTTATTTGATTTGATTCACTTTAGATTCGAGCTAGTTTGGTGATTGGCTTATTCATAGCTTATTACTTGCTGAAAATTCGGATCTACATCATTTTCGGAAAGGGCAAAAGCCCTTTTCCGACCAGGTATTCCGAGCAGACTCCCCTCCCTTCATTCCGATCGTATGATCGGAAAAGGGTTTAGAGTATTCCGACCGGTTCCATTTCATGTATTCCGATTTGCCTCGTTTTCAACATATTCCGATTTGAGTGATTTTCAGTTATTCCGATTAGTCTAATCTTCAAACATTCCGATAAGGGTACTTTAGCTATATTCCGATTGGTTCCATTTTATGTATTCCGATTGACTACATTTTTAATATATTCCGATTGTGACTCTTTCTCTAACATTCCGATCATTTGATCGGAATTTATTCCGATCTTACTTTCTTTTAGTACTTTTCAACTAAGTTCATAATTTTTACAAAGTTTTCCAAGTGTTAGTTTTTATTAAGTGTTCATTTATTTTTCTCATATAATCTTTAAATTTCCACTCATTTATTTTTAAACTCGTCTTTTAGTTTAATCATTTAAAGCTTTAAGTTTACTCTTCGACACTTAATTACTTGTCATTAGTTTAAAATAGATAAACAAACCATCACCTTTTTATTAACCAAGAACAAATCATTCCACTTAGAGCCAAGATCAATTCGAGGAGATACCGAGAACACACAATTGAACCCTTGCAAAAACCATGTATTAGGCATCAGCAACTGTAAACTAACAAATAAACACAATTTTCAAATCCAAAACGCTCAAAAAGAATTAACAGTCATACACCTAAGAAACTCATACAGCAGGTTGCTCAGTTGAATTTAAAACAAGCGTACAGGAACAACACTTCACTCAGTTACCAGCAAACTATCTAAACAAAAAGATTAACAACTAAGAACATTCGATAGATCCAAAAACGAGTATAAGCAGATCAGTTAATAATAAAGCAAGGCAAACGAAATAAAAGTATAAAAATCAGCAAGCTATAACAACTTATCAACTCTTTATAAGCAGACCAAATAAAATCCCAATAACAGTAGACAAATTCATTCGATTCAAGTTACAGCAATTTACTACAGTTAAAACTAGGAGTTCCTAATTATTACTTCTAAAGAGATTCAAACAAAAGCAGAAAACAAGATGTCAACTAAAATAAAACTCTATCAAAAACAAACCCAAATAATCCTATTTCATTTATCAGATCATTAACCAACTGATAATAAAAAAACATATTAAATAACTTAAATTTAACTAATAAAAATACCATTTGAAGATTCCGTTGAGCAGTAACGCAGCGCTGAGCTGGTTAAATACGTGAGCAACTCCATCACCGTAACACCACCATCACGAAAATCATAACACCATTGATCGAACCATTTTCGAATATTAACTCGGACCAAACAGCTTCTATTTCTTTTCACTTATCCAGTGGGGATAAGTGTTGATCCAAAACTTTACTTCTAATATTAAAACTAAGCTATTAATTAGCTTATATTTAATATTGCAAATATTATTGATATGAAACAACTTTAAGAATTAATTCGTATATCACTTTAAACAATAAAAACGAGACACGAATTTAAAAGAAACGACTGAACTTTTATTAATTTTCCAGAAATATTACAAGATTTGATAAAAAGAAATACAAGATTAACTCTAGAACTATTTCTACATAATAACTTTAAAGTAAAATTAATGGATAAAAATTACAAGTAATTTGGGAGTTTTTATAGCCATCCCAAGGCTGTTGAGGGGAGAATATCTGCATCTTCTCAGCATATTCCTTCATCAATTTAAGCCCTTAGATCGTCTCTCTCTCCTGTTTGTTTTGATCGGATGGTTGATAGGTGATAGGTGTGAAAACACCCATCCTTTTTACCACTTAATTACAATAATAATCGAGCCAAAACGTGTATTTTATGTCATTTATGTCGGAATTATGCGTGGTTTGTGTTTTTGTTATGATTTAGGACGAAAAGGTGAAAAGTGGAGAAAACACGGCATTCACGGGCTTTTATCGAAGAAAAAAACGAAAGATGAAGTCGAAAGATCAAGAGTGGAAAAAAAGAACGTAAGTCCAAGACCAATTCTAAAGATTTATCGAAGAAAAAGTCAAAGGACGGAAGTTCACTAAAAAGCCGAAGAACTCGAGTCTTATTTATGAAGAAAATTGATAGGTGTGAAAACACCCATCCTTTTACCACTTAAATCGGGCTAAAACGAGACCAAAACACGTATTTAATATCATTTGTTTGGAATTATGCGTGGTTTTTGTGTTTATTGTGTTTTCAGAGTCGACCGGATGAATATTAAAGAAAACATGGGATTGCACGGGTTTTATCAAAGAAAAGGGCTCAAGACGAAGTCTATTGTCCAAAAGGTGCAAAAGATTTGAAGTCATTGTGCCTATTTGAAGATTTATCGAAGAATAGAGCCAAAGATGGAAGATTCATTTATGTCGAAGAACTCGAGTCTATTAAATAAAAGATTATAAGACGAGTTGGAATTATTCACCGACACTTCTCAAATCCAAGTCGGAAACGTTTATTTAAAAACGCATAAAGACTTAAGAAGAAAGAAGAAAAAGAAGCCCAAATCAAAGCCCAATCAAAAGCCCATCAACACCATACACACGCCTATATAAAGCCTTCACCTCACAAATTTTCACACACTTAGTTTTAGCTAGTCTTTAGTTTTTTTCATTTTTCTCTAGTTTCTAGAGAGAGAAAGTTCCATACTTTCTCTCACTAAACTTTTCCTTTGTTTTTCATCTTTTAATTCAAGCTTCCTTGTACTTTTGATTTCATTAATCTTAATCAAGTTTATGCTTTTAAGTTCTTTAAGCTTTTCTTACTTTTCTTGATTTGTCAAATTCCTTGATCCGATTGTTGAATTCCATACGGTTTGGATTTTGGAGGAGTTCGTGAATAGAGTTTGATCTTTCTTGTGTCTACTTAAGCTCTACGCGAATAAGCCATAAGCTCTCCATGCTTTTCGGCTTATTGCTTGTTCAAGCTTATTGATTTCGGATTTCTTATAAGTTTTAATCTTTCAAAAGTTCCTTTCATTAAGTTAATGATTTACGTTTTTATAAGTTGTAAAATTTAAGCTTTTTGAGTTATTTAAAGTTTCGGTTAAGGTGGCTTTTTGTGTTCGCTTATTGAAATTCTTGCTTACCACCATTTTCGGAAAATAGCTGCCTTTATTCCATCGCAATACAAGGGTTTTAACACATTCCGACGGATCTTCGTTGCTTGGTATCGCAATAACCCAAAAAGGGGTTTTACTTTGCGATAGGGTGTAAGTCCCCCTATTCCGATCTGGGATTGCGATCGCATATTGCGATCGCACATTCCGACGGGTTTAGGTCCAGTTTCTAGTCGAAACTCTGGCCAATTTTTGTCTTCCTTATTCCGATAGAACTAATATTCCGATCTGGGATATTCCGATAGCCTCATTCCGACAGCTTGATTTTAGAGTATTCCGATGGTGATTGTTAGAAACATTTCGATGAACTTTCACGTGAGATATTCCGATGGATCATTTTAACTGCATTCCGATAGTAGTAATTTTCAACATTCCGATAAGAACAAGTTTCTAAGCATTAATTCAATTAAGTTTTCAAAGTAATTTTCTAATCTTACCTTTACGTTTTCAAGCACTCAATTTTAACTTGTCAATTTAGTTAATCTTCCAAAATTTTAATTTACTCAACGTCATTTACATTTAATTGTTATTAGTTTGAAAATAGATAAACAACCCAACTCCTTTTTAGTAACCAAGAACAAATCATTCCACTTAAGGCCGAGATCAATTCGAGAGGATATCGAGAGTAAAATTGAACCTAGCAGAAACCCAAATAACAAATGGCGCCGCTGCCGGCTCCTCTCGTTAAGATCAAAAGTTTTTTGTGAGAACTTGGATTTTGGGATCCGTTCCCCGTGAACGTTACTTTTTCATAAAATTTTTCAAAAACACAACAAAATATAAAATTTTCAAAAATCCTAAAAAGTAAAAAACATAAAAACCAAAAATATTTTTGCTTTGTTTTTCTTTGTTCGTTCTTTTGCAGGTGTATGCGCACTCGATCCACGTCTTATCAAGAGCCCGAGCCTCTCATAACTTAGACATGGCTGGTGTACAAAACAACAATAACATACCACCTCCGAACAACAATAATAACAACAACAACCCGCCTTTCAACAACATGAATAATAACAACAATGAGCACCTTCCGGATAACCGCCCAATGATTGAATTGCTGCAAGCTCATGTCGATGGCAACATGGATCCAATTGTTATTCCACCAATTGCCGCCAACAATTTCGAGCTAAAGTCAGGCTTTATCCAGATGGTCTCAGCTCAACCATTCTTTGGACGAACCATTGATGACCCACACGATCACATCAAGAGATTTCTACAACTCACGAACACGGTCAAGTTCAATGGCGTTCCACAAGAAGTGATAAGGTTACAACTTTTTCCCTTTTCTTTAGAGGGACAAGCCCGGCATTGGCTTGCTAAGGAATCGCCACAGAGTATTCTCTCATGGACGGATTTGGAAACAAAGTTTATCAACTACTTTTTTCCACCCTCTCATACTACCGCTTTGCGGAATGAGATTATAACCTTTGAACAAAAGTACGACGAGTCATTCAGTGAATCTTGGGATCGCTTTAAAGATCTTTTAAGAAAATGCCCACAACATGGTTTTACCAAAGTTCATCAAATAAATACTTTTTACAATGGTTTAAGCATGAATGACCAAGATTCATTGAATAGTGCCTCGGGGGGTAATTTATTGGCTAAGACTTCCAATGCTGCTTGGGACATCATTGAGAACAAATCTCGTGTGCAAACCAAGAGTGTTAGGACCAATGTTGCTAGTGCTAGCACTAATGACAGCGACAAGCGACTTGACAAAATCACCACGCTTCTTGAATCGCTTGTCACCCACACCGTCAGCAACAACAACAGCAACAACGCCAAAAACGCTCAAGTGAACGCTGTCAGCCAACCTTGTGAGATATGCGGTGGTCCTCACTCTTACACAACTTGTACCGCCACCCAAGACTACCCTGCTGAGAATGTGAATGCAGCATATGGCACCTATACTCAACCTGCTTATCAAGCAAAACCTCAAGGTGACCGTAACTTGCTTAGCTACCGTTCCAACAACTATCTCTCACCACCTGGTTTTAATCCTAACAACCAAAACCAACAACAAAACCTTAACCGCCCTCCTCAACAACAACAAACTCGTACACCATACATCCCTCCTCACAAGCAGCAACAACCACAACAACGAAACACCCAAGTTTACCAGCAACCTGCTTATCAACCACCCGCATACACTGCTCCTTCAAACCAAACCCCCGCATCACATCAAGACATTGGAACCTACATGAGGACTAACGATGTGATCGTGGATAATCTCCAACAGGAAGTGCGCAACTTGAAAGCAGACTTGATGAAACAAGGGAATGATCTGAGAGCTGATATGAAACACACTATGGATAGTCAAACAAATGACTTGAGGAACATGATGGCTAGTTTCTTCAACAGTAATCAACCCTCTTCTTCGGGTACTCTTCCGAGTAATACCGTTGCGAATCCAAGAGGGGAGATGAAAGCAATCACCACTCGCAGTGGTAAAGGTACCAAGGAACCCGAGCTTCCTATACCTCCACCGGTGGTTGTGACTAAGGAGAAAGAGTCCCCTGCTCCTATTCCTCATCCTTCTCCTTCCCCAATTTCTCCACCTCTTCCTTCTACCCCTCCTCCACCCAAGGATGTGAGTGATCCTATTATTCCAAAGCCTTCCTCTTCTTCCAATATACCTTATCCATCTAGGTTGAGGAAAGAGAAGCTCAAAAGCAAGGATGATATTCAGGTTTCGAACTTCCTTAAAATGTTCAAACAATTGAATTTCAATATCTCCTTCGCTGAGGCTCTCGCTCACATGCCTAAATATGCTAAAATGTTTTAAGATCTTCTGAGCGACAAGGAAAAGCTCCTCGATCTCGCCAACACCCAACTTAATGAGAACTGCTCTGCAGTGCTCTTAAGGAAATTGCCAATCAAGCTTGGTGATCCGGGTCGTTTTCTTATCCCTTGCAATTTCCCGGGAGTAGAGAATTGCATGGCCCTAGCCGATCTAGGTGCCAGTATTAATCTCATGCCTCTAAGTGTTTGGAAGCAATTATCTCTCCCAGAGCTAGTCCCCACCAAAATGACTTTGGAATTAGCTAACCGTACGGTTGCTTATCCAGTGGGGATAGCCGAAGACGTCATTGTAGGAGTCGACCAATTCACCTTCCCTGCCGATTTTGTTGTCGTCGACTACGAGATGGACCCCCGTGTGCCACTCATTGTTGGTCGTCCATTCTTGAGGACCGGTCGCACTCTCATTGATGTTGAAGCCGGTGAGCTTATCATGAGAGTGGGTGACGATAAAGTAGTCTTCAACATGGGAAAGTTATCTAAACAGCCTTCTTCTTACGAGAATGTTAATTGTATTGACGTTCTTGATGAGGCTTGTGAAGAACACTTCAAGGATGCTTGTAAAAACATTCCTACCTCTCTTCCCAATGTTGAGACCGTTTCCTCTATCGACTCATCACTATCTCTATTTGGAGAAAGTGATTTCCTTTGGAAAGATTTGGAAGCCACCTTGGAAGATGTGAAGCACGACAATGACGATTCTACTGCCACTTGGGATGAAGACCTCAGTTTCATTGCAAACCTACTCAAAGAAGACAATCCTTCTTCTCCATCTCCCAATATCATTACTATCGATACTCCGACTTCGAATACGCCTCCCGTCGAAAATCCTCCGGATTTAGAACTTAAGGAGTTGCCGACCCATCTCGAGTATGCATTCCTTGAAGCAGAGAAGAAGCTACCCGTCATCATCGCTAAGGACTTGCAAGAAGAAGAGAAAACTCGTCTCATCGCTGTGCTTAAAGCTCATAAGAAGGCAATTGCTTGGAAAATTTCCGATATCCGCGGAATTGATCCGAACTTTTGTACTCACAAGATTCTCATGGAAGATGACTTCAAACCCACAATCCAGAACCAAAGAAGGGTTAATCCTAAAATTCATGACGTCATCAAACAAGAGGTTATCAAACTTCTAGATGCCGGCTTGATCTACCCTATTTCGGATTCGCCGTGGGTAAGTCCCGTACATTGTGTGCCCAAGAAGGGCGGAATAACCGTTGTTCCCAATGACCACAACGAGTTGATTCCCACTCGTCTCGTTACTGGGTGGAGAGTTTGTATTGATTATCGCAAGCTCAATGATGCCACGAGAAAAGATCACTTTCCTCTTCCCTTCATGGATCAAATGCTTGAGCGTCTAGCTGGTAATGATTATTACTGCTTCTTAGACGGTTTCTCCGGGTATTTTCAAATTCCCATCGATCCCAAAGACCAAGAAAAGACCACATTCACTTGTCCCTATGGAACATTTGCTTACAAACGCATGCCTTTTGGTTTATGTAATGCTCCTGGGACATTCCAAAGGTGTATGATGGCTATCTTCCATGACATGGTGGAAGACACTATGGAAGTATTCATGGATGATTTCTCGGTCTATGGCGATTCATTCTCTGCGTGCCTTGCCAATTTGGAACGTATGCTCAAGCGGTGCGAAGACACTCGCCTAGTTCTAAATTGGAAAAAATGCCATTTTATGGTAAAAGAAGGCATCGTCCTAGGACACAAGATCTCGAAAGCCGGTCTTGAAGTAGACCGTGCTAAAGTCGATGTTATCGCCAAGTTGCCTCCACCTTCTACCGTGAAGGGTGTGAGAAGTTTCCTGGGTCATGCGGGCTTCTACCGTCGATTCATAAAAGATTTTTCTCAAATCGCTCGCCCGATAACCCACCTCTTGGAAAAAGATACTCCTTTTATCTTCTCCAAAGAGTGTCTTGAAGCCTTTGACTCACTTAAGGATAAGCTTACTAAGGCACCCGTCTTGGTCACCCCCAATTGGGAGCTGCCTTTTGAGTTGATGTGCGATGCTAGTGATTTTGCTATTGGAGCGGTTCTTGGACAAAGAGTGAACAAACACTTCCAACCGATCCATTACGCTAGCAAGACAATGACAGGGGCACAATTGCATTATACGACAACCGAAAAAGAGCTTTTAGCTGTTGTCTATGCTTTTGAAAAATTCCGCCCCTATCTTGTCCTTTCCACCACCATCGTGTATACCGATCATTCCGCGCTGAAGTACTTGTTGACAAAGCAAGATTCCAAACCAAGACTTCTTCGCTGGGTTTTGCTGCTCCAGGAATTTAAAATCGAAATTCGCGATAAAAAAGGAGCAGAAAACCTAGCCGCGGATCATCTCAGTAGACTTGAGGATCCTTACCAGGGGGATCATCTGAACAAAGAAATCAATGATTCTTTTCCCCTGGAGACCTTAATGTCTATAAACTCGACTGCTGACGAAACCCCGTGGTTTGCGGACATTGCAAACTACTTAGCGGGTGGAATCCTCGTTGACGGGTTAACATCCCAGCAAAAGAAAAAGTTCTTCAAAGACATAAAGACTTACTTCTGGGATGACCCGTATCTTTTCAAACAATGTGCCGACTTGATTATTCGCCGATGTGTTGATGGACCGGCAGCCTTCGAAATCCTTGATGCTTGCCACAAAGGACCCACTAGTGGTCACTTTGGTCCCAACTACACCGCCAAAAAAGTGTTTGATTCAGGATTTTATTGGCCCTCCATTTATTGTGACGCTCACGATATGGTTAAAAAATGTGATGCTTGCCAGAAACAAGGCACGATCACACATAAAGAAGAGATGCCTCAGAATTTCATTCAAGAGTATGAAATCTTTGATGTTTGGGGTATCGACTTTATGGGGCCATTTCCTTCATCTAAAGGAAACAAATACATCCTTGTTGCCGTTGACTACGTCTCCAAGTGGGTTGAAGCCAAAGCTTTACCTACTAATGATGCAAGGGTGGTTTGTAACTTTTTGAAATCGCTGTTCTCTCGATTCGGCGTTCCTCGTGCTATTATCAGTGACCGCGGGACTCATTTTTGCAACGATCAATTTGCAAGAGTCATGGCCAAGTATGGTGTCAATCACCGTCTTTCCACCGCTTATCATCCCCAAACCAATGGGCAAGCCGAGATATCCAATCGTGGATTGAAACGAATTTTGGAGCGTACTGTGGGAGAGCATCGTGCCGCGTGGGCCGATAAGTTAGATGATGCTCTGTGGGCTTTCCGTACTGCTTACAAGACCCCGATCGGTTGTACACCTTATCGTCTTGTGTACGGGAAAGCATGCCACCTTCCCATCGAGCTGGAGCATAAGGCGCACTGGGCCTTAAAGTGGGCTAACTTCGACATAAACAAAGCCGGTGATCATCGTAAGATTCAACTCAACGAGCTCAATGAACTAAGGAGTAAAGCTTATGAGAACTCGCTGATCTACAAAGAGAAGACGAAGATCCTCCATGACGCAAAAATCAAGAACCGAGAGTTCCATGTTGGTGATCAAGTCTTACTTTTCAACTCTCGGTTGAAGATCTTCTCTGGCAAGTTGAAGAGCCGCTGGTCTGGTCCATTCACCGTCGCCAACGTCTTTCCGTATGGGACCATTGAGCTTTCTCAGCCAAATGGGCCCAATTTCAAGGTGAATGGCCAGCGTCTGAAGCTGTACTTTGGTGAGGACATCTCTCAGGAGATGATTCCATCCCTCACCACGTTCCCCATGAACTAATTTTGGGTAGAGTCAGGCTCGTGACTCGGTCATCAAAAACAAGCGCTCCTCGGGAGGCAGCCCGAGTATCTATCCTTTAATGTTTTATCCTCCTAAGTGTAAGGGGGCCTGCATAGGTGTTTGTATTTTTGTGGTGATGTGATTACAGGGATAAGTGCACTCTTGGAACCTTTGAAGAACCGTGCTCCCGTGTTATCCGAAATCCGGTTCTATCTCTCAACTATCGTGATTCAATTTTCTTCATACTCACATTTGAAATTGATCACTTTAGTCGTCTCTTCCTTAAACTCGAGTTAACCATCGTGCACAATGTCATAAGTGTAGGGGAGACTTTTCCCACATGCTTAAACATTGAGGACAATGTTTATCTTAAGTGTAGGGGGGACTTCTATCGAAGTTTTAAGTGGACTTTTCCATGAAAATGCCTTCAATTAACCGGAAAATCCCATTTTTCAACATTTTTCAAATTTTTTATTAACTTTGGCCATTTAGTCGTAATTTTTAAATTTTTATCGTTGCTTTCATATGTATATATCCCGCAATAAAGTCAAAAATATTAATAAAGTGGTGTAGCTAGTTTAGAAGTCTTTGACATATTAGGCCCGTTGCGTTTATTTTGACTCAACCCGAATAGACTTATCCAAGTTTATTCTAGCTAGTATCCTTAACCATGTAGACCTTAATTGGTTTATTAGGCTAAGTGTCCACGAGTCTCATTACTTGAGATTTTAAATTGTGGAGGACGAGAAATGATAGAGTCAATTATAAGTCGGTGTTCTTGCGCAAGCTCACTTGGTATAATTATTTGCCTATTCTCCCATCACTTGCTAAAAATTTATCTGCAATAAGTAAGGTCTTACGATTTGAAAAGTTACTTAGCTTCTAGCCCAAGATCGTTTAAAAGTTGCTCGGTAATGACGAGAGTTCATAGCCAAGGCATAACTTATGAAGCGGGGCGCGAAGATTGGCGAGTCCGAAAAGGCCCTAACAAGGCATGAGGATTCAATTTTATTGCTGAAGATCCAAAGTGATGTGAAAAGCATTATTCCTAAAGTCAATATGAAGGATCAAGACTCACGACGAAAAGCAATCAACTCCCATAAAGATCATGGAGAAGTCTATCCGAAAAGACCCTAACAAGGTATGAGGATAAATAGATCCAAGTCCGAAAAGGAGGCGGATCGTTGTATCTCAAAATCCCAATTAGAGATTGAAGAAATAATCATGAAGTCGTGGTCAACAAAGTTGGAGTACCCCTCAAAAGTCTCCAAGTGAAGAAACTCTATTATGATGAGAAGACCATTATCTCAAGAACGTCTCTCAAGATATGAAGTATGAAGTACATGCCAAATATCGGCCCGAGAAAGGTCTCAAATCGCGAACCAAGTTATGCCAAGATATGAACTTTTTGATATCCCGAGAAGCAGTTTTAAAAGATTTTGTCCTTTAGCTAACTATTGATCAAATCGTCTGTAACACCCCATTTTGATAAATGGAATGTCACGCGTGATTATGGCGTGTCATCAAAGCATGCAAGGTGATATGTAGTAAAACATACATGACCATAGGGAAAACCGGAATCAAACATCAGTTCCCAAACATAAGCCCAAAACATAAATAAAGGAAATGAACTGAATAAAGACTAAACAAGCATAACTATATGAAGGCAAAAAGGAAAAGAAGTCTCTGACAGCTTCCATCCTATGTGCGTCCTCCAAATGCTCGAGTCTTGGGTACCTGCCGTTTTGGGACATGGAAAGGAAAGTAACGGCTGAGCAAGACGCTCAGTGCACGGATGTACAATAAAGCATGAAATAGGATAAGCATGTAACATATAACAGCGGAAGACTAAGTACTGAGTGAACTGGTTAAGTATCATGACAACTGGTTTTATAGTTTGAAAAGCCTTATGTTTAACCTGTGAAACTGTTTTAACATATATATACCATAGCCCATATAGGTCATGAAAAGGTCACGTGCATGAATACTTGGAGGGGTGACCTCATCATGCTGATTAGAGGGGATGCCTCTAATCAATATACTGATTTGGGTAGGAGGGATCAGCTCCTTGTGAAGGGTGCAAGGCACACACCACATTCACCATGATAAACTGAATAAAACATGTAACTAGGATGCACCCATACGCCCCGACTGATATAATAATATGGCCAAACTGAAAAGGGACGCCACGAGCAATCACTCCGCCGTGGGGAAGTCATAACATCGGTGCCTCCAATGCTATGGTTATGGTACCTCCATAACTAGGTGAAACTGGTCATGCTTGTATATGGCTATAGTTTATGCTAAATTAACATAAGCAGTTCAAAACAATAAAACAAATGCTGGGGAAAACAGTTGGCTGCATACGGGGAAATCCTAATAAGGAAGGAATGTCCATACTGAAAGGACGGGAATCCGTACCTCAAGTCTAGTGAAATGAACGGAAGAAAGACTCCTACTTCTGGATCACTAACGCTACATGAATACACACGTGTATAAGTATCGATTCACTGATTACGTACTGGGTTCTGTGTCTTGTTATAGCTGATTTGGTATGTTTTAGGTCATGGTTCACTGTTTAAAGCCTTAAACTGTGTTTATCTTGTATTCTGATTAATCTGATTAAGTATTACTGGTGTTTCATGTATTATTATACTTACTGTGTAATAATAAGTAACTTTCCAAAAATAGCAGGTTTCCAAAAATAGAAAGTTTCCAAAAATAGAAAGTTTCCAAAAATAGAAAGTTTCCAAAAATAGAAGGTTTCCAAAAATAGAAAGTTTCCAAAAATAGAATTTACTGCTTAAAATAGATTAGTTTCTACAAATAGAAAGTTTCCAAAAATAGATAAGCTGCCTTAATTAAATAAGTTTCCATATATAGATTAGCTGCCTGAAATAGATTGATTTCCATATATAGAAGGTTTCCATAATTAGATTAGTTGCCTTATTTAATTAAGTTTCTATAAATAGAAGTTTCCATAATTAGAATTAAGCTGATTACATAAGCTAACATATAAGTCTAAGTGTTATAAGCTTATATTCTTAAGTCATATGATATAGTGTATAGTTTAATTATTATTTCATGTATTTTAATTAAACTATAGGTTAAGCATTTTAATTAAAGTATAACATGTATTAATTAAAATGAAATGAAAATACTTAGGTTAAAATGTGTATTACTATTAATAATAATATAACCTAAGTCATGTCTAAATTAATTAATTATAGGCATGTTTTAATAATTAATTAATTATAACTTATAACATAAAAAAAATACTTAGGTTAATTTAATGTCATGATAAACTAATAATTAAAATAACCTAAGTCATGATTTAATTAATATTTCATGTTATTAATTAATTATATCCTAAGTTCATGATTCATAAAAATTACATGTAACATAGATCATGATTTTAACCAACGAACCATGAATCGGGCATGAATTCGACACCGTACCCCGGGCCAAACCCGGGGCACACGAGTCCCCTTGCTGCCGTGGGTCCCACATGAGCCAACCAAGACCAATTGTGGTCTTGGTGGTGGCGGCAATAGCAAACCAAACCCCCCTCGGGTTTGTTTTGCTAGGCGGCTAGAAACAAACACCCCTTTAAATCATTCCTTGATTTTATTTAATACCAAAACATGTTAGATCAATGATTAATTATCTTGTTTTCATAAGAAAAATAATAACATGTTCATGAAAAAAATCAAAGATTAAAAGAATTAAAAAGGATTAAAAAGAAGGGTTAGAAAGGTATACCACTATGTAGCTTGGAAAAAGGATGAACAAACACGTATTCTAACACTTGTTTTTAAGATCAAAATCAATCAAACACCCTCTTATGGTGGTGTAGGGGTGGCGGCACAATAAGGAGAAAAAGGAGAGGAGAAAACTCTTTTTAGGGTTTTTGTTTATTTCCTTGAAAAATGAAAGTGAAAACATGTTTAACACTTTACCCCCCTTAACTTGAAAAGTCCATGGGCTAAGCCCATTTCATGCATGTGTGCCGTGGGTATGGGGGCCCCACATGGGGTACCCGTACCTTTCTCGTGTCCCGATGTTTCGTGTTCGTTCGTGGTTAAACGTGCTCGTGTTTAACGTGTTTCTGTTTCTTTTAACGTGTCGTTTATCGTAAACTTAACGCTCGTAAATATATTATAAGTATTTACGTAATTATTGTAATTAGTATTTTAAATGGTGTTCATGATTTAATTATGTTCACGTGATATATTATTAACTGTTTATCATGAGTTTGTACGTAATCGATACTTGTCATGTCATACACGTATGCACTTGCTTGATTATTAGCACATGAATGTGATCAATACTACATGAGGTAAGTTTTAATCTAGAACGTACGATCTTAAGGGCACTATTCATGGTAAAAGCATGCGGGTTTTACAATTCTTCCCCCCTAAAAAGAATAATTCGTCCCCAAATTATAGATAAAGTAACTGAAAGCGAAACATACCCGAATCAAACTGGAAAGGTATGCAAAATAACGGAAATGAAGGTGACATGGTAGAAGGGAACGTGGAACATGACATGTCTTGAAAAGACATGGAACGTGACGTGACTGAAAGGACATATCTAATCGATAAGAGAAAAAAAATGGATAAGAAGTCCGGATGAACTTGTCCGTTTCCAAGTGGCCTCCCTCTTGGAACGGTTCCTTCAGAAGATCCTGACACTAATGATAAATCTTGGTCCTCCTGACCTTGACATGGAATACGAAGAAATTATTGGTTATCAACGGAAGGTAGATCCCCTAAATTCGATCGAGGAAATAAGAGTTAACGTGCAAGGGTACTGAAACGTTTCGATGCAAGACCATCTGACTTAACTGATAATTTGAAACGATGCGCGAGACATAAAGAAACGTAGTACGTGAAACATTTTGAACGTGCTACGTGGAGATATGGCGAGTGTAGTATGAGTAAACATATCGTGATCCACGATACGTGTAACATATTTTGATCGTGATATGAGGAACGTGGAATGAACATGACATGTGAGACATATCGTGATCATATAATATAATGGCGGTGACGCCAAACGCTACAGGGTGAGACGTGGAATATGACGTGAAACGTCTATCTGATGATGGAGGGTTATACTAAACTTGGGTCTGGTCTCACAAGTTCTTGCAACCTTCCCTGAATGAGAAAAGAAATGAACGTAAAATCGTAAACCAAAATACGATTATGAACGTGAATAGTGTCATGAACGTGAGCGCGAAAGCAAGTCGTGGAATTAGCATGAAGACGTGAAGTAAGTTAGTAGTACAATTACGAATCTTTGTCTGACCGATAGCTGAGGGATTGCCAAGTGATCGAACGAGCCTTGGCTGGAACATGTTTGTTCAATCTGTTGGTTCTGAAATCCGTACGGATGTAAGGATTCTGCAGACTTGATCAAACTGTTGACAATAACCCAGATAGCATCATGCTTCTTCTGAGTTTGCTGAAATCTGGTAACTAAAATCCATGGAGATCTTGTCCCTTTTCGATTCACAATTTCATATGATGAAAACATACCCGTCTGTTGGTGTCCTATCTTAGCCTGTTTGTATAACAGGTATGAAGATATGAACGTAACTGTATCCTGCTTCGTAGAAACTTGATACATGGAAGGTTGCGACACTCTGAGTCTCTGAATCTAGACTTCTCCTAGCGTAGGATTTTATAGAACACCTAATGTAGTGTCGGGTTCTCTTCTTTACTCATAAGCTGAGTCATGGTAAGATTAACCGTAGAATGCCATGTGATTCAGCGTGTCACTGAAATCAAACAGAATTGATATCGGAAAGAATTCCAGGGTAAAATTTCTCTTGTCATAGAATTTGCAACGTAGTGCAGATATGGTCTTCCTGTTCTTCTCTAGGCTTAGAGGAAATCAGGTTATCCTTAATGAAAACGCTGATGAATTTGTTTAGGAGTTCATGGAAACTCAATTTATTAAGTCCATAATGCGGTTGGAGCATTGATGAGACTAATTCAAAATCATAAATCTGGCATGACCGAGTCGTGCACGAATAGCAGTCATGGACATGTCCTGCTTTTTCACTCGTCACTGTTGGCAGCATGATCGTGAGTTCGATCTTGGAAAAGTTATTAACACCATACGGTTGATTGAACATGTTGTCAATATGTGGAGGAGAATAACGGTCATGAATGGTGATTTGTTTAAGTCGACGGTAGTCGACACATAATCTCATGGTACCATCCTTCTCCTTGAAGGTGCTTCTGGAGTGTAAGGAACAATTTGGATTAATCCGTTGGTTATGCATAAAAGGACCTTAGTAGTCGTGTGTTACTGACAGCTAGAAAATTTTAGCAATATGGTTAACAAAGCACGTGCTTGAAAAGCATAGATAATTGTACAGATTTTCCTGATGGAAAATCAAGCTGAATGTATTCAGGAGCCTGAACATTACTGTACATAATTATGAATCATAGCATGGTGTGGTGTTCATAGTACCTAATTAGGATAAAATTCATCTCGTGTCTGTCCGAGGAAAATGTGTTAGCAGCTTGGATCTTATCATTAAGCTGAAGGAAAACCTTCGTATGCGTAGGAATACGAAAGGCGTCCTCCATGGTTATGAATATATGAACTATGCTGAAAGAAATGAAAGTGACATCGGCAACGTGACAGTTCTCACTGATGCGCCGATAACGGTATTGAAATTCTTGTGGCCTGATTAATACATGGCACAACAACATAGATATACCCTTGGAGGGTACCCTGAATTTCTTAGAAATGTTCCATAATTAGACGTGAGTCATGTGTCTTGACTCGTGTCTTGAGAAATGTAAGCGTGACATATGTCTTGACTGGTATCTTGACGTGTGTCCTCAGAAGGTATACGTGAGACATGTGTCTTGACTGATGTCTTGACGTGTGTCTCGAGATGTGAAACAATTAGAACTACAAATATTAGGTTAATATGCCAGAATTGGCGGATCGGTTGGACTACTGATCATTTGTATGTCTGATTACGTCCGCGGCCAGAGTCTCGGTTGCGATTTCTAGGATATTTTCTGTCATGGTAGTGGTTACTATCGTCGTGTCTGTAGGTTCCATGACGGTCATCCTCATGACCGTGACTCATGTAACTATTTAGCTGAGTGGCTGGCTGGTACTGGTTTGCACTCATATGGCTGAAATGACAGCCGAACGTCGTGTGACATGTAACTGTGAATTTAGGACAATGATTGATGGGAATTGTCTGATGGTGAAGCATCTTCTCGTCCAATTGCTTTGCTCCGACGCCTTTGTTTTCGTCTTTTAGAATCTCCAGGTTGTGAACAGCATCAGCATCAGCATCTCGTAGCGTCTCCCAACATCAGCAGCATCAACCTTCAGTGACATCTCCAAGCTCTGAGCGGCATCGACAATCTTGTAGAATATCAGTAAGTGAACATACGCCTGAGATGATTTAGAATCGACTAGCGAATACTCATGAAGTATTGCAAGTGGAATACCCATGGATTAAGGTACATGTAATACACATGAAATACGGTACGTGGAGTACACATGGAATACACATGAAATGATCGGTATGGGCTCGATCATTTGTCCTGATTTAAGGAAAGTGAAC
Organism: Glebionis coronaria; assembly: GCA_025667525.1. Lineage (NCBI taxonomy): Eukaryota > Viridiplantae > Streptophyta > Magnoliopsida > Asterales > Asteraceae > Glebionis > Glebionis coronaria. The sequence goes on from CM046876.1 coordinate 275,121,913, forward strand.
CGGTTAAACGGTTAGGAAAACCATCATGATAACCTGGCAGTATTAGCATAGACATCATTCTGGTTGCATAGAGAAACGCTAAAGTGTGGTTACACAAAATTCAACGATGATTTGCCTGACAGCATGATCAATGAAAACCAACCATGACTATCATGAAAGCATGATTAAAGAAATCTAACAATGTCTTGCAGGACAACGTAAATAACAAAAGAGGCATGAAACATAATCAACATGAAGACGGAATTATCATGAGGAAACATGAAACCATCTATTACGAAGAAGTGTATAACATAATCAGCATGAAACTGAAGTTAACCATGACAGTATGAAGGCATACTTGACATAAAAAACATAATAACTTATTATGGGACATGAAAAAAATTTTTATGCCAATTTAAATCATGAGAAAAATTTTATGCAAGAAAACCGTGCATGAATGCGTAATGTAGTTTATAAAACCTTTATATGTGCAAGGGAACGCCTATGGGTCGGTTCCAAAACAAAAGACATGGCGAGGGGACGCCTATGGGTCGGTCCCAAAGTTAAAAGTTTCAATAAAAGCACATGCGACTAAATAGGGCCAGTCCTGTACCAACCATTACTTAGTCAAAATTCCTGCAACAGATGACATATGATATAAATGCATGAATGCATGAAACATAATAATTAAAAGTCATTGTCAAAACTTAACAGAAAAAAAAATTTTATGTGAAAATTATGAACTACTGGGGTCAGTCCACATCGTCACAGTTCACAAGGAACATCATGCATAGACAATGACACATAACTAAGCATGGATGACGGTTGTTCATTCCATATTAGTAAGACGATACTGGTGAAAACATCATGGTGAAAACAACAAGGTGCTGAAAACGTCATGGCTAAAACAAAAGGTGCTGAAAACATAATGGTTAAAACAACAACGCGCTGAAACATCAATACGTGGAATAACAATCGTTGGCTTAGGAAGCTCCTGGTGACTACCCACTAGTCACAGGTCAAGTTTTAGAGCCTACAGGTCGAAGCCTTGGCTCTGATACCATAATTGTAACACCCCATTTTGATAAATGGAATGTCACGCGTGATTATGGCGTGTCATCAAAGCATGCAAGGTGATATGTAGTAAAACATACATGACCATAGGGAAAACCGGAATCAAACATCGGTTCCTAAACATAAGCCCAAAACATAAATAAAGGAAATGAACTGAATAAAGACTAAACAAGCATAACTATATGAAGGCAAAAAGGAAAAGAAGTCTCTGACAGCTTCCATCCTATGTGCGTCCTCCAAATGCTCGAGTCTTGGGTACCTGCCGTTTTGGGACATGGAAAGGAAAGTAACGGCTGAGCAAGACGCTCAGTGCACGGATGTACAATAAAGCATGAAATAGGATAAGCATGTAACATATAACAGCGGAAGACTAAGTACTGAGTGAACTGGTTAAGTATCATGAAAACTGGTTTTATAGTTTGAAAAGCCTTATGTTTAACCTGTGAAACTGTTTTAACATATATATACCATAGCCCATATAGGTCATGAAAAGGTCACGTGCATGAATACTTGGAGGGGTGACCTCATCATGCTGATTAGAGGGGATGCCTCTAATCAATATACTGATTTGGGTAGGAGGGATCAGCTCCTTGTGAAGGGTGCAAGGCACACACCACATTCACCATGATAAACTGAATAAAACATGTAACTAGGATGCACCCATACGCCCCGACTGATATAATAATATGGCCAAACTGAAAAGGGACGCCACGAGCAATCACTCCGCCGTGGGGAAGTCATAACATCGGTGCCTCCAATGCTATGGTTGTGGTACCTCCATAACTAGGTGAAACTGGTCATGCTTGTATATGGCTATAGTTTATGCTAAATTAACATAAGCAGTTCAAAACAATAAAACAAATGCTGGGGAAAACAGTTGGCTGCATACGGGGAAATCCTAATAAGGAAGGAATGTCCATACTGAAAGGACGGGAATCCGTACCTCAAGTCCAGTGAAATGAACGGAAGAAAGACTCCTACTTCTGGATCACTAACGCTACATGAATACACACGTGTATAAGTATCGATTCACTGATTACGTACTGGGTTCTGTGTCTTGTTATAGCTGATTTGGTATGTTTTAGGTCATGGTTCACTGTTTAAAGCCTTAAACTGTGTTTATCTTGTATTCTGATTAATCTGATTAAGTATTACTGGTGTTTCATGTATTATTATACTTACTGTGTAATAATAAGTAACTTTCCAAAAATAGCAGGTTTCCAAAAATAGAAAGTTTCCAAAAATAGAAAGTTTCCAAAAATAGAAAGTTTCCAAAAATAGAAGGTTTCCAAAAATAGAAAGTTTCCAAAAATAGAATTTACTGCTTAAAATAGATTAGTTTCTACAAATAGAAAGTTTCCAAAAATAGATAAGCTGCCTTAATTAAATAAGTTTCCATATATAGATTAGCTGCCTGAAATAGATTGATTTCCATATATAGAAGGTTTCCATAATTAGATTAGTTGCCTTATTTAATTAAGTTTCTACAAATAGAAGTTTCCATAATTAGAATTAAGCTGATTACATAAGCTAACATATAAGTCTAAGTGTTATAAGCTTATATTCTTAAGTCATATGATATAGTGTATAGTTTAATTATTATTTCATGTATTTTAATTAAACTATAGGTTAAGCATTTAAATTAAAGTATAACATGTATTAATTAAAATGAAATGAAAATACTTAGGTTAAAATGTGTATTACTATTAATAATAATATAACCTAAGTCATGTCTAAATTAATTAATTATAGGCATGTTTTAATAATTAATTAATTATAACTTATAACATAAAAAAAATACTTAGGTTAATTTAATGTCATGATAAACTAATAATTAAAATAACCTAAGTCATGATTTAATTAATATTTCATGTTATTAATTAATTATATCCTAAGTTCATGATTCATAAAAATTACATGTAACATAGATCATGATTTTAACCAACGAACCATGAATCGGGCATGAATTCGACACCGTACCCCGGGCCAAACCCAGGGCACACGTGTCCCCTTGCTGCCGTGGGTCCCACATGAGCCAACCAAGACCAATTGTGGTCTTGGTGGTGGCGGCAATAGCAAACCAAACCCCCTCGGGTTTGTTTTGCTAGGCGGCTAGAAACAAACACCCCTTTAAATCATTCCTTGATTTTATTTAATACCAAAACATGTTAGATCAATGATTAATTATCTTGTTTTCATAAGAAAAATAATAACATGTTCATGAAAAAAATCAAAGATTAAAAGAATTAAAAAGGATTAAAAAGAAGGGTTAGAAAGGTATACCACTATGTAGGTTGGAAAAAGGATGAACAAACACGTATTCTAACACTTGTTTTTAAGATCAAAATCAATCAAACACCCTCTTATGGTGGTGTAGGGGTGGCGGCACAATAAGGAGAAAAAGGAGAGGAGAAAACTCTTTTTAGGGTTTTTGTTTATTTCCTTGAAAAATGAAAGTGAAAACATGTTTAACACTTTACCCCCCTTAACTTGAAAAGTCCATGGGCTAAGCCCATTTCATGCATGTGTGCCGTGGGTATGGGGGCCCCACATGGGGTACCCGTACCTTTCTCGTGTCCCGATGTTTCGTGTTCGTTCGTGGTTAAACGTGCTCGTGTTTAACGTGTTTCTGTTTCTTTTAACGTGTCGTTTATCGTAAACTTAACGCTCGTAAATATATTATAAGTATTTACGTAATTATTGTAATTAGTATTTTAAATGGTGTTCATGATTTAATTATGTTCACGTGATATATTATTAACTGTTTATCATGAGTTTGTACGTAATCGATACTTGTCATGTCATACACGTATGCACTTGCTTGATTATTAGCACATGAATGTGATCAATACTACATGAGGTAAGTTTTAATCTAGAACGTACGATCTTAAGGGCACTATTCATGGTAAAAGCATGCGGGTTTTACATCGTCCTACTTTGCTTTCAGCCCTAATAAACTATCGAAATAAGTCCAAAAATGCATCTTCATGATCATTCTAAGACAAAAATAAAATATAAGAGATACACCTAGGAATAAGGGAGTTTAAGCATTTAATTAAGCCATGTGTGTGAGTGTTTGAATTACTAACTTATAATAACAATGATCTCGTTTTTAAGCTTAGTTTGGGGAACGTGAAACTTGAGGGTGATAAATCTTCGCAGCACCGAAGCCCTAATGTAAGTCCTCGATCTCTTTCCAAGTTATTACCACATAAGTTATTTTCTATTCTCTTGTTTACATTAAAATTTTAATTTCTTAGTACTTTAAATTTTTGTTTAGTAGTATCTTAATAAGGCCAAGGTTAATTGATAATGAGAAAAGTGTAATTGTGCTTTGTCACTAAGCATTGCATGAGGGCATGGCAATGGTTAAGTGTAGGGGATTTGATAGGTGTGAAAACACCCATCCTTTTACCACTTAAATCGGGCTAAAACGAGACCAAAACACGTATTTAATATCATTTGTTTGGAATTATGCGTGGTTTTTGTGTTTATTGTGTTTTCAGAGTCGACCGGATGAATATTAAAGAAAACATGGGATTGCACGGGTTTTATCAAAGAAAAGGGCTCAAGACGAAGTCTATTGTCCAAAAGGTGCAAAAGATTTGAAGTCATTGTGCCTATTTGAAGATTTATCGAAGAATAGAGCCAAAGATGGAAGATTCATTTATGTCGAAGAACTCGAGTCTATTAAATAAAAGATTATAAGACGAGTTGGAATTATTCACCGACACTTCTCAAATCCAAGTCGGAAACGTTTATTTAAAAACGCATAAAGACTTAAGAAGAAAGAAGAAAAAGAAGCCCAAATCAAAGCCCAATCAAAAGCCCATCAACACCATACACACGCCTATATAAAGCCTTCACCTCACAAATTTTCACACACTTAGTTTTAGCTAGTCTTTAGTTTTTTTCATTTTTCTCTAGTTTCTAGAGAGAGAAAGTTCCATACTTTCTCTCACTAAACTTTTCCTTTGTTTTTCATCTTTTAATTCAAGCTTCCTTGTACTTTTGATTTCATTAATCTTAATCAAGTTTATGCTTTTAAGTTCTTTAAGCTTTTCTTACTTTTCTTGATTTGTCAAATTCCTTGATCCGATTGTTGAATTCCATACGGTTTGGATTTTGGAGGAGTTCGTGAATAGAGTTTGATCTTTCTTGTGTCTTCTTAAGCTCTACGCGAATAAGCCATAAGCTCTCCATGCTTATCGGCTTATTGCTTGTTCAAGCTTATTGATTTCGGATTTCTTATAAGTTTTAATCTTTCAAAAGTTCCTTTCATTAAGTTAATGATTTACGTTTTTATAAGTTGTAAAATTTAAGCTTTTTGAGTTATTTAAAGTTTCGGTTAAGGTGGCTTTTTGTGTTTGCTTATTGAAATTCTTGCTTACCACCATTTTCGGAAAATAGCTGCCTTTATTCCATCGCAATACAAGGGTTTTAACACATTCCGACGGATCTTCGTTGCTTGGTATCGCAATAACCCAAAAAGGGGTTTTACTTTGCGATAGGGTGTAAGTCCCCCTATTCCGATCTGGGATTGCGATCGCATATTGCGATCGCACATTCCGACGGGTTTAGGTCCAGTTTCTAGTCGAAACTCTGGCCAATTTTTGTCTTCCTTATTCCGATAGAACTAATATTCCGATCTGGGATATTCCGATAGCCTCATTCCGACAACTTGATTTTAGAGTATTCCGATGGTGATTGTTAGAAACAATCCGATGAACTTTCACGTGAGATATTCCGATGGATCATTTTAACTGCATTCCGATAGTAGTAATTTTCAACATTCCGATAAGAACAAGTTTCTAAGCATTAATTCAATTAAGTTTTCAAAGTAATTTTCTAATCTTACCTTTACGTTTTCAAGCACTCAATTTTAACTTGTCAATTTAGTTAATCTTCCAAAATTTTAATTTACTCGACGTCATTTACATTTAATTGTTATTAGTTTGAAAATAGATAAACAACCCAACTCCTTTTTAGTAACCAAGAACAAATCATTCCACTTAAGGCCGAGATCAATTCGAGAGGATATCGAGAGTAAAATTGAACCTAGCAGAAACCCAAATAACAAAAATACAATACGAGTTCAAAGAAATCCCGAAGACAAAATCATTTAAGTCCAAGATTTAAGAAGATTAAATAAAAGAGGGACCTAATGACGCAATTAAGGAAAAGAGGAAAGAGGGAGGAAGCTTCCTAATCCCCTCCCTAACCACCACTATAAATAGGCCATTAGTCTTCATTTTTCAAGTTGTTGGTGGCTTGACAAACCACTCTTCCGCCATTTTCATTTCTTGCCATTTTCATTTCTTTCACTTTAATTAATTGTTATGCACTTTTAATCATTTTAATTTTCAAGTAAGTTTTCATTCATTGTTCTTTAATCTTTGCTTTTCTTGTCTTAATCTTTCATCTTCCTTTCTTGATTCTTGTTTACTTTTGGTGCGAATTACTTATGATCCGTGTTGTTCATTTATGTGTTTGTGCTCAAAAAGTTTATGTTTTTATTGTTTGATCCAAAAAGTTGCTTAATTTGTGGTTGAATAAGTTAAGATCAATGCTTATTTGATCCGCTTAGTATTGGTTTGTTTTAGTTTTGGGAATAAGCTCATTCCAATAGCTTATTGCCTTGCTTTTCTCGGATTCCTTATAAATCGGAAAGGGTATTAAAACCCCTTTCCGATCTGTTATTCCGACCAGCGACCACACCCACTTTCCGATCATCCAATCGGAAAAGGGTTTTGACTTTCCGATCATACCCACTAGTATTATTCCGATTGGAACTTTTCCCCATATCCCGATTTGCTCAGTTTAGGTGTATTCCGATTAGTTCCTTTGTGACATTCCGATTGGCATGTTTGTTATCATTCCGATTGTAGAGTTTCACATATTCCGATTGGGATGCATAGCTTTATTCCGATTAGCTTTCTTTTGCACATTCCGATCATCCTCATTCCGATCGGGTACATTCCGATCGGATCCTTATGGATTCCGATCGGGTGTATTCTGATGGAATGATTTGTTTGTTTTAATATTTTGCTTAGGTTAAAATGTCAATTTTTCTCGTTTTATTTTTAGTCTATGTTAATTTCGTTCCGCATTTTTATTTTATTGTCAATTTACTTTTCGTCAAACCATTAATTTTACGTTATTTAATTTCGTGTCATTTACTTTTAAAGTTTTAAATATGCACCGTTTACGTTCCAACTAGTTTTAGTTTTAATTTCCCGTCCTTTAGTATTAAGTCTTGCACATTTATTTTTCCAAATCCAAAAATATTTGCTTCACCAAGAACAACTAATCTCACACAATTAACCAAAGATCAATTCGATTAGACACCGAGAAAATGAACTTTCAACGAGTAAAAATCTCAAGTATCAAATGGCGCCGCTGCCGGCTCTTTTCGTGAGGATTAAAGGTTTTTTGTGAGAGACGCGTTGGCTTTTGGGACCCGTTCACTCGTGAACGTTATTTTTCGTGTCCAAAAATTTTCAAAAAAAAATAAAAAATCCAAGAACATTTTTCTTTATGGATTAATATTCTTCTTGCTTATCTATTTTTCTTTATGGATTCTTATGTCCATTGCGTCGGTTGTGGGAGACGATTGTACGGGAACGACTCTTGTCAATGGTGTACATGTGAGCGGTGTGGAAACGATATCAAAGATACACAATTAATACCAGGATTTTGTCCTTTGTGCCACTCACTTAATTAGTCCTTTTTGAACCCACCTACTCTTTCCCCGTGCATCTATTGTGGAAGCGATTCTCATTGGCATGTTTCGTGCCCGATTCAATACCCGTCTGTTCACGGGCAAGAACCGGGGTACAAGTATGACAATGATAATAGCTATCCACAAGACGCACCCAGTCTTTCTCCTCACCCGTTCTGCAACAACTGTGGGGGTCCTCACGATACCTATTATTGTCAACCAGTGAATTATTATGAGCAAAATCCGTATCCTCAATTTTCTTCACAAGTGGATTATTATGAACCAAACCCGGTTTATAATTCTTCTCAACCGATGAACTACTATGAGCCACAACCATGCTATAATTTAGGTTTTCAACATTTTGAACCCCCACAACACATCATCGATCCTCAACCTTCCTTCGAACAATTGAGCCCCCACGAACAATGGAACTCTCTTGTTAAGCAAAGTCAACAAATTCAAGAAACTTTCAACAAGATCATCGAAAAATGGCAAGAGGATCAACGACAAGAGCAAATATCGAATATCGAGACTTATATTCCTCCTCTGGTGTATCCATACTATTATGATGATGACGAGGATGATGTCTATGATCTCAACCCATCCTCTGAGATTACTACTCCTATTCTTGATAACACCAATGCGTCTAAGGATAGTGATACTTCGAGTGAGATTCGTGATTTTGGTCTTGAAGAATTCTTTGATGAGGTTTGTGATATTCCAACTTTTGTTGAATGTAAGGATGAGATCGCTTTTAATGATGAATTCCAATTCGAGCCCGAGATTGCGGAAATTATCGAACGAGAGCTAGCTCTTTTATCTCCGTTTCCTCCTACAAGTGAGGTCGATTTTTCCAACATCGATGCCGAACTTGATGAGTTGGAGCGTCTTATTTTTCATAATAATGACGAACCAACTCACTTGACCAAACATCCTATTCTCGAGGAGTTACCTACTCAACACTCCTCCACTGAGAATTACGTTTACCACATTCGTGCGGATTTAACTTATCAACAATCCCCACAAATGAATGATGGTTTCGTACTTGATCGTGATCTTTTCGAGCGAGTTTCTGAAATCCTCAATGATGGGAATGACAAACCTTGGTTTGACGCACCTATCTATGATGAAGAAATCGAAGAGATTAACGTTCATGAGGATGAGTGCTTTGACCCGGGAGGTGCCATTGATTATTTTATGCTTGATTACCTTACGGCTTTGCCGCTTGCTGTTGAGCATCCATTGTCTTTGGGGGATGACAATGTGAATCCTTTACCCACCCAACCTCCCGTGGATCATTACCTCACATACTTCTCGTATGTTGAGCGGACCTTTCCCCCATTTAAGACTTATTCCCCCGCCTCCCCTTTGTTGATGTCCACCGGGAACGAGGACAAGGTCTTTGATCCCGGTATTACATTCGAGGCTTCCCCATGGACCATTTAATTCGGGGACGAGTCAGGCTCGTGACTCGGTTAATATAAACAAGCGCTTTTTGGGAGGCAACCCAATTATCTATCTATCTTTACCATAAGTGTAGGGGGAGCCCTGTGGTGTTTCTTGCTTTCTTTCTTATCATGTGCAGGGATTAGAGCTTCAAAGACACACTCTTGATGACTTTTGACGAACCGTGACTCCGTGTTCCCTTCTTCCCGGTTCTATCCTAAACTCTTTTCGATTCACTATTTTATAGTTCTTAATATTAAAATAGGAATCTCTTTAGTTGTCTCTTCCTTAGCGAGATTTAAACAAAGATTCTACACAATGTCCTAAGTGTAGGGGAGTTTACTCCCACATGCTTAAACATTGAGGACAATGTTTATATTAAGTGTAGGGGGGACTTCTATCGAAGTTAAGTGGCCTTTTCCTTGTATTTGTCCTCATTTTAACCGGAAAATCAATTTTTCGACATTTTTCAAAATTTTTAATCTATTTTGGCCTAGTTGTATAGTTGTTTTTACTTTTGTATAGTTATTTTCTTTCTTTGCTAGAATAAATTTTTAATAAAGTGGTCTTAGTTTTCAAACGTTGTGAATCTTTTGACTCAACCCGAGTTTACTTATCTAAGTTACTCTAGCTAGTATCCTTAACATGTTTAAGTCAAGTTTTGCTAGGCTTTTATATAGGGAGCTATAAAACGCGAAAGTCTTAACTCTCACGGGTTAAGAACAAGAACTTTTCGCAAGTTCCTATAATTGATCCTAGAGAGTCGTTTATCAAGGGAACTTTAAAACGCGATTTCTAAACTTGAAAAAGTCTAAGAATTTGCAAGATCCTATAGGTGACTCGAAAACCCAAAACTTTGATTTAATAGGCTAAGCATCCACGAGTCTCATTCCTTGAGATTTTAAATTGTGGAGAACGAGAGATGATAGAGCCAATTATAAGTTCGGTATTCTTTCGTGAATTTATGTGAGTTAATTATAAGCCTATTCTCCCTCCGCTTGTTAATAAATTTATCTGCAATAAATAAGGTTATACGATTTAAAAGGTTACTTAGCTTCTAGCCCCAGATCGTTTAAAAGTTGCTCGGTACGGATTAGAGTTCATAGCCAAGGCATAACTTATTGAAGCGGGATGCGAAGATTGGCGAGTCCGAAAAGGCCCTAACAAGGCATGAGGGCTACATTTTGTTGCTAAAGATCCAAAAGTGATGTGAAGAATCATTTATCGAAAATTAATATGAAGGATCGAGACACACGACGAAAAGCAAGAACTCCCCAAAAGTCATGGAGAAGTCTATCCGAAAAGACCCTAACAAGGTATGAGGATAAATAGATCCAAGTCCTAAAAGGAGGCGGATCGTTGTATATCAAAGTCCAAAATAAAGATTGGAGAAAAATGAAGAAGTCATGGTCCAAAGATGAAGAATCTCTCAAAACTTCAAGTGAAGAAATTCCTATTATGAAGAGAAGACCATTATTTCAAGAACGTCTCTCAAAGATTCGAAGTATGAAGTCGCTGCCAAATATCGGTCCGAGAAAGGTCTCAAATCGTGAAGCGAGTTATGCCAAGATATGAACTTTATGAGGTCCCGAGAAGCAGTTTTAAAAGATTTGGTCCTTTAGCTAACTATTGATTAAATCGTTCACTTTATTTTCGGACTAAATAATTATCGAAATAAGTCAAACAATGCATCCTCGTGATCATTCAAGACAAAAATAAAATATAAGAGATACACCTAGGAATAAGGGAGTCTAAGTGAATAATTGGCCCACATGAGTTCGTGTTAGTTTACTAACTTATAATAACAATGATATCGTTTTTAAGCTTGGTATGGGGAACATGAAACTTGAGGATGATAAACGTTCATGGCTGCCAAAACCCAATGTAAGTTTTTAATTTCTTTACTTATTCTTACCTTTTATGTTTAGTATTTAATAAAGGCCAAGGTGGGTTATTTATGATGGAAAATGTAATCTTGCTTTGTAACTAATGCATTGCATGAGGACATTGCAATGGTTAAGTGTAGGGGATTTGATAGGTGTGAAAACACCCATGCTTTTTACCACTTAATTACAATAATAACCGAGCCAAAACATGTATTTTATGTCATTTATGTCGGAATTATGCGTGGTTTGTGTTTTTGTTATGATTTAGGACGAAAAGGTGAAAAGTGGAGAAAACACGGCATTCACGGGCTTTTATCGAAGAAAAAAACGAAAGATGAAGTCGAAAGATCAAGAGTGGAAAAAAAGAACGGAAGTCCAAGACCAATTCTAAAGATTTATCGAAGAAAAAGTCAAAGGACGGAAGTTCACTAAAAATCCGAAGAACTCGAGTCTTAATTATGAAGAAAATACAATACGAGTTTAAAGAAATCCCGAAGACAAAATCATTTAAGTCCAAGATTTAAGAAGATTAAATAAAAGAGGGACCTAATGACGCAATTAAGGAAAAGAGGAAAGAGGGAGGAAGCTTCCTAATCCCCTCCCTAACCACCACTATAAATAGGCCATTAGTCTTCATTTTTCAAGTTGTTGGTGGCTTGACAAACCACTCTTCCGCCATTTTCATTTCTTGTCATTTTCATTTCTTTCACTTTAATTAATTGTTATGCACTTTTAATCATTTTAATTTTCAAGTAAGTTTTCATTCATTGTTCTTTAACCTTTGCTTTTCTTGTCTTAATATTTCATCTTCCTTTCTTGATTCTTGTTTACTTTTGGTGCGAATTACTTATGATCCGTGTTGTTCATTTATGTGTTCGTGCTCAAAAAGTTTATGTTTTTATTGTTTGATCCAAAAAGTTGCTTAATTTGTGGTTGAATAAGTTAAGATCAATGCTTATTTGATCCGCTTAGTATTGGTTTGTTTTAGTTTTGGGAATAAGCTCATTCCAATAGCTTATTGCCTTGCTTTTCTCGGATTCCTTATAAATCGGAAAGGGTATTAAAACCCCTTTCCGATCTGTTATTCCGACCAGCGACCACACCCACTTTCCGATCGTCCAATCGGAAAAGGGTTTAGACTTTCCGATCATACCCACTAGTATTATTCCGATTGGAACTTTTCCCCATATTCCGATTTGCTCAGTTTAGGAGTATTCTGATTAGTTCCTTTGTGACATTCCGATTGGCATGTTTGTTATCATTCCGATTGTAGAGTTTCACATATTCCGATTGGGATGCATAGCTTTATTCCGATTAGCTTTCTTTTGCACATTCCGATCATCCTCATTCCGATCGGGTACATTCCGATCGGATCCTTATGGATTCCGATCGGGTGTATTCCGATGGAATGATTTGTTTGTTTTAATATTTTGCTTAGGTTAAAATGTCAATTTTTCTCGTTTTATTTTTAGTCTGTTTTAATTTCGTTCCGCATTTTTATTTTATTGTCAATTTACTTTTCGTCAAACCTTTAATTTTACGTTATTTAATTTCGCGTCATTTACTTTTAAAGTTTTAAATATGCACCGTTTACGTTCCAACTAGTTTTAGTTTTAATTTCCCGTCCTTTATTATTAAGTCTTGCACATTTATTTTTCCAAATCCAAAAATATTTGCTTCACCAAGAACAACTAATCTCACACAATTAACCAAAGATCAATTCGATTAGACACCGAGAAAACGAACTTTCAACGAGTAAAAATCTCAAGTATCAATAGGACACAACTAGCACACGGATTGCCAACGTGGCATCCGTGTGTGCTAGTTGTGTTTCTTTGATGCCTTATGATTGGCTGATTGGGGAAAATGAGGTGTTTCACCCAATTATTTGCTGCCACGTTGCCCCTAGATGCCCACTCTTCTCTTCCTTAAAATTGGGGGATTTAATTCCCCCACACTTGAATCGCACGTGGGATGAAAAGCCCCAATTAATTTACATGATTTCTTTGAACTAGGGTTTGTGAGAATAGTAAGTTTCGTCTGGTTAATGCATGAGGAAGAAAGGGGAGATGAAAAAAAACTTTGGTTGTATCGATATTATTTATATGATGTATGGTAAAAAGTGTGAAGTGGGTGAAAGTAAATCGCTTTATTTATTTAATTTGTGTGAAAGTAACGTGTTTATACACGTTTGACTGAAAACGTGTGATTGATATATGTGAGGGTAAATGAAACAAGTGAATGTATTTAATGTATTGACTGGGAAACGAATTCATCCCTAATGGGCCTTTTAAAACCCAAACATTCCATATTAAGATCGACCTTGGGCCATTCTTTCCATCAGTTGTATTCATCTTCACTTTGGGCCTGGATTTGGGCTATTAAGTAAACAGTGAATAGTTAAAATCCCCATTGGGCCTTTAAGCCCAATAACCAAGAGTAGGGCCCACATAGTCCAAGTGATCTTCAAAAAGTTAAATCCACTAGAAACCGAACTTGATTTTGGCTTCCTCGATCTTTTTCTTTAATCTCGTGCCGATTTTGCCGGTTTTCACGAACTTTGGTACCTACACACATCAAAACAACAAAACAACATATACAAGGCATTTTCATACATTTATTGCATTAAAATGTTGTTTTAAGCTACAATTGATATGAGTAAAATCACTCATGTCAAACTCCCCCTTGCTAAGCAATTGTCGTGTCCTCACGCAATGATAAAATGAAACACTAACTACACCATTATTTTTTGACTTTTTATTTTGCAAAGACATAATGTATTGCTTTCATTATTTGAAAAATAACTTTTAGGATCATAAAACTCAAATAGATTCATCGTCCCCGACTTTTCACTTTTCCATGCCAAGTGCAAAAACAAGATCATTGTCAATCATAAGCCCCAAGATTAAACCAACTCATACAAGTAATTTGTGTTAAACTCAATCTCCTATTATTCCTAATTGTATCTCTAGATTTTATTTGTCATTCACCCAAAGGCTCATTTGACTTTATTGGATATTTATTAGTCCAAAAATGAAGGCAAGAACGGTGTAAACTCAACACTTAAAACCTAACCTCGACTTCAAAAACTGTTGTCACTAAAGAAAGCCCACATCAAGGATAACTTAACACGATTTAGGGATAAATCCCGAACCCGAAATTTGGCTAATATGGATACTTAAAAGCAACAATAAAACCTCCAAAGTCAATTATGACCTTATTAATGGAGTTAGCAACAACTACATCATAATACCTTTTTGCTCTTTAAGATGCAATTGTACTCCTTATTTAAAATCCACACCCTAAGGCTCCTTGGACAAAAATAAGGGAATTGACTTCACCATCCCACCTTACGGATCATGATAATGAAGCAATTTTTATTCAACACGCCCCTTGACATACACCCTAAGGCTCTAATGACAAGGTTAGTGCTACATGACTCCCGCCTGAAGGCTCCTAGAGAACATGTTTTTATTTATTCTTCTTATTAATATGATATTTATAGTAAGCCAAATTTCCGCAATCCCATGATCAAAAGTCCATGATGCTGACACCCTTAATGTGTTCTCACTTTAATTACAAGGGAAGAAAAAGAAGGAGTTACGAGTTAGATATCAAGCCTAAACCGCTAAAAACTTCATTTATTAAGCAATTATAATTCAAGTGAGGAAAGTAAGTACGAGGAGATTAAATCAAACACAAAAATACTTGTACAAAGAAGAATTTAACCTTAGAAACTTATGATTGAACTCTATCATCTCTTGTTCTACTTATTGTAAAATTTCAAAAATGTGAAATCAATGGATACTTAGCCTATTAAATCAAAGTTTTGGGTTTTCAAGTCATCTATAGGATCTTGCATCTTCTTATACTTTTTCAAGTTTTAGAATTTACGTTTTAAAGTTCCCTTAATAAACGACTTTCTAGGATCAATTATAGGAACTTGCGAAAAGTTCTTGTTCTTAATCCGCATGAATTAATACTTTCGCGTTTTAAAGCTCCCTATATAAAAGCCTAGCAAAACTTAATTCAAACACGTTAAGGAAAAGTTAAGGTAAAAACCGAGTCGAGTCAAAAACTATTTTTATTTTCACCAACGGAAAGCCTACATTCGTGTCAAAAGCACTAATTCTATTTATTAAAACTTAAAAATCACACTAAAAAAATTTAAAATTTTATTGAAAAATGAGAAAAAGATTACGTTTGGACACGACAAAAGCAATTGCAAGCGATTATATCGATTGACCCCCCATGCTAAAACCAAACATTGTCCTCAATGTTTCTTAGCTCAAGAGTAACACCCCCTTGCTAAAATACGAAGAGTCTAATGCAAAATCCTAGCATGGAAAGAGCACGCAAATCTATAAGTCGTTTATTAATTATGCCTCAAGATAAACGTTAGTCGATAAAAATCAAAGGATAGAGTGTGCCCCTTTTTGGCATTCAAAGAATGGCAGATCAAGTGGACCGGCAAAAACCAAACACGAGAGTCTTCAAATATTAGGGTCATACCTAAGATCACAACACAACAAAACACGAGCACGAGCTTAAAAGATCAAGCCTTAATAGTTGCAAGAAAATAGAAAGAAGATAGAATGTATGGGACTCCCCCACAACGCACCTCGTTTTTGTTCACCGAGTCATGAGCTCGACTCGATCCCCGCATTCATTGGTCCTTAGGGAAATTTGTGAAAACCGGCATAATGGAATAAAACCCAACATGAATCACGATGCCGGGGTCAAAGATCACATCCTCGTTGTCGGATGACAAACGAAAGGATAAAAATCCAACACAAATCTCTAAAAAGAGATAGTAGTCACAAACCACTAAATGGATATAGCATGCTCCCCGAGATAAACTTGCACCAAGATGATCGAAAAATCTTTCAATAATTGCATCGGTGAAAGGTCGAGATTTCCCTAAATCAACGATTCTGGGGTCGAATACCTCATCCTCGGTGGAGAAAGGAAAGGACAACACGGTGTTGTCCCCCCATGCTAATCCAAGATCATATAAAGCACATGGTAATGGTGTGGTAAAAGTCTCAACACTAATGGTTTCAACTTGCATGACTTTGTTGACCTTGTCACTCTTAGGAATGTGAATAAAGGGGTCATGGTACTCAAAACGAGTCGCATGAAAAGCCCGCACATTAAGATCAAAGCGAGTGGGAAGGATAATTGGAGCAAAAGTAATTTCTTCCTCCGGGTCAACATTATCATCATCATAAATCGGGTGATCAAGCCAAGAATCTTCATCACCGTCATTAGACTCTTCCTCAAATTCCGAAGGAATGTCTATATAAAGAAACTCATCAACCTCCTTCATAAGAAGCTCATCATCACAAAGGTTGTGAGATGTAGGAGGTATGATGTTCTCAAAATCCTCTTGAAACAATGGATTATTGTTCATTGAAGCTTCAAAAAGAGGATTTGAGTAAGTCACAAAAGTATCGTCATCCTTGTCATCACAAGAAATATCCGACAAAGTATCGAGTGTATCACACTCGGATACAAGATCATCATTCTCATTATAAGGCAATTCATCGGCGAATTCCTCGAGAATGGTAGGTAAAACATGAAAATCACGTTCGATCTCGAGATCGGTAACGTCTTCACTTCCCCGTGGAAATGGATCAATGATAGCAAAAAGTTCATCGATGAACTTATCACATGAATAGTCACTAACCTCACTTGGTGTGAAGTTAGAATCAAAGGCTCTTCAATTGAAATTTGTGCCTTAGGATCATCAACATGATCCTTAAAAGAGAGTGAAAATGAGTCCATTTTCAAAGACTGTTCAATTAAAGCAATATCACTCTCGGGATCAAAATTCTCACTAACAAACTCACTAGCATCATATGGCTCACTTAAGTAATCATCAATTTGTTTTTCAATCTTATCATCCTCGTGTGGAGTGAGTGTAGATGAGGAAAGGTTACAACATGTTTCAACAAAGCAAGCTTCTTCATTTGAATTTAACTTTTTACTTTCACAAAATGGAGTTTCCAAAATTAGAAAAACACCTTTATCAAAAAGAGCTTTCTTATTACTTTCAATTGTTTCAACAAGTTTAACTCTTTCAACTTTTTTAGAAGCAAATCTTGGAATCTTTTCCGGTTTGAAAACAATGCTTTTATCACCATAAAACAATTTAATTTCCTCTTTCCTCATATCAACTTGAATTTGAGCCATGCACAAAAATGGTCGTCCTAGAATGACACTACTAGAAAATTTGGCATCAGCAACGGCCTTTTTCATCACTATTCCGTCACTATAGCCCTTCAACGACGGAATATTGACCAATACATTCCCTCGCAGAAAAGGGCCTCGCAAAATTTTTGTGACAACTTTAGCGACAAAAGTTTCAGAGTATTAGCGACGGATTATCTGTCTCCAGCCCCTCACTAGAACCTTTAAAAAGTCACTTGAATGAAATTTGATTCGACCATAAAGCAATGGCTTAGCGACAAACTTTCTGTCGCTGAACGAGAACACTACACCAAAATCGGCCTAATGTAACTGTCTAAATATGATGAAATCCGTTGCAAATCCGTTGAAAAAGCTATATGCAACGAATTTTGACTATTGCAAATAAAATTTGAATCGCGAGAATAAAACAATAAACACAATATCAATAAGAAACTAATGAATTTACATATATTTCACTTTCGGTAATTTACATGTGGAATATAACAAAATGTCTACAAGGAGATATAAAAACATCTAGCAATAAAAATTACCAGTTATTTATGACATCATACAACTTAGTTGGGTGGTGAAGGTTTTTGTGTCTCTTTATCTCTTCCAAATTTTGAGGCTTCTTGTTATTCTGATTGCCTTTTTACAAAGGATTCACGAGTTAACAATGATTCCTCCAACTCTTTCCTAACGCAGCTTCACAACATGCTTGTATTATGGCACTAATATTTCTTGCAATCAAAGTACCTGATAAAATATGAGTCGAAACCAACCTAAGTCGAAACATCAATGAACATAAGATCAATAAAATATAAGACGTAAAATTTCATGTGTTCACCTTCAAACATACTTGTACCAAGTGGTACATCTTCAGGACACTTTGAATAAACATGAGCCAATCTTAAGCATATAAGGCCCTCCCTTCCCTAATGAAAAGAACTTATTTAAGCTTCAACATCCTCACTCCCGCACACCTGTAAGGAACAAGAGTTTCAAGTTATAAAATGTCGAGCATGGACTTTACAGAGGTATAAGCCTTAGACATATCACTACTACACAAAATGCTATAAACACCCCCAAATAGAGATTAATTATATAAAAACCCTATTCCTATGATAAAAAACTAATAGGAATGGAACAAGGAGATTGCTTTTCTTGAAAACCCAGAAAACGCATAAAAACTGATTTTGTGGATTTCAATCGGTCTTTTTGCACCTTCAAAGACACTCTTTTGTAAAACTTGGGGCTTCTTGAAAATAAATCTAAAAAACATAAGTCTTTTGAAATAAATTAAAAGACTTAAAATATTTTAGGCGCGTTATTTGCCTATCAGTTTTCGGATTAAAACACATAAAATATTTTGGGCGTGTTATTTGCCTCTCGAAACACATAAAATATCTGGAATCTAGTGAAGCAATTGTGAATATTTTATTTAAAATTTACCTTGGTATGATTATTCATTATTGTTGGTGCCAAAGCTGAAAGGTATGATGGTAGCTTTGATTCTTGTAGAAATTGGAAAGTTGATAGCGACACTTGAGAAATCTCCAGTTGTTGATGGAACTTGTACATGGGCAGCAGACCATATCTAAGAAATAGTTAAAAATGAGAAAAGAGAATTATATAAAGAGAAAATATATTACTTTAATGTGCAAACGGTGATAGTAGCTACAGGTTTTATGTTATTTTTGGTGAATTTATGGATAGTCTTGTGTAATGATGTATGGGTTCTCACAGGGATCGTCATAATCCTTGTTCGTAAGAGATATTGGAGTTGATGTTGCTACTTTTGTAGAGTCAACTGATCCATTTCAACTTTCTTTGTGACTTACAACTTCAGACAATGGTACAATTATACATGTAAATTCTCTTTTTTGAATAACTGGCCTGCTTAACTGGGATCACTATGCTAAAATGTTGTCAACTTCTACTAATGCTACATGGACAAGTTTTCATTCAGAAGATGCAACGAACAAATGACATCAAGTATAGGAAGTGTAATTAATCAATCCAGTATCCATTATTCTTATTATTTTAATAGTGTAAAGTTAAGTAATGATCGGGCGGTTTCAGAAAGTTTGAAGAGAATGAGTATCCAGAGTCTGAATCAATCAAATCAACGAGCAATAATGGGAACATACATGATTTGTAGAAGTAAGATACAATATTAGGTGCATTTTCCTACTCCTTTATATGTATATCCCAAAATACTTAGATCTTATCTTTTATTCTTAATCAGGATGTCTACTTACATAGACCAGACTCGGAGAACAACAAAGACCAGACTCGGAGAAAAACAAAGATTCTAAACGATTGGTCTCTGGGCTCTCTTTTAAATAGAAGTATGTCTGATTTATTGAATATCCCGGAGCAGAATTACACTGAAGCATCAAAAGATGTAGTGTAAGTGTAAAAAGGTGACGTATCCAAGGTGTAAAAACAAGGAGAATTATTAGAGCTAAACTTAGAGTCTCTTCATCAGTAGATATCAACTCAGCTCGTCACAAAAACACAATTTCAATGAAGTTTCTAATCGATTAAAATCACCGGAAAAATTTAAGCTTCTCTTGGATGAAATAAAGGAAGAGCTTAAGAATGAAAAAAGTGTGAACAAGTCACTTACGTTAAATCTCCAGAAAACAAAAAAGAAGAATTATGAATTGCTTCTTGCAGCGTAAGATTTTGATAGAAAAATGGAGGAAAACAATACGGAGATTGAAGGACTGTATGCTGAAGCAGAACTCGAAAGGAAAGAGGAGTTGGTGATGTTTCACTTGATTCTATGTTTACCTGATTAATGGTGCTCCTCGTGTACCGGGGACTGCAATTTCCCTATCCCTTACAATAAATTCAGTTGTAGCAGACTTCAATATAGAATAAAAACATATCAAAATGTATATAAGATCGTTACAAGTACTCGCATGATAGAACCCAAGAACCATAGACAGTATATACTAGAGAGGGAAAGTTTGGCTTTACACATTTCTGAATACCTTAAAAGTTAAGGAAAGTGTATTTTTGATACATAAATCTCCTAAAATAATTCCATTCATAGATCATTTATGTTTTTAATATAATATCTTAGACCATATTTGACAAACTACTTATATATTATAATCCATTCACCTACCTAACCCGCCAATCTTACGACACTAGAGTAAACATAGCAAAGAAAACCAAGAACAAAAAAAGTAACTAGAAAAAGTTAAGATGAATACCGGTGGAGGATTCGCCAGGTTACCCTGGCGAGTTTCATGTAAAAGGATTGATTGAGTTGGAACAGGGCGAGGTATTTGGTTAGGATCAATCTTTGATGGCCTGAAACTGCATTTCCACTGGGACCCATTGCAGGCGGTATAGTAGCCATTGATTGTTGATCAGGAAGAGGTGGTGGCATGCCATACATCCTTGGTGGTTGACCAGAACCGGGGATTGGAGGAGGTAGCACATTCTGTATCTATTTATGCAATAAAAAGAACATATTTAGATTTTAGACTCTTTGTGTAAACTCATACTTCAAATATATATGTTGATATGTATTTTGTAACTAACTTATCACAGGTATAAAGTTTATGCGTCTTACTAGTATCTAAGATAAAGATAGAAAATCAGTTCCTAATCCAGAAAAATTTCTAAAGATCGAAATGCAAACTACTGAGTTTAAAGCTTCAACACATATTATATTCTGATTGAGGGCCAGGGGTTAAGCAACTTAAATATTCTAGGAAAAAAAAGCTTCTACATAATAAATTTGGGAGATTATCTTAAATAGACAGAATCTGCAACAAAATAGGATATCATTTTTATAGTATTTGGAAGTGCATTTTGAAAGTAAACTGTCCAGTTGTGCATTTCGAAATTGATTGTGTACTCTGAAGTGCCCAAAATCTGTAATATAACACATTGCATAAGATAGTGTTTGGATGTCTATATAAATTATTTCCAGGCAATAAATCTAACTAATTCAACTTCAAATATACTCATCTTAATTAAATGCGGACTAAACTGATACTTCAAACATATTCCTCACAAGTGTACTATTAGGTGTGAAGTTTAATGTGCCATATCAAACATGGTTCATAATCCAAGATATTTTTTAAATCTGAAATGCTAACTACTTGATCTAAAGCTTCTGTACAAACTAATGTTCTTATCGAGTGGTTGGGTATGTTAAGTAATCTAAATTCCTAGCATATTTATCTTTTAATGTGGAAAATGACGATATGTCCGCCAAGTTAGAGGAGGCTCATATGGAATGAATATTCAAAGTGAATTTCTTAGTTTCATAACATGTTTTTTTGCATGTATAAGTTTGACACCAATACAAAAATAAATGGCAATAAGACCAAACGTGACAAAAAGTTCAAATTCATACAGAATCTAGTTTGTTCAGTTGTTCCCTCTATATAAACTCGATCATAAATGGTAAGTCCCTCAAATTCGGCACGGGGTATGGTTAAGTATAAAGAGAAACCTTTGAGATGAAATTTTTTAGTAAACACTGCGGTCTACGTACATCCATCAAAGTTGGACAACTACTGTTGATTGAAAGCATACCAACAGTACATGTTCGTTAAGCAAAAGCATAAAAAACACAACACCAAAGATATCGCGACATACATGAATGTGTATATAACTGAAATTTGTGATATTCAAACAAGATATCATCGATTGCCATAGATTAAGGAACAAACACAAAACTAGCAGATTGCTAGAAATCTAACGTCAATTAGAATCACATTTATAGGTAGATTTAACCAAAGTCATGTGTTCTAAACTTAATGGATTTAAAGGGAAACATGCTTATTGTGAAAACCAATAAAAACACGAAGTGTTTAGACAGTAAGCTAATAGATATATATATATTCTTTAAGTATCTATTAGAAGAGGGATCTTTAGCAGCCTTTCTGTTATTTACCAATCTAGTACAAAATCTCTTTACCTAATGGATCTTCAAGGCATAAATTGGAGTTAGTTTATGTATGTTCAAATATTTACAGGTCTAACAAGCAATTGTTGGTTCTAAATGGCTTAACATATATGAGCATTTATGATAAATTTTGTTAAAACACCTTGGTTCCCACTTTCGTTTAGTCTTGTTAATTTATGTAAAAGCGAAATGTATCTATACATATAATCTGGTAAATAAATTTATATAAGTCCATAAATCCCAAAATAAGCCAAATATTGGAGCTTAAGAAATATATGCTAAAAATAAGCCAAATTTCGTTTTATAATTCATAAGTCCCAAATTTATGGCTTATTTTGAGACTCATGGGCTTATATAAGTTTATTGTGACACAATTGAAATTAGTGGGTGATACACGGTTTTTGCTAGGGTTCAAAATATTTTCTCGGAATCCTCTCGAATTGATCTCAGTTAAAAGTGGAATGATTTGTTCTTGGTGACAAAAAGTGGATTTGGTTTTCTATTCTAAATAAGTGACGCGAATAACGATTAAAGCCGGAACAGTAGATAAAAGCAATTAAATGATAAAGCAGAAAAATACTCTTACTGAAAAATACCCTATGCTGAAAATAATCCCTATGCGGAAAGATCTCCTATGCGGAAAACATTGGCCATTCGGAAAATCTTGTCTATGCGGAAAATACTCCTATTCGGAATAAAAACACCTATGCGGAAAATATGCCTATTCGGAAAAACATGCCTATTCGGAAAGATCAAGTCTATGCGGAAAAAGAGCACTGTTCGGAATGCAAAGCCTATGCGGAATATAATGGCTATTCGGAATATAAGGCTATTCGGAAAAAAATAAAAATGTTCCGAATAAGGGAAAATAAAACTTGGTTATTCGGAAAAATAACGCTTAAGCGGAAAGTTGGGCTATTCGGAAAAATGTTCCGAATAAGGAAACTGAGAAATGGCTATGCGGAATATCCAGAATATTCCGAGTAATGAAACGAAAACACCCCTATTCGGAATATTTGAAAATGTTCCGAATAAGGGAAACACAAAATGATCTATTCGGAAAGTAAAGGATATTCGGAATGTTCTGGGAGATGAAGAACAGTAGCAGACGACCCAAAACAGGGAACACGAAATTTTAATCAAAATCAAACTAAATACTCAAAAAGGTTTTACCAAATTAAACACAAATCATTTAAACATCATAAGTAACAAATCCCACAAATAAAAACACTAAATCAACAACTTTTTTAAGATCAAACTAAAATCAAATAAAAACTCAAGAACTTGCAATGGATGATGATGAAGAACAAAATAAATAGAAAGATGGAATGGATTGATTAATGAAAAAGTAACAAGGTTAATGATTAAAGATTACAAGATTGAAAGAAAAAGATGAAAATCACCAAACACCCTAATGGTGTTGGTGATGGAACGAACTACAAAGAACTGGGAAAAAGAAAAAATGAACTAACCCCCTAATTGTGTGAAGGGAAAAACTATTTATACTCCTAGTGGTTGGTTGGTGAGTGGGCTTTCTCCCTTTCTTCTTGTCTTCTCGTCTTTTCAGAAAAGTTGACGTTTTCGATTCTGATTCGGGATTTGTCGTCGATTAAATCCAACTCGTCTTTTACTTTCTTCGTTAAATAGACTCGAGTTTCTTCGACTTATGAAAATCTTCCGTCTTTAGTCCTTTTCTTCAATAAATCTTCGAATAGGCCCAGTGACTTCAAATCTTTTGCATCTCTTGGACAATAGACTTTATCTTGAGTCTTTTCCCTTGATAAATCCCGTGCAATCCCATGTTTTCTTTAATATTTATCCGGTTAGCTCTGAAAACACAATAAACACAAAAACACGCATAATTCCAAACAAATGATATTAAATACGTGTTTTGGTCTTGTTTTAGCTAGAATTAAGTGGTAAAAGGATGGGTGTTTACACACCTATCAAATCCCCTACACTTAACCATTGCCATGCCCTCATGCAATGCTTAGTGATAAAGCAATTTTTACATTTTTCTCATAATCAATCAACCTTGGCCTTATTTAAACTCTACTAAACAACAATTAAAATACTAAGAGAACTTAAAACTTCGATAGAAGTCTCCCCTACACTTAAGATAAACATTGTCCTCAATGTTTAAGCATGTGGGAAAAGTCTCCCCTACACTTATGACATTGTGCACGTTGGTTAACTCAAGTTAAGGAAGAGACGACTAAAGTGATCAATTTCAAATGTGAGTATGAAGAAAATTGAATCACGATAGTTGAGAGATAGAACCGGGTTTCGGATAACACGGGAGCACGGTTCTTCAAAGATTTCCAAGATTGCAGTTATCCCTGTAAGCACATCACCACACAAACACAAACGACCAAAATAGGTCCTCCCCTACACTTAGGGGGTTAAAGGGATAGATACTCGGGCTGCCTCCCGAGGAGCGCTTGTTTTTGATAACCGAGTCACGAGCCTGACTCGACCCAAATTCAGTTCATGGGGAACGTGGTGAGGGATGGAATCACCTCGTGAGAGGTGTCCTCACCAAAGTACAACTTCACTCGTTGGCCATTCACCTTAAAATTCGGTCCATTAGGTTGAGCGAGCTCGAGAGTACCATATGGAAAAATTTGGGCAATGGTGAATGGGCCGGACCAACGAGATTTCAACTTGCCCGAAAAGATTTTCAACCGAGAGTTAAAAAGTAAGACTTTGTCTCCAACATGGAACTCTCGGTTTTTGATCTTGGAGTCGTGAATGAGCTTAGTTCGTTCTTTATAGATCAAAGAATTTTCATAAGCCTCATTCCGAAGTTCATTCAGCTCATTGAGTTGTATCTTTCGTAGGTCACCGGTTTTGTTTATATCAAAATTAGCCCACTTTAAGGCCCAATAAGCCTTGTGCTCCAACTCAATGGGGAGGTGGCACGCTTTCCCGTACACAAGACGATAAGGCGTACAGCCGATCGGGGTCTTGTAAGCAGTACGGAAAGCCCACAAAGCATCATCAAGTTTATCAGCCCATGCGGCACGATGCTCTCCCACGGTTCTTTCCAGAATTCGCTTAAGACCTCGGTTTGATATTTCAGCCTGGCCATTAGTTTGTGGGTGGTAGGCTGTGGAAAGACGATGATTTACACCGTACTTAGCCATGACTCTAGCAAATTGGTCATTGCAGAAATGAGTCCCACGATCACTAATAATGGCGCGAGGCACACCGAAGCGAGCGAATAGAGCTTTCAAAAAGTTACAAACCACCCTTGCGTCATTAGTAGGTAAAGCTTTGGCTTCAACCCACTTTGAAACGTAGTCAACGGCTACAAGGATGTATTTGTTTCCTTTAGATGAAGGGAATGGCCCCATAAAGTCGATACCCCAAACATCAAAAATTTCACACTCTTGAATGAAATTCTGAGGCATCTCGTCTTTATGTGTGATTTTGCCTTGCTTTTGGCAAACATCACATCGCTTAACCATATTGTGAGCATCACGATATATGGAGGGCCAATAAAATCCCGAATCAAACACTTTCTTTGCGGTGTAATTGGGACCAAAGTGACCACCGGTGGGTCCTTTGTGGCAAGCATCAAGGATGTCAGACGCTGCCGGTCCATCAACACATCGACGGATAATCAGGTCGGCACATTGTTTGAATAGGTAAGGGTCGTCCCAAAAGTAAGTCTTAATGTCGGTAAAGAACTTCTTTTTTGTTGGGACGTCAACCCTTCCTTGAGAATTCCACCCGCCAAGTAGTTTGCAAAGTCTGCAAACCACGGGGTTTCATTCGGCTTCGAGTTTATAGACATTAAGGTCTCCAAGGGAAAAGAATCATTGATTTCTTTGGTCGGATGATCCCCTTGGTATGGATCCTCAAGTCTACTAAGATGATCCGCGGCTAGGTTTTCTGCTCCTTTTTTATCGCGGATGTCGATTTTAAATTCCTGGAGCAGCAAAACCCAGCGAAGAAGTCTTGGTTTGGAATCTTGCTTTGTCAACAAGTACTTCAACGCGGAATGATCGGTATACACAATGGTGGTAGAAAGGACAAGATAGGGGCGGAATTTTTCAAAAGCATAGACAACAGCTAAAAGCTCTTTTTCGGTTGTCGTATAATGCAATTGTGCCCCAGTCATTGTCTTGCTAGCGTAATGGATCGGTTGGAAGTGTTTGTTCACTCTTTGTCCAAGAACCGCTCCAATTGCAAAATCGCTAGCATCGCACATCAACTCAAAGGGCAGCTCCCAATTAGGGGTAACCAAGACGGGTGCCTTAGTTAGCTTATCCTTAAGCGAGTTGAAGGCTTCAAGGCACTCTTTGGAAAAGATAAAAGGAGTATCTTTTTCCAAGAGGTGGGTCATCGGGCGAGCGATTTGAGAAAAATCTTTGATGAATCGACGATAGAAGCCCGCATGACCCAGGAAACTTCTCACACCCTTCACGGTTGAAGGTGGAGGCAACTTAGCTATAACATCGACTTTAGCACGGTCTACTTCAAGACCGGCTTTCGAAATCTTATGTCCAAGCACGACGCCTTCTTTTACCATAAAATGGCATTTTTCCCAATTTAGAACAAGGCGAGTGTCTTCGCACCGCTTTAGCATACGTTCTAAATTGGCAAGGCAAGAAGAGAATGAATCCCCGAAGACCGAGAAATCATCCATGAAGACTTCCATGGTTTGATCAACCATGTCATGGAAGATAGCTAACATACACCTTTGGAAAGTCCCGGGCGCATTACATAAGCCAAAAGGCATTCTTTTGTAAGCGAAAGTGCCATAGGGACAGGTGAATGTAGTCTTCTCTTGATCTTGGGGATCGATGGGTATTTGGAAATAACCCGAGAAACCATCAAGAAAGCAGTAATATTCATTACCGGCTAATCGTTCAAGCATTTGGTCCATGAAAGGTAGAGGGAAATGATCCTTTCTCGTGGCATCATTGAGTTTGCGGTAGTCTATACAAACTCTCCACCCAGTAACGAGACGAGTGGGAATCAACTCGTTGTGTTCATTGGGAACAACGGTTATTCCGCCCTTCTTGGGCACACAATGGATTGGACTAACCCATGGTGAATCCGAAATAGGGTAAATCATACCCGCATCAAGAAGTTTGATAACCTCTGTTTTGATGACTTCATGTATTTTTGGATTCACCCTTCGTTGGCTTTGAATAGTGGGCTTGAAGTCGTCCTCCATGAGAATTTTGTGTGTGCAGAAGTGAGGATCAATTCCACGAATATCGGAAATCTTCCAAGCGATAGCCTTCTTATGATCCTTCAACACAGCGACGAGGCGAGTCTTCTCTTCATCTTTCAAATCCTTCGCAATAATGACGGGCGACTTCTTGTTGTCATCAAGGAACACGTACTCGAGATGAGGCGGCAACTCCTTAAGTTCCAAATCCGGAGGATTTTCGACGGGAGGCGTTTTCAAAGTCGTGGCATCGATAGCAATAACCGTGGGAGATGGAGGCGAAGGATTGTCTTCGGTGAGAAGATTGTCAAAGAAACTCATGTCTTCATCCCCCTCGGTGGGAGAATCATTAGTAGCTAAATTCGCATCTCCCATGGTAGCTTCAAGATTGTTCCAGAATAAATCACTATCTCCAAATAGAGACAACGATGAATCAATAGAGGACACGGTCTCAACAGTGGGAAGAGAGGTAGAAATACTTTTGCAAGCATCATTAAAGTGTTCTTCACAAGCCTCATCAAGAACGTCAATACAATTAACGCTCTCATATGAATAAGGCTGTTTAGACAACTTTCCCATGTTGAAGACTACTTTGTCGTCACCCACTCTCATGATGAGCTCTCCGGCTTCAACATCAATAAGAGTGCGACCGGTCCTCAAGAATGGACGACCAACAATCAGTGGTACACGAGGGTCCATCTCGTAGTCGACGACAACAAAATCAGCAGGGAAGGTGAATTTGTCGACTCCTACAATGACATCTTCGGCTATCCCCACTGGATAAGCAACCGTACGGTTGGCCAATTCCAAAGTCATTTTAGTGGGGACTAGCTCTGGGAGAGATAATTGCTTCCAAACACTTAGAGGCATGAGATTAATACTGGCACCTAGATCGGCTAGGGCCATGCAATTCTCTACTCCCGGGAAATTGCAAGGGATAAGAAAACGACCCGGATCACCAAGCTTAGTTGGCAATTTCCTTAAGAGCACTGCAGAGCAGTTCTCATTAAGTTGGGTGTTGGCAATATCGAGGAGCTTTTCCTTGTCGCTCAAAAGATCTTTAAACATTTTCGCGTACTTGGGCATGTGAGCGAGAGCCTCAGCGAAGGAGATATTGAAATTCAGTTGTTTGAACATTTTAAGGAAATTCGAAACCTGAATATCATCCTTGCTCTTTTGCTTCTCTTTCCTCAACCTTGAAGGATAAAGTCTATTGTCCAAGAGATGCAAAAGATTTGAAGTCACTGGGCCTATTCGAAGATTTATTGAAGAAAAGGACTAAAGACGGAAGATTTTCATAAGTCGAAGAAACTCGAGTCTATTTAACGAAGAAAGTAAAAGACGAGTTGGATTTAATCGACGACAAATCCCGAATCAGAATCGAAAACGTCAACTTTTCTGAAAAGACGAGAAGACAAGAAGAAAGGGAGAAAGCCCACTCACCAACCAACCACTAGGAGTATAAATAGTTTTTCCCTTCACACAATTAGGGAGTTAGTTCATTTTTTCTTTTTCCCAGTTCTTTGTAGTTCGTTCCATCACCAACACCATTAGGGTGTTTGGTGATTTTCATCTTTTTCTTTCAATCTTGTAATCTTTAATCATTAACCTTGTTACTTTTTCATTAATCAATCCATTCCATCTTTCTATTTATTTTGTTCTTCATCATCATCCATTGCAAGTTCTTGAGTTTTTATTTGATTTTAGTTTGATCTTAAAAAAGTTGTTGATTTAGTGTTTTTATTTGTGGGATTTGTTACTTATGATGTTTAAATGATTTGTGTTTAATTTGGTAAAACCTTTTTGAGTATTTAGTTTGATTTTGATTAAAATTTCGTGTTCCCTATTTTGGGTCGTCTGCTACTGTTCTTCATCTCCCAGAACATTCCGAATAGCCTTTACTTTCCGAATAGATCATTTTGTGTTTCCCTTATTCGGAACATTTTCAAATATTCCGAATAGGGGTGTTTTCGTTTCATTACTCGGAATATTCTGGATATTCCGCATAGCCATTTCTCAGTTTCCTTATTCGGAACATTTTTCCGAATAGCCCAACTTTCCGCTTAAGCGTTATTTTTCCGAATAGCCAAGTTTTATTTTCCCTTATTCGGAACATTTTTATTTTTTTCCGAATAGCCTTATATTCCGAATAGCCATTATATTCCGCATAGGCTTTGCATTCCGAACAGTGCTCTTTTTCCGCATAGACTTGATCTTTCCGAATAGGCATGTTTTTCCGAATAGGCATATTTTCCGCATAGGTGTTTTTATTCCGAATAGGAGTATTTTCCGCATAGACAAGATTTTCCGAATGGCCAATGTTTTCCGCATAGGAGATCTTTCCGCATAGGGATTATTTTCAGCATAGGGTATTTTTCAGTAAGAGTATTTTTCTGCTTTATCATTTAATTGCTTTTATCTACTGTTCCGGCTTTAATCGTTATTCGCGTCACTTATTTAGAATAGAAAACCAAATCCACTTTTTGTCACCATGTTTTCTTTAATATTTATCCGGTTAGCTCTGAAAACACAATAAACACAAAAACACGCATAATTCCAAACAAATGATATTAAATACGTGTTTTGGTCTTGTTTTAGCTAGAATTAAGTGGTAAAAGGATGGGTGTTTACACACCTATCAGTGGGTCAAGCAATCTAATGGGTTTTCAATTGTATTACTGGTAAACACAATCAAAATTGGGGGTTTATTGTTCACATACAATTAAAGTTATCAATTCTAATTGAAAGAACCCTATATTACTAACATAAAATTGAAAAGTAAAAATTTACCCAATTAACTATAATCATGCAATCAAACACAATGAATCAAGCATCAATACATTAAATTAAAACTAGTTATTACAAATTATGATCTAAAATAGTGAAGGGTGTATGAATATACCTTAATCTGCCGCTCCCTGAAAATATGTTGCATTTGATAAACCTTTAATGGAAGGAGGGACTCTTGTTCCACGATCTCCACATAACTAGGCGCGCCAAATTAATTCACACAATGGCGCCAATATTTTCACCATAGTTGATAACCGTTCTAGTCAAGAGGAGCTGTATGTTTTTACAGATTTGAATAGGTAATCTTATAGTTTATTTATTTTATTTATAAAATAGTTTAATTATTTTTTAAACAAACTTATATCTATATATAATTACTCTATTTCTTCAACCATGATTTCCAACACATTGACAGACTAATCCACAAGATTAGAGCCCACCGTCACTCAGACTCAAACCTACTAAAGTCCTCCTTTTTCAGAAGTTTGGCGTGACCACTTCAAGGATAATCAAAGAATGTCTTCAAAAATTGACAAAATAGTTTTTAAGCTATCAAATACTCTAGTTTCTTAGTTTAAACGTAAGCGTAATAAGATAAATGTACAAAAAAATAATATAAGGTTAGACGTTAAAGGTGCACTAGAAACTTAATTAGCGTAATTGCGAGATGAAAAATAATACATAAGCGTTATTAATAAATTATGTATAAAATTAATAAAATGAAAGTGTGTGTGCCAGTGCGAACGTATGTGTCGTATTTACTAAAAAAATATGTGATTGATTTAAGACGAGCTAATTCTCGGTTGTCACTATATCATTGTTCCTAATAAAACATATCCTTAAATTATTATACTGAAGTCCACCACTAATCAAAAGCTATGTGTAAATATTCAACGAAGTATTTGAGACAACTTAAAAAAATCCATCGGTATGTCGTCATAATTCTGTCACTAACAGTTGCAACATAAGTTTGTCGTTAACTTTGTTTCTGTATAAATACAATTGGCGATAAAATTGTGATAGATGCGTAATTAGTCTCTAATTTTGTTACAAGTTTGTCACTATTTTGTCGTTTTTTTATCAAAGATAAATTTGTAGCTAATTTATCGCTAATCCGTCACTATTAACCATTATTTTGTGAGAGACTAATTTGGTCGCTAATTTTCGTCGCTGTTGTTCAGTATTCTAGTAGTGTGATAGGCACACGAGGATTGGTCTCATAATCAACTATAGCAAAATCGGCTAAGTACAAGAAATTTCCCACTTTCATAATGACATTTTCCGCTATACCAACCGGTCGAGTGGTGGTACCATTAGCAAGCTCAATAATCATTCGAGTGGTACTAAGTGGTGCATAGTCAATAGTTTTCCAAAGGGCTAGGGGCATTATGTTAATGCTAGCTCCTAGATCGGCTAGGCCTTTGCAAACCCCAAGCTCATTGAAAATACAAGGTATCAAGAATTGACCCGGATCTTTATACTTCTCGGGAAAGAAATCAAAGAAAACCGAAGTACTAATCACATTCAAAGTAGCCTTGGTGACATCTAGAAAAGTTTCCTTAGGTGGAGGACTAAACTCAATCACTTCAACTTCATCTAAATTTTCAAAATCATCATAAACGGTTATGGCCTTAAGCTCTCCCTTCGGGTTCGGAATAGTATTACTAGGTAAACAACCCGAAGAAGTAGATGGTTTAGACATGAATCCCTCAAACATCGAAAGCAATTTATTTTGACCTTGTTCTAAACTTTGTTGCATACGATTGTGACTTTGCTCTAATCTTTGCTCAAAACGGTTTTGGTTTTGTTCAAGTCTTTGTTGATTAAGCTCAATCTTATTATTTTGCCCTTTAATCATATTTTGAAACTCATTTTTCAAAGTTGCCATTTGTCCTTGAATGTTGTTTTGAAAAGCTTTCAAATTTGCATCATTCGTTTTAATGTAGCTTGACAAATTATTTTGATTATTGCTTTGAAAACCTTGATTGTTTTGATTAGCATTAAACCCATTTCCTTGATTATAATTCCCTTGGTTACCACGGTTAAAATTATTCCCATTCTTTCCATTGTTGTACCTATTTTGAACCAGTGGAAAACCCGATGGAGCAACATGATTTTGAGACCGTTGGAGCCATAAGTTCCCGCCGCGGCAAAAGCACTAGCTTGATCAAACCCCTTGGTTAAACAAGCATGATTAGGATGTGCTCCACCACATGAGACACAAACATTTTCAACCATATTAATGGATCCATGAGGATTCTTCCTAAGCTCATTCAAAATCGTGTCAATCTTAGAGTCCAATCTAGCAATATCGGGATTAAACGAATTCACATTGGAAACTCCCGGTGTGTTTCGTGAATATTGTGCTCTAGAACTCTCAATTATTCCCCACGCGTCTCTCAGAGTTTTTATTAAAAGATTACCACCCGCGGCGGCATTAAAAGAGTCTTGTTCAATCATATTTAGCCCATTATAGAAAGTATTAATTTGATGCAATTCCGAGAAACCGTGGTGTGGACATTGTCTCAACAAATCTTTAAATCTTTCCCATGCAACCCCAAACGATTCATGCACTTTTTGTTCAAATCTAGTGATCTCTCTCTTAAAGTGTGTTGTTTTGGACGCTGGAAAGAAATAATTCATGAAATTAGACACTAAATCATCCCATGTTAAGATCGAACCCGGTGGTTCTTTCTCATACCAAATCTTAGCATTACCCTCGAGCGAGTACGGAAAAAGCATGAGCTTAATCGCGTCATTCGGCACATCTCTAAACTTGAGAGTCGAGGTAATTCGAAGAAAGTTCCGAATGTGAGAGTGCGGGTTATCGGTCTCATTGCCAAGAAATTGGTCGGCACGAATGAGCGATAAAAGACACGTCTTAATCTCATAATGATCCGCCAAAATAGCCGGCACAACGATTGCTTCCCCATACCCTTCGGTGGGTGCACGGAGCAATTCCTCCATTTTTCGGTTATCGGCCATCTCTACAACAATAGGTGGAAGCTCGGGTTCCACTATTCGTTGTTGACGATTTCTATTTCTACGAGGAATATTTTCAAGCCTATTAAAATCAATCACAAGACGAGAAGAACGTAATTGCATACACTACAAAGACGAGAATTTAGAGGATTGAAGAAAATAAATTAGACAAGAAGAAGATTATTTTTGGTATTTTATTTGGTATTGCTCAATAAAAAATGATTGATAGAAAACAAGGAATAAGGATAACTACTATGAAAGTAAATTACCCTCGGTCGACTTTGAAACAATAGGTGAAAACCTAAACGTCTCGAGGTTCAATAAGTAAACTACAAAATAAGATTTATTACTACTTGAGTCGGCAAACCAATAATAGGTCGTCCCTCTCAATATACGCACAAGCAAGCGGGGAAACGAGGTGGCACAAAGCACTTAAAAACCTTTTTCCTTAGACGGCTTTTTATACACGTCGCCTTATACCCACCTTATAGTTTGTATAAATCGAGTTCAAACTTCTTATTAATATTTATCTATTTTGCCTTTATTTTTGTTTTGGATTCGACTACAATAGCTAGGTGATGAAATCCCAACTAACGCCTTATTTGGAAAGTATGTAAATTTATTGTTCTACGTAATACAATATATTATTCACAAAAAACGAGAAAAACGATACATACTATATAATAGAAAAATAACAAAACTTTCCGAGGACGGAAAGGGTCTTCAAATCAACGATCAACAAATCTCCACAAAGATGAATCGTACACAAGATCCCCGGCAGCGGCGCCAAAATTTTTGATGTATGGTAGAATGTATATGTGATAATTTAGATACGTTATAGGGTAAATTAGAATATTACCTTTAGGAAACAGTAATAGACTAATATTACCAAAGACGAATTCAATTAAGCACGTGAATGAACCAAGTTCGTTGTACACGAAGATCGAGTGAATTTGAGACGTTTTGCTTTGATTTGGACAATCGATTCAAATTAGTTGTCGGTTTTTAAACTACAATAAAAATCTACCAATTTTAACCTATTTTAAAATTATCCTAAAGTGCATGAATCGTAAACCCCGATATTATTTATCAAAAAAACAATTACTTAAAACTAATACTATTTAAAAATTAAACTAATTTAATAATCTATAAAAATTAATCTATTTAATAAAAAATTACTTTTACACTATTTTAGAAATCTAATTAAACTTTTTAAACTAATTAACTTTATTAAAAATTACTTAAAACAAATCTATTTAAAAACTATTTTTTATTTAATTAGAAAAATCTATTTATTAAAATTAACTAATAAAACTTTTTAAAGTAATAAAAACATTTTTATTTTTATTTTATTATATTTTGAAACTAGTAATTATTTTAAAAACTCAAATTTTACTTTAATATAAATATTAATAAAACTTTATTTTTAAAAAAACGTAATTTAAATAAAACAAACTTTAAATTAAAGTCTGCCTAACACAAGTCTACTATATTAATTATTTAGCCGAAAGATAACTCAAAAGAGCTTGCGAGCTCAGTGGTAAACACACAATACACTTACCCTTGAGGTCAAGGGTTCGAGTCCCACAAGGGACTCATTTTTGGTCATTATTCTTTTTGGAACAAATTCTATTATCAGTCACAGGAGGTGACGTTCGTTTGAGTTTTTGAGACTGATAAGGATATCAGTATGTGATATAACAGATTAAAAGAATCTGTTAAGACAAAATAATATCAATCAAGCAGCAAAAGATCAAGCAAGCTAACATTCGAAACAGACCAAGCTCAAATTAGCAGAAAGAGAATGCAGACAACACAATAACAAGTAAATACGTCAGCTTAATCTAACAAACTTAACAAGCTTAATTATAACTAACATAAAGGTACTCAGGCATCAGCAACTGTAAACTAACAAATAAACACAATTTTCAAATCCAAAACGATAAAAAAGAATTAACAGTCATACACCTAAGAAACTCATACAGCAGGTTGCTCAGTTGAAATTAAAACAAGCGTACAGCAACAACACTTCACTCAGTTACCAGCAAACTATCTAAACAAAAAGATTAACAACTAAGAACATTCGATAGATCCAAAAACGAGTATAAGCAGATCAGTTAATAATAAAGCAAGGCAAACAAAATAAAAGTATAAAAATCAGCAAGCTATAACAACTTATCAACTCTATATAAGTAGACCAAATAAAATCCCAATAACAGTAGACAAATTCATTCGATTCGAGTTACAACAATTTACTACAGTTAAAACTAGAGTTCCTAATTATTACTTCTAAACAGATTCAAACAAAAGCAGAAAACAAGATGTCAACTAAAATAAAACTCTATCAAAAACAAACCCAAAATAATCTTATTTCATTTATCAGATCATTAACCAACTGATAATAAAAACATATTAAATAACTTAAATTTAACTAATAAACATACCATTTGAAGATTCCGTTGAGCAGTAACGCAGCGCTGAGCTGGTTAAATACGTGAGCAACTCCATCACCGTAACACCACCATCACGAAAATCATAACACCATTGATCGAACCATTTTTAAATATTAACTCGGACCAAACAGCTTCTATTTCTTTTCACTTATCCAGTGGGGATAAGTGTTGATCCAAAACTTTACTTCTAATATTAAAACCAAGCTATCAATTAGCTTATATTTAATATTGCAAACATTATTGATATGAAACAGCTTTAAGAATTAATTCGTATATCACTTTAAACAATAAAAACGAGACACGAATTTAAAAGAAACGACTGAACTTTTATTAATTTTCCAGAAATATTACAAGATTTGATAAAAAGAAATACAAGATTAACCCTCGAACTATTTCTACATAATAACTTTAAAGTAAAATTAATGGATAAAAATTACAAGTAATTTGGGAGTTTTTATAGCCATCCCAAGGCTGTTGAGGGGAGAATATCCGCATCTTCTCAGCATATTCCTTCATCAATTTAAGCCCTTAGATCGTCTCTCTCTCCTGTTTGTTTTGATCAGATGGTTGATAGGACACAACTAGCACACGGATTGCCAACGTGGCATCCGTGTGTGCTAGTTGTGTTTCTTTGATGCCTTATGATTGGCTGATTGGGGAAAAGGAGGTGTTCCACCCAATTATTTGCTGTCACGTTGCCCCTAGATGCCCACTCTTCTCTTCCTTAAAATTGGGGGATTTAATTCCCCCACACTTGAATCGCACGTGGGATGAAAAGCCCTAATTAATTTACATGATTTCTTTGAACTAGGGTTTGTGGGAATAGTAAGTTTCGTTTGGTTAATGCGTGAGGAAGAAAGGGGAGATGAAAAAAAACTTTGGTTGTATCGATATTATTTATATGATGTATGGGAAAAAGTGTGAAGTGGGTGAAAGTAAATCGCTTTATTTATTTAATTTGTGTGAAAGTAACGTGTTTATACACGTTTGACTAAAAACGTGTGAGTGATATATGTGAGGGTAAATGAAACAAGTGAATGTATTTAATGTATTGACTGGGAAACGAATTCAACCCTAATGGGCCTTTTAAAACCCAAACATTCCATATTAAGATCGAGCTTGGGCCATTCTTTCCATCAGTTGTATTCATCTTCACTTTGGGCCTGGATTTGGGCTATTAAGTAAACAATGAATAGTTAAAATCCCCATTGGGCCTTTAAGCCCAATAACCAAGAGTAGGGCCCACATAGTCCAAGTGATCTTCAAAAAGTTAAATCCACTAGAAACCGAACTTGATTTTGGCTTCCTCGATCTTTTTCTTCAATCTCGTGCCGATTTTGCCGGTTTTCATGAACTTTGGTACCTACACACATCAAAACAACAAAACAACATATACAAGGCATTTTCATACATTTATTGCATTAAAATGTTGTTTTAAGCTACAATTGATATGAGTAAAATCACTCATATCACTAAGAATTGACAGAAACGTAGACAAGAAGCCTTTGGAAGCTTCTGTTTAGATAAACATGCAGGAGATATTCTACATAAGTTTATTTGAATAGTAGATTTACATGTTTATTTGATATTATCTCTTGTAAACCCTAATCCTTACACTATAAAAGGAACTAAGGGTATTAAGTTTATTCATAACTCATATTCACAATGTAAACCTAAAAGCGTGTGTCGACTAGACATGGTATTCAATGCATACACGTCTAGTGATTGTTTGTTATTAATATAATGAACAATCCTTTTGTTTTATTCATGTTCTTTGTGTCCAAACATCTTGTTAATGTGTCATGTTCTAATTCCGCTTTGATTATCTAATCATATGAACATGATGCATTCTTAGTAGCTTAAAGATCTAGAATCTTAGGATTCCTCAATTTGGAAAATTAAAAAGTTTCTTTGAAAAAGTACTAAAACAAGGCTGTTTGGGAAATTTAAGATCAAAAGGCCTTGTGGCCTTGTGCCCTTGGTTCTTAGGGTTGGTTTTCTCTAAACAAGTCATTTCGAAGTTGTTTGGGTCACTGGTTAAGTTTTACAAGGTGTCGAAAACGTTTTGCAAGTTTTTCATAAAATTAGTTTTAAGAGGTTTGGTTTTGGTCAAACACATCAGAAGCTATAAAATCTTTGTTTGTTGGAATCAGGGTCTGATTTTTGGTTTGGGAGTAGTTCTTTTTGGTGTGCATCTCTACAATATTTGTTTGTTCAATTTGGCGGCTTATTGTGAAAGTTATAGCTTACAGAAGTTGGCTAAAGTGGTCATTTGCATCAGCAATTTTACCACTCTTATTTTTCCTTGCATTTATTGATCTAATGTTTGCCCTGCTTATTTGCTGCTTGATACTTGTTCATTGGTTGCTTGTGGAAGTGTTTTCAATGTTTGTTGCTTATTTACAAGGCTGATAAGCTAACTGGCTTATTGGCATATGTTTGCCAAAACTAAAATCAAGTTAGTCAACTGACTAGCATGATTCAAGGGATTCATCCTTGAATCCTTCACAAAAAGGCTTAAAACAAGCTCATAAACAAGTCCTGGAAGTTTGGTAAAATTTGGTGCACTTTGACTTTTGGTCAAATAAGCTCATATTGACTTATTTTTTAGTTTTGCTTATTGGTACATGCAACAACTTAGTTTTTGTAATAGGTGTCTTATTTCTCAGCTTATTATCACCTTTGGAAGGTTTTAGCTTATTTGGTTAAGGTTTTGCTAGGAAACCAACTTATTTGGCTTTTTCAATTTGCTTATTTGCTTCCACATCTTATTTCACTTGGCTTTTTGGGATTTTTATTGTTGATTATTCTTAGTTAAGCTATTTGTGAGCTTTTGCAAAAAGAGTCAGCTTTTGAAACCCCCTAGAACTCAAACTCGACTATTTTGTCATTTTGTGAAAAAGTTCTTTTCAAATTTCTGGCTTATTACTTGGTCTTTTTCAAAATTTCTTGTTGCAAAAAGGTTTAGAATCTCATATGAAGTTTGTGTGTTGGGAATTAAGATTTGATGACACAAAACCAAAAGTACTTACTAAGGTACTTAGAAGTACCGCTAGTACAGAGTAAGTACCGCTAACACATTCCATGTACCGCTAGTGTAATCCATGTACTGCTAGGGTAAATCCAAGTACCCCTAGCCTACGCAAGTACGTTTAGTGTTATTGAAGATGTAGAGATCTTCAGAAGATTCTAGAGAATGAAGATACGTATGAAGAATATTGTGAAGATATTCTTTATACATAGAAGATATACTTGCATTATTATGTTTATCTTCTTGTAAACCCTAGAACCTCTAGTATATAAAGAGGGGCAGGGCTATTATTTTATTCATCCAGCATAGCTTAGAACTCCTGTGAAAGTCTAAGAACCATAGAAAACATGGGTCTTATAGTTAATAGTTAGGTTTGATTTATGTGGAATAAAGAAAACCTTAATAGTAACAATTTTTCATTGTGCTAATTCGGCTATGCATGTTTAATGTCCATTGTTATATAATCCTAGATGAGTCTTAATAACCATCAGTGAATCGTATAGATTATGATTCAACATGTCGTATTAGAGCCTCGTGGCTTTCGATCTGGTTGGTTCATTATGGTTTTCATGTCGAAGAACGAAGAACGAATCTAAAAATCCGTCTAGGGTTTCTAAATTCGTATGTTTCTACACAGCCATATTCAAACGGTCATAACTCAGTCGTTAACTATTGGATCGTCACGAAATTTGAACTGGAGGTTCTATATACACGTGACTACAATATCACCGGAGGGATTGTCGATTTAAGCTGTAAAGAAAAAGTTACAGCTGGTCAAAGTAGCCTGCAAAAAACGTTTTTCAAGTTTCTGTTTTAGTTATTAAAGTTAAATCGATTCAAAACAGGAAGTTCATTGTTCTTGATGTTGATTATACTAGTTTTAGAGAGTTGATTTTTGAATCAGTGATGAGCCCTAGTATGATCTAAGGTGATTCAAGAACATAAAATTTATGCTCCAAAGGTTGTTGATCTAGGGTTTCTCCCAACAAACCCTAGATAATTCGTTCATGTTGATGTTGTTACTTGGTGATGCTGCAAGAGGTAGCAGGTTCTTGTTTGTGATGGTGGATATACTAGCTTTGGTGAGTTGATCATCGATCAACGATGAGCCCTAGTATGATCTAAAATGATTCGTTATGATGTTGTTGTGATTTCTGAATTTATGGTTTATGTAAATATACCCAGATTGGTGGTTGATTAAAATTTTCCAAAACAAATAAAAGATCTTTGGTTCATGATTTAGGGTTTCATTCAAACCCTAAAACTGTTTTGGGGCATATACTAGTAGCAGCAGTATAATGAAACAAAAAGAAACAGCAGGTTTGTAGGTTATAGGTACAGATCGTGATTGACCAAGGTACTATTCATTCTATACACATAAGGTTGCTGTATACAGGACGCAGGAGGTAGTCACGTGTAAAGAATAGCAGAAGTTGTTGTTGAGGTCTTGTAACTTGTTTTGTACACGTAGAAACAAATGTACACGTGGTCCTGAAACTGGTTTGGATTGTAGCGTACATGTGTACGTTGGTTGGAAGCTTTAAGGAATAGGATTTAATACTTTCATATGAAGGTTGCGAGTCTAATCACAGGAAGGAGTATGTTTTTAAGCAGCTATATATGAAGGTTACAAGAGATCTATGTACACCTGTTAATGTATCTGTTTGTGCTGATCAAACACGTAAGAAAAAGAATTGGAGAACTGCCAACATGTGGTATGACCCGCGATTATTCTGGTTATGATACGTGTGATGAAGATATGGGATCCGATATTTTTGGTAAGATTTTTATTCTCTGCTGCTTTGTGCATATCCGTGGACAAGATATATTATGAATGCACAATATTTGGTTGGTATGGTCAACATACTTTATACATGGAAAATATATGCCCTGCGTGAATTATAGGTATAATACATTCAGATGATAAGGTCAAATGAAGAATGTGTGCAAAGTTTATGGTTGCTATTTTGTAGGAATTATTTCCTAATCTCATGTATATATTATGGACGGAGTCCGGTTATTGTGGATCCCTTGTATCCTTTGGATACAAGGGGACCAATCCCTACCTTCCATCTAATCTTAATCAAAGGCTCACATTAATTCTTGTTTTTTAATTAAAAAAACGGAGGGGTATTTTCGTCATTTTACCCCTCCCACCTAACACCAAATAACAATTCCACATCTCAGATCTGGATCAAGGTTTCCTTTTTTCTTCTTCTCTCTAAAACACACACAAAAACACACACACGTACACATATTCATGTCGTAATCAGTCATCACAAACATCAAATCCGTTGATCATCACCTCGTAAATCGATCATCCACTTCATAAATAAGGTAAAGTTCATTCGATTTATTTTGATTCATCTTTTTTTAGCTTATTCGATGTGAATAAGCTTATTATTCATCTTATTCTTTTATAACTTATTTGAGAAACTACGTGAATTGAAAGCTAACCAATGTGAATAAGCTTATAGATTATCATCATCTTTATTATGATGAATTATAAGCTAACTTATTAGCTTATTTTCGTAAATTATAAGGTTTTATGGCTTAATCTCGCTGAACAGATTTAGTATGACCTGTTTGTGAAGTATATCATATATGATATACTATATCATATATGATATAAGCTAAAGTATCATATATGATAAATATATCATATATGATTATGTGGTTGAAAACTGAATTAACTCTTATTTTTTATGGCTTAATCTCGTTAAACATATTTAGTATGACTTGCTAGTGACATATCATATATGATATACTATATCATATATGATATAAGCTAAAATATCATATATGATAAAATATATCATATATGATTAGTGCTTGAAAATTTAATTAAATCTTCTTTTTTGTGTAGAGGAAGCTGTTTACAAGGCATGTTGAATATCACAAGCATCCAAAAGGCCAAGAAGCTTAGTGAAGAAGCTCATGAATTTTTTACGTTTATTGTTTGTTTTTTCTTTGTAATCTCCTTATGGAGTTTTGAAGTATATGGACGATTTTATAATCCATTGGTATCTGGTACAACGTCTTGTTAATATGATTAACTTTCTTGGTATTATGTCATGATGGTTTGATAAATTAAGCCATATATGATAATGCACTATCATATATGATAAGGCATTATCATATATGATACTCAAAGAAAACTTGGATATATTAAACAAAGAATCTGATGAACTCATGATTACAACAAAAAATATGCACAATTAATAACTAAACACTTGTTCATAACATAAAATAATGTGCGTTTGAACAGAATCATATATGATAATTCAAACAGAACATAACCTAATGTAAAATTATATATGATATACATCTGAATGATAACCATTTATACAAAATCAAAAGGTGCTAACAACATTATTATTGAAACTACTATTCTTTTTCAATAATACACTATCTTAAAACAAATTATCAAATGATGAATTCATGAACAACGCATACTTCGTCTTGATCCTTAAAACACATCCGTGCACATCCTCTTGTTATAATCAACATCCCTCTCTCCTTTGCTCAAAATAGGGCAATCACACCATCTCTGTTTGACTGCATTTATAAAAGAAAAAAACAACATATTATGCAAAATTTTAATACAAAAATGAATTACTCATATATATATGATAGAAGGCAGGTTTCAAGAGTTTATACAGATTTTCTGAAAGATACTCATACAAAATCTGTTTTTTCATATGATTTATTTGATATATCATATATGATATATATATATCATATATGATATATCATCAGTTATCATATATGATATATCTATCATATATGATAAGAAATGTACATCATATATGATAACATCAGAAAGTAAAAAAAATCATAATAATACAGCTTATTAACATGAAAATAAGCTTATTCATAACTATCTTATTCACAAAAACGTATAACTCATTGAAATAATCTAATAAGCTATCTTATAATGCAACACAATGAATTCAAATCATTTAATTTACAAAGCTTATTCATAACTCTACTCTTATTAAAAAAAAAACTTATTCATAAGCTTATTCAAACTAACTAGCTTATTAATCCAACTTTATAACTTATTCATAACTTCTCATCTAAGAACTTAGCTTATAATTAAGAACAATCAATCCAAAAAGATTCATTCATAATAATCCAGTTAAAAGCTAATGATAATACATTAATAAGCTTATTTAAACCAAATAAGCTAAAAAAACATATTAATCAAACCTGGTGATGGATAAATCAATTCGTGATTATAGATGTTCGTGATGAATTCGTCATGGATTCATCATGATCGCGTTTCGATGGATTCATGATATAGTAGATCGTGATTATAGATCGGGGGTAGAGAGATAAAGTAAATCAGGGGTAGAGAGAGAAAGAGAGATCCGATGTGTGTTTTTTGTGAGAGAAGAAAGAAGAAAAAACATTATATAGTAGATGGTGAAATGACTGAAATACCCATGCAGTGTAAATTAAAGATTTAATCTTAGTCATTGGATGAAAAAGAGATGAAGGATGGGGATGAGTCCCCCCATATCTTAGATAAGTTTGGTATCCAAATGAACTTAAATCATTATGGACGTGATATACTTTGGAATCATGATGCGTGTAGTTTGCCTAAGTTCTAGGACATACACAATATTCTTTCAAAATCTTAAACGTGTACTAATGGTCTGAT
Source organism: Glebionis coronaria (assembly GCA_025667525.1). Classification (NCBI taxonomy): domain Eukaryota; kingdom Viridiplantae; phylum Streptophyta; class Magnoliopsida; order Asterales; family Asteraceae; genus Glebionis; species Glebionis coronaria. The sequence continues at coordinate 275,165,257 of CM046876.1, forward strand.
TACTTTGGGCTTAGGATATTTGTTTAAGTACCGGTTATTATTCCAAGTACCGCCAGTAACGTAACAGAAATAGCAACAGTATTCGTGACAGCTGGATGGTCAGTAAATATATTGGAGCAAATGATAGTTCGAGTTAGCAACAGTTCCACGACAGAAAAAGGTGTCGTGTTTGCCTATTGGAGGAAGGAGAAATCTGTTTGCTACACAAAAGTGACAGAAAAAAATGGTCGCTGTTTGGTTTAGTTTTCGAAGTACTGCTGGATCGCCGGATAAAGTACCGCTCAATGTTATTCGACAAATGGTTAAGTACCGTTTACTTTGTTCGATATCGGATGACATATACTTTTGGTACAACTACGAGTCTCGAACAAAACTGAAATTACTTCAGTTTTTATGGCTCGATTATTGGTGATTTCTATGGAGACGATTGACAATTACTTATTTGATGTTGGAGTTGATTTTCACAGGCTTGTGTTCTTATTATATCTTCATTAGGTGAGCAATACACCTTGTTTTTGGACTAAATATGTTGTTACAGCTTACAACTGGCTCATAGCTGTGAGGGTTAGCAGTTCCTATGTACCAAAAACTGTTGCTGAGCAATACACCTTGTCATTTTGACCAAATATATTGTTATAGCTAACAACTGGCTTGTAGTTGTATGGTTTTTGTTGCTTTCAGTTTCCGTTCTTACTAATAAACTGAATCCCCCTTTTGCAATGAGAGAGCAATTGGGTAAGTTGCATGAATCCAGGGGAAGTTCTTCATGCATAATTGAAGATAACTTGTTCGTGCTTATATGGTGTTGACGAAGACTTGCAAGATCTAGGAATGTGTGATTTCCTATCACTTGAAGGAGTTACATTATCGTGCTCAGTGTCTCGTTTTAAAGGTAAATGAGGATTTTTGTAAGAGATTGGTTCTACTTATATTTTTATTCCTTATATAAGTTCGACGTCACATGGATAGTACAAGACATAAGATACAAGCTTGGGAGATTCCACTTCTTTAACAAATGGACGATATTCATTTTTTCTTCATGAATGATCATCAATTAAAGTCTACAGAGTTCGTGATTCAAGAGATGATGGATCTAAGTTTTAGTGGAAGCTTATTTAATCATCTACATGCATCACTCAAGGGGAAGATAGATCACTTAAGTGAAAGTGATTATTCATATCTTCGGAAGACCCCTATTTGAAGAGATTCCAAAAAGGGGAAGTGGTGCATGTTTAAAGGAGATATATGGATGTTTTGTTATCAACAAATAGGGGAAGATTGTTGGGAATTAAGATTTGATGACACAAAAACAAAAGTACTCCAAAGGTACTTAGTACTGCTAGTACAAAGTAAGTACCGCTAACACATTCCATGTACCGCTAGTGTAATCCATGTACCACTAGGGTAAATCCAAGTACCCCTAGCCTACGCAAGTACCTTTAGTGTTATTGAAGATGTAGAGATCTTCAGAAGATTCTTGAGAATGAAGGTAAGTATGAAGAATATTGTGAAGATATTCTTTATACTTAGAAGATATACTTGCATTCTTATGTTTATCTCCTTGTAAACCCTAGAACCTCTTGTATATAAAGAGGGGCAGGGCTATTGTTTTATTCATCCAGCATAGCTTAGAACTCCTATGAGAGTCTAAGAACCATAGAACACGTGGGTGTTATAATTAATAGTTAGGTTTGATTTATGTGGAATAAAGAAAACCTTAATAGTAACAATTTTTCATTGTGCTAATTCTGTTATGCATGTTTAATATGTTGATCCCAAACTCAAATCTTAAACCTTAGCTTGTTTAAGGGTTGTGATAGAAAGAGTAAACTCAATCTAACACTAGAGAAACTTTGCAACATAAAGTAACCAAACAAGATGCGGAATATAATGTTTAGTACAAGAACAATTGTTTAAAGCAAACGTTAAACTTTAATATATCATAGATATACGAATACCCAATAGTGGTATTAGGGTTACAAAACCTTAAAGTGTGAAATAAAATGAACAGATAAAGATGTGTTTTACATGAAATCCTAGTGAGTCCTTTTATAGTACAATAACCCACGTACAAGATCTCTTCTAAGTTTATCTAGTAGCATGGTCTTTGACTTCTAGCAGGGGAACCAATACCCCTGCCTTTGTTATTTAGTAGGAGAAACTTACTCTAGTAGGGGAAACTCTGACCAACTAGTAGGGGAAACTTACACTCTTATATGTATTCCCAATAATCCTCCCCTAAACTTGTGTTTTAGCCTAAAGACAAGTTTCTGAATAAATACTAGTTGATGAGGATGCTTACAAAGTTCTTGGCCGAAGTTGACTATACATTAACCTTACCAAATCATAAGCAACAGGTGCTTTAGCATCTACAATCAAATCAGCTTGTGCCAGCTTCTTCAAGGTCTCTTGAGTGAAAGGATAATAACGATGATTAAGCAAATAAACTTACACCTTCCATGGCTACCTCATATACCCCAGAATTGGTAAACAACTTCCAATACAGCAGATTTCCCCCATTTACTGCATCAAAGATAGGATCAAACATCTCATGCTCATACATCCTGTGCATGCATTCCCAAATCACCCAATCCTTCTCAACACCATCCACAGTAGGAGGATTTGTAGCAAATGTCTTCTTCAAAAGCTTCCATAGATCATCTAAGTCCTCACTATCTAAAGTTTGAAACATGAGATCTAAGCTAAAAATGTTTGTGCTGGATTGTCAGCTCTTGTAAGCTTCCACCAAGTCATCCCCTTGTGTTCATAAACAACATATTCTACTATGGCATATTTCTTCCCAAACTCATTGGGTGAGATTTCATCATTATCTTGCACAATCAGCTACTTATCTATTTCTTCATTGGAGGGATGCTGAGTCTCCTTAGTAACTATACCAACCTTTTCCATCCTTTTTAACCTTTTGGCTGCTCTTTGTGTATTGAGAACAGATCTCTCAATTGTTGGAAAAGTTTCACCTGCTTGGAATGATGCACCTGCTTGAGATGATGCACCCGCTTGAGTTGTTTCCACTGCTGTTCCTTCAGCCTTTCTTTTTCTGGACTCCCTAGCTCTCTCCATCATCTCATTTTGCCTCCTGAGATACTCAACCTCTTCAGGAGTGTTTATACCAATGAATTCATCTAGATTTGTCTCTCTTAGAACTGGTCTGACTGCCTTCTTTGTATCCTCAAAAGTCATGTTTGTGAAGTGAGCATCAGTCCACCTCTTGTGTCTTTTGAGCAATACTTTGTAGTGTGTCAGCCTCCCCTTTTCAAACCTCAAATATTTTTCCTTCTGAATCATTATTTGATAAGCTTGCCAAGGATGTTGCTCATGCGAATGTGGTTAATAATAAGTTAAGAGAAACTAATGCCAAATTGACCACTGAGCTTGCGGGATATAAGGAACGGGAGAAAAGTTTTGAGATTCATCATGCTAAAATAAAGGAACTTGAACAAGCTCATGCTACATCGGTTTATCAAGAAAAATGCACAGCTAAGAAATTAAATGCCTTACACTTAAGTAGTGCTAAAAAGATAAGCAAATTGAATGATGAAATCATGTCTCTTAATAAACAGCTTTCAACTGAAAAATCTACTATTTTGGAGTTAAAAGAAGAACGAAAAAAGCTGAAACATTATTTCAAAATTCGAGAAGATGGGCTTCTTGAGGATTTTTGCAAAGCTCGGGACAGGATTAGAGAATTAGACAATCTTTTAGTTAAACGTGGCCAAACTATGCAGACAATAAATATGCTCACACCAAAAGTGAATGAGATAAATTACACTCGATACAAAATGGCTTTAGGTTGTCCTCTTCCTCCCAATCCCGAATACCTTAAGCAAGTTCAGGCCATAAATGAAACTCTATATAATGGTAGTGTGCTCTTGTCTGATGAGCATGATCCTCTTACTGTGCATGATTCTGAGGAAACTACCAAACTTGCTGTAGAGACTCGTTTAAAAATGCAAAAGCTTAACAAAGAAGTGACACCTGTTTATTATCCGAAAGTTAATCCTCCAAGTGTTTTTGTTCGGTCTAAAACGAGTTCTGAAATTCCTTTCCTACCTAGTGAGGAATTGTCTGATGACCCTCCGAAACCGAGTATCACACGTAGGTATCTAAACGAGCTCAAAGATAATTTTGTCATTCTCAAACGGGTTGTTAACGCCAAAGTGACTGGAGGAAACTTTACATCACCCGTTCATGTCGAGTTACAAAAAGTGCTTCATACTAAAATCAATCCGATTATTAATCAAGTTGATGCGAGGATAGGCAATCTTGAGAACGCTTTTCTAAAAGAACTAGCCAAATTTGTTGAAGAATTTAAATCTTTGGCGAAGGAGGCTGATGAATCTCTTGATAGAATTAAAGTTTTGGAAAGCGACCTTGCATGTCTCTCGAAAGAAAGTGACAGTGGTGATTGTGTTGATAGTAACCCCGTTGCGGTAAACTTCTCTGTGTCAGACAATGCAACCCTCCAAAATGAGCTTGATCGTACGAAAGAGAAAATGGAGTCTAATGTCATCAAAAAGGACAACGAATTCACCGATCTTTGGAATAAATATGTCAAAAAATGTGATGAATGTAAGGATGACAAACTCTCGTATGATAAAGCTTACAATGAACTGCAACGAACAATCGAATAGCTGCAAGCTCAGTTAGGAGGTGAATGTCGCGACAGTGAGCCTTCAACAAATGTTAATAAAAAAGAGTTCACGATTCTTCAACACCGATATGATTTTCTTCAGAAATACTGTCATTCTCTTGAACTTGCTTTTCAAAACAAAGTTGGAAAAGTTCCTGATGACAGTAATTTACAAGTAAAACTCTCTGAATCATTTCGTGAACTGAATGAAAAGAGTAAGGATATTTCTGATATGAAAGCTCAGCAACAAGACAAAGACATCGTGATTGCTGAGTTGAAGAAACTTGTTGGAAAGATGGGTGGAAAAACTGTGGAACCTAAGGTTGTAAAATCAGTTGTTAGACAACCCAATGCGTACAAAGTACCAAAGCCATCTATCTTAGGAAAACCGCCTTCTAATATTTCTAGGTTACCTCCTAATACAGATGTGCCATCGACTGTACCAAAACCAGCCATATCGCCCTATGTTCCTCCATTTAGAAAACCCACTCTTTCTAAACACAACTCTGTGAATGCCCCTTGTACTACTTCTAAGAGTACTCCCAAGTGTGTGAATCTTACGCCCACAAAGGAATCTAAAGGTTCAATTGACGTTGGTCAAACCAATAACCAAGGGGATGGTAAGCAAAAAGGGAACATTCTGAAAGTTAACCATGTGTATTCAAAACCTAGTAAACCATGAACCGCTAGAGTTCAACACACTCCTAATGGTAATCAACCAAAACCTAGGACCCCTTCCCAACAACCTAGGAATTGGCAACCATCAATGAGTATTCGTGGTTCGAACATGGTGCCTGAACGGTCAGCAAACCCTAGGTACACAAGGCCTTTCGAGAATCCCAAACTCTATGTATGTCCCACGTGCAAAAAGGGCATTCACTATGGAAATCATGCTCATTGCATTCTGCAATACCTCTATGAGGTAAACTCTCGTGCCTACACACAGAGAAAGAATGCAAAATCCCATAAGACAACAAGGAGATTCACACCCGTCACAAAGAAAAGCAATGTCAAGAAATCTTCAAATCGGATCAATGGAGGAACTAGTTTCTCTCCTAAGAAGTCTTCCGTTGTGCAAGAGAACACTACTCCTAGATCTAGTCTTCAGTGGAAACCAACGGGTAGGATCTTCAAGGAAGTTGGTCTTAAGTGGATTCCCATCGAGAAGAGTGATGACACCTGCTCCAGCACTAATGCGAGTATTCTGAATGTAGAAAATGCATTTCTTACTCCTAACACTAGTATTTGTGCAAATTCTTCTTCTGTCATTGCAAGTACTTCAGCGGATTCTGAATCCATTTCTTCAAAGGGTTCCAATTCTGTACATTCGACATCACCTTCTTCTACTGTACAAAGGTCTATTTTGGATTATTTTCGAAAACATTGAAAATCAAAATACAAATATATAAAACCTATAAAAACAAAATAAAAAATGTGAAAATTTTTCAAAAATACCAAAAATATTCTTCTCGACATGTCTTTCAGTTTCGATAATATGGACGTGCCTAGAAATGTCGCTCAATAACGACACGGGTGTGTACATAAAGCTCGAATGAAAGTTCAAATGTTTTCAAAACATTTCATTTCCTTTTTCTTCAAATGATTTGCAATTACTTCAGATTGTGACTCGTGCCTCAGAGAAAGGAAAGTTGATCACGGATGATAACTTATCCTTAACAACGAGAAAATAAAATTTTCTCGGTCATGAACTCTCGATAAGAACATTCCATGTTTTTAAGTTCATGTAAACGACTTACAGTTAAATGTCAGACTGTAACTCGAACTTCAAATAAAGGAGAGTGTACCTTTAAAGGTAACTTATCCTAATAACGGGTAGAGCAATCTATCACGGGTTGAGCTTGTCACAAAACATTCAAAGTTTTGAGCTCAACATAATGGCTTATAGTCACATATCAGACTATAACCCGGTCCCTAAATAAAGGAAAGTCTTTGACTTATCCTCAACAACGAGAAATTCGTTTTTCCCGGTCATGAGCTTATATCAAAACATTCAAAGTTTCAAGCTCATGAACACAATTTTTCTCGGACTTTTGAGACAATTTTTTCAATATATTTCAATACAATGTGCTCATTTACTCCCCTATTTAAATAGAATCTCTTTTCGAGGGGGAGTATAATGATTTCATAAACATTTGTTCCAAAGTTTCATGACACATTATTCTCTCCATGTTTTTATCACTAGTTTCACAAAAATTTCAATTTCATGCAATTTTTGAGGGGGAGAATAGTGATAAAAAATGTGATCAAAATGTTTTATTTTGGATAAGATCTTTGAGATAAGTGCTTTCTCGTCCTAACATGTGCAAAATGTTTACTTAAATTCTTTCGCATTTTGAAGCACATGTATAGGGGAGCGCTTTTGGTGATTAAGAAAGTTTTTTCTGGTTACGATATTTATACCTTCAACACAACTATTCATGACGATATTAGTGTCAAAAGGTGGTTAGGTATTCGTCCTATGATCCAACCAGAACCGGAGGGATCTTCCCAGGGACAATCCATTAGAACTTAGAAGTCCTTAGGAAAGATGGAGTAGTTGAGCGTACGGGAAAAATGCCTACCAAGTACTTAAGCTAGCACTGGAATAATCACAACAAGGTGCTAGTTATGACGTATTGGTAAGCATTGAAGGGGTTGAAGAATGAAAAAGAAATGTAAGGATAAAGGGTGAAAAGAAATAGCCCTCCATACAACTTAGGTAGAAACCTGGTCAATACATCTACTATCACAATCACGTTGATGATTTCTAGTATTGAAGACAAAGCATCATGGACCCAGTGATGCAATGCACAACCCTCCCAACCTACTCAAGCTTCTCTCAAAAGAAGTTTGTTATATTGTCACGGAGTTCAACTCATTTCTATCGACTTTCTCACTCCGAGATAGTAGATATTGAATAGGTGGCAGTCTGCTCCAACCTCCGATCAACAAATAAACATGCACTTATAGAGTCTAGAGCCAACGAGATTCATCAAAAATCTCATTAGGACACTTATCCTTTATATCAATTGTTGTTCATCATTAGAACACAAGCGATAATTTACAGAGTCCTACACTCTATCCTTGTGGTATTGCTTGAACATTCAGAGTGATACTCTCTAGTATTCATAGTGATGAATGGAAATCCTTCCAGTGTTAACATCAAACAGCACTGCGGTAGGTCATATGCATGATTCAGTTTGAATTAAACATATGCTAACTGGAAAGCAACAGTGGTTTGATTCTTAATTGATTCAAACTCGTTCCAGGTCTCTACGCAATATCTTTATGATCTTGCCAGAACATTCAGAGTAATACTTTTCTGTATTTACAATGACGAATGGAAATCCTTCCAGTGTCATCATCAAACAGTACTGTGGTAGGTAACTTGTGCGATTCTATATGAATCAAACTTATGTCAACTGGAAAGCAACGATGGTTTGATTCTTAATTGTTTCAAACTTGTTCCAGGAAATTGAATTGACGACTTAATCAGCAGAATGGAACTGTATGATTCACTCCTTACTATGAATTATCTTTGGATAAATTCAAGTATTGAGAACGGCTACCACAGCCGGAAACCCTGTCAAGGAAGTTCTTTGAACTTACCTAATCACAGGTACAGTATTCTTACTGTATAACGGGAAACCGGAGGAATGCAAACGGTGGCGTAACTTCAAGAAGTCCTAATTCAAGACCACATGCTCATATAAATGAAGAAAGCGCAAGAACATCTAAAGACAAAGACTTCCGCTACTCTGATGATCAAGGGAGATTGTTAACAAGCTTTCAAGTCAACACAGAACATGAGAATGTGCGGAAAGACACAAGAACACAAGCTGACAAAGTTACAAGATCAAGTCAAGGCAAAGATCAAAGATCCAAGATCACAAGTCATGAAAGGAACTATGAAAGAACTCTCAAGACAACGAGCTTCAAAGTCTGCAACAACAAACAAGTGAAGTTACAAAATACATGACCACCACTTAGGGGGAGATTGTTAGAAGTATTTAAAGTGATGGTCAAAGAAGTGAAGTCACATATTATATGACCACCCCTTAGGGGGAGATTGTTAGAAGTATTTAAAGCGATGGTCATATAATATACCGTTGCGAAGCTCGTGGAAAATGCTATTCAACGGTGTCGAGAGTTCTATGTTATTGTTTTGTATTTAATGGGAATTAGTCCCGAACACACAAATGAGGAAGGCCTCCTAACCTTGTAAGCCTTAGTATAAAAGGCACACCATCCTCATTTGTGTGTGTGTCTTCCATTATTGTTTTTCTCTCTTCTTCTTGTTTTAGAGAGAGAAACTCTCCTTAGTTTCTCTCACTAGGAACACACTCCTTGTATCTTTCTCTTTCTTCTTCATCTAATCTAATATTCCATTCTTAGTTTTAATCTTGATCTTATTCATCTATATTTCTTATTCTATGAGCCGTGTGTTTAGTCCTAACACTTCCCCAACACAAGACATTCAGTATTTGTAAACAGGACAAAGTTCTTGTTATCAGTCATTTGGGACACACTGAAGAGGTTGTACTTAAGCTCTTTCACCAAGTAGACATTATCAAATGTCATCCCATTGGTGACAATAGTTCCTTTTCCTATGATTGTTCCATGCCCATCTCCAAAAGAAACACCATCATTGTCATGTAGGGGAACAAAGTTAGACAGATAGGATTTGTGTCAAGTCATACTCCTTGAGCATCTACTATCCCAATAGGCTTTATCATTCCTGGTCTGCCTTTATCACCTACAAAAAGAAAAACAATTTAGATTCTCTTGGGGCCCCAAGCCATTAAAGACTTAGATCTACCTCGTGTATCAATATAAGATAGCTTGTCAAAGACTAGAGATACACCATTGGATTGAGTACCCCTTTTGGAGTCTTCCGCTGTATTGAGTTGTATAAATTTGGGGGTGTTACAGTTGTCTTGACACCAATTAGTGAACTTGTCACTTTCGGCATCGAAGATTCTAAATGCATGACAATTGCTTCCCCTCAATTGTTGACCCGTGTTCTATCTAAAGAGTTGTAGTCGTCGTTTGAGTAGTCGCATCGTCGAGTATGTAGATACCAATTGTAGATTGCTATGGTTGTAGAGATGATAACTTGATAAAAACAAGATTTCTCTTGTTTTAACAAATAAATGCACTGATGCGTACATAGATTTATGTTAGACCAAGTTATAAAGTAAACTTGATCCCTTACAATGTTTTAAAGTAAACCTTGCCCGAGAAAATTAATTCCCGTTGTTAAGCCAAAGCTTTCATAAGAAATACTTGACTTTAATATGAAAAGCGGGTTGCAGTCAGAGATAACTACAAGCCATATGGACATGTTTTATAAAATATTTACAACCTTTGTACAAACTCTATTTATGGCGTCGTTTCAATATTAATCGACATTTCTAAGGCCGTAAATATTATCGTACCAAAAGACATGCCTTTGAAAAATAAAGTAAAAATATTTTTGGATTTTTCTAAATTTTTCAATTTTTATGTTTCTTATATGGTTTTATATTTTTGTATTTTGCATTTGTGGATAAAAATATAAACAATATATACGAATGATCACAAAGGATACGGAGAATAGGTTACCACCACTATTCTTTCGCTCCATCTGCCTATTCCTACAGAATCACGGGCGAGAAAGTTCTTAATCCTAGCTTGTCAGCCAAAAATTCCATTCGAGAGCGATATAAAGCCTTCATGAAAATATCTGCCAATTGATACTCAAATCGGACAAAGTAAAGCTCGATCACTCCATTTTCCACTTGCTCCTTGATGAAGTGGTAGCGAATGTCAATATGCTTCAACCGAGAGAATGGAACGTTGTTGCAGCATAAGGCAATTACACTCTTGTTGTCAGAGTACATCGGAATTTTGTTGAAATATAGACCATAGTCGGTTAATTGCGATATCATCCAAAGAATTTGAGCACAGCAACCAGACATAACTATGTATTCTGCTTCCGTACTTGAAATTGCAGCGCTTTTCTGCCTTTTTGATGCCCAATTGATTAGTCGATCTCTTATTAGTTGCAAAGTTCCACTCGTGCTACGCCGTGTATCTTGAAAACCCGTGTGATCCGCATCTGCATATGCCATAAGTGAAATCGAAGAGTCCTTCGAATACCAAAGTCCCCGATTAATGGTTCCTTTAAGATACCAAAAGATCCGTTTAACAGTCGCTAAGTGTAGCACAGTAGGCCAAGTTTGATACCGAGCACACATACAGATAGCAAACTGAAGGTCGGGTCGACTAGTTGTAATATACAAAAGGGTACCGATCATTCTCCGATAAAGTGTCGGATCAACGGCTCTAAAACCCGCATTAAGAACCTATGAACAGTACACGTGAACAGTAACTTACGAAAACACGGTAAAGTTTAAACTTTCCATTTATAATATTAATACATGTGTCACGACAATAAATAACGAACAATCATGAATATTATAAATGTGACACAATCACGAATACCAAAATCATGAATATTAAATCACGAGCATACCCGACTAGTTATTTAACACATGAAAAACTTCGGGTTCCCTTGTTGGGATCCCCTATGCCGCGGCTACAACAAAGAAAGAAGGAAAGGTGGGATTTGGCCCATAACCCAAGTTAAATAATTAAAACACATGAAACATAATCATAATTTAGGTTTCACAGAAAAAGTTTGTCTCTACCTCCTTGTTCCTTCTAGCCGCCGGCCACATCAAGCACAAGGGAGAAACCGGACGAATTTTGTTATTGGTTTTGTGTTCGTGATCATTCCCTTTTTCTTTTCACGCATTCAGTATAAATCAAACCTTTTTCCTTTTCATTTAATTCTTTTGATTTCATGTTTTAAATTAATTAATAATCAAGAACATGTAAAAATAAATGTAGGATTAATTAATTTCATGTCGAGGGTTTGGTTTGGTGTGTGGTTTGGTTCGACCGAGACAACCGAGACCCCAATGGGGGCTCGACTTGCGTTTAACACCACCATCGAGAGTCACAAGACTCTCGGTTGGTTTGTTTGAGGTTCGGACGCAGCAAGAACCCCGACCAAGAGTCAGGGTGTGGGTTTGTTTGTTCGACTATGTGCACCGAGGCACCACCGAGCGCCCCTAAGGGGCTCGGTTGGTTTTTGTTTTCGGACCCGAAACCAAAGGGACCCCGAGATTAGGTCGGGGTATGGATACATGTTTGGTTGATTTATATAATGTCAAACGAGATGTAACACCCCCAAATTTACACAATTCAATACAGCGGAAGACTCGTTGGTGTTACGGGAGAGCACATTACTCACATCATAGACAACGCATAAAAATCACGTCGTTTAATAATAAAGCATTTCCATTCATAAATATCAAATTTACATTGGTCCCAAGTCATTATATTTCATACAGGTTTTGCAAAGCATTTGAATGGAAATTATTATTTAAGTGCGGGCCATGAATTTTTGTTGTCTTCCCGAGAATTACCTTCAAGTACCTGAGATAAAACATGTTAAAAGAAAAGGTCAACGATAACGCCGAGTGAATTCATAGAGTTTTAATTAAATCCATCAATATAACATCGGTATAAAATTATTACCAAAAATCTTTTTTGTACAAATCTTTGTAATAGGCCATAAAATAGCCAAAGTCATTTTATACAAATCCTTATCAAAAATCATAATATAGGCTTTTGCCTTCAAAATCATTATACGAACCAAAGTCGTAAAAACATCATACAATACGTTTTATAACGTTGTATAAAGTTATATAAAAACCGTTATATGAATATGGTTATGAAAAACCAAAACACGAACATAATATCAATAGTAAGACCCCGTATTGCTAGTCAGGCAATATATCGTAATTTAGTGCGTATAGCAGTATTTCGTTATTTGGATTATTATAAGCCGCATGACATTATTACCTTACTACAACAAACAACGGGTAGCAAGCCCGAAACTCATTTGCCCATCTAAATTAGCGTGTCGTCACAATAATCACGCTTGTGTAAATCTTCTCCCATAAATTCGCTTACTAATCAATGTGGCACGACGTGGATCAACCGTCAAGGCGCGATCTAGGGTGATCGTCCCCAAATAGTACTATTATACGCATAAGCGTCTACCAAATCCCGGTAGTTCACAATTCATGCTAATGGGACTTTTAGTGACATAACCTAACTTTAATAATCCATTCAACTTCATCTATCGGGTCATTTAATCATTCATCGGGTCATACAATCATTCTGGTCCAAATCAATAAACAGACAATCGGGACAAATGGTGTCCTATTTTATCAAAACTAACATGTTATCTCCCTCGCGGGTTTATAAAACATTTCATAAAAACATTTAAAAGAGTGCGAGGCTATGAACTCACGTTGATGTGGGAAAGCGGGTTATCGGCAATTCGGATGTACGGTACGTGCTTCAATCACGGAAACCTAGACAAATAATACTCGTCTTAGACTCTTGTCCAATGACTTTATAAAATAACAATTATGTATACATATGATGATTTTATATATATGATGATCAAGTGGGTTTATATATTCTCATTTACTCATTTTAGTGTTATGTGTTGGAAATTTTCAAGACTAGTTACACTAGTTCAATTTGTTTAAATTTTGAAGCCCAATGGGCCTATTACAAGCCCAATACTATTCATTAACCCAATTATACTTTTATTATCAGTATTATACGTTACATGTTGGGCCCAAATGGGTTAATCCCACTAAGTAATTTTTATAAGTGTTTTAACTTATTTAGTTAAATTATTAGTCCAAATATGCTAACTTAGCTCGTTAATGTCCGTATGTCCTATAGTTCGTGTTTTATCGGTTTTTACTTTTATTAAGTAATTATATATCAGTATATGACTTTTAAAAACTTTACATTAGACGGGTTTGATCGTCTAAGTTTTAATTGGCGAAAAACGTTAATTTTACGGTAATAGCCGAAAAAGTCGTAAAAATCATGTTTATAGTTTCTATAACTTATAAATCTTATTCAACTACCATTTTTATAAAGTGTCCATTTATTTAACCTTATACATATTTATATAAATGAAATTTATAAGTTAGTGGGTTTTAATTCACATTTTATACTATATTAGTTTGAATGCTTATATAATACTATTAAACATTAATTCTTCAAAATCTGATTTTTAGTTTCACTTTCACCATTTTACCATATCTTGAGTTCTACAAGGAGATAGAAGCTCATATTTGGACACCATAAACTAAATGATATGTGCTACAATTAAGTTAGTTATAGCTACTGTTCATTCCATGTCTAACTATCCTTAACAGTCCCTACAAAACAGACTATTCAGATTGGTACACTCTTCTTGTTTTGATCATATCTCACTCATTTTGATGATTCCATTGCATGGCCAACTCTAACATGTGTATAACACCTAATACTTACTGTATATTGATTCCACTTTACCATTTTATCAGTTTAACATTTGGTTACTTACTGTTTTTATACAGCCATCATATTTAGCAAGATTTTAACCTTGTTACCTATGGTTTTTCATCTCTTTAATCATATTTATCAACACTTGATCCCCACACAACATTTTTATCATCATATATTCATCATATACATATAAAATAAGAAATAAAATACATGATTACATAATCAAAATAACAAGAGGATGGAAAGAACAATCTTTATACCACCAAGGTTGTGTAGTTTATGATCAAGGCTTGGATTTTGATGGAAGAACTTGTGATAGATCAACACCAATCTTCATGGCCACCAATACTTGTAAACATCATGTAGAATTAAGCCCTTGAACATCACCAAATCTTATCCTTGGATGTTAAAATCACCACCAATCTATAGAGCTTCAAAAGGGCTTCATCATATGTGTGAATAACACATGATTTCATGGTTAAAATAGATCAAATGAGGGTGATTAGGGGTGGTTCTTGGACGAATTTTAGAGAGAGGAAGAGAGGAGTTGGTGGTTTGCATGAGATGAAATGAGATAATGGTTTGGTGCTAGTGGTTTTGATGTGTTGGTAACTTATTTAGTTAAGCAAGCCAAGTGTAACAAATTGTTTAATAAAAGTTGACACCTAAGGGTGTGTGGTGGCTTATGTTTAGCCGTCCATATAGTGGGGTGGGCAAAACTTGTTTTGTCTCATCCCACTAATTTACGGGTATTCCTCGATTCTAGTTTTCTCGATTTGCGTGCCCTCGGGACGTTTTACGAAAAATGTTTTTATAAATTATGAATCAACGGCACAAAACGAATCTAATAAAAATTGTATCATCAAAAACGGAGTTCGAAAACGTAAATACGTAATCCTAAGGTTTCCGGTTTAGTCTGAAGGACGTTAAATTATAATCGTAAGTCCTAATCTCTTCTCGTAAATTTGTGTGTTTATGAACTAACTCAAATTTAAAATCCCAAAATAATATTCACGGATAAATTTATTTTCTTAAATGTCGGACTGTCACAAAAAAGGTCTATGTAAACGTAAGCACGTAACGTAGAATCCTCCGGTTTAGACGTAGTCGATGCTACTTCAAGACGTAAAATCCAAATTTCTTCCCAAAAATGAGTGAGTTCATATTAAAACATTAAAATAATGTTTTTAAAGGATACTTGAGAATAAAATATCAACCATAAATTGACGGATTGTCACAGCATTTACCCCTAAACAGGATCTTTTTCCTCAAAGATCATCTTATCTTTCTACTCGCTTCTTATAGAGTTAAAGCCATGTGTGTATTTCCTCCACATTCGGTCTTTTCTCACAAGTGTAATCCATTACAATACGCGAGTTTCATCAAACATAACTACAGAAATCAGATTAGACTTAATGTTAACTTACTTTCTCTATCCATGATGTTCACGGATTTTTGATGAATGCAACTTTTCGCCGATCTAAACTTTATTAAGAAGAATTCAGATTTTCACTTGATAGATATTTATCAAGTTCGATTTATGAAACATAATTCACGTAGCTCTTGAGGTCCTAGGGTAGGTCCAGCTTATATGCCTTTCAAACCAATTCTTTACATCATCTCAATGGTCCCATTCAACGGGGACTTATATCCCATGATCTTTCAGATCATCAATTCATTTTTCCATGGTTAAAATTTTTGTCATAACTTCGCTACCCATCTGGCACTTCAAGATCTACATTTCATATTCACATAACCTCCTGCCCAGTACCGGCAGTCAATAATCAAATCCTAATTTCAAAAATCATTTCAAGTCTCGCGGGTCGAGTATTTTGTAAGGTTAGGTTCGCCATCATAGGAAACCTTAAACCTAAAAGACATGTCCAACTCACAATGGGTGTATGTCGGGTGTCTTCATCCCAACTCCTGCTTACAGATGCTCTTATATTTAGAACCAAACAAGATTCGATCTCAATCCTAATACGATAATTATCAATGATAATTTCTCCAAAGGAAAAAGATTATACGATTCATTACCAAAGGTCAATCATTCAAGCATAAAACAACACTTCTAGTGTTTTGTATCGTTACTTTACCTCGTCCCTTCGATTGAGGTGGTACACAGTACTCTCATCAAGATTCGTTCTTAAGGACTTCTGAGCAAATCTCTAGAAATTCGATGCGAAGCGAGGATCTTGATAGAGATGATCGATACAGGCACACCATGTTTACACAACTCCATTAAATATAAAAGAGTCAATTTCTTCATCAAGAATCTATCATTAACAGGAATGATATTAGCAGATTTGGTCAGTCTGTCGACGATGACCCAAATCTAATCAAATTTAGATGATGACCTTTGCAATAGTTAAACGTTTACTAATGTATGAGGCGATGTCTGCCTTCATAATTTGCCATCAGTACAACTTCTTCAGATAGAGATATATTTAGTCGGAAATGACATGAATGGAATACTTATACTTACGAGATTCAATATGACTAAACCTCAAAATCCTCCATATTTAGACAACCACAAGTGGCCTTTTATACATTTAACGCCATAGGCTTCTCAAATATATTGGTTCACATTAGCCGCGAACCCCTTTTATTATCTATATTATCTTTTTTTACAAGCATCGGCTATATTTTAAATTGCTCGGCAATTTATTTTGCACAATCATTACTAAGTAACACATCCTAATTGGTTCTTTATCCTTTTTACATAATGCGTCGGTATCTATATTCACCTTTCCTGATGACATAATTATCATGATCGTATTCATTAAAAATTTCTTAGTTCGACCAATTATATAAAAATGTTCAAAATAAATATGAATTTAATTAACAAGATTTTTGTTGATCTATCAAAAATACTTAATAAGATCCGTAAATATTTGAAAAATCTTTGGTTATACTTTGGTCAAAGTTTTCTTAGTTGAAAAGCAAAAATTATCGTTTCAAATTTCAAGTCATGGTTTAAAAGGTTTCCTCAATCCCTCTTAGGTTGTCTTGAGGTATACACAAACATTTACCCCTAAACAGGAGTTTAGTTAAATGATTTGTGTATAAGGGAATAATCCCTTAAAATCCTTTTTTTAAACATTTGTCAAAACATATTTCCATTTTCTTTTTGGTAAAACCCAAAGCCTTAATGGTTCCAATTTTTGAAGAGTCAGTATGTTCCATTTTCTATTAATCACACGGTCAACTAATATAAAGGATTAAGTCTTAAATCACATATTAATTATTCAAGGTACAAGTTTTTATTGTTCGGCCAATTCAGGGCAATCTATAAATAATTATTAACAAATTCTTATTCTTATAAACAAACATATGGTTCTTAATGATCACAAGCATGAATTTATCAAATTACAACCTACACACGTGATTCACGAAATTTATGAATACTACATGTGCATTGATCAATCCAAACGATATCACGTGAAACTCATAATGTTCATTACAAGTTCTGGATGTAGTGATTGGAATAGATAATCTTTTTCGCGGACGCGAAGTTGATGATAACCATGCCGTGGATCAAATATTTAGAACATACGCTAGAACCTTGTAAATGATCGAACAATCTATCATCTTGGGTAGTGGATATAGATTTTAATCGTCAATTTACTTAGTTCACGGTAATCAATAAATATAAGAAATAATAACACCATAGCTCTTCATAATGACGAGCTCGGTAGAATAAAAGCTTTCTCCAACAACTCTCTCAGTTGTATGATAATTCTTATAATTAAGATGGTACTGACGTACAGTGCACAAGCCACAGGTGCAGCACCGGGAATATAATCAATACCAATTTCAACTTGCCTTAATGGCAAAAGTCTAGGTAATTCACCCATAAATACCTCCTAAGGTTTCAGATAACAAAAACAACTTTTAATAAATTCATATTAGGTTCTTTCTCGATTATAATATCTATGACTAATTCACAAACATTCATGGTAAAATTTCAAGTCTAAATGCAGGATATGGTCATCCATCAAGAATTATTTAAATAACTTTTGATAATCAACATCTTATCTTTTAGGGGAATTTTACTTGAGTTCCCATCAATTAAGACAATGTCGTCATGTCATAATCAATCAATCCATTCTAATGGCACTACCAACTTTTCAGTTTTATTGTCGTCGATAAGATGTGAACTTCTCAAAAGACTAATAATAACTCATAATCCTTCACAATTTCAAGGATATCAGGAGACATAACTAACCTTAAAAAGAGTAAGGTTAACGCATAATCTTCGCGAGAGAATTTCAAATCGGATTCAGACGAAAAACATTTAATGAATATGAATATATCCCATGTTTTCATAATTTAAGTACGCATTCGAAAGCTCCTCGGATCGTTACCCAGGTCATTCAAATGAATTCTAATCAAAAGAAATGATAGGAACGTCAATACATCCATTCGGGTATCAACACTCGGTAATCAAATACTTTTCTAAAGAATCTCACCACGGTAGAATTGGACGAGAAGGGAATATCAATTGTCAAATAAGACAAATTGCATAGTTGAGTAAATTCGACTCAGATGAATAAATAGTTCGGGCACATATGTAGATGTCCCTATCAATATGTCCCTATATTTCACTTCTTGCAGATCTTATAAAATTTAATCTTTCATAATTACAAAGAAAATGTAATGTTTAGTAACAATTACATGGTGACTACTAATCAACCTTGCATGGTCCATTCCAAATTGTATGTAGGCGCACAACTATATACAATTTCAAGATTAACGATGCAATACTCAGTTCGTCAAAATTTTATCATCATGTTCATAATAAAAACATTTTCATGCTTAATTCTTAAATAAGAATCAAAAATAACTTTACAAAGATTTTCTTTGTTATGGAAACAGTTAAGTTTTCCAAGGTGTTTTATAAACAACTTCATTTCGATAACAATTACTTATAAATCTCACTTTAAATAATCCTTACGGTGATGAAAATTCAATCTTTTATCAAGGGATACTGTTTTATCTTAATAAAACAAGCAGTGATCTACAAAAGAGTGATGAAGAGTTGTTCACCAAGAACTAACTACAATATAATAGGAGATGAGCTTAGCCAAATAATCATGAGGTTCATGACCTTGATGGCGCTCAAAAAGATTAATCCACAATGTAACTCAAACAGAGATGAGTACTTGCTCAATGGTTGCATCACTAATGCGAGCATTAGGAAGAAACAAGAAAAGATAGATATCATCGATACATGTAGAATTTAGCAATCAAAGGTAGTCTTTTCATTAATTACAAACAAGTCAAAATTGTACCGTAACACATTACGTGTCACTATGTCATAAAATTCCAAGAACTCATCTTACCAACTAATGTCTCAGTTAGGTTAGGGATTATTTTTAAAAGATACCACAATGAATACTAATCTACAAGAGTCATTAGGTGTCCCACCTGTCCCAGAAGATCCATCGGTCCCAATTCAGAAGTAGATTTCTTCAATTTATTTATTGGACACTAGGCATCCTCATCATTGGACAATGGTCTAGGAACAACCCTTAACACGAACTAACGATCATATAAAACCTTATAATTCAATCACAGGACTCAACAACTTCCTCTTAACAATTTCTTATTCCATACAAGTTAAATTTTACTTTATTCAAGTTTCAACCAATTTTATACTCAATTTGATATCTTACCTCATTTCCCAATACTTCAACTTTATTCTTAGACCTTAAAAGGGAAATTAAATCTCGATATGAACAAAAGTTAATTTCCAATCCTATAGCTCCTTCATCAATAGTTATCAAATGAGTCACTAGCATGAGATGACTCACACATTCAATATTTCTCGGAAAG
Organism: Glebionis coronaria; assembly: GCA_025667525.1. Classification (NCBI taxonomy): domain Eukaryota; kingdom Viridiplantae; phylum Streptophyta; class Magnoliopsida; order Asterales; family Asteraceae; genus Glebionis; species Glebionis coronaria. The sequence continues at coordinate 275,185,157 of CM046876.1, forward strand.
GTACTAGTGGCATGAGGCTTTTGGGTAATGGTTCCAATGACAGCCTCAAGTGCAACATTCACCCTTTCGATTTCAATTTAAGAATTGGATGACAATGAATCAGATGACATCTTTCTAGGTGGTAACGTTTTGTCAAACTCCACTCTATTAGGAAAGATCGTCATGATATCGATATCAGATTTGATCTCGCCAATTCTTCTTTAATATCACATTCTACTAATATCAACATTTCTACGAATATCAACCATTTGTTGGGATCATAAATATCCACAACTTGGTTTAGATCTAAAATAGCTAGAATTTCTACGGGAATAGCTTCGATTGATTTACTAGGGGATTTAGGGTTCCTTGTGACAATCTACGTCGTATAAATACATCGTATAAATATAAAAATAATCATCAAACAATCATGTCATCAAATTATATCATATATATATATATATATATATATATATATATATATATATATATATATATATAATCCAAGTTATATATATATTAAAATACCATTTCTCAGTCTGGCCTTGTCGGTAACTCGGGAATTCTTCGGCACCGTTATAGTCAAAAGATTTTTAGACATTTTTATAAAAATGTTTATAGTTAAAAGATTTTGAAATGTTTTATTCAAAACCTTATTTTTAAAAATCTTTCGTTCTCTATAACGAGAGCTCTGGTACCAAACTGTAACACCCCCAAATTTACACAATTCAATACAGCGGAAGACTCGTTGGTGTTACGGGATAGCACATTACTCACATCATAGACTACGCATAAAAATCGCGTCGTTTAATAATAAAGCATTTCCATTCATAAATATAAAATTTACATAGGTCCCAAGTCATTATATTTCATACAGGTTTTGCAAAGCATTTGAATGGAAATTATTATTTAAGTGCGGGCCATGAATTCTTGTTGTCTTCTCGAGAATTCCCTTCAAGTACCTGAGATAAAACATGTTAAAAGAAAAGGTCAGCAATAACGCCGAGTGAATTCATAGAGTTTTAATTAAATCCATCAATATAACATCGGTATAAAATTATTACCAAAAATCATTTTTGTACAAATCTTTGTAATAGGCCATAAAATAGCCAAAGTCATTTTATACAAATCCTTATCAAAAATTATAATATAGGCTTTCGCCTTCAAAATCATTATACGAACCAATGTCGTAAAAACATCATACAATACGTTTTATAACGTTGTATAAAGTTAAATAAAAACCGTTATATGAATATTGTTATGAAAAACCAAAACAAGAACATAATATCAATAGTAAGACCCCGTATTGCTAGTCAGTTAATATATCGTAATTTAGTACGTATATCAGTATTTCGTTATTTGGATTGTTATCAGCCGCATGACATTGTTACCTTACTACAACAAACAACGGGTAGCTAGCCCGAAACTCATTTGCCCATCTAAATTAGCGTATCGTCACAATAATCACGCTTGTGTAAATCTTCTCATACATAAATTCGCTTACCAATCAATGTGGCATGACGGGGATCAACCGTCAAGGCGCGAACTGGGGTGATCGTCCCCAAATAGTACTATTATATGCATAAGCATCTACCAAATCCCGGTTGTTCACAATTCATGCTAATGGGACTTTTAGTGACATAACCTGTTAGTTTATCGTAATCCTTGGATTATCTAACTATGGAGATGATTATTAGATAGAGAGATAGATGAAGATGTAGAGAGAGAAACTAGAGAGAGGTTGGAGAGAAAAATGAAAGATTAGATTAAGTGTGTGAAAAGTGAATGACCAACCCCCTCCTAACATGCTAGGAGGGGGTATATATAGCCCACCCTACATGTGGGCTATATGGGCTATATTGGATCACGAGCCCAATATCATTGGAGTGACCGATCCTTTCTAAATACGTAAAAACGTATTTCCAACAATCTCCCCCAAAGGGAGGTCACTCCAAGTTACAATGTCCTAAATAGTCTATAGCTCGTGATCTATGCTAATAATGATGTGACCGAGACTTTCCTTGGAAAAACGTATTTCCAACAATCTCCCCCAAAGGGAGGTCAGACCATGTTACAAAATCTTAAACCTAGCATACTATGCTTGAGTCTTCGATCTTGTTCTTGTGAATATGCTGATGAGATCTTTCACTTTATTCTTGAGCATGTTCTCTTGCCTTGACCTTGTGTATTCAACACTTGTGATATTTGCCTCTTCGTGACTTCATGATCCACATACTTATACTTTTATAAATTCTTGAAAGCTTCAGAGTTTGATACAGCGGAAGACTTGACTTTTAGACTTTCTTGAATTTGTTGAAGTATTAAGTGCAGAAAGCATAAGCATGTGTTGACGACTTCTTCTGGATTGAACACGACAATGCCACCTTCTTGTTACGTTGCATAAGACAGTTAGCAACAAAACATATACACAGATGAAATGGCCTTGAACATTTCATTCTAATTCGGTAGCATTTTACCGCCGGTCGGTGAAGACCGTTGGACGATATACAATATCGTACTTGTGGCAGGTAGTTTCAATTAAGAACCTCCTTGACAAGATTTCGCGGGTAAACCCGTTCTCTTTATTCGACCGTCCAAAGCTGACTGCGAACATAAAGAGTGAATCATTTGGATAATAATATCCGCATGATTTGAAGCCGTCAATTCATGTTCCTGGAACAAGTGAAATTCAATTAAGAACCGCACCATCTTTGCTTTCCAGTTGTCACGAGCTTGATTCGTATAGAATCTTGCAAGTTACCTACCAAGTGCTGTTTGAGGTTAACACTAGAAGGATTTCCACTCATCACTTTGAACAAGGTATCACTCTGAGTGCTCTGGCAAGATCACTAAGATATTGCGTAGAGGCCTGGAACGTGTTTAAATTCAGTTAAGAATTAAACCACTGTTGCTTTCCAGTTATCACAAGCTTGATTCATATAGAATCGCACAAGTCACCTACCATGAGTTTTTTTATATTCGCTCAAGAAGGATTTCCATCTTCATTGTAAATACTTTCGTATTACTCGGATGTTCAGGCAAGATCATAAAGATTTTGCGTAGGACTCTTAAGATCTTTCTTACTTTTCACAGTGTGTGAAGAAGAAAGGAATTATGAAAGTGTGTCCTAATGAGATATTTGATGATCTCAAATGGCTCTAGACTCGATCGTACACTTTGGATTTTAGTGATCGGAGGATGGAGAGGAGTGCCACCATTTCAATACCAAGTTATTCGGAGTGAATAAATCAATAGATAATGCGTTGTTTCCGTGTGATTAAAACAAATATCTTTTAAGAGACATCTGAGTTAGCTGGGATGGGTTGTGCATTGCATCACTGGGTCCATGATGTCTTATCTTCAATATCGAGCATCATTTAAAATGATCTCAATAGCATATGTATTGGCCCGGTTTCTGCCTAAGGTTGTAAGGAGAGCTTCTTTCTTTACACCCTTTATCTTTACAATTCTTTTTCATTCTTCAACCCCTTCAATGCTTACCAATACGTCATAACTAGCACCTTGTTGTGATTGTTCCAGTGCTAACTTAAGTACTTGGTCGGCATTCAGCTACGTTCACAATCTTTCTCCAACTTTCCTAAGGACTACTATTTCTAGCTATGGAATGTCCTTGGGAAGATTCCTCCGGTTCTAGAGGAATCATTGGACTTTAACCTATCCTACCATCCTTATGTCACCACAATCTTCACCGTCGTGAATAGAGATGTTTTAGGTAAGTGTATGTCACCATGAAATCCATTTTGAAGTGCAAATCTATTTTGCACCCCCTTAACATATGACAAGATATTCGAAAACATTTCGCACATGTCGGGATGAGCTATCACGTTAAGTCAAACCATTTGTGATTAATCATTTCCCATATTAAATCACATTTTCTCCCCCATATTAAAAATATTAACCCAATCAATGTTTTTAATATCAATTGATTTAATAGCATTTTAAGAAAAATTGGGAAGAAAGATGCAAATCCAATTATCTTCATGAATTACACAAGCTCCCCCTCAAATTAATGAGGGTGTACTTGAAACGTAAATTAAATACCTTTTAAACACAAGTGTAAGGTATTTATCATGTGCAAAGATCATATATGATAATGTATTCACAAGATTAGCGATTTATGAGGTTGGACCTAAATGATGGAGAACATCATATGAAAGAAGCACATGGTTCTTGATCACGAATGTTGGTCGCCTCATCACGTCTGAAGTTATCTCTTGACTCCATTTGATTGATATCGTTGTCTTGACACCAACATGTGAACTTGGCAGTTTCGGCGTCAAAGATTCTTAATGTTGGACAATTGCTCCCCCTCAATTGTTGACCCGTGTTCTATTGAAAGAGCTGTAGTCGCCGTTTGAGTAGTCGCATCGTCGAGTATGTAGATATCAATTGTAAATTGCTACGGTTGGTGGAGATGATAACTTCATAAAAACAAGATTTCTATTGTTTTAACAAATAAATGCACTGACACGTACATATATTCGTGTTAGATTGTGTTATTCCGAAAACACAATCCCTTACATGGTTATAAAGTAAACCATGCCCGAGAAAATTAATTCCCGTTGTTGAGTCAAAGCTTTCCGGTGAAATGCTTGACTTGAGTATGAAAAGCGGGTTACTATCTGAAATAATAGCAAACCCTTTTGAGCATGTTTTAAAACATTTGAACTTCCGCTCAAACTTTATTTACAACCCCGTGTCATTATTGAATGACATTTCTAGTATCGTAAATATTATCGATTCTAGAAGACATGCTCTTTTTATCAAAACATTTTTTGAACACACAATTTTGAAAGATTTAGAAAACCTTTTTGAGAAATTCTCGAAAAATTGTGTTCAACGTTTTGAAAACCAATTACTTGAGCTTAAGATGTTGAATATCTTGCAAAACGAGCTCAAGTCCGAGAAGTTGTAAACTTCTCGTTGTTAAGGATAAGTTTATCATCGGCGATAAACTTTCCTTTTAACTGAAGAACGAGTCCTAAGTTGACATTTACTTAGAAGTCGTTTTCATGAGCTTGAAAAACTTTGAATGTTTTAACGTAAAGCTCATGACCGAGAAAGGTGAATTTCTCGTTATGAGGAAAAGTTCTCTTATTTAAAAGATTCACTTACCTTTATGAGCTTAAAACTTGGAATGTTTTAATACAAGCTCATGACCGAGAAAATTTAATTTCCCGTTACGAGGATAAGCTATCTTTAAAGATAAGCTATCCTAAAATTAAGTCCGAGTTACAGTCTGATACTTAAATGTACGTCTTTGTGCATGAGCTTAAAAAACTTTGAATGTTTTTAATAGTAGCTCAAGCCTGAGAAAAATTAATTTCTCGTTGTAAGGATAAGTTTACCATCGGCGATAAACTTTCCTTTCTTTGAAGATCGAGTTATAGTCTGTGATGTGACTATAAGTCCTTTGGTAAGCTTAATGATAACTGGCTTTTGGCCCGTATAAAAATTAAAGTTCTAGTTCTCTCGATATCTTAACGAATTGATTACTGGTTTTAAGTACGACTCAGTTGAATTTGGTAAAACAAATATTTTTGGTTGTTTAAAAATAAAATGTGCAAAACAATTAAAGTAAATGACTTAAAAATAAAATGACGTTAAAATAAAATCTAAATCTAATTAAAAGTAAAGGGGGCAATATTTAAAAACGTGACGGAAAGTAAATTAATTAAATGACTTAAAGTTAAAGCGTGACGAGAATTTAAATATGACAAAGTATTAAAATGAGAATGTAAAAATTAAACAAGACAAAATATAAAAAACTAACACCCAATCGGAATATATTCCGATCAACCCTCGTCGGAAAGTGTAAAACCGTCCAATCGGAATGTGAGCTTACCCCCAAATCGGAATGTAGATTGGAATACCAATCGGAATATGTCACTTCTTCAGATCAGAATACCCAAACAAATCCTGATCGGAATAAGTACTTACCTGATCGGAATATGGGATAGACGCTGGTCGGAATGCTGATCGGAACCCTTGATCGGAATATTACCACTTACCCTGATCGGAATACCACACAAACACCTCGATCGGAATGAGGAAAGGAGCACCAATCGGAATAACTGTCACTTACCTAATCGGAATACCCAAACCTACCCTGATCGGAATACCAAAGCCCTCCTCGTCGGAATATTGTAAACCCTTTTCCGACCAAGCCAAAGAGCTGGTCGGAATATGAAACCCTATTCCGATTTGTCAGATCGGAATACGGAGGAAAGAACACAAAATAAGCTAGAAAAATAAGCTACTAATCAAATAAGCACACAACGAAAATCCTAAGGCAAATCGTATAAAAATAAGCTACTAAACTAAAATTTAAAGACTTTTATAACACGAAAAGAAAAAGCTTTACGAAAAACAACTTTTATATAAAAATAACTTTTATAAAAACTTTAAAAACTTAAAGATTAAAACAAATAAGCTATAAAAATCAATGATCTAAAACAATCAAAAGCATAAAAACACAATCTTTAATCAAATAAGCAACACAATAAGCATATAAACATAAAGATCAAGCAAGAAAGAAAGGTAGAATGAGAGATCAAACAAGTAAAGTAAAGGTGCAATAAAGATAAAATTAACTTACTTGGAAAATTAAAGTGCAAGACAAGGTAATTAAAGGTGCAAGTAATTAAAGGTGCAAGGTAATTAAATGTGCATAAAAGTAAAGGTGGAAGAACTAGTGTCACTCTAGCCAACAAAATGAAAAGATTAACTTAATGATCTATATATAGGGGAGGATTAGGAAGCTTCCTCCCCTCCTTCATTTTCTCTTAATTGCATCATTAGGCCCTTCCTTCTTAATCTCTTTGTTAATTTAGGACTTTAATGACTTATGGCTCGGGATTTCTTTAAACTCGTCTTTTAATTCTTCAATAAAATAGACTTGAGTTCTTCGGCTTTTGATAAACTTCCGTCTTTTGACTTTTTCTTCGATAAATCTTCAGAATTGGTCTTGCACTTCCGTTCTTTTTGCACTCTTGACTTCTCGACTTCATCTTTCATCTTTTTTCTTCAATAAAAGCCCGTAAATGCCGTGTTTTCTCCATTTTTCACCTTTTCGTCCTAAATCACAACAAAAACACAAACCACGCATAATTCCGACATAAAAGACATAAAATACACGTTTTGGCTCGGTTATTATTGTAATTAAGTGGTAAAAAGGATGGATGTTTACACACCTATCAAATCCCCTACACTTGACCATTGTAATGTCCTCATGCAATGCATTAGTTACAAAGCACGTTTTCATTTTTCATCATAATCAATCCACCTTGGCCTTTATTAACGAGATAGAAAATTATAAACATACAAAGTAAAGAAATCAAAAACATACCTTGGGTTTTGGAAATGTCATGAATAATCATCATTCTCAAGTTTTCACTTTCTCCAAACCAAGCTTAAAAACGAGATCATTGTTATTATAAGTTAGTAGACTAACACGAACTCATGTGGGCCAATTATTCACTTAGACCCCCTTATTCCTAGGTGTATCTCTTATATTTTATTTTTGTCTTGAATGACCACGAGGATGCATTGTTGACTTATTTCGATAGTTATTTAGTCCGAAAATAAAGTGAACGATTTAATCAATAGTTAGCTAAAGGAAAAAATATTTTAAAACTGCTCTCGGGACCTCATAAAGTTCGTATCTTGGCATAACTCGCTTCGCGATTTGAGACCTTTCTCGGACCGATATTTGGCAGCGACTTCATACTTCAAACCTTGAGAGACGTTCATGAAATAATGGTCTTCTCTTCATAATGGAATTTCTTCACTTGAAGTTTTGAGAGATTCATACTTGGACCACGACTTCTTCATTTTTCTCCAATCTTTATTTTGGACTTTGATATACAACGATCCGCCTCCTTTTATGAATTGGATCTATTTATCCTCATACCTTGCTAGGGTCTTTTCGGATACACTTCTCCATGACTTTTCGGGAGTTTTTGCTTTTCGTCGTGTGTCTCGATCCTTCATATTGATTTTTGATAAATGATTCTTCACATCACTTTGGATCTTTAGCAACAAAATATAGCCCTCATGCCTTGTTAGGGCCTTTTCGGACTCGCCAATCTTCGCGTCCCGCTTCAATAAGTTATGCCTTGGCTATGAACTCTAATCCATACCGAGCAACTTTTAAACGATCTTGGGCTAGAAGCTAAGTAACTTTTCAAATCGTACAACCTTATTTATTGCAGATAAATTTATTAGCAGGCGACGGGAGAATAGGCTTATAATTAACTCACATAAATTCACGAAAGAATACCAAACTTATAATTGGCTCTATCATCTCTCGTTCTCCACAGTTTAAAATCTCAAGGAATGAGACTCGTGGATGCTTAGCCTATTAAATCAAAGTTTTAGGTTTTCGAGTCGCCTATGGGATCTTGCAAATTCTTAGACTTTTTCAAGTTTAGAAATCGCATTTTAAAGTTCCCTTGATAAACGACTCTCTAGGATCAATTATAGGAACTTGCGAAAAGTTCTTGTTCTTAACCCGTGAGAGTTAAGACTTTCGCGTTTTATAGCTCCCTAAATAAAAGCCTAGCAAAACTTAACTTAAACACGTTAAGGATACTAGCTAGAGTAACTTAGGCAAGTAAACTCGGGTTGAGTCAAAAGATTCATAACGTTTGAAAATTAAAACCACTTTATTCAAAATTTATTCTAATAAGGAAAGAAAATAGCTATACAAAGGGAAAAACTAATGGGCCAAAATAGATCAAAAATTTTGAAAAATGTCGAAAAATTGATTTTCCAGTTAAAATGAGGACAAATACAAGGAAGAGACCACTTAACTTCGATAGAAGTCCCCCCTAAACTTAACATAAACATTGTCCTCAATGTTTAAGCATGTGGGAGTAAACTCCCCTACACTTAGGACATTGTGCACTTTGTTTAAATCTCGCTAAGGAAGAGACAACTAAAGAGATTCCTATTTTAATATTGAGAAAATATAAAATAGTGAATCGAAAAGAGTTTAGGATAGAACCGGGCAAATGGAGACATGGAATCATGGGTCGTCAAGAATCATCAAAAATGGATCATTGAGCGCTCGAATCCCTGATTAAGAAGAGAGGGGAGGAAATAGCAAACCAACGGGTCTCCCCTACACTTATGATAAAGAAAGCGAAAAAGATAGATACATGGGTTGCCTCCCAAGAAGCGCTTGATTTTTGATTACCGAGTCGTGAGCCTGACTCGACCTTGATTATCATAGGATGAAGCATAAAACATATCCACCAGGATCAAAGACATAGTTTTCGTCCATCAATAAGCACAAGCTTAAGGCGAACAAGGCAAGCCAAAGAAGGATAGGCAAGGTTCCCTTAAGCAAAGATGGAGCACGATGGAAGCAAGGGTGAAGTGGTGCAAGCAGATTTCCATAAGTTCCAAAGATATTTCCTTTTATTTCATCAGGTGGATACTGAGATGGCTGCAGAATATCGATACCGGGGTCGAAACCTTTTCTTTTAGGGGAAAATAGCACTCAGGCTCAGCAGAATGGGAAGAAGATCCGCGAAGAAGCACAACCTCGTCCTTAGAAGGGGGACAAAGAGGTGTTAACTCATACGTGCTACGGATATTGGTGTCGACCGGTTTCTTCTCCATTGAAAGAATGTGCTTCAAATCCAAAGTAGGATCAAGACGATAATCTTCAAAATCATAAGGAGGAGCATCACTCTCATGAGGGAAGTAAGTGTTGAGAAACGTAGAGAAGTATTCCTCAAATGAGTAATCGTCCAAAGTAGGATCGAGTGATGGCAGAGGATCTTCATCGTGAGAAGAATCGATCGAAAGAGTATCAGCCTCATCAAAATCATCATATGTGAGCAGATCGGGATACTCAGAAGTAAGGTCATCATAATCATCCGAATCTAAGCTGGAATCATCATCATCATAAGCATCGAAGACCGGTGGAGAATCATAAATGGGAGAAGGTCCCAAATTGGACCGAGAATCATCCACATCTTCTTGAAAAAGTGGATTATCATTGAAAGAGTCGAATAGAGGATTGTTGTAGACAACAAAGTCATCAAGCACATTAATCATATTCACTGATTCTCGTCCAAAGGATTTGCTTGTAAGCTTCCCCATTTAAAAAATTATGCATCATCCCCGACTCTTAAGATTAACTCACCTTCAGCAACATCAACTAGAGCTCGTCCGGTTCTCAAGAATGGCCGACCAAGTATTAAAGGAATACGAGGGTCCATTTCATAATCAACAATGACAAAATCGACCGGGAAGGTAAATGTGCCAACTTTAATGAACACATCTTCGGCTATACCAACGGGGTAAGCGAGAGTGCGATTTGCAAGTTCAAGAGTCATCTTTGTTGGAGTGAGGTCGGGAAATGATAGTGTTTTCCAAACACTCAAAGGCATAAGATTAATACTGGCCCCGAGATCAGCAAGGGCAGTAAATTCTTCAGTTTTGTTGAACACGCAAGGCAACACAAAACGACCGGGATCTCCAAGCTTTTCCGTAAGTTCTTTAAGAATAACTACAGAGCAGTTTTCATTTACGCGCGTGTTGGCGAGCTCAATCAGCTTCTCCTTCTTGTTAAGCAATTCCTTGAATGCTTTGACAAATTTCGGCATGTGGACAAGGGCTTCAAGAAAGCTAATGTTGAAGTTCATCTGAGAGATCATCTTCACATATCTTGACACTTCAGCGTCATCCTTGGTTAGCATTTTGGTCTTGCCTAAACGAGAGGGATATGGGATATTGGGTTGTGAAGGTGGAGGTGTAGTAGGTAAAGGTTGAGATGTTGAAGGGTCCTTCCTAGGTACGTCATCATGACGAGGCGGAGACGGTAATGGTGCACTAATACTAGGTGTAGGAGGAGTAGGGATAAATGGTGGTGGAGGAAGTGTAGATGATGGGGGTGGGATTGGTGGATCCACAATGGTAATTCCACTACGAGTAGTAATAGCACTCACATTTGCTCGCGGATTGGTGACGGTGTTTGAAGGTAGAGAACTCGAAGAAGAAGGTTGAGCGGCGGGCAAGAAACTAGCAAGCATATTCTTCAAATCATTGGTTTGATTGCTGAAGGAAGATTGGATATTATCTCGAAGCTCGGATCTAATCTCATTTCCTTGCTTGGTAATATCTCCTTTAAGATTGATAATTTGGCTCTATAGATTCTTGATTTGCTCACCTTGGGTTCTCATGATGGCTTCAACATCGTGGTTAATGGGTGGGGTTTGTTGAGCGGGTGGGTGATAAGGATTAGAAGCTCTTGGTGGGATTTGGTTGCTTCTATTGTAGTTGTTGGCGGGGTTTTGGTTTTGAGGAGAAAAACCGGGTGAAAGGTAGTTGTTTGATCGGTAACTCAGCAAATTTCTATCCCCTTGAGGTCGAGCTTGGTAATTTTCCGGTGAATAATTACCATAAGCTGCATACACATTTTCCGGATTTCCTTGAGTCGAAGGACAATATGTGTATGAGTGAGGACCGCCGCATGTTTCAAGGATTAGCAACCGCTTTAACTTGTTGTTGTTGGTTTGAAGCGAGAAGCGTGATACTTTTGCTCATTTCAATCATCATGCGGGTGAGTTCGGTCATATCAGGGTTTGCTGAGGTGGAAGAAACATTGACTCTCGGGTTGTTCCTTGAAGAAGCAGAGGAATCCCAGTTTTTATGATGAGTAGTCATGTTCTCAATTAACTCTCTACACTCCTCGGGTCTCCTTTTCATGAATGTGCCACCGGCGGCTGTATTAATCGTATCACGATCTCGAAAAGTCAAACCGTTGTAGAAAGTATCAATTAAGGTCACAGGGAGCATGTTGTGATTTGGACAACGATCAATCAAGACATTATATCTCTCCCAAGCATCAAAAAGAGATTCATCAGGGACTTGCATGAAACCGCTGATTTGATTGCGAAGGCTCGTGACCATGGATGGTGGAAAGTAGCGCGACAAAAAGCGTTGAGTCATGTCATCCCAAGTATGAATAGCATTCTTCGGGAGACGATCAAACCATTTCTCGGCATGATGTGATAAAGTATGTGGAAAGAGTTGTAGGCGAAGAACATCCATTGTGGCACCAGGCAACTTCATGCTTTGGGTGATTGTAATGAACTTGTCGATGTGTTTGTTGGCATCATCATCAGGCATTCCTCTAAAAGGATTTGTTTGCACTTGCTGAATCATGTGGTGCTTCAACAAAAACTCCGGAGCGTTGATTTGCATCGGCGCAATCGGTCATCCTCGTCCAAACATGGTAGGTTGACAAAGCTCCTCCATTGTCTGAAGATCGGGCTGTGGAAGAACATTGTTGTTATTGTTGAGGTGCGGTGGATTATTGTTGTTAACACCTGACATACTTAAATCTTCTCGAGTCTCGGGCTCTTGATAATTAGAAGATCTAGTACGCATACACCTGAAAATACAAAAGAAAAAGAAACCAAACACAAAGACACTATATATACACAAGAAATATTTTTGGATTTTTGAAATTTTTAATTTTTATGGATATTTATCAATTTTAATTTTTTATGGTTTTTTTTTTGAAATTTTTATGCAAGAAAATAACGCTCACAAGTGAACGGATCCCAAAAAAACAACGCGTCTTTCATAGAAAACCGTTAATCTTTACGAAAAGAGCCGGCAGCGGAGCCATTTGATAACTGGCTTTTGGCCCGTATAAAAATTAAAGTTCTAGTTCTCTCGATATCTTAACGAATTGATTACTGGTTTTAAGTACGACTCAGTTGAATTTGGTAAAACAAATATTTTTGGTTGTTTAAAAATAAAATGTGCAAAACAATTAAAGTAAATGACTTAAAAATAAAATGACGTTAAAATAAAATCTAAATCTAATTAAAAGTAAAGGGGGCAATATTTAAAAACGTGACGGAAAGTATATTAATTAAATGACTTAAAGTTAAAGCGTGACGAGAATTTAAATATGACAAAGTATTAAAATGAGAATGTAAAAATTAAACAAGACAAAATATAAAAAACTAACACCCAATCGGAAAATATTCCGATCAACCCTCGTCGGAATGTGTAAAACCGTCCAATCGGAATGTGAGCTTACCCCCAAATCGGAATGTAGATTGGAATACCAATCGGAATATGTCACTTCTTCAGATCGGAATACCCAAACAAATCCTGATCGGAATAAGTACTTACCTGATCGGAATATGGGATAGACGCTGGTCGGAATGCTGATCGGAACCCTTGATCGGAATATTGTCACTTACACTGATCGGAATACTACACAAACACCTCGATCGGAATGAGGAAAGGAGCACCAATCGGAATAACTGTCACTTACCTGATCGGAATACCCAAACCTACCCTGATCGGAATACCAAAGCCCTCCTCGTCGGAATATTGTAAACCCTTTTCCGACCAAGCCAAAGAGCTGGTCGGAATATGAAACCCTATTCCGATTTGTCAGATCGGAATACGGAGGAAAGAACACAAAATAAGCTAGAAAAATAAGCTACTAATCAAATAAGCACACAACGAAAATCCTAAGGCAAAGCGTATAAAAATAATCTACTAAACTGAAATTTAAAGACTTTTATAACACGAAAAGAAAAAGCTTTACGAAAAACAACTTTTATATAAAAATAACTTTTATAAAAACTTTAAAAACTTAAAGATTAAAACAAATAAGCTATAAAAATCAATGATCTAAAACAATCAAAAGCATAAAAACACAATCTTTAATCAAATAAGCAACACAATAAGCATATAAACATAAAGATCAAGCAAGAACGAAAGGTAGAATGAGAGATCAAACAAGTAAAGTAAAGGTGCAATAAAGATAAAATTAACTTACTTGGAAAATTAAAGTGCAAGACAAGGTAATTAAAGGTGCAAGGTAATTAAATGTGCATAAAAGTAAAGGTGGAAGAACTAGTGTCACTCTAGCCAACAAAATGAAAAGATTAACTTAATGATCTATATATAGGGGAGGATTAGGAAGCTTCCTCCCCTCCTTCATTTTCTCTTAATTGCATCATTAGGTCCTTCCTTCTTAATCTCTTTGTTAATTTAGGACTTTAATGACTTATGGCTCGGGATTTCTTTAAACTCGTCTTTTAATTCTTCAATAAAATAGACTTGTGTTCTTCGGCTTTTGATAAACTTCCGTCTTTTGACTTTTTCTTCGATAAATCTTCCGAATTGGTCTTGGACTTCTGTTCTTTTTGCACTCTTGACTTCTCGACTTCATCTTTCATCTTTTTCTTCAATAAAAGCCCGTAAATGCCGTGTTTTCTCCATTTTTCACCTTTTCGTCCTAAATCATAACAAAAACACAAACCACGCATAATTCCGACATAAAAGACATAAAATACACGTTTTGGCTCGGTTATTATTGTAATTAAGTGGTAAAAAGGATGGGTGTTTACACACCTATCACTTAACCATGAATCCCCTGAGACACTTGTTTCTCCGATATCTGCTTCTTCAGCAACCAAATTCTAAGAGTATCCTTAGTTGAACGGTATACAACGATTGGACCGCTTCGTTCTTTTGGAACATAAACTTTGGTACCTGCATTCTCATTAGGAATTTGCATGATTTGACATGGGTTAGCGATATCAATTTTGGAAGCACGTGGGGGTTCACAGTTGGCTTTACTTGTGTCAGAGGCGATCTGAGTAGATGATTCACTTATCTTAGCTGGCAAACATTTCCTTTTATAGAAAACCTTAAGTTCAGGCTTAAGTGATGTATCATCCTTTTCAATTTCCTCCCTAGCGGTCTTGGTAGAATAAGAGACTATCCTAGTTAAAGGGCACTCGTTTCCTACAAGAGTGAAAGTTCTACCAGTGGGGCGCCACATTTTACCCATGGGTTTTATTTTAGCTATCCACTGGGATTTGAGTCTAGCATGGGAGTTTACCTCATTAAGTAATTTCTTGACAAAAGAATCATGATTGGTTTTAAAGACACATTTCCTACATGTTTTACAAGTAGCATATTTAATGTCCGAGTAAGATCTAGAATTCCTAGATGATTTATTGATGTTCCTAGGATATGATATGCTACGGTTAGCAGTGTTAGGTAATCTAGAAGGCATCTGACTAGGTTTAAAATTCCTATCTCTTACTTGTGTCTTCTGAATAGCTTCCCTTAGACCAAATTTATGGCGAACATCATTTGAACTAGTTCGAGACGTGTTCTTTAGACTATGTCTAGGGAGGCTAGAAGCAATCATGTGATTAGGTCTTGCAAAATCTGTTTTAGTCACATTGGGCCTAGATAGTGGAGTGACTGGTCTAGAAAGATGAACCATATCAACTTGGGAGGCAAACCGCGGTCTCGAGGATTTTGGTCGCTCATATCTAAATGCAGTCGGTTGTCTAACAGACTGAATTTGAGGCGGTTTCCGCAAGATTGATGGTTTTTCAAGCTTAGTATCCACACTAGATCCTTTAGTTTTTCTCAATTCATTTTTCAATGCAGCTATAGCAAAGACCTTTTCCTGTACTTGAGCCTTTAAAGTCTCATTCTCTTTGAGCAATTCATCTTGGTATGCCAACTTAGATTCAAGCGACTTAATTTGTCTCACAAAATGATCTTTTTCAGCTTTAGAATCTTGAATTTTTTGATTTAATTTTCTTTCAAGAACAACATTTGAATTTTCAAGTTTTTCAAAATACTTTTCAAATTTATCCGTTTTCTTCGAAAATTCAATTTTGGCATCCTCAAGAGCTTTAGATTGCTGAGCTAAAATCGTTTCAAGCTCTTTAATCTTGGAATCAGAATCGGTTAGAGAAGCAGTCATAAAGCATTTATCATGATGAACTATAGCATTCTGAACAATTTCTCCCCCATTTTGACTCACATCGGATGAATCTGAAGTGGTAAAACTATCACCCTTTTCCATCCTATGTTTGACATAATTAGGTTCGGAATGCGCAACATGCGGTAGTTCATCGGCATAGATATCATATACCACATTCCTTTGTACCGTATTTGTAGACTCTTCGTTAGATACGGGTATGGTGTCATCAATCCCTGACATGCTGCTTGTATCATGATTTCCTCCCGAATCCTTGCTCTTGCAATCTTTAGGCTCCAAGTTGTCAACCGTATGATCATTCTCCTCTTGCATCTGCATCGTAGATTCTTGCACTCCATTATCATACTCTTGCTGAAGTCGAGATCTTTCATAAATTAAAGACGAGACCGATGTCATTAATTTCAACAATGTACCACAGAACTCTTTAATTTCCGTTTGTGTGTACTGAAGAAATGATTGACATATCCCTGAATTGTCAGACTTAAGAATGTTGAATTTGAAGAAGTGCGTAAGTTGTGTCACTAGAGCTTGATATGCAGATGCTGATGCAGAGTGATTAAAGTATTCATTGTGAAGTTGCTCAGCTAGTTGGTTCAAGTTGAGGAATATTGAATCGATGAATATATAACGATCTTGACCGAAGAGTGTTAGAAATTCGCTTCCTCCTTGAAACCAAGAAATGGTCACTAGATGAGACTGGAGTTGTAAAACCCGCATGCTTTTACCATGAATAGTACCCTTAAGATCGTACGTACTAGATTTAAACTTTATTAATATAGCATGATTACGATTACGTGTTAGGATTTTACGTATTACGTACGTGTTAGAACACGATAAGTATTTACTACGCACGATCACGTAATAATTATTTGACGATAATTAATCACGAACATGCGATCATGAAATCATGAACGTAATTAAAACACGAACTATTATTAATTACGTATATATATTTATTACGAGCGTAATTAAATATATTAGATCACGATAGTTACGTAACGAGAACACTTAAAACGCGAACACAAGTAATCACAAATGTATAACTTAACATCGAGACACGGAAAAAGGTACGGGTACCCCAAGTGGGGCCCCTACCCGCGGCTACAAGGACAAATGGGCCAAGCCCATTTGTCAAATTTTACTAAAGGGGGTTAATAATTTTTACACTACTCATTTTTCATTCACAGAAGATTTTAGAAAAAATCTAAAACCCTCTTCCCTTGTTCTTTTTGTGTCGCCACCCTACAAACACCACAAGGAGGTGGTTTGTGATCTTGGATCTTGGAATTTTAGTTGGTGATCGTGTTTGTTCTTCATCCTTTTGATCCACGAATTCGGTAAATCCTTTTTAAACATTTTCTTTTGTTTTGATCTTTTATAAATCAAGAACATGTTATATTTTTCCAAAAACCTAATAAATAAACATGGATCTAACATGATTTGGGGTTTAATAAAATCAAAAGTATGTTTTTAAGGGGTGTTTGTTTTGGCCGCAGGCTGCATCGAACCCGAAGGGGTTTCGGTTTGGCTAACCGACCACCACCAAGACCATATGGTCTTGGTTGGTGTGTGTGGGTCCCACGGCAGCATCAAGGCACGGGGTACCCCGAGTTGGTTCGGGGTACAGTGTCGATTTCATGTCTGGTTCAAGCTTTTTAGTGTAGATCCGGTTCATGGTGTATGTTTAGTTTTTTTATGTTTTATGATCTTATGTTAAAAATTAAATTAATAAAATGGCATGATTAATTTAATAACATGACTTAGGTTATTTTAATTATTAATAATCATGAAATTAATTAACCTAAGTATTTTTATATTTTAGACTTATAATTAATTAATTATTTAAAAACCATGATTATAATTAATTAATTAACTTGACTTAGGTTATATTATTAATATATAATAATACACGTTTTAACTTAAGTATTTAACTTTATTATATTAAAAACGTGTTATACTTTAATTAAATATTTTAACCTATAGTTTAATTTAATTACATGAAATAATTATTAAACTATACATTATATCATACGACTTAGAAAATAATCATGAAAACACTTAGACTTATATACTTAGCTTATTTAACCAGCTTATTTCTAATTATGGAAACTTTCTATTTTTAGAAACTTAATTAAATAAGGCAGCTAATCTATTTATGGAAACCTTCTATTTTTAGAAACTTATTTATTTCAGGCAGCTGATCTATTTATGGAAACTTTCTATTTTTAGAAACTTATCTATTTTAAGCAGTAATTCAGTTTTTGGAAACTTTCTATTTTTGGAAACTTTCTATTTTTGGAAACTTTGTATTTTTGGAAACTTTTTATTTTTGGAAACTTTCTATTTTAGAAAACCTGCTATTTTTGAAAAGTTACTTATTATTACACAGTAAGTATAATAACACATGAAATAACAGAAATACTTAATCAGATTAAACAGAATATAAGATAAACACAGTTTAAGGCTTAAAAACAGTAAAACATGGTAAGAACACATAAAATAAGCTAAGACATGACATAAAACCAGCTAAGTATTTAGTAAGCAGATACTTATTCATGTATGTATTTATGTAGCACTAGTGATTCGGAAGTAGGATTCCTCTCTGTTCATCTTTTTCGTTCACTGGACATAAGGTACAGATTCCCGTCCTTTCAATATGGACATTCTTTCCTTATTAGGATTCCCCGTATGCAGCCAACTGTTTTCCCGTAGTATAAGTTACGTGTTTGATTGCTTATGTTTAATTAAGATTACCTATAGCCATATACATGCATGACCAGTTTCACCTAGTTATGGAGGTACCATAACCATAACATTAGAGGCACTGATGTTAAGACTTCACCACGGCGGAGTGATTGCTCGTGGCGTCCCTTCAGCTTTTGGCCATTTATATTATATTTATCATGTGGGGCGTATGGGTGCATCCTAGTTACATGTCTTCAGTCAGTATTTCATGGTGAATGTGGTGTGTGCCTTGCATCCTTCACAAGGAGCTGATCCCTCCTACCCAAAAAACCAATATATTAAATTAGAGGCAGCCCCTCTAATTTGCATGATGAGGTCACCGCTCCAAGTATTCATGCACGGTGGATTTTCATGACCTATATTGGTTAATGGTAAAATATGATAAACAATTTTATAAGATAAACATAAGACTTTCAAACTATAAAACCAGTTTTATTAAGACTTAACCAGGTTACTCGGGACTTAGTTTTCTTCCGCTGTTATATGTTATATGCTTGTCCTATTCATGCTTTATTGTACTTCCGTGCACTGAGCGTATTTGCTCAGCCGTTTTCCTTTTCTATGTTCCCAAAACGGCAGGTACTCAGGGACGCTCGTAGACACTAAGAGTACGTGCATATGGACTGGAAGCTTTCTAGCCTTCTTTACTTTATGCATTTCCTTTCTTATGATACATTTGCATTGGACATTGTTTAGTCCTTTCCTTTACTATACTATGTTTGTGTGTGATGAGATTTACTTTTGGACTACCGATGTTTGATTCCGGTATTTTCCTTTTATGGTCAAGTAATGTTTAGACATTTTTCCTTGTATGCTTTGATGACACGCCATAATTGCATGTGACATTTCCATTATCAAAATAGGGTGTTACAATTATGGTATCAGAGCCAAGGCTTCGACCTGTAGGCTCTCAAATATGACCTGTGATTAGTGGGTAGTCACTACGGTCTTCCTAGAACTGACAGTTGTTTTCATGCATTCATCTTTTTTAAGCATACATATACATGTCATTGTCACAGATTTTTGACTAAGTAATGGTTGGTACAGGACTGGCCCTATTTAGTCGCATGTGTTTTATCGAAACTTTTAGATTTGGGACCGACCCATAGGCGTCCCCTCGCTATGTTTTTTTGGGTGAACTGACCAGAGGCGTTCACTCTCGAGCATACAAAAGTTTTCATAAAACTGCATCTGGCATTCATACACAAAATTTTCTTGCATAAATTTTTTCTCGTGAAATTTTGGTATAAATTTTTTTCATGTATATATATATAGATTTTATGTTTTGATCTGTTAAATCATATGTTTTATGTTATACTGTCAGATGGTTCTCACACGCGAAAAGGAGCAGATCAATACTGCAATTCAAGCTGCCATGCAAGCTTTGCTTCCTCAACTGAGGAATGACATCAGGGCTGAAGTTCAAGCTGCCAACAACCAGCAGCATAATCAGGCACCTCCTCCTCCTCCAGTGACATTAGCAGTATGGCTGGAGAGATTCAACAAGCTCCGCCCTCGAGCTTTTAAGAAGACAGGTAGCCCCAACGATGCTGAAAGCTGGTTGGCTCACATCGAGAAGATTTTCAATGCTATGGGATGTGACCCCGCATACAAGGCGAGGTTGGCATGCTATCGATTCGAAGGCGATGTGCTAAACTGGTGGTTAGCATTGATGCAGTCTGAAGGTGGTGACGAGTGGGTTGCTGGTTTGACTTGGGCTCAGTTCAAGGACAGGGTGATGGAGCAGTTCTTTCCCAAGGCTGAGCAGGACAAGCTCAAGAGAGAGTACCATGGGATCCGACAGAGAGCTGGGGAGAATAGCAACGAGTTTATGCAGCGCTTTCTTCGCTTAGCTGGATTCCTTGGTGCGGCAGCAGGTACTCCGGAAGAGCAGGCACATCACTTTAGATGAGCTCTTCACACATCGGTCGTAAACAATCTGGTGTGTGCTACGTTCAACACTGTAGCACAAGTGGCCGTTGCGGCACGAAAACTGGAGATGCTGCAGGAGAGAGATGAGTTCGGGGAAGCTGAAAGACCCGACAAGAGGTAAACCTTCGTATTCAAGCGGTGACCAATCCATATACTTTCCATATGTCAATTATTCATCTCTTTAAATGTATCTTTCAAGCAGAAAACTGGGGACCGGTCTCAGCCGGCTACTCAGCAGCAGCCTCATCAGCCCAAGGGAAACGGTCAGACTAACGACCGTTCTGCTACGGATAGGCGTGGCAGTAATGATAATTACCGTAACAACGCTGGGCACTCCAACAGCAGCAGGTCCTATTACTTACGAAATTTCCTTATGATTTCATGTTATAACCCATATTCTGACACTTTAGCAAAACTTCTACCAGGAACCATGGAAATGGTAGGGACCAGAACCAGAGAGGTTCGTAGCCTAGCCGTCCAGCTATCACTGGTACTAAATCTTACGATTATCCGCTTTGTCCTTTATACCCAACTATCATGTCTTATGTAAATGTTTCATCAGGTTCCCAGCCAGCCAGAGCACCTGCTGGAGGATACACTCATCCTCTTTGCTCTACTACCACCGTAGGCACCCAGGACCATGTCGCCGTAATACTGATGCGTGCTTCAAGTGTGATGTTCCTGGCCATATTATGAAGGATTGCCGTAAGGGCGAGATGGAGGGTACATCGGGACATGTTGATACCAAGCCGCCTCCTACTGCTGGGCGTGTCTACACGACATCTCGAGACCAGACCAACATGTCTACAGGTACCATCACTGGAATCTTGTTTATGTATGGTCAAGCTGCATGTGTTCTTTTCGATACGGCTGCTACTCACTCGGTTATTTCTACTGCTTATGCTAAGAACATTAGGATGCCTCCATTGCCACTAGAAAATAGGCTTACTATTTCCACGCCTTTAAGGGTCTCTGTATTAATCACCCATGTATACAAGAGTCTTCCCCTCGAATTTGACGATAAGGTTCGACCTGTCGACGCACTTCCGCTGGACATGAATGACTTCGACATGATTTTGGGCATGGATTGGCTATCCAAGCATCATGTTACCATAAACTGTCATTCAAATCGAGTTATCTTCGGTGATGTTAATGCACCAGAGTACATTCATAATGGGTTCATACCCGGACGGTCTGTACAAATCATATCTACCCTGCAAGCGTGTGCACTACTATCACATGGATGCGAAGGTTATTTAGCTACGGTTCACGACATGGATGCTGAATCCCCATCAATTCAGGATCAACCTATAGTGTCGGAATTCCAAGATGTTTTTCCAGCAGAACTTCCGGGCATACCACCTGCACGAGAAGTGGAATTCAGTATCGAGATGGTTCCAGGAGCTGAACCAATCTCTAAGGCTCCTTATCGCATGGCTCCCATAGAGCTGAAGGAGCTGAAGGATCAACTACAAGAACTTCTTGAACGAGGCTTCATTCGACCGAGCGCATCTCCATGGGGCGCACCGGTCTTGATTGTTAAGAAGAAGGACGGTAGTATGCGTCTTTGCATAGACTATCGCGAGCTCAACAAGATTACCATTCGGAATAGATATCCACTGCCACGCATTGACGATCTGTTTGACCAACTCTAAGGGGCCAAACACTTCTCCAAGATTGATCTTAGGTTAGGCTATCATCAGCTACGGGTCAAGGAGCAGGACATCGCTAAGACTGCCTTTCATACCCGTTATTGCCACTACGAGTTTGTAGTTATGCCATTTGGCCTGACAAATGCTCCAGCAGTGTTCATGGATTTGATGAACAGAATCTTCCATGAATTTTTGGACAAGTTCGTCATTGTCTTCATCGATGACATCCTGATTTTCTCAAAGTCCAAGGAGGAACACGAAGACCATCTTCGTACAGTACTACAGATTCTTCGCCAGAAGCAGCTGTATGCTAAATTCTCCAAGTGTGAGTTCTGGTTAGACAAGGTGGCATTCTTGGGTCACATTGTATCAGCAGAAGGAATCACTATGGATCTAGCGAAGGTTGAGGCCATTACTAAGTGGCCAAGGCCGACATCAGCGACGGAAGTCCGCAGTTTCTTAGGCTTAGCTGGCTATTACCGTAGGTTCGTGGAGAACTTTTCCCGCCTAGCACTACCATTGACCAAACTGATGCGGAAAGGGGAGAAATTCGTCTGGACTGAAGATCGAGAGAAGAGCTTTGAAGACATGAAGCAGAAGCTAGTATCTGCACCTATTATTACTTTACCATCTGGTACGGGTGGATTTCAAATCTACAGCGATGCATCGGGGAAGGGACTTGGCTGTGTTCTCATGCAACATGGGAAAGTGATCGCGTACGCTTCACGGCAGCTTAAGCCTTATGAAGAAAATTACCCCACGCACGACCTGGAACTTGCTGCAGTCGTGTTTGCATTGAAGATATGGAGGCACTACTTATATGGAGAATCATGTGACATTTTCACGGACCACAAGAGCTTGAAGTATATCTTCACTCAGCGTGAATTAAACATGAGGCAGAGGAGATGGTTGGAGCTGTTAAAGGATTATGACATTAATCTACAGTATCATCCCGGAAAGGCAAATGTAGTAGCAGATGCTCTTAGCAGGAAGTCCGGAATGATCAACGACATTAAAAGTGAAGAGGAAATCATCAGAGACTTGGAGCGACTAGACATCCAGATAATGGTACGTGGATAGCACGGTTACTGGGCTAATCTTAGAGTAGCACCCGAGTTGCTCTCTAAGATCAAGGAAGCTCAGAAGGATGACGGAGAAATCTGGGCGATAATACAGAATTTGGAGAAGTAGACAGAATTCAGAGTAGATGCAGATGGTATCGTATGCAGGACACGGGACTTTGTGTTCCTGATGACCAAGAACTCCGGGAAGCTTTGTTAGCTGAAGCTCATAGCTCCCCATTTTC